>CM050518.1:21383761-22583761 GCA_027563665.1 Antrozous pallidus | reverse complement strand
ATGGCTGCTCCCATGTGGTCAAAGATCCTGCCCCCATGTGGACACAAGATGGCCAGCAGGGGAGGGCAGTTGGGGGTCATCAGGCCGGTAGAAGAGAGAAGTTGGGGGCAAACAGGCTGGCAGGGGAGCAGTTAGACATCAATCAGACTGGCAAGGGAGTGTTTAAGGGGTGATCAGGCTGGCAAACAGAAGCAGTTAGGTGCCATCAAGAAGGCAGGCAGGCAAGTATTTGGGAGCCAGCAGTCCTGGATTGTGAGAAGGATGTCTGACTGCCTGTTTAGGCTTGATCCCACCAGGATTGGGTCTAAATGGGCAGTCAGATATCTCTGGAGGGGTCCCAGATTGGAGAGGGACTGGACTGAGGGACACCCCTACCCCTCCATCCCCCGTGCATGGATTTCGTGTACTGGTCCTCTAGTCTTATAAAATAGAAATTAACCCCCAAATATTTGAAATACTGAAGTTAACAAAGACTATATATAAAACATGCATACTCTGTTTACAGGAATAAAAGTGTTAAAAGTATCTGCAGTGAGAAGAAAACTATAAGAAGATATTGTTGACTTGGAAAATAGCTAAATAGAACCTTTACAAGTAAAGAATACTATAACCAAACATTTATTGAATTCAATGCATAGATCTATCAGTATTTTCAACACTGTTGAAAAGAAAATTAATAAGCTGGAAGACAGGTCTGAAAAAAATACCCAGAATGCAACACAGAGACAACAGATAAAAATATAGGAGAGTAACCCAGCTGGAGTGGCTCAGTGGTTGAGCACTAACCTATGAACCAGGGAGTCATGGCTCAATTCTTGGTCAGGGCACATTTGCCCAGGTTGTGGTCTCAGTCCCCATGGGAGTGGAGGGAATGTGCAAGAGGCAGTTAATTGATGATTCTCTCTCATCATTGATGTTTCTATCTTTCCCTCTCCCTTCATCTCTGAAATCAATAAAAATACATTTTAAAAAAATGCTATCTAATAAAAGAGTAATATGCAAATTAACCATCACTCTGCTACAAAGATGGCAGCGCCCATAGCGCCAGGGGAGATGCTGAGAGAGGAAGGGCTGCCAATGCTGGGCCCCAGGCCCAATGGACAGAAACTCAGCTGATAAAAAGCAGGTGCTGAGTCCAGGGAGAGCTCTGAGCCACTGCCGCCGTGAGGCTAGGGGCATGCCAAGCGGACAGACCAGAAGCCCAGCAGACAGAATGCGGGCAGCTGGGCTGAGAGCGTGCTCAGAGCCTCTGCTGTGCAGCTTGGGGCATGCCCCTGGCCCAGTGCACAGAAGCCTAGCTGACAGAAAGCGGGTGCTGGGTTGGGGGAGTGCTCAGAGCCGCCATCACATGGCTTGGGACATGCCAAGCAGACAGAACGCTGGCCACTGGGCAGGGGGCTTGCTCGGTGCTGCGGCAGCGCAGCTTGGGGCACGCCCCCGGCCCAACAGACAGAAACCAAGCTGACAGAAAGCGGGCCACTGGGCCGTGCAGCTTGGTTCACGCCAAGCAGAGAGACGCCCAGCAGACAGAACACAGGGATGCTGGGTTGGGAGCGTGCTCCAAGTCACCACCATGCGGCTCAGGACATGCCCCCAGCCCAACAGATAGAAGCCCAGCTGTCAGAATGCAGGGCCGCTGGGCTGGGGGTGTGCCCCCTGCAGTCCCCCAGTGTGGCTTGGGTCATGCTACCAGCCCAGTGGACAGAAGCCCTGAGGAAACAATGCAGGGGGTCCTCTGCACATGAGCTGCAGAGGAAACACCTTTTCTGAAGGCTCATTGGCTAAGCTCCCTGTAAGCTGCCTCTCACAGTGTTCTTGGTAACTTGAGTAATTAGAATCCAAGAAGGTTTTCTAGGGTTTTTCCACCACACTCCTGGAGGAACAACTAAGGTCTACTGCTGGTGGGGCTAAGAAATGTCATATCCTACCCTAGTCAGTTTGGCTCAGTGGATAGAGCCTCAGCTTGCCAACTGCAGGGTCTAGGTTCAGTTCTGATCAAGGGCATGTACCTAGGTTGCAGGCTCCTTCCTGGCCAGGGCCCAGGTCAGGGCTCATGCAGGAGGCAACCAATCAAAAAGTCCCTCTCACATTGATGTTTCTGTCTTTCCCTTTCTCTTCCAAGCTCTCTAAAAAATCAATAGAAACATATCCTCAGGTGAGGATAAAGGAAAGAAAAAAGAAATGTTATATCATATGAAGGACATCTTGAAAATGCCTAAGGAAAGTTGTCATTTTTTCATGATGCAGGGACTCGAGTCCGAGTTGATGAAAACACCTTGACGGCTATAACAATGGTAGCATCAATGGGGTGATGGGGCTGGCGCCTTCCCCTGATCAGCCCAATCACCTCCTGCAGAGAAAGGCCCACTCCCTGTCAGTAGGACATCTCCTGAGGGCTCCCAGTCTTTGAGAGGGGGCAGGCTTGGCTGAGGAATCCCTTCCCCTAGGTGCATGAATTTCGTGCACCAGGCCTTCACTATATATATTAGAGTAGAAACATGGAAGTTACAGTGAAAAGGTCCACCAACTATTTAATTGCAATCCCAGAGCGAAAGGGAAGAAAAAATATCTCAATAAATAATGGCTAAGAATATTCCAAAACTGATGAAAGATACCATGCCAAAATTCAAGAAATGCCAACAAACTCCACACACAATAAATAAAACCTACTCTTAGTTTCCAGTAAAACTGTAGGACGAAAAGAAAGACATTAAAAGCAATTAAAAGAAAAAAATCCAGACAACCTTCAAAAGACTGAAAAGGCTAAGCTGACTTCTCAAAAACAATAAAGAAGCCAGAATGCAGTTGCAAAGGGCTGTCCATCTAGAATGTTTTACCAATGAAAATACCTTCAGTGGTAAAAATACAAGTGAAGGCAAAATAAAGGCATTTTTAGACTAAAACTCAAAAGAGTATGACACCAGATGAAATTACCAAGGATTTACTTAAGGCAGAAGAAAAATGATCCCAGAAAGAAGTGTAAGATTTAGAAAAGCATACAGAGGGGGAAAAGTGGAGGAAATATAGGTAAATTTAAACAAAGGGGGTATAAAATAGTAATATTAATGTCCATGGGAATGAAAAATAAAAACAGAATTATAATACACAGGATACCATAAAAGTTGCTTTAAGATTTCTTACATAATATAGGACAGTAAAAATATTACCGTAAATTTTTCTAAGTTAGGGATATAAGTCATGATTTCTAGGATAATCGCTAAATAAACAAAAAGAGTATTTTCTAAATCAGTTGAGGAATAGAATGTAAAAAATAATCAATCCAAAAGAAGCTCTTATTTAAAAAAAAAACAAACCAACAGGGTAGTAAAGTATTTTACTAATTTATTAAGAGAGTGCATAACTATATGAACCATGACAAGTCTACCAACCAAGCTTTTCTGGTTAGGTCAAATAAAAATTTTTTTAAATCTTTATGGTTGAAAGTATTACATTTATCCCCCTTTACTCCCCCCCTGCCCCCCCCTCCACTGACCTCCTATAGACCACTCCACCTCCATGCCAGGTCTTCACCACCCTATTGTCCGTGTCCATGGCTTATGCATATATGCATCCAAGTTCTTTGGTTGATCTCTTCCCACCCACGCATCCTCCCCAACCTTCCCTTTGAGGTTCCACAGTCTGTTCCATGCTTCTGTCTATGGATCTATTTTGTTCAAGTTTTAAAGGAAATGTTTAAGTTTAAGCATTTGCAACCAAGAAAATACTTTTTAATAAAAATTCCGATTACTAAACTATTTGTTGCAAATAGTTTAAGAATTAGTTTAGTATTCCCTTTTAAGCTACTGCCAAAGATATATTTCCATTCACAAGTCTAGATTAGGCATATAAATGCTTACAAATGAAGAATACCAGAAGATTAACAAGTAAGTACCTTGTAGTCCATCTTCTATGTCCTCTTCATCTTCACTAGAGGAAGCTAAATAGGCTTGAAAATCCATGTCCAAAAGCTCTTCCTTTTTAAACTTCCTGTTGAGTGTTGTAATTCTTTCATGATCAGTCTCATCCCAAGTGATCTCCACCTTTCACCAATGAAAAAGAAAAACAAGTGAAAATGAAATGTCAGCCACCCAAACTTGTTAAAGACCATTTATTATTGCCCTGGCCAGGTAGCTCAATTGGTTAGAACATTGTCCCAATATGCCAAGATTGCAGGGTCAAACCCTGGTCAGGGCACATATAAGAAGCAATCAATGAGTGCAAAAATAGGTAGAACAAAAAAATTGATGTTTCTCTCTCTAATCAATAATAATAAAACAGAGAGAATACTTATCATTAACTTATTACAGGTAGTAAGTTCATTACAGGAGCTAATCCATTATATGATGGATCTGGTGACTGGCTCCTGTCCTCTACGCAGCTCCCATTCCCAGATGGAGTCATAATCGTTTTATCTTCATAACAGGATGGGTTCTACATCATTATTTTCTTTCCTCAGATTAATCTCCCCAGATCAGGACAACAAAATGCGCACCAATTAACCAAGGAATCCGATCCTTAGAATAGCTGACACTACCTTGGTTCTAACTAGTCACAAGATTTAGAATTATCCCTATTCTGATAAGTAAGCTTGAGCTGATGACCACAAAACTACTGCTGGAACTGGGACAGATATAGACAATACAGCCAGACCCTAGGAACTCCAGACTGGCTGACTGGACAGGCTTGCTCTGATCACATTTTAGTCTTAAAATAACATGACTCTACATTTTATGTGACTGAATCTTTTAGTCTTCACTTATTCATAATGGAGGATTTATACTAATCAAGGCCACGCAGTGCTCACCAGAGCATGCATGACATGCACCTGACAGATACAAAAGCCCCTCTCTCTGTTACCAGTCTGTTCTCAGAAGAGCATGGTGGTTTGTTACAAAAAAGGCAGTGAGAAGCCTATATGCCTACTGAAGGGTCCAGCTGAGGATAGAAAGTTAATGGGGGGAAGAGAAGAGAAGTTATGTAGCAAAATAATAAACTAATTCAACAGAAATCTTTTTGGTTGTGTGTTATTAAGCACTAATGTGACATCTAGTAATCCTGAATTCTTCAATTATTTTTTATAATTTTGGATCATATTTGCAGAAAAAAATTTCCACTAGTCTTCTTTTAACTAGAATTTGAAGTAATCTTTACACTACTTCCTTCCCACTATTCCCTAGGATATTAGTAACTGACATATTACTTATTAAAGAATCTAGTTTATTAAGAGTGTGGGGGTAAGAGAGAAGAAAAAAAAAAGAAACATTCGCAGCTAATTTACTTGGACTTAAAAGCATAACAAAAGTATGTAAATAGGTTCAGACAGATGTGGTAGATAAAAATACAAATACACTTTTCTCATTTCTATTTATACTTGTGCATTAAAATTTTGAATGCTGTCCATTTCTAAAGATTCTATAGTAAATAGAACACAAAGTCTTTTTTTACAATAGAGTCCAGCTACACATTTTTAAAAGTTAAGAAATACCGTTGACGTTCCCATTGCAGCAGATGTGAAATATTTTGGTTTATATGCTGTTAAATCCACTTCTAAGGCTACGTCCTTGGGCTCATCATCAAAAGTAATATCATCTGGTATAAACCTAAGAAACAAAAAGAAAATAAATGTATTTAAACATATGCTACAGTAATAAACAACCAAAGTTTAGAATCTCTTCTAATTAGTTGTAGTTTATACATACATACCATATAAAAGTTTCTACGGAACACACATGTAGATGAGGCAAACAATGTTAGAAATAACCTTGGCACAAAACTTCTGAAATTCATAAGCTATAAATCTGTAATTCTATTAAATTTAAGTGAACTCTGTGTAGGTAGAAACCCTGCATTAGGAGTCAGCTAATACGAGTCAGGTGCAAACACACATGGGTCCCTCATGTTTCAAAAAGAACTAGACTCCTGAAAGCACAGTCACTGGCTTGCTACATAATATTTTGAAGATCAAATAGAATTATTAAATGTTCTAAATATAAAGTATCATATACATGAGGTGTCACTGAAAATAAGGAAAAGCTTCAAGTTAATTCTTCAAGACTAAAAAATCTTAACAATCTTACGTTGCAATTTTTTCTACAACTAGATAGCTATTAAATGTAAATAATTGTTACCCAATTCTTAGGCATCAGGCTAAGAAATTGGGGGCATGGGAGAAGTAAAGTTAAATAATCTATGGTTACAGTATTTAGCTTTTGTAATTTATATAGGATATTTTAATTCCATAAGAAAAGCATACGCTATATATTCCATAAAAATAATTTTTGGGGCTGCAGAGTGGATAATTGAGGTTTATTACATCTACATAACATCCTTCTCCAGCTATACTTTTGCACACACTTAGAAGAAAAACAAAAAGATTTGTTTTTGAGATTAATATACTTAACTGTTACTAATAGGCATGCTTTTATATTTTGGAGCAGATGAAAAGAGTTTTCCCTAGATAATAGGATTACAGCAGAAAACTCTATTTTCTTTTACATATGACAAAATAAAACAGTGAATGTAAAGTTTTTCCATGGTCATTGATTTGAGTTTCTAGGCATTGCCAGTGCTTATTCTAACACTGCATAGAAATGTCCCAAAAAGGAAACAGAAAGATACAACCCTGAAAAGAACATATTAACATTAATGAATGATACCCAGAGTTTGACATTCTAACAAATGTTTGGTAACTAATATTTAAACTTTGAAAACAAGCACCTCTTATTGAAATTGTTAACAGATAAGAGAAGGAAATAGCTTGATTCATGAGATATGCCCTTCTTGCTATATACTTAAGCATGCTAAAATCTTACCACAAATACCAATTCCAAATTTTTTATTTGTATTTTTCTACCAGTTCGAATGCCTTTAAAGCAACCAGTGTTCTACAGACCACTGGTGGTCCATGAGGTCCAAAAGACTGGCAACCCCTGGTTTAAGGAAACCTTTGGAGCAGCTGTCACCAACCGGTAGTCCATGGATCACTGGCGGTCCATGAGGTCCGAAAGATTGGCGACCACTGCTTTAAAGTATGAAAGTCATAGTGACTAAGAATTGATGCATTTTCCTCCTAAAATATTTCATTTTGAGAACAAAGCCTCTAACAAACTTGCATACAAAGAGTTTCTATTGAAAAGTGTCATAGTAGAATGGTTTACTGGGTTCCAAAGGATTAGGATAATGACAAAATGGTACAGTAGTCAAATTCCCATTTCCTTAGAACTGACAGTCATAACCACCTGATTTTTCACCTCTGGATCACTGAAGCCTGAGCACATGGTGAAAATAATGTCCAAGTCTAAAGACAATACCAGCAATTCCATCCACTCTTTCACTGAGCAGCACTTAGACCAGTGTTATTAAAAAGAATTTTCTGTGATGATGGCAATGTTCTGTATCTAATCAAATAAATTTCAAGTTGAAATGTTTTTTTCTTAGTCCTCCACTACCACAAATTATTGCAACTGAGATTCTCACACATTTGGGGAAATTGCAGGGGTCAGCACATCCGGAATGCAATGGATAAACCTTGCCTTGGGAAAACCACCTTCATAATGATGGTATCTTCCCTGCCCAGGTAAGTATTTAAACTTAAAAAAAAAAATCTTTACCCATTTTTTCCATTGATCTTTAGAAGAGAAAGTGAAGAAGGGAGGGAGGATGGGGGGAGGGAAAGAGAGAGAAGCAGTGATGTGAGACAGTCACATCAACCGGAGGGACGCCCACATACATCCCGACCAGGGTTGGGGATGGAGCCTGCAACCAAGCTACGTGCCCTAGACTGGAAAACGAATCCACCCCCTTTGGTCTTCACACTGATGCTCTAACTACTGAGCAAAACTGGCCAGGGGAATATTTTTAAATTTTTAATTAAATAAATTTAAATAGCCAGATGTGATTAATAGCTGCTGTACTGGATAACACAAATCTAGAAGTATCAGTTTATTAGCCAATTCCTTTGCCCGCATTTCAATGCTATTTTCAAAGCAATTCATCTGATTCCTAATTCTAAAACACAGTGGCTAAGAAATATCACTATTTATAAACTATCATCCTAAAAACATAGCCAACATATTTGAAAGGATTCAAATGTGGGGTGGCTCATATAAGATACTTTAGCATTTTCTCATTCCAGTTTCTTTTTTTATAAAATATGTAACATATTTTTATTAATTTCAGAGAGGAAGGGAGAGGGAAAGATAGAAACATCAATGATGACAGAGAATCACTGATGGACTGCTTCCTGCATGTCCCCCGAGGCCCAGGTGTGCAACATGGGCCTATGCCCTGACAGGGCCTCAAACTGTGACCTCCTGGTTCATAGGTTGATTCTCAACTATTGAGCCACACTGGCTGAGTGCAGTTTTCTTTCTTAAGAGTAATGTTCCACAGGACAGAGTCCTTCCAAAAGAAAAATATCCTCTTTTACAATATGAAATAGCCAAGCTGGTATGACATAGTGGTTGAGCATCAACCTATGAATCAGGAGGTCATGGTTCAATTCTTGGTCAGGGCACATGTCTGGTTGCAGGCTCCATCCCTAGTGTGGGGAGTGCAGGAGGCAGCCGATAAATGATTCTCTCTCATCACTGCTCTATCTCCCTTTCCCTTCTTTTCTAAAATCAATAAATAACTATATATATATATATTTTTAAAAAGAGAATATGGCCCTAGCTAGTTTGGCTCAGTGGCTAGAGCATTGGCCTGTGGACTAGAGTCCCAGGTTCGATTCCAGTCAAGGGCTGGGCTTGATCCCCAGTGGGGAAGTGTGCAGGAGGCAGCCAGTCAATGATTCTCTCTCATCATTGATGTTTCTTTCTCTTTCTCACCCTTTCTCTCTGAAATCAATAAAAAACATATAAAAAAAGAGCATGAAACAATACAGAGCACTACCAGTTTTAATATTTTAGTTCTTATAATCACATTTACTACAAGATTAAATTGATAAGAGACACTCATGATTACCTCAGATCTACAAAGGAACAACTACTTTCGAATTCCAGGCCATCACAATCCTCATAAAGTTTAGCAGCTGTTTCAGGGGAATCACAGTCTACTACTGCATAGTAGTATTTTAGTCGTTTGAATTGATAATCTCTCAATTTTTCTCTAGAGTTCCTAAAAAGGAAAAAACTCATTAAGCTTACTTATATAGGAACACACATACCTATCCACATTTAAGAAATAAATGCAATTGTTTCAAGAAAAATATATTGTAACCTTCAAACCAATCTCTTCTTCCTCCATGACTTTGCCTTTATGAACATTAAACACTTATGTCAAATTTATTATTCTGACAAGGTACAAACTAGGTATTTTGTTTGGAATTTGGTATCTAGAAAAGGAGAGTACAAGAATTACAAGTGCTTATCTGTTATTTTAGTTTTTGTTTGTTTTGGTACTTCAAATATCCTTCTCAAATAAAACTGATGGACAAGCACTGTATTATAAAATATACTAGGAAAGTATTAGTTCTAGTTATAAAGAGCATCTCCATCTGCTCTCTTCTGCCACCAATACAGTACTTAACCACCACTTTTATTAAGCGCACACATAGCTCCACCTAGTGGTTTCAAAACTATGTTGATTTTTTTTCTATATAACATTAATGTGACAAAGTTATCTTTTATTTTTGTATTTGTTACTCAAATTAGAAAAATTACATAGCTTGAAGACAAATAGTTTCAATGCCACTTATGTGGAAAGATACATCCCAGAAAAATCAATAATTATTTTAATGAATACAAAACCAGGAATATACAGACAAAATATTGTTGGAATAGTATGCCACTTCTGACAGATTTTAATCTGCTTTGCAAGCTGTTTTAACTATAAATGGCATGTGTAAACTTTAGTCCTAACTTTTAAAGTGATCAGAATTCTGAATTAGCAACATAACTTATAAGGTTTAGTTTTATTATCTATATTAATTTAATACCAGTCCTTTTCAGGGGCATCTTCAGGTATACTTAATAACTCGACCGGTCCTTGAACTTGCTCTTCCTTCATCCTTTCTTTTCCAAACTCTGAAAAATATATCTAAATACAGAAAAAATAAAATCAATGCAATTTATACTTTCCTTTTCTTTCAACATCCAGACCTATTAAGGTCAATAACTCCAATTTACAATTGGACTCAATGAAAACAGCAAGGTTGCCTCACTTCCAAACCCATTATAAGAAGCTAAAGCATCCTCAGAAATTTCCTTAAAAATGATCATTTTGGCTGGAGAGTAACTGATGTGGGACTTGAGAACAAAAATAGAATATCTCCTCTATCAACTGGGACAAGATAGTTCAGGGCTCCAAGGGAAAAATTAAAAAACACCACCACCAAAAACAAGATTCTAAAGGAGCTCAATGTAAACATACACATGAAAAATGACTGTATATTTTATGTCACTGCTCACCTACCTGCCTGCCTGATTGCCCCTAACCATTGGCCTGACTGCCTGATCGCCCCGACTGCCTGATCATCCCTAACTGCCTCTGCTTGCTGACCTGATCATCCCCTAACTCGTCCCCTGCCAGCCTAATCACCCACTAACTGGTAAAAATACAAAAAATGACTAAAGAAATACCTATATACTAATAAAAGGGTAATATGCTAATTAGAGCAGGTTGACTGGATATCTTCTAGACATCTGACTTCCTTCTGGACAGTTAGGGGGCGACCAGGCCAGCAGAGGGGCTGTTAGGGGACAGCCAGACTGGGGGAAGGGGGGAGTTAGGGGTGACCAGGCTGGCAGGGGACCAGTTATGGCGTGATCAGACTGGCAAGCAGAGGCAGTTAGGGGCGATGAAGCAGGCAGGCGAGTGGTTAGGGGTGATCAGGCAGGCAGGCAGGTAAGTGGTTAGGAGCCAGCGGTCCTAGATTGCGATAGGGATATCCAACTGCTGGACATTCCCTGAGAAGTCCTGGATTGGAGAGGGTGCAGGCCGGGCTAAGGGACACCTGGCTCCCTGTGCATGAATTTCATGCACTGGGCCTCTGGTCCTACACAATAAAAGCCTAATATGCAAATTGTCCCCTAGAGCAGTCATTCGACCAGGAGACCAAGAGTTTGACCACTCACTATGACGTGCGCTGACCACCAGGGGGCAGCATGGAACAGGGCAAGTGTTGGCAATGCAGCATTGGCAGTGGGCAGCAGTAGAGGCACTGCCGGCCCTGATGGGTCCTGATGAAAGTGGGACTAGGGTGGGATGATTGAGCAAGTGAGCAAATGGTGCCAGGCCAAGGTGGGGTACCAGGTGGGGCTGAGGCACTGCAAATCTGGGGGCACAAACTGGGGATGTGAGCCTGGGCCCGATCTCCACAGGCTACCCTAAAGGATCCCACCCATGCACAAATTCATGCACTGGGCCTCTAGTATAAAACATAATGGAGAAAAACAATTTTGTAATACCTACCTTATATCTAAGTCACATAATTGATTCAATGCTTTTTTAAAAGACATTCTTTTTAGTAGAAAGGCACTCTTATGTGACAGTCTTATCATGTACATTAGATATATATAGTCTTAGTTTAAGAAAAAGGATTCATCTTCACTAATATTTGGTATTTTTATGTTTTGACTACATTTGAGTCAAGAAATATAACTGTATGTATGGGAGGAGGATAGGAGGGTCCAGGATCGGGCTGGAAAAGGTTAATGGGGGAAAAAGGAGCACCTATATAAGACTTTCAATAATAAAGATTAAAAAAAGAAAATATAATTTATTAATTTGCATTGTCTTGACACTACTAGGCTTAATATAAATTTAACTAACATATTTTTGGAACTGTGTGAAATATGCAACTTATCAACTGGGGGTGAGCTTTTCTTACTACTTTGAGTTGCATATAATAGGATTTGATGTAGAATTTAAATATACACACACATCTGTTGATTCTTTTTGTGTGTGTGTGTTTTTTTTTTTCCCTTTCTACGTGTAGAAATTTCTACTACCAATCTCCTAAAACTCAAGATTTAACAAAAACACAATTCTGTTTCTGTAGTTTGGTTTTTAATTTTTTTCTTTTACTTTACCTGGAGTTTATTTGGGGCTCTCATAAGGCGGGGATCTGAACTAAGTTCTCTATGCAAAGACTTGTCCCAATGACATGATCTACCTCATTATTTAAACTATTTTTATCTATACCATTCCATTTATTTGTCCCCTTACTTTTACCCAAACCTGTTAATTCTCATGGCATTATAAAATGTATAGAAATTATAACTGGTAGGGTCCTTTTATTCTGTTATGATTTCTCAAAAATTTATTAGTCATTCTTACTTGTTTATTCTTTTATATGATAGTGGTATCCTTTTTCTTAATTTTCTCTTAAAATGAGATTTTGATCAAAACTACACTAAAACTGTAGAACATCTTAAATAATTAAATATAATAATTATTTAGGGCTGCTTTAGGCACAGTACTAAATACTCAGTGTGAGATCCTTTTCATTCAAACCTTACAACTACACTAGAAAATAGTATTGTTTTATCTATTTGTCAGATGAGAAAACATATCTGAGAGATCAATAAAATACCCAAGGTCACATAGCATTTATCAGAATCAAGATGTGAACAACAAAAAAGCAACAAAGAAACGAAAAGATTTGATCATAGGTCTGTGGTACTGCAAAGCCTGGATTCTTAATCATAATGCTGGCTCTCCAAAAATATGATATTTTAAAATTTAGGTTTTTCAGATTTATCCAGTGTTACAGTTTATTTCATAAAGGTGTTGTGTTTAAGGTAGTTCTCAAGGATTTTGTATGTTTCTGATGCTAAAATAGATTTTTTCTTAATTGGTTAATGCTAGTAATAAAGAATACAATTTATTTCTAAAATATTTATCTTATATCTCATCTCTTTACTGAGCTTATGATAATATCTCTATTAATTTGGGTTTTTTAATCATAGACAATCACACAACCATTAATAGTAACAATCTCACCTCTTTGTTTCTAACTTTTATTATACCGGTTATATCAGTTTTATGCCTAATTGTATCAAACAAAACTATGATTTTAAAAGAATGAGAATGAATTTGAACGCTTAGAAATGTTTACTTTAAAATAAAAACAATTCTCACCTTTACAGAAAATATAACACCTCCTTTAGGTTTAAATGAATTGAATAAAGCCAGCAAATCTTTTGCCTTTAATCTATCCCAGTCCATGTTGCAAACTGCTAATCGACGTGTAATCTAAGAAATTTAAAAAAAAAGAGAACTTCAGCTCACACAATAGTAAAACTGCAACAAATATTTCCTTGAACTTAATAGTTCTTGAATAAGAACATGATAATGATCTGATTTTTTCATTACCAAGTTTGCTATTTTGCTACTCATGAATAAACAAGGAAGTTGAGTATGGTATCCTGTAGCATTTCTAATAGGTGCAATGGAATCTAAAATCAAATTATTTTTGTAATAATTTCATGTAATATTAAGTTATTTATGTAGAGCTTCCTTATTTGCTTAGACAGACACCAAGAAGTTTTCTTCAAAATCATAGTTATTATTTAGCAATAAAGCGCTTCCCACTTAATTTAATGACATTAGTCCCACCGTCCATACAAGCTACTTGTATGGTGTTCTTCACAAATTATATTATTTATTCAAAACATTACCTCATCACTCCGAGGAGCATCTTTATCTAGTTCTCTCCAAGCATGCTCAAAACCAGATTCCTCTGGAATTAAATCTGCCATATCTTCTTCATCTTCAGAACTAGTTTCTATATTTCCTTTACCTCTTGCAAGATCAGGACCACTGTCACTTCCATCATCATCCTCACTATCATCATTTTCATCCTCATCTTCATCACTATTATAGTCATTAACTGAAGCTCTACCAATGCCTGTAATCCCATCTTCAGATTCTTCATCACTTCCTGTTTCACTAGCACTTTCTAAATCCTCCTCCAGAACATCTTTATCAAACATTTTTTTACCCGGAGAGTTTCCATAACTATCACTGTTTCTTGCCACTGAGAGTGGAACCCCTGCAAAAAGATTAAAAAAGGGAGAAATGAATATAAACATGGAATTAAATTGAATCTTAGTTATTTCAACCTCAAAGCCAGTAAAATATAATTTCTATAAGAGACTAGAGGAAAATATAAATTCAGGAAAATTCATGCCTAACCAGGTTATTTAATAGAAAACTTAACATTAAGATTATTAATAACTAAAGGCCCAGTGCACGAATTCATACATGGGTTAGGTCTGGCCAGCCTGCCCCCATAGGGGTCGATCAGGGGTGGGGCCAGCCAGCCAATCTCCCATGGACCCCTCCACCTTGCTGACTCCACTCCTGATAGGGGTGTTGGGGCCGATAGGGGCTGAGCTGGCTGGGGAGTAGGGGCGGGCCAATTGGGGCCTGGATCAGGCCAGCTGGCTGCTGCAGTGCACATCATAGCGACCGGTCCTTCTGGTTGTTCCACTGTTCAGGTCACTGGGCTTTTATATATATCTACACTAATAAAAGAGAAACATACAAATTAACTATCATTCTGCTGCATCCACAGCCAATCAGGAGTGAGTATGCAAATTAGCCCAACCAAGATGGCGGTGGCCATGGAGCTGGAGCATGCAGGAGGCTTGGGTTGGCCCCTATGACAGAGGAAACCAAGCTTCCCGCCCGCCCTGGTGGACCCTGGCCTCCGCTCAAGGGTACAAAGTTTCAATTGTAGAAGATAAATAAATCCCAGATACCTGCTTCCAGCCAGCCTTGGCCTCTGCTTAAGGAGGCGCTAAAAAAAAAGGGGGGGGGGCTGGGAGCCTGGATCGCTGGGGGACATGGCCAGCCAG
Source organism: Antrozous pallidus (assembly GCA_027563665.1). NCBI lineage: Eukaryota > Metazoa > Chordata > Mammalia > Chiroptera > Vespertilionidae > Antrozous > Antrozous pallidus. Next base: position 22,568,957 of record CM050518.1, on the reverse strand, counting down.
AAAACAGCCCTCAGCTCCTTACCCAGGCTGGCCACACTCCCATGGGGTGAGGGTCCCCGCTGGGGGCTTGGCCAGCCTGCAAACAGCCATCAGCCCCTCACCCCATCAGTGGGATTCAGATGGAGGTGATTAGAACAGCAAGGTCAGACAGTTTAGAGTGAGCAGGCCAGCAGGGGGGCAGTTAGGGGTGAGCAGGTTGACAGGGGAGGCAGTTGGGGGCGAGCACACTGGCACAGGGAGCAGTTGGGGGTGATCAGGCTGAAGGGGAAGAGCAGGCCAGCAGGCAGAATGGTTAGGGGCAATCAGGCAGGCACGTAGGCAGGTGAGTGGTTAGGAGCCAGCGAGTGGGATGTCTGACTGCTGGTTTATGCCCGATCCTTGTAAACCAGGAGTAGGACATCCTTTGAGGGGTCCCATATTGGAGAGGGTGCAGGCTGGGCTGAAAGACACTCCCTGGACCCATGCACGAATTTTGTGCACCGGGCCTCTAATATATAGATAATATGGTATCTCAAAATTAAGATTTTTCAAATTTATCCAGTTATAGTTTACTTCATATAGGTCATGTTTAAGGCAACTCTCAAGGATTTTGTATATATCTGATGCTAATAAGATTATGACATTTTTCTTTAAAAAATGTATACTTTTACTTTGAATAATTACAAAGGAAGTGTTTATTAAAATAAATTTCATTTCATTAAAAATGTATACTTTTACTTTGAATAATTACAAAGGCAGTGTTTATTAAAATAAATTTCATTTCAGCTGTTAAGGTGTGTACTCATTTTTGGGGACACCCTGTATATACCAGGTGATATAAGTAGATTCATAGATTCATTCAATATTTATGAAGTGCTTGCTATGTGGTAGATACTTAACATAGAATCATTGGCAAAAGAGAAGCAATCAATGCCCTCAGGAAACAACCAGTTGAGTGACGAGGACAGATGGACAGACACTGATCAAATAAAATAAACCATATCAATACACATTTAGGCCCTGGCTGGGTAGCTCAATTTTTTAGAGCGTTGTCCCAATACACTAAGGTTGCAGGCTCCAGCCCTGATCAGCGCTCCACACAAGAATCAACCAATAAATGCATAACTAAGTGGAACAACAAATTGGTGTTTTTCTCTCTCTAAAATCAATCAGTCAATCAATCAATAAAACTTTTAAAACTACACATTAAAAAATATAATTACAACTAGGACAGGTACCAAGTAGGAATCCTCCTATATAAGAGAAACATGAAAATTTGACCGTACATTCGCTCCTGACTGGCTATGCTACCAGCCAATCAGGAGCGGGGCGGGGCCCGGGCCCCGGGAGTGGAGATGAAACGGCACCACCCAGCCCCCAGGTGCTGTTCAGGGAAGCGGAGACAGCAGCAGCGGTGGTGGTGGTGGTAGTGGTGGTGGTGGCAGCAGGCAGGGAGCGCCTGGCCCCTGGGGCCGGGTGGTCACAGGCAGCCCAGGATGAGCTGAGCAGGGCAAAGGCTGGGTGCCCAAGGCCTAAAGCCTTGACAGAGGCTTTAGGCCTTGGGCAGGCTGGGGGTGAGCCATCAGTTGGACATACCCTGAGGGCTCCCAGTATGTGAGAGCGGGCAGGTTGGGTTGAGGGACCACCCACCCCCAGTGCACAAATTTTGTGCACTGGATCCCTAGTGTTATATGCTGCTATGAGTTGCATTAGTGTTATATAATGCTATGAAGAGGGATTAAGTAAAAAAGCTTGACAAAAAGATTAGAGATATGTTCCAAACAACAAGAAAAGCATATGGGAGAATCCACTAATAGAAAAAAGCTGGGAAGCATGTCTAGATTGCAGATATCTAGGAGCCAAGCAATAATTAAAATGTTACCACTATCCAAAAACCATGTAGAGGTTTTGGATTTTGTTGCAAAGTAATGAGAAACCACATGTTTTCAGAAGGAAAGACGTAAGATTTGCATATTGAAAAGATCACCTTGACTATGCTACAACAAACTGACTGGAGGGAGTCCAGAGTAGATGTGAATACAGAAGTGTAATTAGTAGTATTCATGGCAAGAAATGAAGATAGCACTAAGTTGATGGCAGCAGAAATGTAGAGAAGAGAATGGAGTCACTTCCGACTTCAGAGTCAATTAAGAAGTAAAACTACTAGTGATGAGTGATGGGTTTAGTAGTTTTGGAAGTGTCAAAGATGAGTTCTAGGTTTTTGGCTTGCAGACCTAGCTGGACAGATAAACCATCAATGTTGGAAAAGAACCAATTTTTTTGTTTGGTAGAGGCAGATTATAAGTTAACTTTTGGATATGTTGAATTGCAAATACCTTTGAGTCATCTAAGAAGACATAGCAAGAAGACTGCTGGCTTGTAGCTGTAGACCAAATAAAATTTTTGACTTATTCATGTGTAGTGATAACAGGAGTTGTGATGTGACTCTAACATCACCTCTGAAAAGAGTAAAAGAATAATTTTAACTTTCCTGCTAAATCTTGTACTTTGTAACAAACTTAATTAACTATGAAGAGTGAAAGACTGATTTTACTTAAATTATATATTTTACTACGCCCACAAGTCACGCCCACCAGCCAATCAGGATCGAATTAACCAAACCAAGATGGCAGTTAATTTGCATATCCGCAGAGCAAAGACTGAAGACAGGGTAGAAGGAAGCCAAGTGTTGTAGAAGGGATCGAAGCTTCAGAGAAGCAAACAAGCGGGGCAGCAGAGAAGGGAAAGAAGCAGGCAGGAAGATGGGAGACCACCACCGGAAGCCGAACTGCAAGAATCTTCCTGCAACGAGCCTCTAGTGTGTTGAGGCTCTCACACACACACACACACACACACACACACACACAAACACACACACACATATCCATTCTTGAGTGAGGATTTAAAAAAAGAAATTATAGGACCAAATTGAATATTTTAAAATTAAATTTTAAATATTAGCTTTGTTCTAAATAAAATCCCTAAAATATGGTTGTTACATTTTTTCCTAAGATGCTGAAGTAAATATGTAACTATTAACATAAAAAAAGTTTTGCATAACTCATATATGACATCTTTTCACCTGATAGTAATACTACATTATCACATTTTGGGAATGATACATGGGAGATTTAAAGAGATGTAGTATTTTTGACAATATCAGATATATTTGGAGTATTCAAATTTTGACAATATCAGATATATTTGGAGTATTCAAATTTTGCTCAGAGCCCACCACCTGCAAAGCCCTATGCTAGATAATGTGGGATTGTCTCTATTTTTAAATGGTACTGCTGTAGTAGTGATTGTAAACACTACTACTTACTTATACAATTCTTTTAAAAAAAGTTTTATCATTTTCCACATAATTATAAAATTGCTCATTACAAAAAAATTAAGAAAATATAGTTAAAGAAAAGATGACTAGTAATTTTTCATTCAGAGATAATTAAATGGTTATTTTGGTATGTAACTCCCTACATTTGTTTTTCTATGATATAGCCACTAATTTATTTTTAAGTAGCTAATCATACCATTTATGCTCTTTTTAAAAATATATATTTTATTGATTTTTCACAGAGAGGAAGAGAGAGATAGAAAGTCAGAAATATCGATGAGAGAAACATCGACCAGCTGCCTCTTGCACACCCCCTACTGGGGATGTGCCCGCAGCCGCAGTACATGCCCTTGAGCGGAATCGAACCTGGGACCTTTCAGTCCGAAGGCCGACGCTCTATCCACTAAGCCAAACCGGCTTCGGCCATTTATGCTCCTTCATAGCCTATTTTTTAAACTGTTTATATCATAATCACACTTCGGTACCATTAATTTACTTATTAATCAATCCCCTAATGATTTATGTTACCATTTTTAAAATATATATATTTTTATTGATTTCAGAGGTAAGGGAGAACAGAAATATCAATGAGATAGATACATCAATCAGCTGCCTCCTATATGCCCCTACTGAGAATTGAACTCGCAACCTGGGCATGTGCCCTGCCCAGGAACCGAACCATGACCTTTTAGTTCCAGGTTGACATTTAACCACTGAACCACACCAGCCTGGCTCAATTTTTTATACTGATTACACATTGAAATAATGTTTTATATACTGGATTAAATATATTAACATAATTATTTCACCTGCTTTTGGACATGTTTACTAGGAAATTCAAAATTAGGTATTTCTATTAGATAGTGCTACTTTAAAAAAATATGTTAAATTTATTGGGTTGACTGGAAAGTGCTGTTTTCAACCAGGGCTCCAGCATAATTTAGAGAGCTTTTTCAATAGAGGATCTGCAAAACGGCAAGATAGGCTGAAATCAAGGCAAACTCCACGCACTAAACAATGCACTGTGCAGAAAAGCTATGTCTATGCATGTTGAGAACCTGTTGCTTCACTTAAATATGCTGTCCCTCACCAAACTGTGTGTTCAGAAGGGCATACCTTTTTCTAATTTTCACAGACATTATATAAGCTAACAGTAGCCCTGAGAGGAGAACCATGTCTTACTCATGGTTTATCTGCTAAATACTAATCACTTACACTAGTTGAATGAAGAAATGAATGAGTACCCAACTCTATTATCTTCTTCAGGCACAACTCTTATCATTTGATGAGAACATAAAAACACTTTATCTGACTAGAGAATACAGCTCTAACCAGCGCTCACCACAAATCCAATTTATTGATTAACCTCAGGACTCAATTTCTTTATATCTCTTCTAGCCATTATAGTACTAAATCAAATATTAATAATGATTAGATATTTTTTCTTTTGTACCTTTATACTTTTAAATAAGCACTTGATAAACCCTATTATACTGTAAAAATACTTGAATATGCTTACATTTAAAAAAGATTAAATATAAATAACGCAATACCAAAGAATCCTTAATTTATCCCAACAAACCTGACTGTATTTTTCTTCTTGTTTCAGAATACTTGATCTCGGGAGATTTCACAATTTCCAAAGTACCCGAGTCTATTACTGTCCTTAGTCTTCCTTTGGGACACAAGTCTGTATTATGTTGAACATTACTTTTTTCCCATTTTGTACTTTTTGGTATAAATTCTTCACTATCTTTCTTGGGACTTATTTTTGAATCTACCTTCTTATATTTGCATGAGTTTTTCATTTTCTGAATTTTGTCAGAGTTATCCAAATTATTTTTATTTCCAGAATCGTTGTGGTTAACTTTCTTGCTTTCTTTCTTTTTCTCAACTAGATTTGTTGATTCAATTTCATTTTTCTGGGGTTTTTTCTCCTTTATTTTCTTTTGGTTTAATGCTTTATCTTCATCTGAGAGATCTGAATCAGAATCTGAAAGATCGTAAAAACGTTTCAAGTCCTCTGTAGTGCTGTGGGTGATGGGGCGTCCTCTTTTATCCACGGCATAATTCAACTTGAACTTTTTGTCATGAAACATTGCTCGAAATCTCTTATCAATTTTGACTTTTCGATCCTTTTCTGGCATTTCCCAAAATCTTGGGTCCTTTGTAACCCGCTTAAACCGCTGGTCACTCATTATCTCTTGTTTGGATGACATTTTTAAATGTCTGACTGGACAAATGCTTGAAGAAACCAAACACTGAAAAATGAAAGAAATGTTACAATAATGAAGGCTTAGTAATATAATTACATGAGATATTTCAGGAAACAAATATTAATTCACAATGTAGTCTCAGTTAAATGCAATTAAAAGTAAAAAGTCTAATTTCATTTAGAAACTTATTCTGAGTCACATGCAGAAAACCAAAAACTATCAGAATATCCTCTTTCAATTACAGAGTACTTAAAAAATAAATTTAAGGCAAAAGCAAGCAGAATTCTGGGGCAAATGCTTACTAACCAACTGTACTCACTTAGAATTTCTATATTTCTGTTTGTGTAACTGTATGCATTACAAGTTAAAAGCTAATGTTATTAAGATTCCCACGCTTCAACTGGTCTCATTTTTTCCCCCACATTCTGGTCCCACTTACTCTGTCAGTCCTTATCTCATGTTATGTCAAACAGCCTTTAGTTCTACAAAGATAGTCTCATAACAAAACAGACGAAAATTAAGTCAGGTTTAGCTCACAAAGCTCTCTGTTTAGATCGACCATCCTTCAAGAACCAGGCAGTCTTCACTCTAGTTAATAAATATCATGTGTTTCTATAACTTCTTATTCTAGAAAAGACCAAGGCCCAAATGGGCTGATTCCGCTCCGCCCCCTAACATGTATGTAATTAGCACTGTTTCTTAAAAAGAGTCATTAATAGTTTAGTATCTCTAGATTTGAAGTTTTGTAAAGAGTCAAAAGTCATTGGTTATTAAGAGCAAAAAGTAACTAACCAAACAGGATAGTGGTGCTTTGTTCCAAAAAAGCAAGGCTTGATGATAAAGCTGTATTTTTACCTTAAAAATTTAAAACAACATTTACAGGCCAAGAAAAGTCATAGGTCTCAAAAACCCTCGTGCACACTTAGAAGTGGTATTAACAACAGCGTGCCAACTAGTATTCTACTGGTATTAAATGTGTGAAAGCATGTATCCCTTTGAACAGCCTTACGACGTAGGTACCATCTCATCCAACTAGCAGAAGTAATCCATGTACACGCGTAGAAGGAAGGCAAACCCCCCGATATTCAGAGAGGGGAAGGAGGCCTGATCGCACCTCCGACAGACCCTCATCTCTGTGGTCCGCCTTCCCCTGATACCCACCCTCTGACGCGGGGAACACACTAGGGTGGCCCGGAACCAGGGTCTCCTTCCCAGCTCCCAAACCTCAGGACGCCGCTACTGGACTGAGGTCCCTCCACAGGACCTGAGAAGGACCAAGGAAGTCCGGAAAATGCGGCTGGAAAGCAAGGAAGGAGGAAGCATCCCTCACGATTCCCGTCCCACACTGGTCCGGCCCGCTCCACAGTCCAGGTAAAACTCAACACTACTCACCTCCCAGGAGCCTTCTCCGAGCCTCACGTGGGACCGCACCCACAATCCTCTGCGCGACGCTCCGCCAGAATGGCAAGCGACTTGGGCCAAACTACCTCCGTTTTTTCTCAGGAAGAGCTCTGGAGTAGTCGACCGAGCCGCTGCGGCGCACGCGCGCGGCAGGCGCGCCAGCAAATGGCAGCATCCAGAGAGATGCTGCCGCTGACCCGGTTCTGGCTCCGGTGGCGGCGCCTTTCGGTGGCAGGGGCCCCGGGGAAGAGCCTTGGTGTCCGAAAGGTCGCCTCTGGCGTCTCTCCCCCGAGCAGCGCCTCGCCTAGAGCCCTAAATATCTTCGATCGGGATTTGAAGAGGAAACAGAAGAACTGGGCGGCCCGGCAGCCCGAGCCTATGAAGTTTGAGTACCTGAAGGAGGAGGTGAGTCCGCGGGGCTGGGGTGGGCAGCGGGGAGCCTTGGCTTAGGTCCGGAGCTCTGGCCGGGTCCCGACCGACCCCATCTCGCCGCGTGACCTTGAGCAGCGCCCTGCATTTCTGGGGTTCTGTTCTAATCACGGAAGGGCTGCGCTCGGATATTTGTAAGGTGCACATTCATTCATTCATTCATTCATTCATTCATTGATATTGCTTGAATTATAGATATGTCCAGGGCAAAGTAGACCGCTGCCCTCAGTAGATTTCATTCTTGTGGGAGGCGAGACAGACAGTGAACAAAACATTGATGTCAGCTAAGAAGTAAGGTGAAATAAGAAAGTGAAATGGTATAGTGACTGTGATGGTCAGGAAAGGCCATCGACATGGCAGACGATCTGAGGAAGCATTAGAATCCACCCTGAGCCTGGCTGGTTTGGCCCAATGGATAGAACTTTGGCTTGCGGACAGAAGGGTGCCAGGTTCCATTTCCGTCAAGGGCACATGCCCAGGTTGCGGGCTCGGTTTCCAGTAGGGAGCGGGCGGGAGGCAGCCAATCAATGATTCTCATCATTGATGTTTCTATCTCTCTATCCTTCTCCCTTCCTCTCTGAAATGAATAAAATTTTTTTTAAAAAAAAAGAAAACTAAAACTCTTCAATAATAATAATAATCCACCCTGAGGTCTGAGGAGGAAGGCCTTGCAGGCAAAGGGAAAGACAAATGCAGAATCCCTGAGGCTGAAAGGACCTTGTTGAGGCCTCTAGTGAGAGTGTGGGAGAGGAGAGCAGGGTGGGCCTGCCCTGGACTTTGGGTTTTCTTCTCTATTTCAGCTCCCCATTAAATAGAATAATTTCTGGCCACATGTGGCTACTGAGCACTTCAACTATGGCTAGTCCATAAAATGCACTGGATGTCAGTGACTTATGGAATAAATATGTTATGTTAATTTCTCCTGTTTCTTTTCATGTCAAGTGGCTACAAGGAAAATTTAAACTACACTTATGGCTCTTACTGTTTTTCTATTGGCCAGCACTGCTGTAGAGGAATGTGAGGCCCTTGAATGGATTTTAGCACTGGAGTGGTAGGATCTGATTTTTGTTTTGGAAAGATCAAATTAAAATACATTAAGATCTCTCATTTGTCTGTGCTGGTTTGAGAGATCTCTTCTCAGCCCAGGTAGACTAGAGACTGAGGGTTTTTTACTCTCTAAATAGACAGTACAAAGCTGAAGCCTCTGTAGTTGTTTCTTTTGGGGTGGAGCAAAATAGAAATCAAGTAACAAACACAGAGCTCCTACTTTGGTCAGAGCTCTGTGCAAGCCCTGGCCTTATCTGATAATTGATTATCTTGTCAGAGTTCATGATGACATGTACTTAGAAGATTGACATTTCTAGCCAGTCTTCTCCATGAAAAGCTCCTGGATTACAATTAGACTGAGGCCTGGCCAATGTACAGGACTAGAATAAATGAAACAAAGTATATGAGAGTTCATTTTATAATAAACACAAGGTATTCATATTGAGCATAATGTCCAAAGTGGACTCTGGTAAAAGACTTCTGCTGGACCTCCTCCCTTCTCCACTCCTACCCCTCCTACACATATGTTCTAAACTTTCAGATCTTACTAGAAACTCTGGAGTGTTTATGAGGGAATGAGTAGAATGTGGGAATACTAGGCTGCTGCATTCATTCCTGCCAGATGAAGCTAGCCCAGCAAAAGGAGGCACCTTTTTTATGACCTCTTTTAAATTAGGCTGGGGTTGGGGAAGGAATGGGAGTTTCTTCAGAATTGGCTGACTTTTTCTAATTGGCAAACGTTGCACAGGGAAGTTGTTTACTCATTTAGGAGTTCGACAGAATTGGTTAGTAGTCATCAAATGATAGAGTTTTTAATTGAGTGATTAAGTTTACATATTGATCTGTAATACACCCCACTAATTAAATGCTTTTTCATTTTATATACAATATGCTAATCTGTGGATAATTAATGTTTCAATTATATTCCTGTTGATTTTCATTCCTGTGCTCTTATAGCACATGAAATATAAAGGTTATATACATGTATATGACACACACAGAATATGTTTAGTCTCGGTTTTCTTTAACTTAAATTCTGAAGTAATTTGCCTCAATTTGTTTCCTGGGATATTTTTATTTCTTATGTTCCTATTTAGAATTTGAAAAGAAAGTTGCTATGGTCACATTGAAATGGGGATAAAGTACTTACAAACATGTTGAAATATAAATAACCTGTGGATTGTTAAATACTAGAAAAAGAGTGTTACTTCTTTGTTAAACCTACTCGTCTGAACTTGTATACATCATTGTCTCTTCAATCCTTCAGGTTGGAAGTCGGATTGCGGACCGTGTATATGACATAGCCAGGTAGGTGATGATGAATACATAGCAAAATACAATCAACTTTAGTGACTTGAGAGATTAAATGATGAGGGTTTGATATCTGGAATGACAGAATCTGGATAAATTTATTACTAGGATTAGTGATTTTAATCCCCCTCTAAGTCTCTTCTTTTTCATGTGTGGAAGAGCAAGTGCTCTTCATTGTTGCTTAAAGAAAGAATGAATGGGAAGTAAAAGGTTTAGCTTCCCTCTGAGCCTGAGTGACTGATCCACTTGATTTAGCCAAAAGCCAGTAATGGAAAAATAGCTCCAAAAATGGAGATAAAGAATTGACTGCAGCCAGCTGGCGTGGCTCAGTGGTTGAACCTTGACCTATGAACCAGGAGATCATGGTTCGCTTCCCAATCGGCACATGCCTGGTTTGCGGGCTGGTTCACAGTAGGGGGTGGTGCAGGAGGCAGCTGATCAATGATTCTTATCATTGACTAGAAGTCTGGTGCACAGTGGGGTCGGGGGGTGTTCCTCAGCCCGGCCTGCACCCTCTCCAATCTGGGACCCCTCGGGAGAGGTCTGACGCTGGTTTAAGCCTGATCTGTATGGCAATCGGACATTCCTCTCACAATCTGGGACCGCTCACCTGCCTGCCTGATCTCCCCCAACTGCCCTCCTCTGCTGGCCTGATCACCCCTAACTGCCTCTGCCTTGGCCCTGCCACTGTGGCTTTGTCTGGAAGGAAGTTGGACATCTGGAAGATATCCAGTCAATCTGGCCTAATTAACGTATTACCCTTTTATTAGTATAAATGTTTCTATTTCTCTTCCTTCCTCTCTCTGAAATCAATTAAATATATATATATATATTTTAAAAGAATTGACTGCATGTGAATTTTTAATGTTTACTAAACCTAGCTTTAATAGTTTAACTAAAAATAGCAGCAGAATTCTTTATCATCTAAGTAAAGGAGAGTCTACCTAGATTTTTTGCCCAATCAAGATAGAAGAGAGTTTGGTCATTTTATCTTAAGTATTCTTAATGGCAATAACTGTTCTAGGATAATTATATAGAGGCAGATTTGAGAAAAGAACAGTTTCTTTAAGTAATTATTAAAATCTCGATGGATATTGCTCTATATTATGCATAGTAAAAACTTTACATATTTGAATTTATAACTACACTAGAGGCTGAGGGAACTGGTTTGTGAATTTGTGCACTGGTGCGGTCTCTCAGTCTGGCTTGTGGTATCAGGCTGAAACCATCTCTCTGACATCCCCTGAGGGGTCCCAGATTGTGACAGGGCACAGGCCAGGCCAAGGGACCCCACCAGTGCACAGTGAGGGCCAGGGAAGGACACAGAAAGTTGGCCAGCAAGGGAGGGACTGCAGGAGGGCTCCAGGGCGTGTCCAACCCGTCTCAGTCCTGATCAGCTGGACCCCAGCAGCAAGCTAACCTACCAGTCAAAGTGTCTGCCCCCTGGTGGTCAGTGCACATCATAGCTACTGGCCGACCAGTCAACTGCCCCTGGTGGTCAGTGCATGTCATAGTAAGCAGTTGCGTGTTGAGCGGCCTTAGCATATCATTAGCATATTATGCTTTGATTGGTTGAATGGATTACCAGACACTTAGCATATTAGGCGTTTATTATATAGGATGGTGGGAACCACAGTTAAACCACAGCTTTGTGTAGAATTACTCTGATGTTAGTATATCACTTTTTGTGCTTTTTTGTTTGTTTAAAAAACATTAGACCAATATGGAATAAATTTATTACATTTATATATAAAAAAGGGAATTGTGTAAAATCACAAACACTTTCAATTATATTTTACCTATATCCTTGCTACTTAATAGTGTTGGGATGATTTAATTTCATAAGGTTAAAAAAAAAGCTTTAGCCCTAACTAGTTTAGCTCAGTGGATAGAGCATCAGCCTGCAGACTCAAAGGTCCCAGCTTCGATTCCGGTCAAGGACATGTACCTTGGTTGGGGATGTGCAGGAGGCTGATTGATGTTTCTCTCATCAATGTTTCTAACTCTTCCTATCCTGTCCTGTCTGTAAAAAATCAGTAAAATATGTTAAAAAATAAAGCTTCAGTGTTACAAATAATTGCCCCTATTTCATGTTTCATTAGTTCCATTATTTTAAAGATCTAAAAAATACCTAATTCTCTATACTGTTGTCATTTTATTTACCTGAACTTTAGGCCATTTGTGATTTAATAAATTAAACAGATTTTCCAAATCTGTGAATTTAATAATTTAAAAAAATCATACTATTGAATAAAGCACAGTTTGTATAACTATGGTTATGGCTAAAAGCATGTCTTAAACTAATAGTAACTCTTTGGAATTAAATTATCCTATCTAATAAAGAGTGAATATGCTAATTAACACTCATGCCATTACAAAGATGGTGGTGCCTCCAGCCAATAAGGAGGGAAAATGCTAATTGATGGCCACACCCTCAAAGATGGCAGTGCCCACAGCCACAAGACGGTGGCCCCCAGTTCCCTCAGCCCCCAGTCGCCCAGGGCCAGTCCGAGGTGCAGGCAAGCCTCAGGTGGTGGCTGCCCAGCCGCCCAGGGCCACCTGAGGCTCAGGTAACCAGGATTGGCTGAAGCTTGCACTGCCTGCAGTGTCAGCAGCACCTTCCCCTGATTGCCGGGTCGCCTCCCACCCCTGAGGGCTCCCGGAATGTGAGAGGGGCAGACTTGGTTAGGGATCCTCCTCCAGTGCATGAATTTTCATGCACCGGCCCTCTAGTCTATATATATAAAAGGCTAGGTGTCTGTCCATCTGACTAATAGCTATAATGTGCACTGACCACCAGGGGGCAAACACTCAATGCAGGAGCTTCCATGACATGCACTGGCCATTCTATATAATAAAAGGCTAATATGCAAATTGTCCCCATGGGCAGGAGTTTGACTGACCAGGAGTTAGATGTGTGCTGACCACCAAGGGGTGGTGTGGAATGAAGGAAGACCTCGGCTGGCAGTCAGCAGCTGGGGAAGGGAGGCCCCAGCCGGCAGCCCTAGGGACCCTACCCATGCACGAACTTCGTGCACTGGGTTTCTAGTTGAAAAATAAATAGCACCGCAGACCTGGCGCCGACAAACCAACACTTGGCTTTCCTCAAGTGGTGCACAGGCCCCGCTACCACCCTGCAGCGACACCAAATCACAGTCAATGCTGCCAAGACCCCATGTTGCAAAATGTGGCCCACAGCCCAGCCTGGAAACAGTGGCTGTGGGTGCCAGCCAGGTAATGACATTACATAACAACACCCAGCTTCCTCTCTCTAGTGACTAGCCTCCTTGGAGTTTCTTCAGCTCAGGTGCAAACATTTTACAGTTTAACCAAATGTTTGTGAAGCATTTTCCCATGCTTCATCTTATTTGATCCTCACAGAAGTCCTGGAGTACCTAAATAGGAGACTTGGTAGGATCCTATTTTCATTAGCAAGATGCGAATAGCGATATTAAAATATTTCTTCTAATTTCCTTTCAATGTGTACAAATCCATGCACCAGGACAGTAGTTTATTTATTTATTTTTAAAAAATATATGTATTGATTTTTTACAGAGAAGAAGGGAGAGGGATAGAAAGTCAGAAACATTGATGAGAGAGAAACATTGATCAGCTGCCTCTTACACACCCCCTACATGCCCTTGACCGGAATTGAACCTTTCAGTCCACAGGCTGACGCTCTATCCACTGAGCCAAACCGGTTTTGGCTCACACTGTATTTTCAGTGTCCCAGCCCATCGTGGGTTCTTAATACCCAATGATTATGGAAGGAATGATGAAGGGTCTGAAGGAAGAGCAATGGATTATGACCCTCTGGTGGTCAGTGCATTCCCATTTTATGTTTGGGTAAACTTACTCCATTTTAGGTTTGGATAAACTGAGATACAGCAAGATCAAATCACTTGTTTCTGGTCACAGAGCCAGTAAATTGCAGCCCCAGAATTCTAACTCATGTCTTTCTGGTTTCAAAGCCTGTGTACTTCTCAGTGCCACACTACCTGTGTTCCTAATCAAGATATGATTCTCTTTCACCAGTGATTCTCTAATTGTGTACTGGTGTTGTATATTTTTGACATATGTTTCAACAGGACCAAAAGGACTATTTTGGTTGCACTCACTTACAAATTAGTTCTTGGTGAATTACAAGCAAAATTAGATCTTAATAATTATTTTATGGACTATATTATTACAGACAAAACATAACTTCTGTGTCTATTTTTTAGAGATTTTCCCCTTGCTTTGGATGTCGGTTGTGGAAGAGGTTACATAGCACAAAATTTGAATAAGGTATATTTAATTTACTTTGAGAAATAAAATTGGCTGATTTTAAAGAAAGAATTTCTTAATCAGTAATATCTGGATTATATCAGAATTGCTAATTTTTTTATATGGTTGAACTAATGGTTGTTTTGTGTCCCCTCTTAAGTATTTTTCCTTAGTTTGAATCTATTTTATACAGTGTTCCTAATGATAACTTTTTTAATGTATATAAGATATGTTGCACTTTTTTTTCTACTTTGTGCAAATGTTTTTAATAATTCACAGTAAAATACAATTGACATTCATTTAAAGAATATGATTGAGCTAATATTTTAGCTAGGAAAAATATTAATTTCAGTGTGATAAGTATCCTTTATTAATATTTGTACCATTTTATTTTGAATTTTCTAATTCAACTATAAAGACATTTACTTATTGATTTAATCCCTATAGATAAGCCACTGATGGATACAGATTAAAGTGAGATTTTTATATAAAATCTGCTTACAGTAGAAAAAATATACACTTAGGTCAGGACACAGGTAGAGATATGTATGAGGCTCTACTGTTGTTGATAGTAGTAAATGCCACAGAAATGGTACAATTGTTAAACTGCAATAAGAGTTAAGGGAAAGAAAAAATCAGTAAGGGTTCATGTGGTCAAAGACCTCTAAAAGGGTACAGAATCTGATCTGGGGTTTAAAAGAAACTGAACTGTGTTTCATAGGCATTGGAAATAAAGGCATGGCCGGAGGAAAGACACAGAGGTAGAATACTGTAGGGTGTGATGTAGTTATGTTTAAGGAAGATTAATTTTAAGATGGTATGCAAGAAGGATTGAAGAAGGAAGATGATAAGAAATAGACCAATTAGAGGGCTGTGTTAAAGGCAGTGCAGACAGGAGAGTTAAAGACCTGTCACCTGTATAGAGGTTGCAAGATAAGAAGGAAGGGATGTATTAGAGAGACCTAGTAGAATCCGCAAAACTTGGTGATTGGTTAGCTATGGTGGACATGTCAAATCAATTCTTCTAGTTGCTCAGGTTAAAAGACTTATGCATTGATTCCTCTTTTTAAAATATTGTTTAAAAATCTTTGTTGTTGAAAGTATTACATATGCCTTCCATTCCCCCACTTTGACCTCTTCTATCCCTGGTATTCATCAGTGCATGTGGCCCTGACATGAGTAACCTACACCCAATGATGTGCTGGAATTAGCCTACACTTGCTCATGAGAGCTCATTGTTAGCATCTCTTCCCAACTCCTTGTACAATAGCATTGTATTGATAGTTTGAAATCAGCCATTGTGAGAGTATTTGCACCATGGAAGTTGGCAAATGCTACCAAGCAGCCAGTTAGTAAATATTTACCAGCACTCCACTGCTTCCACCCCAAATCTACATGCTGTTCCAACTCTGGGGACTTCTACCCTGACTCCAACTCTCTTAGTTTACATTTTTGAGTAAAAGACAGCAATAAATAGTCTGGCTGGCCTAATTTTCACCCCTGGCATTAGTGTACTGGAGCTGGCTTATGAAAGCCTATTCTGTAACATCTCTTCCCAATTCCACATTTACCTCCATCATGTTGGTAGCATGAAATCTGCTATTGGAGTAGTTATAACATGGAAACTGACAAACACTACAACTCAGGGCCCCCTTTTTGGAGAGCTTAGAGGTAAACATTCACCTGCGTACCAATTGTCCTCAGGTGGCCAGGTAACTAACTGTAGGCTGACTGTTCCAAGTTGTGGGAAGGGAAGTTCTTTATTTTATTTTATTTTCTTTCTTCAGGGAAGTTCTTTAAGAAGGGGATGTGGGTGAAGTGGAAAGGATTGACATGTCTAACAGGAGGGGAACAAGAGTAGAAAGCAGTGATGTTTCTAGGAGACCATTAACAGGTAAAGTGAAGTCAGGGACTGAGAGCAGACAGACTGTAGTTGGTGCTTACATTGTTAGTGAAATAGTCTTCATAGAGCAATGAAAGTGGAAATTCAGGAGAAAGACATTAGTAAGAAGTGGGATTGTGGATTACAAACAAAACTTGAAGGTGGTTAAAGGAGATTTTTCAAGATTGGGAGGCATCTGCTGTTTCAAGAAGACAGAGATTGAAGATTGGTAGAGATAGTGATGGAGGGACCTGGATCCTAGAGAAAAGAGAACATGAAGGTGTTAATTGGAAAGAAATATGGTATCCTTTCCTCTTCGAAGAAAGGGAGGATAAGTGAAACAGGGAAAAGAAAGCCACTTATTCTCTTCCCTCTTCTCCCTTCTTCCTCAGTATCTGTGTGTAAGTCTTTCTTACCCTGTGTAAGCTCTGAATTAACAACTAAAAGGCTGTTGTGGCACAAGAGTGGAGACTAGCTCAGGGCATACTATGCTTTGGAAAAATCAATACATATGCCTAAACCAGTGGAGTAAATTAAAGATGTTGATTATTGACACCTATATTCTTATTTAATTAAATATAGTTAAATATTTTAAGTACTAGTGGTCTGGTGCACAAAATTCTTGAAGGGGGGGGGGGGGGGTTCCTCAGCCCGGCCTGCACCCTTTCCAATCTGGGACCCCTTAAAGGATGTCCTGCTGCTGGTTTACAGGTAATGGGTCTAAACCAGCAGTTGGACATCCCTCCTACAATATGGGACTGCTGGCTCCAGCTGCTCTGCTTGCCAGCCTGATTGCCCTCAACTGCCCTGATTGCCCTAACTACTCTACTTGCCAGCCTGATTGCCCTCAACTGCCCCTCGCCGCCAGCCTGCTTGCCCCCAAAGCCCCACCTCGCCGGCCTGAGCACCCCAAATGGCCCTTTGTGCCAGCCTGCTCACCCCCAACTGCCCCCCCCCCGCTGCTCTGCTTGCCCCCATCTTTCCTCCCCACTGGCCTGCTCACCCCCAACTGCCTCCCTGCTGTTCTAATCGCCTCCAATTGACCCCCATTGACAGCCTGCTCACCCCCAACTGGCCCCCCTGCTAGTCTGCTTACTCCCAACAGCCCTACCCCCCACCAGCCTGATCACCCACAACTGCCATCCCATCCTGGCCTGATCACCCCCTAGCCCCTCCTTTTTTTCTTTTTCAGCGCCTCCTTGAGCGGAGGCCAGGGCCAGCTGGAAGCAAGTATCTGGGATTTATTTATCTTCTATAATTGAAACTTTGTAGCCTTGAATGGAGGCCAGTGCCAGCCAGGGCGGGCGGGAAGCTTGGCTTCCCCCATCACCAAGGCAACCCAAGCTTCCTGCTCGCTCCAGCTCTGTGGCCGATGTCATCTTGGTTGGGTTAATTTGCATACTTGCTCTTGATTGGCTGGTGGGTGTGGGTTGTATGCATAGCGGAGGTGCAATTTGCATGTTTTTCTTTTATTAGTGTAGATAAGGTTGGGTGCTTCTTTTTAAACTAGTGGCCCAGGCATGAAATTTTTGCATGGGGGAGGAGTGTCCCTCAGCCCAGTCTGCACCCTCTTGCAATCTGGGACCCCTCGGGGAATGTCTGACTGCCAGTTTAGGCCTGATCATGTGGGATCAGGCCTAAACTGGCAGTCAGACATCCCTCTCACAATCTGAGACTGTTGGCTCCTAACTGCTTGCCTGCCTACCTGATCATCCCTAACCTCTCTGCCTGACTGCTTGATTGCCCCTAACCACCTCTGCTTGTCTGCATGATCACCCCTAACCATTCTGCCTGCCTTCCTGATCACTCCTAACCACTCACCTGCTTGCCTGCTCGCCCCTAACTGCTCACATGCCTGCCTGATGCCCTTAACTGCTCACAGGTCTTCCTGATAGCCACTAATCACCTCTACCTGCTTGCCTGCCTGGTTACCCCTAACTACTCACCTGCCTGCCTGATCACCCCTAACCACCTCTGCCTTGGCCGGTGCCACTGTGGCTTCATCTGGAATGACATCCGGAAGTCATTTGACTGTTCGGTCTCATTAGCATATTATGCTTTTATTATTATAGATCTTTGTTTTTTTTTCCTTTTTTTTTTCCTTTTTTTAAGTATATTTTATTGATTTTTTACAGAGCAGAAGGGAGAGGGATAGAAAGTCAGAAACATCGATGAGAGAGAGACATCGATCAGCCGCCTCCTGCACGCCCCCCTACTGGGGATGTGCCCGCAGCCAAGGTACATGCCCTTGCCAGAATCGAACCCGGGACCCTTCAGTCCTCAGTCCGACGCTCTATCCACTGAGCCAAACCGGTCTTGGCATTATTATAGATCTTTGTAACTTAATATGTATTATTAAGGTATTTGTACCATAATGCTTTTATGCAGAAAAATAACCTTATAAAGCTGAAAATTAATCTATAACTATCAAATTCTCCTTTAGAAATTTCAACATTTGTTTTATTGTTACTGGATTTTTGTTTGTTTGTTTTTGTAACATTGGATCAGCTTTAATTATTTTATCGCAGGAAACTGTTGGAAAGTTTTTCCAAGCGGATATAGCAGAAAATGCTTTGGTAAGTAGCATTTTATTACTCTATTGGTTTTTGTTCTCTTGGTTTGATTTTCAGTTCTTTGTTTATTTTTATTTCCTTTGAGATAAAAATAACTCTTTTTTTCTGATTATTATTAATAACATGAAAAAGAACTAAATAATACAGGACCTATAAATGCAAAAAGGAAAAAAATCACCTTAGTTCTATCACTCAGAGACATCTGCTGGTGACATTGGTCTCCACCTTTATAAATGTTTAACTGTCCCCAGTATATGGTTTTATACAAACAGTTATACTAACATACTATGTTTTCACACACTGTCATTCTTTTATATCAGTGAATGACATACACATACTGTTTTTTAAATTGGATATATAGTATTCCAATATATGAATATTCCATGGTTTATTTAACTAAATTTGTATTGTAGAACAGTTATATTTCTAGTTTCTTAACCAACACTGTGATTAACGTAATCATATAAAGCAACCTTTTCTCCCTGGCAATAAATTCCTAGTAATAGAATTTATGTATTCGAGATAGACCTTAGAAAGATTGAATAACCATATTAAATTAAAGTACTCTTTTCTCCTCCTTTTTGGTAGCATTGGTCTAGTTGTTTTGTCTTTGTCAATCTGATAGAAAGAAAGTAGAATCTTGTTATTTTTATTTGCATTTCTTTTATGACTAATACATCCAAATCACTGTTAATGTACTTTGACTACTGATATTTGGCTATTATCTAATTTGTGAATTTTATAATTTTGTGATGTGTCTGTACCTGTCCTTTATCTACTTTATCCTTGACATGTTTTTATTTTAAGTGGTTTTTATTCTCACTTATTTTTTAGGATATTACTTTCATTATATATGTCATAAATATTTCCCCAAGTCTGTTGTTTACATTATTTAATGCTTTTTAGAAGTTTTTGGTTAATCATCAAATATATCAATATTTTCCTTTATAGTTTCTGCCTTTTTGCGTTGTATTTGCTTATGCATTTTCATCAAAGAACATGTTCATCAATATTTTCATCTAATACTTCTGTGGCTTTAGTTATTCCACTTAAACTTTTAGCTTTCTGAGGTTTGTTTCGGTTTGAGATAAGTTTTACCAACCAGCTAACCATTTTTTTATCTGGTCTTAAGTGTAATTTAAGAAATATTTTTTGAGTGCCTTCTTTGTGGTTCCTTTGTTTCCCCCTAGAAGGGCTAGAAACTGCCAAGAAATATAACATGTCTTAGGTTTAACAAATAGTGATTGTGTTAATAATTGAGATTTTATAAATGTGTTTTTGAACTTTTTTTTTAACCATTAGAAAAATACCTTAGAAACGGAAATTCCTACTGTCACTGTTTTAGCTGATGAAGAATTCCTTCCTTTCAGAGAAAATACATTTGACCTGGTGGTTAGCAGTTTAAGGTTGGTAATCCATTTGTACTTTTAAAAAATAGATGTTATAAATAAAATAGATAAGGGAGTAAATTCTTAAGATCACAAATCTGGTTTTCTTTTTGCTTATAAACTGAATTTCTCTGGTAAAGGATTGTGGATATTGGCTCCCTAGTGGAAATAATATGATACAGTACCTCAACTTTCATAAACTCACTAGAGACCCATTGCATGAATTCATGCACAGGTGGGGTTCCTCGGCCTGGCCTGTGGGGATTGGGCTGAAAGTGGTTCTTGGGTGATGCACCCGAGAATCGAGTTCCCTCCTCTTTGATTACAGGTGCATCACCCGAGAACTGCAGCTGCCAAGTTACCGCAGCTTGGCAGCTCCTGCATTGAGGTCTGCCCCCTGGTGATCATTGTGCATCATAGCTACCGGTGACTGTCTGAGTCACTTAGGCTTATATATATAGATTCTGGTGAATAAGGAAAAGCTAGCATTTCCTTCTATTTTAATTCTTTTTCTACATATAAATATAGTTCTCAGGATTACTTTCCCCCCTTTGTTCTTTCTACCATGTCCTTCCACACTTATTACACAAACATATATTATAAATATTTATCGATTCTATATATATAAAAGGCTAATATGCATAGTGTCCCCTTGGGAGTTCTATCAGTGAGAGTTCAATTGCTTGCTATGACATGTGCTGACCACCAGGGGGAGGTGCAGAGCAAAGGAAAGCCCTGGCCGGCAGCCAGAAGGCCCCAATCAGCCCTGATTGCTGGTCAGGCCTAGGAACCCTACTGTGCACATATTTTGTGCACTGGGCCTCCAGTACATTATAATTTGCAAGCCAGTGAGCTAGATGCTTTGGGGGAATACCAAAATGAATTCAGACAGGGATCCTGTCCTTAAAGAACTTACTAATAGAGAAAATAAAATATTCTATGTGTTACCTTATTTTTCTGGCATTATTATTGTAGTCAGATTTTCTTTCAAAGATTCAACATGCTCAGTACAACCCTTTTAACAGTTTGGTCATTACTTTGCCAGTGTTAGCACTAGAAAGCCTGTGTCCCTGAACACTCCTCAGTCCCAGGCAAACTGGGAGAGTTGGTTACCTTTGCTGTTTCCTTTTTTCCCTCCCTCCCTCTCTCCCTTCCTTTTATTTTAAATATGTGTTTATTTTTTAAAAATATTTTAATCTTGCCGAGACCGGTTTGGCTCAGTGGATAGAGCGTCAGATTGTGGACTGAAGGGTCCCGGGTTCAGTTCCGGCAAGGGCATGTACCTTGGCTGCGGGCACATGCCCAGTAGGGGGCGTGCAAGAGGCAGCTGATCGATGTCTCTCTCTCATCGATGTTTCTGACTTTGTATCCCTCTCCCTTCCGCTCTGTAAAAAATAAATAAAATATATTAAAAAATAAAATAAGCCGAGACCGGTTTGGCTCAGTGGATAGAGCGTCGGACTGCGGACTGAAGGGTCCCGGGTTCGATTCCAGCAAGGGCATGTACCTTGGCTGCGGGCACATCCCCAGTAGGGGGCGTGCAAGAGGCAGCTGATCGATGTCTCTCTCTCTCATCGATGTTTCTGACTTTCTATCCCTCTCCCTTCCGCTCTGTAAAAAATCAATAAAATATATTTAAAATAAAATAAAATATTTTAATCTTTATTGTTCAGTTTATTAATTACATTGTTCCCTTTTTTTCCCCCCTATAGTTCCCCACCACCCGGTACCCATCCCACCCTCCGCCCTCACCTCCCTCCACTGTCCTCTCCCAGTTTCTTTCAACATCTCCCACACCCCTTTTCTCCCCAAGAATTGTCAATCCATTCCCTCTCTATGCCCATGATTCTGTTATATTCAGCAGTTTATCCTGTTCATCAGATTTTTAATTCACTTGATTTTTAGATTCATTTGTTGATAGATGTGTATTTGTTGTTCATAATTTACATTTTTACCTTTTTCTTCTTCCTCTTCTTAAAGAATATCTTTCAGCATTTCATATAATACTGGTTTGGTGGTGATGAATTTCTTTAGCTTTTTCTTATCTGCAAAGCACTTTATCTGACCTTCAATTCTGAATGATAGCTTTGCTGGGTAGAGTAATCTTGGTTGTAGATTCTTGCTATTCATCACTTTGAATATTTCTTGTCACTCCTGTCTGGCCCGCATAGTTTCTGTTGAGAAATCCGCTGACAATCGTATGGGTGCTCCCTTATAGGTAACTAACTGTTTTTCTCTTGCTGCTTTTAATAGTCTCTCTTTGTCTTTTGCTCTTGGCATTTTAATTATGATGTGCCTTGGTGTGGTCCTCTTATGGTTCCTATATATTGGGATTTGGTGCGCTTCCTGGACTCCTAAGTCAATTTCTTTCACCAGGTGTGGGAAGTTTTTGGTCACTATTTCTTCAACTAGATTTTCATTGTCTTGCTGTCTCTCTTTTTCTGGCACCCCTATAATTCGGATGTTAGCATGCTTGAGGTTGTCCCAGAGGCCACTTACACTATCTTCAATTTTTTGGATTCTTTTGGCTTTTTGCTTTTCCAGCTGAGTGGGTTTTACCTCTTTGTATTTCAAATCTTTAACTTGGTTCTTGAGGTACTCTAGAGTACTTTTAGGTCTTTGTATAATATTTTTTATTTCAGTCAGTGTGTGTTTAATTTGTAGTTGGTCCTTTTTCATATCCTCGTAGATCTTGTTCATTTCCTCATAGGTCTTGTTCATTTCCTTGTAGGTCTCAGCCTTTTCTAGAAGCCTCTTGAAAAGCCTTATAACCATGGTTTTGAACTCTATGTCCAGTCATTTTTTTCCCTCCATTTCTTTCACATCTGATTTCTTTCCATATCTCTGCATGGTGGCTGCTTTCCTGAGTTGGTCAGTTAGCTTTGTGTGGTAGATGTCCTCTAAGGGACAGTGGCTCAGCCTCCCTAGTTACCTGAGGTGGATATGGGTTGCACAGTCTTGTTGAAGTTAAGCCTAGATTATTGTTGCCAGCACTAGGAGGGTTTGACCTCCAGGCCAGTTGGCTATGAGGTTCAGCCGTGCTCAAGTTGGATGGGCGGAGTCTCTGGGCCCAACAGGCAGCGTCTGCTCCCCGCTATGCGCCACCTGGGACTCTGTGCCAGGGGGCAATGGTTGCAAGCACCTCTGAGAGAGAGCTGCAGCCTAGCTCCACCCACAGCCATATGATTCAGCCTCTCCCCAAATGAGTCTGCACATGCAAGGTCTCACCCAGGGTCGTAAAACAATGCAATTTGGTGGGTTCCCGAACGAGAGAGTAAGTCACGAGTCCTCTCTATGCGGTCATGCAGCTGCGCTGTTCCCAAGTTTATGTGCACTCTGCACAAGCTCGCCCTCTCCACAAGCTTGCAGACCCTTGCAGCACCTGAGTTTCAGCGTGCCTCCCCACTGTCCAGTTTTACCCTGTATGATTGTGGGTTCCCCGGACTTCGCCTGGAGCTGGCGAATCAGTGCAGTGGGATGTCTTTGTCTTCCCCGTTCTAGAAAATCGGCAGGGTTTACAGCTGCCTGCCCTGTCTGCTCACATGTGCACGGCTCCAAACCTCCAACACCTGGCGTATCTTCAACACTGTCCTCCGCCTGCTCCTCTGAGTCACAGTGTCCTATCTTCACTTTTATTTGTGGAATTTTCACTCAGCCAGCTTTCCGGTGATTCTGGATGATGTTTATTCTTTCGTTAAATTCTAGTTTTGAAATTGCTGTGTATAGCAGCAAGATAGGTGTTTACCTATGCCGCCATCTTGGTTCCTCTTAAATATGTGTTTATTGATTTCAGAGAGGAAAGGAGAGAGAGAGAGAGATAGAAACATCAATGATGAGAGAGAATCATTAATCTGCCACCAGCATGTTCCTACTGGGAATCAAGCTCACAACCTGGGCATGTGCCCTGACCTCCTGGTTCATGGGTCCACATTCAAGTACTGAGCCACACTGGCAGGGCACCTCTGCTGTTTTCTTCAGTGAGCTTGTAACTTCTTCCCTATTTATCGAGGTGTGCTGAGCAAACTTAGAAAAGTATTCAGATTCTATTGCTGAACTAATTTTGAAAAGTATTCAGAATCTGTCATGAAATGAAAAACATTACAGAGGCTTGATCTAAGGCAGAGGTGGGGAACCTTTGTTCTGCAAGACACTTAAGTTGTTTCCACATCTTGACTGTTGTGAATAATGCTGCACTAAATATGGACGTGCAGGTATCTCTTTGAAATAAAAATTGTTTTCATTTCCTTCAAATATATACCTAGAATTTCTTTGAGTTATATGGTAGTTCAATTTTTAATTTTTTTGAGGAACCTCTATACTGTTTCATGGTGGCTGTACTAATTTACATTCCCACCAATAGTGTACAGGGTTCCCTTTACTCCACATTTTTGCCAGCATTGTGTTGTCTCTTTTTTTTTCCATAATAGCTATGCTTATAGATATAAGGTGTTTCATAATTCAAATGATGTGCATTTCCCTAATGATTAGTGATGTTAAGCATCTTTTCATATACCTGTCAGCCATTTGTATGTCTTATTTGAAAAATTTACTTTTACTTCATTCAGCAAAGAATAATTGCACATAAAATCATATTGACAACGTGAAATGCTATCACATTTTCTAGTGTGACAGAAGGAAAGTTTTTCCCTGGACATATTTTAAAAAATCTGTATAAAATCAGTCAGTGAATTTTGATATGCAATTTTAAACTTAAAATTAACTCCCTTGTTATGGTTTGTCCTTATATTAGTGATACTTATACTAATTAATTATATGAATTAAGTTAGAACGAATACATGTTTTCATTTTTTTAGTTTGCACTGGGTGAATGACCTTCCTCGAGCACTTGAACAGGTAAGAAATTTAATGTTGATTCCAATAGCATGTGTAGTCTATTTATTATTAGAAACTTATAGATATTTCTGTTTTCATATGTAAACTTATATATATTTTCCATTTTATACATCTGACAATTGGACATTGAAGCAAATCAATTAAGTATTTATTATATTTTGTGGGCTGGATATGGTTGGTGCCCTTTGACCTATTAAATACATTGGGTGTTTCCTTTTACCCTGCCAATTCAAAAAATCTAATATGGAGGTATTTAAATATTTATGAATACTCTGGTAACTTGTACAAGGTAATATTGATATTACAAGGCTTTTTCTGATGGTTTTTTTTCCCTCTCCTTAATTGCTTATAAATTTTTTGTGAGTACTAACTTATTTATTTATATTTGTATCTTCCTCATGCCTATACTTAGAGAATTCTCAGTAGATGCTGGTTGGCTGGTATTTATCAGCAAATAGTTGAGTGGTAGGTAAAAAGCAGATCACTCTGGCTTGATTCTGCCAAGAAAGCTTCAAGAAGAAGGGATTACTTGAACAGGGCCTTAGAGTGGTTAGGTTTGGAGTGGGAAGACATTCCAGAAAGGCAGAATCAGGGTAGGTGCGAGGTACAAGAGCGAGGAGCATGAAAGGACCAAGAGGAAGCCTCTTTGGAGGATTAGCGTAGTGCTTGGAGATGAGGTATACTGGGATCAGATATGGGAGGACTTGGGTGACAGAGTAAGGAATTTGGAGTTTATTCTTTAGGCAGCTCCGAGTCACTGGAGAATTTTGAAGAGGAAGGTGACATGATTAAACGACTGGATGTCAGGATAATAACTACCATATGTGAAGCACATACCATTTGCCATTCACTGTGTTCTTTTGTACGTGTTAAATAACTGTACAAGATGTCTTCCTTTTGTTGATTAGAAAGCTGATGCCAGAAGTTGGTTCAATTGAAATGAGATTGTTTCAGTGATCCAGGCATGAGATAAACTAAACAAACGTAGGTGGGAATGATAGGAGTGAAAAGGAAGAGAGAGGATTTTAGGACTCTGCAAAGGAAGATTCATGGGTTAGTGGCTGGATAGATCTGAAGATCAAAGGGAGGGAGGAGTGAAACTTTTGAGTCTGGATACCTGGGAGAATAATTAGTAAAAATAGAGGGGAAAAATGATGGTGATCAGGTAAAGGGAATAGAAGATGATAATTAACAGAACTGTGGCAATTGTAAAGGGGAATTGGCTTAAGAACCAGTATGTATTGGATGTTCTGGGGAGTGAGTTTGCCAGGAGACTAATGTTCATGGCACAGTAAGTTGAAGATGAATTTAGATTTCTAAAAGATGTTCAGCTAAACATAAGTTTTGGAAAATAATCCTTATGAAATCCATGGGAATTGATTTGGTAGAGAGAAGCTGCAGAAGCTGAGGACTAAATATTAGGTACTTGTTATGTTAGAGTCTGGTGTCTAGAGAAGGAAATGATGCTAAAAGGACAAAAGGGAAGAAACTAAGGGTTTCGTAGTTTGCTTATATACTAGTAGTGCTTTGTTATTGTTTCATGTTTTATAATATGTTTTTATATTTTGGAATATCCTATATAATAAAGAGGTAATATGCAAATTGACCATCATTCCAACACACAAGATGGCCGCCCCCATGTGGACACAAGATGGCCACCATAACATGGTCAGCAGGGGACAGCAGTTGTGGGCAATCAGGCCAGCAAGTGTGGGCAGTTAGGGGTGACCATATCAGTAGGGGAGGGCAGTTGGAAGGGACCAGGCCTGTAGAGGAGGGCAGTTGGGGAAGACCAGGCCTGCAGGGGAGGGCAGTTAGGGGTGACCAGGCTGGCAGAGAAGGGCATTTGGGGATGGCCAGGCCTGCAGGGATGAACAGCTGTGGGGAGACCCAGGCCTGCAGGGGAAGGCAGTTGGGGAAGGGGGGGAAACCACGCCTGCAGGGGATAGCATTTGGGGGCGACCAGGCTGTCAGAAGAGGGCAGTTGGGGGTGACCTGGCCAGCAGAGGAGAGCAGTTAGGAGTGATCAGGTCAGCAGGGGAGAACAGTTAGGGAAGACCAGGCTGGCAAGAGAGGGCAGTTAGAGATGACCAGGCTGTCAAGGGAAGGCAGTTAGGGGTGACTGGGCCAGCAGTGGAGGGCAGTTGGGGGTGACCAGGCCTGCAGGGAAGGGCAGTTAGGGGTGACCAGGCTGGCAGGGGAGGACCATTAGGAGCAATCAGGCTGGCAGGGGAGCAATTAGGCATCGATCAGGTTGGTACGGGAGTGGTTAGGGAGAGATCAAACTGGCAGGCAGAAGTGGTTAGGGGCAGGCAGGCAGGCAGGCAAGTGGTTGGGAACCAGCAGTCCTGGATTGTGAGAGGGATGTCCAACTGCCCAGTGGGATTGGGCCTAAACAGGCAGTCAGACATTTCTCGAGGGGTCCCAGATTGGAGAGGGTACAGGCTGAGCTGAGAGACATATCCCCCTCCTCTGCACAAATTTTGTGCACCAGGCCTCTAGTAAAATATATAATTAAATAATACTTTTAATATAAATTCAAGATGGATACTCTGATTAGAAGAGCCTGCTGTGATTTGGGTATTGGTTCACTTCAGAATCCATCCTTTCCTGTGATGTTCCTCATTGTAGAAAATAGCCAGTTAAAGCTAGTTACAGATTGTCTGTCTAAGGGGTCATGAGTAAACATTGGTGATTCTGGAATTCCTTCTAGCCACTAGTTTGCTTAAATTACCAATTAAAGTGTTTTTGTTCTCAAGCTAGAAAGAAAGTTAGTTACTTCTCCTAAAGGAAAGCTATTGTGTTTCCAGGTTAATATGAATCATAATGGTTTCTTTATAAATTAGCTTTTTCTGCATATCAAGCCACTCCAGCTTAGTGATTTAAAGCAACAATGTATGTAGCTTATGATTTTTGTGGGTTGGGAATTTGGGCTGAACTTAGGAACTTCTTCTTCTGATGTGGCTCACCCATGTGTCTGTGATCCGTGACTAGATTATCTTGGATCTTGCTGGTCAAGAATGGCCTCAGCTGGGATGCCTGGCTTATCTCTGCTCCTCATGTCCCTCATCTTTTACCAGGCTAGGTTGTTCACCATACGGTAGCCACAGGGGGCTCCAAGTGAGCAGATAGAAGCATGCAAGGCCATTTGAGGCCTCAGTTTGACACTGACGCACTGTCACTTGCCCTTGCTTTGGCCAAAACAAGTCAGAGGCCAGCCCAATTCAAGGAGCAGGGAGCAGACTCCATCTCTTGATGGGAGCTGTTACAAAATGGCATTTCAGAGGACACATACAAAGAGGGAATTGTGACTTTTGCAATCTTCTACAGTATATAATTTTTTCTTTTGCTATTTTTCTGAACATAAAAATAAGTTTTCTATTAGTAAAATATTTGAGAACATATAACATTTTACAGATACTAATGCTATTAATACATGTATTATCTACCTTTACAGCAGTGTTAAGTATAATGCCTTTCTGATAGTTGTTGCCTTAGGTGTTATTAAATTATCTGGTCATTAATTTGACAAAATAAGTATGTAATCACAAGATATGATTTAGACACCATATATTTATTCTTTTACCATTTTTATGTATAACATTTTGAAAAGTTTTGTTGTATTTATTACAGATTCATTATGTTTTAAAACCAGATGGAGTTTTTATTGGCGCGATGTTTGGAGGCGACACCCTCTATGAACTTCGGTGTTCGTTACAGTTAGCAGAAACGGAAAGGGAAGGAGGATTTTCTCCACACATTTCTCCTTTCACTGCTGTCAATGACCTAGGACATCTGCTCGGGAGAGCTGGCTTTAATACACTGACTGTGGTAACTATCAGGAGTCTCAAATAACCCAGTAATTATAAAGTTCAGAAACAACTTCTCATTTTAAATGTAGACAACTGTTGGTATTAACGGCATTATGGGAAGGTTTTGACACTTTATCTATCACTCTGTTCTGTTTTTTAAATCCTCATCCAAGAATATGTTTGTTTGTTTGTTTGTCTTAAAATTGATTTGAGAAAGAGAGAAAGGAGGAGAGAAAGAAGCATCGATATGTTTCCTTCTGAATGTGCCTCGACTGGGGATTGAACTAGCAACCTTGGTATATCCCCTAAATGGGAATCGGATGCACAGTCTTTTGATGCACAGGACAATGCTCCAATCAACTGAGCCACTCAGCCAAGGCTCTCTCTCTCTTTTTAAACTTAGTATGTATAAACACATCTTGATTGACACAAGATAGGATTGTAAAATGTTTAGTATTTGTTATTTGAATAGTAGCTCAAAAATTATGTACCTCAGTTAACAAGGAGGTCCTTTTCTTTTTAAAAAAATCTTTATTGTTGCCCTAACTGGTTTGGCTCAGTGGATAGAGTGTTGGCCTGCAGACTGAGGGGTCCCAGGTTCGATTCCAGCCAAGGGCACATGCCTGGGCTGCAGGCTCGATCCCCAGTGGGGAATGTGCTGGAGGCAGCTGATCAGTGGTTCTCATCATTGATGTTTCTCTACCTCTCCTTTCTCTCTGAAATCAATAAAGCAATATATTAAAAAAAAAATCTTTATTGTTGTAAGTATTACATAGGTTCATCTTTTTCCCCCATTAACCTCTTCTAGCCTGCTGCCTCCCTCTCCGCCCTCGGCCCTCACCACCCCATTATCTGTACCCATGAGTTATGCATAGATGCATATAAGTTCATTGATTGATCTCTTCCCATCCACCCTCTTCTGCCTTCCCTCTGAGGTTATGATTATATGCTACATACAAGTCCTTTGGTTGATCTCTTACCCCTCCCCCCATCTTCCCTCTGAAGTTTGATGGTCTGTTAGATGCTTCTATGTCTCTGGATCTGTTTTTGATCATCAGTTTACTTGGTTCATTAAGGAGGCTATTTTCTTTTTTTTTTCTTTATTGATTAAGGTATTATATATATGTCTTTATTCCCCCATTACCCACCACCTCCCATTCATGCCCCACCCCCGTGTTGTCTCTGTCCATTGCTTAGGCTTATATGCATGCATGTAAGTCCTACGGTTGATCTCTGCCCCTTATTCCCCTACCTTCCCTGAGGTTTGATGTTCCGATTGATGTTTCTCTGTCTCTGGATCTATTCTTGTTCATCAGTTTATGTTATTCATTATATTCCACAAATGAGTGAGATCATGTGATATTTATCTTTCTCTGCCTGGTTTATTTCACTTAGCATGATGCTCTCCAACTCCATCCATATTGTTGCAAATGAAAAGAACTCCTTTTTCACCGCAGTGTAGTTTTCCATTGTGTAGATGTACCACAGTTTTTTAATCCACTCATCTGCTGATGGGCACTTAGGTTGTTTCCAAATTTTAGCTGTGGTGAATTGTGCTGCTATGAACATAAAGGTGCATATATCTTTTCTGATTTGTGTTTCTAGTTTCTTGGGAGATATTTCTAGAAGTGAGATCACTTGGTCAAATGGGAGTTCCATTTTTAGTTTTTTGAGGAAACTCCATACTGTTCTCTACAGTAGCTACTCCAGTCTTCATTCCCACCAGCAGTGCACAAGGGTTCCTTTTTCTCTGCATCCTCACCAGTACTATCTTTTGTTGATTTGTTGATATTAGCCATTCTGACAGGTGTGAGATGATACCGCATTGTTGTTTTGATTTGGATCTCTCTGATGATTAGTGACTTTGAACAGGTTTTCATATGTTTCTTTGCCTTCCTTCTGTCTTCTTTCAAAAAGTGTCCAAATCAGTTGCCCATTTTTTGATTGGCTTATTTATCTTCTTTTTGTTAAGCTGCATGAGTTCCCTATAAATGTTGCAGATTAAACCCTTATCATTGATATCTTTGGCAAATATGTTAAACTTAGTATGTATAAACACATCTTGATTGACACAAGATAGGATTCCCATGCAGTGGGCATTCTTGTTTTATAGATGGTTTCCTTTGCTGTGAAAAGCTTTTTATTTTGATGTAGTCCCATTTGTTTATTTTCTCTTTAGTTTCCATTGTCCTAGGAGCAGTATCAGTGAAGAAATTGCTTTCACATATGTCAGAGATTTTTCTGCCTTTGGATTCCTCTAGTATTTTTAAGGTTTCCCGATGAATGTTTAAGTCCTTGATCTATTTTGAGTTTATTTTTGTGTATGCTGTAAGTTGGTGGTCTAGTTTCTTTTTCTTGCATGTATCTGTCCAATTTTCCTAACACCATTTATTGAAGAGACTGTCTTAATTTCATTGTATGTTCATGCCTCCTTTGTCAAATATTAAGTGAGCATAGTGATTTGGGTCGATTTCTGGGTTTTCTATTCTATTCCAATGGTCTATATGTCTGTTCTCATGCAAGTACCAGGCTGTTTTAAGAACAATGGCTTTGTAATACAGCTTGAAATCTGGTATTGAGATCCCACCTACTTTGTTCTTCTTTATTAGTATTGCTATGGCTATTCGGGGTCTTTTTTTTATTCCAGATGAATTTTTGGAGAGTTCTTTCTAGGTCTGTGAAATATGCCGTTGGCATTTTAATAGGGAGTGCATTGAATCTATAGATTGCTTTGGGTAGTCTGAACATTTTAATGATGTTGATTCTTCCAGTCCATGAACATGGTATGTTCTTCCATCTGTTATGTCTTCTTCTATCTCTTTTTTTAGTGTCCTATAGTTTTCCGCCTATAGGTCTTTTACCTCCTTGGTTAAGTTTATTCCTAGGTATCTTAATTTTTTTTGGTGCGATGGTAAATGGGATTGCTTTTTAGTCTCTCTGTAAGTTCACTATTGTTGTATAGAAATGCCATAGATTTCTTGCATTAATTTTGTATCCTGCTACATTGCCGAATTCATTTATTAAGTCTATTAGTTGTCTGATGGAATCTTTTGGTTTTTTTTATGTACAATATCATGTCATCTGCAAATAAGGATAGCTTTACTTCTTCTTTTCCAATTTGGATGCCTTTTATTTCTTCTTCTTGTCTAATTGGGATGGCTAATACTTCCAGTACTATGTCGAACAGGAGTGGTGAGAGTGAGCATCCCTGTCTTGTTCCCGTTCTTAGGGGAAATGGTTTTAGTTTTTGCCCATTGAGTATGATGTTAGCTCTGGGTTTATCATATGTGACTTTTATTATGTTGAGGTATGATCCTTCTATTCCCACTTTGTTGAGAGTTTTTAAAACATACTACTACTCTATAGGATCTTCTAATGCAGAGGTCAATCTAATGTGAGCATTAGAGCATTCCTGGTAATAGGTGCTGGGGCTGACTCACAGACCCTGAGTGATGGATGAATGATTACTCTGAAACACAAAAGCTAAGGGACTGCCTGGCTATGGGAACCAGACAGCCTATGTTGCCTGCCTCTTCAAAGATAAACGTTTGAAATAAAGTTTATCTTTTAGATACAATCAGTAGGGTAAGTAATCTTGGGAGGACATATGTGTCTGCAGTGTCCTTTATGCAAGGACACCTAAAGATTCAACATAATGAACACCAAGGATCCATTCATGAACAAACTTGTTTGGAAAGGTCAAGGAACAACTAGGGCTGGCAGCCTTCTGCCAACTTCCCTGTCAGGATTCTAAGAAACAAGGGCAGGCTGACTTCAGCCAACTTCCCTTTTCGGAATTTCCGCCTTACAGACTTTCCAACCGAGTCTCCCCGGCTTAGGTACAGATAGGAAAACAGCTTGTACAGGAATTTGCAGCACTACCTCTTCCTCCAACCCCTCAGTTGAAATATGCAGCAGACATGAGAAGAGTGTGCATTTACAAGGCCTAGGATTAGATCAGGGTTAGAAAAGGTAGGATGAGGGATGTACTCCTTCAGGGCTGAAGAGATCTGGAAAGCATACCCACAGGCCATCAAAGCAGATGAAACGTGAAGTCAGCATGGTACATTGTTGTCTGACAGGTGTAATTTGGATCCTTATTTTGTTCCTTTACTAGCTAAAGGCATTTAGGGAATTTACTTCACCTCTCTGAGCATTCTTTTTTCTTTTTAATGCGAATGTTACTCACCTCAGATGGCTGTTAAGATTAAATAAGATAAAGGGTATGAAGTGCCTGCATTTCAATAGATGCTCAACAAATAGTAGCTTCTGCCTTCCCTTTCCCCTTCATCTTCTCCTAGCACTTACCAGGCTAAGGCTTCCAACAAGGGTTCATGTGTAGAGACCATGATTACCCCCTTCCAAATCCTTTCAATAGCAGAGTAATTCTGAAAAATGCTATTACTGCCTTCAGAGATTGGTTGAGTAGACTTTCCATCATTTTCTAAACCCTTCAAGGCCTGGAAACATTGCTAAACCTAATTAGATCAGATAGGTCTTGATGAAGAAAAGCTTTTCATTGCATAATTAGGATGATAGCCTTAAGATCATCTGTTTAAGGTGATTTAGTGTGAATATATTTCATAAAATCAGGCAACCAAAAATGAATTGTCATACCCGTCCTTGTTTCAATACAAAGGAGGGGCATAGACCAGGAACTCTGGTGGAAAGGGGGTTTCAGGGAAGGAAGAGGCAATAGGCTAGGAACTATTAACAACCATCAAGATTTCACAGTTCTGTCTTTTATAAACTCTTAAATGGCATGAGCCAATAGAAACTGCATTCTGACATGTTGGGCAGCTAAAAATGGAAAACTGCTTCATGTTAGCATTCTGGTTTATAATTAAAGCAAACACTCTCAATGGGCAATTGTAGATAGAGTGATCACTATATAATTTTAATGCATTTTTTATTATACAAGTAATAATACAAATATATTGGTTGTGAACATTGTACTCTACAGATAAAATGAAAGTCTGTCATTTTCCTCATAGTCCCCCAAATTTTAGTTCTCTCCTGAGATTAACACTTCTCAAAAATTTGGTCTTATGATCCCTGTACACACTTATAATTATTGAGCACCTTAAAGGGCTTTTGTTTATGTGGGTTTTAGCTATCAATATTAGCTATATTGGAAATTAAAACTGAATTTTAATAATTATTCATTTAAAACTAACAATAATATACCAATTATATACTAACATAAATGACTTATTTTTTTTGTGAGAAAGACCTGTATTTTCCAGAAGTAAAAAAAAAAAAAAAATTGAGGGAAAAGAATGTCATTGCTTTGTAGTTTTACACATTTCCTTAATGTATAGCATAATCAAAGCTAGATTCTCATGTCTGCTCTGCATTTACATCAATTGCAATATCACATCATGTAACTTCTGAAAAATCCCAATGTATTCTTAGGAGAGAATCGAAGATGAAAAAGTCAGATAGCATTTTAGTATTAATATGAAAACAGTTTGACTTCATGAAGCCTCAAAAGGGCCTGCAAACCACATTTGAGATCTAGAAGTAGCTATTGTCATCAGTTTTGTTTGTAATGTTCCAGATTATTGAAAATAACAAATACTCTACCATACTATATATAGAAATACATGCAAATATCCTATCTAATAGAAGAGTGATATGCAAATTTACCCTACCTCCAATCAAGCCACACCCACCAGCCAGTCAGGAGCAAATTATGCAAATAAACCCCAACCAAGATGGCTGCCACCACTGAAAGCAGGTGGGAGGCTTTGGTTTCCATGGCAATGGAGGAAGCCAAGCTTTCCACCTGCTGTTGCCGACCTAGGCCTCCACTCAATGCTACAAAGTTTCAATTATAAAAGATACATAATCCAAACAGAAATGTCAGCCACTGAGCTGGAGAGAAGAGAGGCTAGGGTTGCCTGGGCGATGGAAGAGCCAAGCTTCTGCAGCCCTGGCGGGCCTAAGCCTCTACTCTAGACTACAAAGTTTCAATTATTGAAGGTTAATGTCCCAACAGAAATGGCTGCCACCAGAGAGCAAGCAGAAGGCTTGGCTTTGCTCCAGGCTACAAAGTTTCAATTGTAGAACACAAGTTAATCCTAGATCCCAGGGCCTCCGCTTGGGTCACTGGCAGGGGGGAGGGGGGGGTGCGTGGCCGGCCTGCAAACCACCAAAGGCCCCTCACCCCAAGGGAACCCTCACCCTGATCCGGGACACTCTTCAGGTCAAACCAGCCTGCCCCCACGCATGTACTAGGCCTCTATCCTATCTAATAAAAGAGTAATTTGCAGATTGACCATCACTCCAACACTCAAGAGGGCTGCCCCCATGTGGTCAAAGCTCCTGCCCCCATGTGGACACAAGATGGCCAGCAGGGGAGGGCTGTTGGGATGTTCCAGGCCTGCAAAGAGGGCAGTTGTGGGCGATCAGGCCAGCAGGGGAGGGCAGTTGGGAGGGACCAGGTCTGCAAGGGAGGGTAGTTGGGGGCAATCCAGCCTGCAGGGGAGGGCAGTTAGGGGTGACCAGGCCAGCAGAGGAGGGAAGTTGGGGGCAAACAGGCTGGCAGGGGAGCAGTTAGACACAATTAGACTGGCAGGGTAGTGGTTAGAGGATGATCAGACTGACAGGCAGAAGCGGTTAGGGCAGTCAGGGAGGCAGGCAGGTGAGCAGTTTGGAGCCAGCAGTCCTGGATTTTGAGAAGGATGTCCGACTGCCTACTTAAGCTCGATCCTACTAGAATCGGGCTTAAAAAGGAAGTCGAACATCCCTCAGGGGTCCCAGATTGTAGAGGGTGCAGGCTGGACTGAGGGACATCCCCCTCCTCCCATGCATGAATTTCATGCACTGGGCCTCTAGTATGTATATATTTCTGAAACTTATTTTTATTCTTAATGGAATATTTTAAATTGTTTCCCAAATCAATATGAATATATTTGCCCTAATTTCCATGCATTATTCTCTAGTATGACTGTACCGAAGTTTTATTTAACTACTAGAGGCCCGATGCACAAAATTCATGCAAGAGTAGGCCTTCCTTCCCCCAGCTGCCAGCACCAGCTTTCTTCTGGCACCCGGGACGTGGGCTTCCCTTACAGCCCCGATTTCATCTGGGAGGACATCTGGTGTAATTAGCGTATTATGCTTTTATTATTATAGATTTCCCTAATGAACAGCATTTAGGCTTGTTCCAGTTTTTTGTTGTTGTTGGACCTTTTGCCAATAGAAACAATTCTGAAATTCCTATCCTTGTGTTGTGTTTTTATTTATTTATTCAACCTTATGACAAACATTTATTGAGTACTTTTTGTGTGCCAGACACTATTGCAGGTCCTTTGGATGGAGCAGTAAAAAAATAGAAATCCATGCCTGATTTTTTTTTATTTATGGGGACCTGTTGGTTAACTAGAGGATCCACGTTGTAAAGAAACATGTTTTTTGTTGTTGCTGTTGCTGTTGTTTGCATGTAATTTCATCAGATCTTGAAAGAGGAATGACTGAAATAAGTCAGAATCCACTGGTTTAAAGATTACCTTTATAGTTCACCCTTTTAAGAATTGCCTCCCATATTGTGTTATAATTCTGTTAGTCCACATGGTTTTACATGGTTGTCAAGTGGATTGTGCATTTCAGAAAGATTTCTACTAAAAATGCTTAATCTGATATCATAGCATTTAAAAGCCTACATTTTTCTTAATTAGAAAATCTTTTAATTCAAAATAATTACCATGGTCTCCAAACATGAACTGGATAACTTAAACATTAATATAATACAAAAATGTTGGTATAGAATCTTACTTATAGTTTCCAAAATTAGAGAGTTGCTGATTTAATAATAAAATTATAAATTTGTTCCTTGAGACACTGACTCTAAAGTGCTGTATTAACATTGCACTCCAATTCATTTTCTAAGAAACCCATCCAAAAAAGCTTTTATATAATCAGTTATAGACGTTTATGTTGCATAGAACATTGGATTTATTGCTTTTATACTGCTGTGGTTTCCTATTTTTAAATGAAATCAAGTTAAATTGAAGCCAAATAGTTATATTTACATGTATCTGACCCTCTTAGGGATTATTTTCAGAGTCATTTGGCATTCTAAATTAAGCTCATTTCCTGTTAGGACCGAATGCCACACTAGTATATTAGGAGAAAATGCAGGTGGCCCATCTTGATTTGAATAAGGCCTTTGACAAAGCTATTGTGGTACTCTGATTGAGATGAAGACCGTACTTTTAGATTGTTTCATTGAAGAATGGTTTTCAAAGGTATTGCTTAATGGCTGCATATTAGCTTGAAAGAAATTTTGTTTTTAATCTTAGGATCTCTTTTTAAAAATAGTTTCTTAATGTAAAAAAAGGTGTAGAGGAAATGAATTACCCAGGGACTGTCTTATTAAAAAGTTCTTATACAAACTGAGCCATGCATTTTTTTCTTTCTTTTTTTAAAATATATTTTATTGATTTATCACAGAGAGGAAGGGAAAGGAACAGAAAGTCAGAAACATTGATGAGAGAGAAACATCGATTGGCTGCCAAGGTACATGCCCTGACCGGAATCGAACCCAGGACCCTTCAGTCCGCAGGCCAACGCTCTATCCACTGAGTCAAACTGATTTCGGTTGAGCCATGCATTTCTTTAAAAAAAAAAAAAAAGTAAGCCCTGGTTGCTCAATTAGTTGGAGCATCATCCTGTACACCAAAATATTTAATTCTTAGTCAGAACACTTACCTAGGTTGCTGGCTTGATCCCCAGTTGGGGAATGTGTGGGAGGCAACTGGTCTATGTTTTTCTCTCACATGGTTGTTTCTCTCTCTCTAAAATCAGTAATAAAAAAAATACCCTCAGGTGAGGATTAAAAAGAAAAACTGGAAACAATCTCAATGTCCATTAATAGAGAACTGGTTAAATAAATTAAAGGATATCTATTTAATGAAATAGTACACAGCTCTTTAAAAAAGCAATGCAGTAGATATCCTATCTAATAAAAGAATGATATGCAAATTGACTGTACCTCAGATGAAGCCACACCCACAGCCATGCCCACCAGCCAATCAGGAGCAAATTATGCAAATAAACCCCAACCAACATGGCTGCCACCACTGAGAGAGGAGGGAGGCTTTGGTACCCCGACAACGGAGGAAGCCAAGCTTTCCGCCTGCCATTGACAGCCTAGGCCTCCACTCAATGCTACAGAGTTTCAATTATAGAAGATACATAATCCCAACATAAATGGGGCAGCCACAGAGCTGGAGAAAGAAGAGGTTAGGGTTGCCGGGGCGATGGAAGAAGCTTCTGCAGCCCTAGCCTAAGCCTCCACTCTAGGCTACAAAGTTTCAAACAGAAATGGCTGTCTCTATGGAGTGAGCAGAAGGCTTGACTCTGCTGCAGGCTACAAAGTTTCAATTGTAGAAAATAAATTAATCCCAGATCCCAGGGCCTCCGTTTGGGTTGCTGAGGGGTGTGGCCAGCCTGCAAACCACCATAGGCCCTTTGCCCAGGCCACCCCACACCCCAAGGGAACCCCCACCCTGATCTGGGACATTCTTCAGGGCAAACCAGCTGGCCCCCACCAATGCACCAGGCCTCTATCCTATCTAATAAAAGAGTAATTTGCAGATTGACCATCACTCCAACAGTTAAGAGGGCTGCCCCCATGTGGTCAAAGCTCCTGCCCCCATGTGGACACAAGATGGCCACCACAAGATGGCCAGCAGGGTAGGGCCGTTGGGAGGTTCCAGGCCTGCAAGGGAGGACAGTTGGAGGCAATCAAGGCAGGGCAGTTAGGGGTGACCAGGCCAGCAGAGGAGGGAAGTTGGGGGCAAACAGGCTGGCAGGGGAGCAGTTATACATCAGTTAGACTAGCAGGATAGTGGTTAGGAGGTGATCAGACTGGCAGGCAGAAGCAGTTAGGGGCAGTCAGGGTGGCAGGCAGGTAAGCAGTTTGGAGCCAGCATTTCTGGATTGTGAGAAAGATGTCTGACTGCCCTCGAGGGGTCCCAGATTAGAGAGGGTGCAGGCTGGGCTGAGGGACATCCCCTGACCCCTGTGCATGGATTTTGTGCATCAGGCCTCTAGTATGTTTATGAGGGAAGATCTCTAAGATCTTATTTTCTAAGAAAAACAGGAGTGCAATATAGAAAAAGAGCAAAAGATTATGTTTGTACACATGTATATATATAGTTGCATATGTAGTTTTAAGTGATATAATTGTATTTAGGTCTATGAGGAAAAATTGTTCTGAAAGGATGTATAAGACAGTTAACAAAGGTTATTTTTTGGGAGAGGGACAGAGTATCAGAAGTCAGGAGGAAGAAATTTCTTTTCACTTGTGACCTGCTCTGTATTTATCACATTCTCTCTATACATTTTTATTTCTTTTTAGGTGGTTAAGGTTAAAAGCTTTTCTGAAGCCTTTTGATTTAAAAAAAAAAAAAATCCCAGCCTAAAATAATTCAAAGAAACATATTTTGGGGTGAAATCCTGCTCCCCTACAGTCTCCTGGCAGAATTTTTAGATGTGAAGAAGAGGGTAATGGTTTGCAGAGCACAGAATGGACTGATTCTGTGTTGTTCCCAGAGAAAGAACTAGAACCAGTTGATAGAGTTTTAGGAAGCGTTCTCTTAAAATGGCAAATATTTATTCTGCAATTTGAAATCATCATAAATCAAGCATAAGCCAGATGACATCTGTGAAGAATATTGTAACTAAGAATCCTGCTCACCATGAGAGATTAGTTTGGGTAATCTCTGTGGCCTTTTGAATCTGGATTATTTTGTGATAAATGTCAAATGAATATTTTCTTTTTCAATAGGATACTGATGAAATTCAAGTTAACTATCCTGGAATGTTTGAATTGATGGAAGATTTGCAAGGTAAGGCAATTTAAAGCATTTTTACGCTTTCTCCAACAACACCAGGCACAGAACAGAGAATTAAATTTGTTTGGGTTGGGACTTTGCTAGTTGAGAGTGACATAGAGGCAAATGGGTGCAAAAGGTGAAGGGAGTAAGAAGAGCGGATTGGTATTTACAAAATAGTCATAGGATGTAAAGTACAGCTTAGGAAATATAGTGATTAATATTATAATAACTATGTAATATTATTATAACTATGTATAATTCTAGGTACTAGAATTATCAGCCAGGTCACTTCTTAAACTATATAAATGTCTAATTGCTGTGCTGTATACCTGAAACTAATCCTATCTAATAAAAGAGTTATATGCAAATTGGCCATCACTCCAACACACAAGAGGGCTGCCCCCATGTGGACACAGGATTGTCACCAGAGGAGGGCAGTTGGGGGTGACCAGGCTGGCAGAGGAGGGCAGTTGGGGGAGACCAGGATTGTAAGGGAGGATAGTTTGGGGAGACCCAGGCCTGCAGAAGAGGGCAGTTTGGGAGACCAGACCTGTATACAAGGACAGTTGGGGGAGGCCTGCAGGGGAGGGCAGTTGTAGGGGACCAGGCCTACAGAAGATGGCAGTTGGGAAGACCAGGCCAGCAGGGAGGGCAATTGTGGGTGATCAGACCTTCAGGGAAGGGCAGTTGGGGGGCGGACCAGGCCTGCAGGGAGCCCTCCCTGCAGGCCTGGTCCCCCCCCCCAACTGCCCTCCCCTGCAGGCCTGGTTCCCCCACCGGGATCAGGCCTAAACGGGCAATCATACATCCTTCAAGGGGTCCCAGATTGGAGAGGGTAGAGGCTGGACTGGGGGACACTCCCCCCACATGCATGAATTTTGTGCACCGGGCCTCTAGTATAATATAATATTGAATGTTCACTATAATTGAAAAATTGAAAAATAATTCCAAGAGTGTAATTGAAATGATCTAAGCTGGAAGGAACGGTACTTTGAAAGAAAAGAAGAACAAGCTAATGGATTAGCAAAAAGTAGAGGAGATATGCACAAGTGATTCCCAGGTGGTCAGAGAGTGATTATGGTTGAAACACCAAGAATGCTGGAGCACAGGAGATGGTCAGCGGATGGGATATTTGAATTAATGATTTTGGAACATGTAGGCATGATGGAGAAGTCCATTAGTGGTGAGGAGACTTAAGAAATCTTAGAGGCTGTGGTACTTGACAGTTGGTTATTAACAGTGAGATCACCTGTACTGGTGGCAGGACTTGGTTACAGAGGGAAATTGAACCAGGTGAACGACAGGAGGGCCTGGGAGCCTGATTTCTGGCAGCAGCAGGAGTGGTCTCAGCAGGGCGAAGGTTTTAATAGGCAGAGAAGTAATGGCTTGGAAGAGGCTTGGAGCAGCTACAAGGACACAGACTGTGCCCCCAGCCATGAAAGAAGTGAGTATGCAAAAATACACATCTACCACTGAGGGCTGCTGGAAAAGTGACTCTCAAAGGAGAGCCTCAACTTACCCCCAACCCCATGAGCATCAGTGAGGTTTGATTCTTTTGTTACACAAATGACACAAACAAGTTTGATGAATGGGGAAGCTGTATCAATTAAAGTGTGTTGTGTGAAACCAGGGAGCCTTCATCTGAATTCTGAAAACTTAAAGTGACTTAAAGCAAGGGGATTATAAAAAGAAACACTTTTTTTTTACAGACTTACAGTTTTTTGTAGGCGTTATTGCACTCGTTTCCCTTAACCACTCTCTGGTAACTACTTCATCTCTGCATTACAATGAGAAAAAAGAACACTTGCCTTCTTGACTTTTGCACTGAAATTCTCTTACCTGATTCTACTGTTTCTCGTAGCTACCCATTTGTAACAGGTCCATTTGAGCCATTGTCCAACCTCCTTTGAGAATTACAAGGAGAGACACGTAGCAGAAAACTTACTATTATACTTATTCTTTGTTTATTATACTTCAGTACAGGGTCTGGCAGCCTTAGTGTGCAGCCCAACGTGACAGGGAAGCAACAATAACTCACACTCCCTCCTGATCACTGAGCTCCTTTACTGGAGAGCTTGAGAGATGGTGGTATGCTGGGAATTTATCATTCATATTCTTATGATAAGGACACTTTTCAAATACATCATTTATTTTTGTTCTGCTGTACAATAAATGCTGTGCTCATGATTCGTTTCAAGAAAGAAAAGAGAGATTAGAAATTAGACCTATCAGTTGAAAGAGGTTTTGACCCCCTGATTTGAAAATATAATACTTACTCTGTGCCAGGTGCAGTTCTTTGAGATTCCCTAGTGTCCTAATTTTACAGATGAGCACATTGAGACATCGAGAAGTTATGTATCTTGTCTGTGATCACAATAAGTCTGGAGTTATGATTTGAATACAGAGCCTTATACTGGGTATTTGATCTATGTGGTGTGTGTTTTTTTTTTTAATTGACGTTAGATAGATGTTCAGTAAAATGCACTAATCTTAAGTGTACAGGGGCTTGTATTTGTAACTGTCATCCAAATGAAGCTATAAACTAGAAGGTTGACTTATCTCTCCTCCCTCCCCCTCCCAGTTGATAACCTGAGTTTTAAGTTGGTCATTATTTGGGGGAATTGTTGTCTTTTTATTTACCTTCAAGAGGTTCGGCCAATACCCTATTTTTACTATATAGTCTTTTACCCAAATCATGTGTTTTAGTCTTAGATATTTCCTGTCCTTAGGAGGTTTAAGAGGAATTATTTAAAGATAACTTATAAAAATGATACCTAACAAAGTAGATACAAACATTGATTGATTTTATATTCATTTACTTACCATTTATTGAGCATCTATCACGTGCCATCCACTGAGCCAGTGATGGGAACACACAGTTCCTGATAGTAGGGAGCTTATGCTCTATGGAGAACCGGGCATCTGTATTTTGCTGTAAAATGAGATCATTGTTTGTTACAGTGCAGGGAAAAATGAGAAGAAGCCCCCAAACCTTCTTAGGGGGTCTGGGATGCTTTTGCAGAAGAGACAGCACCTCAGCTAAATGGGCTTGCCAGGAGAATGAAGGGATGGGTACAGGCTTGGGGCGGGGCGGGCATTGCATTCCAAGCCAAGAAAGTGGGCTGTGTAAAGTTAGAGATGTGAGAGGGCACACACTTCTCTAAGGAACTGTACAGTAATCCAGTACTGCTTGAACATGATGGAAAATGATGCAGGAGAGTCCATCAGAGGCTTCTAGATTTTCTCAGGTGGGCCTGGTAGTGTCTTGGAAGAATTTTGCACAGAGGAAAGACAATCAGATTAGTGTGTCAGAGGGCTCAACCTGCAGCTATGTTTATGAGTATATTTATGAGGAAGATGAGACTAGAGCTACCAGAGGAAACTGAGGCACAAAGAGAAATCACTTGCTCATGGCGATGTATTTAGTAAGTGGTAGAGCCAGGGTTTAAGCCCAGTATCGCAGCCTGATTTAGATCTTAAAGTCTTTCCTACCCTCCTGATGAGAGGTCAGAGGCAGCTGAGACAGGAAGAAGTTGTCAGTGGATGAATGGAGGAGGGAGAAGCATTCGGCTTTGCAGCTGGAAGATGGTGCTCCCTTCAAATTATTTTTTGGTATTTTACATTGCATTATACATTTTTTTCTTGATGGTTATGGTGTTTCTCATTCAAGCTGCCGTTATTATTAATTCACAGAAAAAAGTCAAGAATGTTGACCTAACTTTACAAAACAAGTTGTATATCAGTGATGAATGCATGAAAAATTTTGGAGGCTATCACAGTAGTTTTAAGGTAAGTTCAGTTATTATTACTTTTTTAAGACATTACTCAGTATTTTTCCTAATAAACTGGAATACATCAGATTTTTTTTTTTTTTTTTTTTTTACAAACTGTTGAACTTAACCTTAAAAACACTGTGAAAGTCTTAATCAGTAACCTCCTTCCAGATTTTTCTGTTATACCAAAGTGCAGAGCGGCTCAGGAGTCCTCATATGTGTTTCTGAGGTAGTCTTCAGTAAAGGCCCATCAGGAAGTGTTAGGAAGTGTTTTCATTCCACTTTGAAGATCATAAAACTGAGTTTAATAGAGATTAAATGACTTTGCTCCACGTCATGGAAGGCTCAGAATGGGGATTCTGATCCCTCAGTCTTTGCGCCCAGCACAGTGCTTCTGCGAGGAGGGAGGTTCAGGGTGGCTATGCATGCTCCTGTGAGGGGCGGGCTTCCCTAGCAGCAGAGTTGCTGGTCATGCTGCATATTAGTGCTCTTGAATTTCTGTATCAGAAAGAGCATTATGCCTAGTTCAGACCTTTAGGAAGAGCAGCATGCCTAGTAATCTCAATTAGCAGATCCCAATAACAGTTAGTTAGAAGGCATTTCATTGAAATGCATTAAATATTTACATTTAAAAATGAAACCTGTTTTTCACAGGTGCTGCCTGTTATCTAATCATCAGTCATGGAAACCACAACCATCATCAACAATAGACTTCCAGTATGAGTCCCAGTTTACCTATAGTTGATAGTCACTAAGTAGGAGAATGTTTTAAAAATCAGATTATGTAATGGGTCCCAAATGTCAGTATTTGAAGCCCGGGAGATCCTGACTACTTTTAAGACCCAGAGACAGTGCTCTGAGGTCATCTAGCTGTGTCATGATGGACAGACAGATCCACCTTTTTCTTCCTGGTGATTGGTCTTTTGTTCTTCATGAATTGGGCTGTTATACTCACAGGATGTGGGGCATTGCTTTTAGTATTAGAGATTCATTATTTTAGGGAATAATAGAAGCCTTTTAGGGTTGGAGAAAAGAAAAAGGTTTACTTAGTAAAGCAAATTTGTTGATTGTTTTCAA
Organism: Antrozous pallidus; assembly: GCA_027563665.1. Taxonomy (NCBI): domain Eukaryota; kingdom Metazoa; phylum Chordata; class Mammalia; order Chiroptera; family Vespertilionidae; genus Antrozous; species Antrozous pallidus. Next base: position 22,524,765 of record CM050518.1, on the reverse strand, counting down.
TAAGGGCATTGAAAACTTGGAATATTATTTTTAAACTAATAAAGAACATTGATATTGAAAAGTTTATTGGTTTCTTTAGGAGTGTAGAAAAACAAAACTAATAAACTGATTTCTAGCATGTAGTAGCTAGAGAATAAATATAAAGGATTTTGCTTTTGAAATTCTTTTAATATTGAGGACTAGTTTAAAATGTAGCCTTACAAAGTAATTTTATTTAAGTAAATGCATTAGGAAAAATCAAATATAGCTTTTAGCTATCAACTTGAAAGAAATCTAAAAATGAATATTAAAACATTAAGGAAAGTGCCTCTGAAAAGAATATACAGTATCTTCCGGTGTATAAGACAACTTTTTAACCCAGGAAAATCTTCTCAAAAGTCGGGGGTTGTCTTATATGCAGGGTGTAAAAATACCATAGCTCGCAGTTATGATGGGTATTGCTAACTCGCCAGGGACTTGCCCGGCACTTGCTCTCTCTCTATTGTTTGTTATCTTCCTTCTATCATCACCAATTCCAGTCGCCTTATATGCCGGAAAATATGGTACCTAATTTTTTTTACTAAACCGGGACTAGCAGAGTATTGTAAGATCTGAAAATACATCAGCTTTGGTATTATCTAACAAGTCTCGTAGCCCTTTTTCAAGTTTCATGATCACACTACATTTATGGCTTAGAAGGGGTGAGATTGTAACAATGTCCTGTCCTCCTTTGGACAGCAGCTCAAAGGGGCATAAAATGTGACATCCTTAGAAAGGCACTTGGCAACTCCTAATGACTCACTGGGAGGGCCACTCACTTGCTTTTTGCCAAACTGGCTTATTTGCTTATTTAATTATTTACTTACTACTGGCTTACTTACTTACTTACTTACTTAATCTATTTATTTATTTATTTACTTATTTATTTAATGTTCACCCAAAGATATGTTTATTGATGAGAGAGACAGAGAGAAAGAGAGAGAGAGAGAGAGAGAGAGAGAGAGAGAGAGAGAGAGAGAGAGAAACAGAGAGAGAAACAGAGAGAGAAACAGAGAGAGAAACAGAGAGAGAGAAACATTGATCGCTTGCCTCCCATACATGCCCAGACCAAGGATTGAACTCACAACTGGAAACCTTTTGGTGTATGGGACAATACTAGGACTGAGCCCCCTGGCCGGGCTCTACTGGCTCATTTTAGACTATTTCTAGCAAGTAAAGTGTGCTATGGGGCTAGCTCCTAAAATTTGACTTCTTCACTGTCTTAATATCCAGACACTCCAGGTAGTTTTGCCTTACAGTCACTAAGAAGCCTTGCTGCATTCTGAAAGCAAAATGAGGTTATTTAGGATGTTTTGTGTAACTGTTAGAGCATGGTATACTGTTGGAGGAGATAAGAGCAAATCTGTGGTATTGATTGAGCTGCTCAGGGTTTTTGTGGTATTATCTCCAACTGCCTGTAGTGTATTTTTAGGAATGGGTGAGAGTAACTGTGCCTGGAATAGAAAAGCTCTCCTGCACCGAGACACGATGCTGGCGGCTGCGGCGGTGTACCGAGGTAAGGGAGTCACTCTTCCGCCCGCCGGGACTCACTGAGAAATGTGCCTCGTCATGTTTATCCCTTAATGTTGCCAATGCTTTTTCCTTTCCTGTTAAGCACTATCAGATATATTTTCTTCTTTTTCCTTTTAACATATTTTTATTGATTTCAGAGAGGAAGGGAGAAGGAGAGAGAAACAGACATCAATGATGAGAGAGAATCATTGATTGGCTGCCTCTTGTACACCCACACTGGGGAGCAAGGCAACTCAGGCAGTGACCTGACTGGGAATCAACTGTGACTTCCTGGCCCATAGGTCACTGCACAACCACTGACCCACCCCAGCCGGGCACCATCAGATTTCTTGTCCTCTCTTCCAAACTCAGACCCCATGTCTCCATATTCCTTTCCAAACCTTTCTTACTTTGTCCCTACTGTCAGTTTCTCAGGTGTCCAGGGTTTTCATGGGAGGCATTTTCAGAATCCCACAAGTTCCTAATATCCATTCTCTTTGGAGGATATGACTTTTGTTGAGCAGATTACTGTATTTTTCCTACTGGCACTTTTTCAGACTGTAACCATTGTTTGTCTTTATAGAAATGTACAGAAATGAGGATGGCTCGGTGCCTGCCACATATCAGATCTATTACATGATAGGATGGAAATATCATGATTCACAGGTAACAGTGATACCAATCACTTTTCTTAGTGGGCTTTTGTTTCTATTTGCTGTTCATTGTTTATTTACTTAGGGTGGGGGATGGTTTTCAATATAGACAGCATGAAGGGGTTCATTAGGACTACATATTTATCTATTTCTGATCTCTTTAATCTTTCTCATTAATTTTAGGCAAGACCAGCTGAAAGAGGTTCTGCAACTGTGTCATTTGGAGAGCTCGGAAAAATAAACAATCTTATATCACAGGGGAAAAAGTCACAATAAATATTCTATTCAGTGTTAATGTGGTCCCGAATTTTCATCCGAGATGGGTAATTTTCACATCCAAAATTATTACATTTTGAAGCAAGAAGCAATATACTAGCTATTTACTAACAGACTTTTCAAATAATTAGAATAACCTAGCACCACCTTTAGTAACCTTTTCAGTTTCTCATGGTTTCTCTTTTCTAGGGATTTGAGTGCCTTATTTGCAGATTCAGCCCAAAAGCAAGAAGATATTTCTTCAAAAAAATTCACAAATATGTTCACATAAAAATCGCTGACTTGATGAAAACCATTACACGTGCTGACATTTTATACCTATTTCTCCTGACCTGTTGTTTCTATTAAGAGGACCATAGCAATGGAAATGAGGGAAGGACAAATTGGTAGATTCTCTGGTGTTCTGGCTCATTAGAATAAAAACAAACTTTTTATAATGACTATTGTAGATACGTAAGCCAAAATTATTTGTCACACTGTTGCTTTGTCATGAAGAGAACAGAGATTTATGTATTCTCCAGAGCTATTAGGTAGTTTTTCACTTCAGACCAATGTGTACCTTTATTGGATCCTTCCTCACTTGTTTAAAGCATCAGAACTCGAATCATTTCTTTTTTACCTCCAGGATCTGAGCAGGTCCCCCATCGCTCCCCTTAAGATAATTAAAGAGGCAAAATCACACATCAAAGTGTCTGCACAGTGATAAAAACTGCTTTTTGTGGTTGGACTTTCCTTTGTCATTTAAGCCCTTTGGCACTGTTGTTCTAATCCAAGTCCACCAGGAGTGATCACAATCATTTGGAAGCATTTAAGCTCAGACAGCATAGTGTGAGGGAAGAAGATGGCCATAGAAGGAAGCTGGGAAGCACACAGGAGTGCGAGTTTGTTTCTACCAGGCAATAGTAAGTACTTTGCTGTCCTTTTCACTTAACTAGGCCTGATCCCAGCCTCTTCTTCAGCTTTAATAATTTATTTTACAGTACTTGCTCCTCACCCATCCACCTTCCTCCTTCCAACATATAAGCACTAAGCTCTTCCTGGGAAGGGGCTTGGTCTCACCCTGTACTCTTAGATATTCCATTAAATTTGAAAAGTACAATCTTTGTAAAGACTAAGTTAAAAAGCCAAAGCTTTGTAAGAGAAATTACTGTCCTTGCTCTCTTCAGTTAGGAAATTCATCAATATTAGAAATTGGGATACAGTTGGTAGCCTTTTTGTTTTGCTTTTAACACAAAGGTAAAGAATACCTAGGAAGTAGAATTTAGGGAAGGTTTTTTTTGTTTTGTTTTTTTAGCTTAATTTTCAGAATTTCAAGGGAAGATGAGAACAAAAACAAACAAAAACACCCCCCCACAAAACTCACCAGTGCAAATTGGTGACTGAGGAACAAATAAATTCCATATGTCTATATTCCCTAAAGGACATGTGTTTACAGGCATTCATGTTTGTTTTTGAAGAATGCAGACATATGTGGTTACTGCTGAGGAAAGGGACTATCTGTCATTGGGTCTGAATGTCTGTCAGGGGTGCAGTTGGTAGGCAGAAACCAGGAGGGAGACTTGTACTTTTTATCTTTATAAATCATGAAGTTTTTACTGAGGATATTACTTTTGTTTATTTCATGCCAACTGCACATGTGGATGGTGAGATGGGGCTGTAGAGGAATCTACACTGAACTATTTCAAAAATAAGCTCCATTGTTTTAAAAAAAATAAAATAAAGGAAAGCCCTGGCCAGATAGCTCAGTTGCTTAGAGTGTTATCCCAGGTTTGATCTCTGGTCAGGGCATGTATAAGAATCAACCAGGGAATGTATAAATACATGGAACATCAAATTGATGTTTCTCAATCTCTTTCTCTCTAAAATAAATACAATTAAAGGGATGAAAAATAAACACAATTAGTTGAGGACACTTATTTAACACCAGAGGCCTGGTGCACGAATTTGTGCACCAGTGGGGTCCTTCGAACTGGCCTGTAGGATCAGGCCAAAACTGGCTCTCTGACATCCCCTGAGGGATCCCAGATTACAAGAGGGCTCAAGCCAGGCTGAGGGACCCCATCATGATCAAAGCCAGGGAGAGATGTGGGAGGTTGGCCAGGGGAGGGATTGCAGGAGGGCTCTAAGGCATGTCTGGCCCATCTTGCTCAGTCCCGATCATCTGGACCCCAGCAGCAAGCTAACCTACCTGTAGGAGCATCTACATCCTTGTGGTCAGTGCATGTCATAGTAAGCGGTTGTGCAGCCTTAGCATATCATTAGCATATTATGCTTTGATTGGTTGACTGGTAGACTGGACATAGCATATTAGGCTTTTATTATATAGGATGGGTAAAAGTAAAATTAAGTAAATGTCTGCTTTAAGTATTAAGCTTTAATTGTTTGGAACCTTCAGGAAATTAATTTTTCTGAGCTTATCTTTAAAACATATTTTTTTAATTTGTATTGATATCAGAGAGGAAGGGAGAGGGAGAGAGCAAGAGAGAAACATCAATGATGAGAGAGAATTATTGATCTGCTGCTTCCTGCACGCCCCCTACTGGGGATTGAGCTCGCACTAGCTAGCTTTAGTACTATTTTTATATACTAGGTGGAATTGGTATGACCTGTATTGTACAGTTTTTATATTCAGTTTGTATCCCTTAAGAAAGGAGGGATAAAAGTATTTTACCATGGATTGGCTTCTGTATAAGGAATCCAATTGGAAAGAAATGAATATTAATTGATAACTGGGAGAAAGAAGGATACTTGGTGCAGTGTTTATTATTTCTTCACCAGAGGCTTGGTACATGGATTCGTGCACTGGTTGGGGGCATGGCCTGTGGGGATCAGCCCACTGTTGGAGCGATGCTCATCCTGGTCAGCCAAGCAGTGCTCCCAGACACCAAGCGGTGTCTGCCCCTTTGTGGTCAATGCGTGTCATAGTGCACTGTCATTCTGGTTGTTCCCCATTTGGTTACTGGGCTTTTATATATATAGATACATATAGGTATTTTAGCCTCTCTTGCCAAAGAAGAGATGTTATGAACTTTTGGGAGGTGGGGGTGTTTTATTATTGTTTCATTAATAATGTAAAGTTTACCTTCAGAAAACTTACCATAAGTGGACCTGCCCTTCCAGAAATTGATATACTTGAGTTCTTTCTCTACCTGGATATCTGACAGATTTTTGTCTTGTTGATTTAAAATATTAATTTGAAAATAATGGAAGGTATATTGAGCCCTGATAAGTTGTTAATAGATAAGGAAAGAATGTTTCTGCTGTCTGTGGTGGTTCTAAAAATCTATCATAAATTTTTTGACATAGTTCTCTCTAAAAGATGGAGCCCCAATAAATTCAATAAAAAGGAAAAAAGCAAATAAACTATTTCAAACATAAAAATTAAAAGGTGGAACTTTCTTGCCCTCCCTTTGAGTATGAGTTGAATTTAGTGACACCCTTCCAACAAATAGAATATGGAAGTGGAAGTGTGTTACTTCTGTAGTAAGAGGCATTGCTGCCTCCCTGCTCTGGGGTTGTTCACTGGGAAAGCCAGCTGTCATTCTGAGGGCACTCATGCAGCACAGTAGAGCGCACCCAGGAGTGAGGACTGCCATGCTGTGGGATGAGCCATCTTGGACATAGACCTTCCAATCCCAGTCTGTAAGGTGACTGATCCCTGCTGACACCTTGATGGCAACCTCAGGAGAGACCCTGAGCCAGAATCCCAAGATTAATCTCCCAAATTTCTAATTCACAGAAACTGAGATAAATGTTTGTATTTAAGCTACTATGTTTGGAGTAATTTGTTAACACAGTAATAGATAACTAATTCACTCTCTTTGGGAACAATTGGGTGCCTAGTGTATATGACATTGGTACTTCAAGTATAGAACATAGCTTGCTTATTTGAAATTATGTAAAGCCAATATTAACTACCATATTACATTTGTTTTCAGGGAATAATGGCCCTGAGATTCTCTTACCTTGAGGTTTGCGTCCATGGTATCTCAAAATAGAATTAACCTATAAAGTATATTTAGTAAACCTCAAATTTCACTTCCTAGGAATATTAGGATCAGTTTTCTGGAAGCCTGACGAGGCTTGTCCAAAATTAAACCAGAGAATTAGAGAACACTCTGGCCTTGAAAATTCAGTGAGCTAAGCAATTGCACGGTTTCCTCAGTCACTTCCCTCCTCATTAGCTTTGGGTGGCTAACGGCTGGCTATCAGGATGGACTGTTGACACTGCACTTGTTACCAGACTCTCAGGTGTGTGTGATGCTGTGGAAATAGGCTTTTTGCCCAGCTGGCATTGCTTGGTGGTTGAGTGTCAGCCTATGAACCAGGAGGTCATGGTTCAATTCCCTGTCAGGGCACATGCTTGCTTGGGTTATAGGCTTGATCCCTAGTGTGGGGCCTGCAGGAAGCAGCCAATCAATGATTCTTATCATTGATGTTTCTATCTCTCCTCACTTCCTCTCTGAAATCATTTTTTTAAAAAAATTTTTAAGGAGGGCCTTTTTAAAAGCTAGAGTTGATCCTGTCTTGCTAGCCATGGTTGACACAAGACAAGTAAACAGCCTTCACTTTCAAAGTACAAATGTGGCCAGGACTGGTTTGGCTCAGTGGATAGAGCGTCGGACTGCGGACTGAAGGGTCCCGGGTTCGATTCCGGCAAGGGCATGTACCTTGGCTGCGGGCACATCCCCAGGAGGGGGTGTGCAAGAGGCAGCTGATTGATGTCTCTCTCTCATTGATGTTTCTGACTTTCTATCCCTCTCCCTTCTGCTCTATAAAAAATTAATAAAATATATTAAAGAAATAATACACCACTTATATAAAAAAAAAGTACAAATGTGGTCCATCCAATCTCCAAGACACCTCCTACAATAATCTTGCGAGTGCTCAGAACATAGTTCCAGGTGTGTCAGAGCCAACCCAGCAAACAAATAATCTGGAACAGCTCCAACCTAAACTGTGTTTACACTTAGATTGAGAATAGGAGATTGGGGAGGAAGTTTCCACAGGATCTGCCAGCACTTGCCAAAATAAACACTGGAAATAGAGGGCAGCGCAGGGACTGGGAGTCAGGGGTTAGTCTTGGCCCTGCTGGTGCTCAAGGCTGAGATCAAATCCATCTTTCTGGTCTCAGGGTTTTCATCTAAAATTACAGGTTTGGAGCTCAGTATCATAGGAGGCCACAGGCCTGCCTTCCAAGTGACTAAGAGGCTTTTCCAAACAAAACATTCCCACCCTCCTATTTTAGTTAGTAATCATGGTCTTTGGGAGGGAGTCCCTGTCATTGAGGGAAGCATGGGACACCCTTCTATCATGTTATGGTGTGAGCCGTTGGGCTGGATGATCTCGGCAGCATTTAGTCTGATCCTAGGACTTGGGTCCTGGAACGGAAAGGACAGGGCTCCTTTCCCATCTTTACATGCTCTCAGATTCCATGTTGATGTTTTGAGAACGTTTTTCCCCTTCAGAGTTCACTTGAATTTCATCTGAGAATAAGGTTTGAGGTGAACACTGATTAGCCTTGGGTTCCCTAGTCTACAAAAGTGATACAGCATGCATTACTGCTGTAAGTATATGGGACATAGTGAAGGGCTCTAGAAACTAAAATATGCAGCGTGGACTGCCTTCTACATTTTCCATGGAAGATGACATTTTCTCCTAGGCACCAAGCATTCAGCATTTGATAAGCATCCCTGAATTTTGCTGAAAGCTTCCAGTTACTCTCCTGGGTGATGAGGTTCTGACTATAAGTCCCACCTGAAAAGGAAGTGCTCAGGCTTCAGGTGGCTGGAGGACCAAGTGGAGAAATAGATAGGGAAGTCCTTTGGGATCTCTAAATAGGTTGTCTGCATCATTTCTCGAGAAGCCAGCTGAGCACTCATTGTTCTCAGACGCAGCTTATTTAACCTCTCCTAAGGTGTCATGAGTTGGTAAAGCCCTCCTTTGAAACCTCAGTGTGTTCTACACCCTTGCCAGGCAGTGTGCCAAGCCTTTGATATGCATTTTTGTCACATCTCCTTCTAAGGTGGCTAACAGTACCATTATTCCAAATTTTCATGAGGAAACAGGCCGAGAGAGGTAATTTCTCCAAAGTCACATAAATAAATGGCAGCCAGAAGGTGACTTCAGTCCTATATGTGACAAAGCTAGTGCAATTAATATTATTACAGTGCCTTCTTCTAGAGGTCAAAGCATTGTATGAAGTACCAGTCTTTGCCTCTGTGTTCTCACTCCTGCCACAACCTTTGTATATGGGAGTCAGACAGGTGACTCCATCCACAATCTCACACACGACTCAGCCCTGTGCTTGAATATATCCTTGTGCAGCTGCCTGCCCTCCCAAGTTTTTGTCGCTTATGCTAAGTTCGCATTCTTTAAGTCTAGCTCAAGTTCACCTTGCTTTCTTGTCCTAGACCATCCTGACTTTTGCTAGTTCCCCCTCCTTCAGCATTTTTTTTAGATCATTTCCTGTCCATGAATTCTTCCTCTTCAGCTAAATGTTCAGTTCCCTGGGGATGGGCACTCATGTTGTGAATCTGCTGGAGGAGCCTATGTTTTTTGGCATCTTCCAGACCTACGACCAGCAAGCTATCAGGAAACATCTTGCAAGATCTTGAATCAGTCCTGGGAATTATTAGCTCTACACAATGCTATGCATTGCAGAGACATTGAATAATTGAACAGTTTTAGGAAAACCTACATTCAGTTATAGTATACAGACGCCTGAAAAATTGTTTATGAAATTTGTCAAGGCAGTTCAGTGCAGTGGTCAATAAAATGGATTCTAAACCAGTTGTCCTGGCTGTTTGGTCTTGGGAAAGTTACTTGACCCAGTTTCAATGTCTTCTGTAAAAGAGAACAGATGATGCAGTATCCTCCAGGAAGGCAGTTGTAAAAAACAAATGAGTTAGTACATTTAGTTAGAGCAGTGCCTGGCACATAATAAGCATGATATGTTAGCTGTTATTATTCAGAGAGAATGAATCTTAGAGAGGCTTTCAAGAATCAATGACTGCTATTGGGATGCTAGATTACCATTTGTACTATGTAAAAGTTGCTCTTTCTTATGCGAGAAGATTGATTAGTAAACAGATATTGCTTTTAAAAGGAATAAGTCACAAGACCGCAGACAGCTGTTTTACCTCTATGCCAAAATCTAAATAGCTCTCAAATATAAGATTTGTTCTAATGCTCTTAGGTGAAGATTGAGTGCTTCTTTTATAAAAGACACTTTATCTTTACCTAGACTTTATTTTCTCATAAATGAAATACAACTTAAGATAACTCATCCTATATAATAAAATCCTAATATGCAAATTAACCGAACAGTGGAATGACTGGCGGCTATGATGTGCACTGACCACCAGGGGGCAGATGCTCAACACAGGAGAGCCCTCTGGTGGTCAGTGTGCTCCCACAGAGAGAGTGCTGCTCAGTCAGAAGCCGGGCTCATGGCTGGCGATTGTAGTGGCAGGAGCCTCTCCCGCTTTCATGGCAGTGCTAAGGAGCAATGAGACAAGTGGTAAGGAGCAGTGAGCAGACAGTGGTAAGCAGTGAGGGGTCCTGGACTGCGAGAGGGATGTCCAACAGCCAGCTTAGGCCTGATGGGGATTGGGCCTAAGCTGGCAATTGGACATCCTCCGAAGGGTCCTGGATTGCAAGAGGGCACAGGCTGGGCTAAGGGACCTCCCCCAGTACATAAATTTTGTGTACCGGCCTCTAGTGATGTTATAAATATCCAAATGGCCCTTTCCAGAAAAAGGGTTCCTCACCCCTGACTTAATTTCTGCCCTGATAGAGCTCACAGCTGGGCTCACTGGAGACCACAGTGAAACTGACATTGGGTATTTTCTTACAAATAAAAGTACTTTGAGAATTATAGTGAAAGCACTGTGCCAAATAGGGTACTATGATCCTCAGGTAAATAGAGCGGAGACCCTGCCTTCATTTGAATGGTGTCTGGTAACAGGCACTAAACTGTAGTTCAAGGTAGAACATGAGATACATGAGAAAATAGGTCTGACTGAAGGGCCTCGTGAATTCAGAGGAGAGAGGTGACATGCAGTCTATGTGGTGTGGTGGTAGGGGGTGCCCTTGGGGAAGACTTCTTTCCTTTCTGTAATCATTCCATCAATTCACTGGGCCAGTGATTGACAAACTCATTAGTCAACAGAGCGGCAAATAAAGCCACATGTGGCTTGTGAGCCGCAGTTTGCCGACCACTGCACTGGGCACTATGAGGCCCATAGCCATGGTGCTAAGTGCTGGGGTGCTAGGGTGTAATGATGAAAGAGCCTCATCTATTCAGGGGCTTCCTATTAAATGGAGCAGAACAAATAATAATACAGGAGTTCTTCAAATCTAAGTGCTATTCATTTTGAGTGTATCCTAATTTTGGAAATGTTAAAATTTGGAAAGAAATTTTAGAATTAATGAATTAAGGTAGTAGTAGAGAACCCAGAGTGCTTCCTGTGGACCTGACATTGTTCTAAGTTCTTACACGTAGCAATTCTTACTAAATACCAGTGAAAAACAATTTTTTTACAGTGACAAGTTGCTTGTATTGAGTAGGCCACTTGATGATGAATAAGTAATTGAATAAGTGAATGAATAATTGAATAAGTGAATGAATGAATACTAGGAGGATAAACCTGCCCTTCACCTTTACACCCTCTGGTGAAAAGAATTCCTTATCTAAGAACTTAGATCTTTATAAATAAACTAGAGGCCCAGTGCATGAAATTCGTGCACAGGGGAGGGGGATGTCCCTTATCCCAGCCTGTACCCTTTCCAATCTGGGACCCCTCGAGGGATGTATGACTGCCCGTTTAGGCCTGATCCCAGTAGGATCAGGCCTAAACGGGCAGTCGGTCATCCTTCTCACAATCCAGGACTGCTGGTTCCAAACAGCTCACCTGCCTGCCTCCCTGACTGCCCCTAACCACTTCTGCCTGCCAGCCTGATCACCCTCTAGTCACTACTCTGCCAGCCTAATTGATGTTTAACTGCTCCCCTGCCAGCCTGTTTTCTTTTTTTCAACAATAAATATTTTATTTATTTATTTATTTTTTAATCTTTATTGTTCAGTTTATTAATTACATTGTTTCCCCTTTTTTATCCCCCTATATCTCCCCTCCACCCTGTACCCATCCTACCCTCCACCCTCACCTCCCCCTCCCCAATGTCCTCTCCCATTGTTGCAAGATTTTTGTCCAATCTCTTGCTGTACTTCCCACAACCCTTTTCTCCCCAAGAATTGTCAGTCCATTCCCTCTCTATGTCCATGTTTCTGTTATATTCACCAGTTTATCTTGTTCAATCAGCCTATCAATTCACTTGATTTTTATGTTCATTTGTTGATAGATGTGTATTTGTTGCTCATAATTTACATTTTTACCTTTTTCTTCTTCCTCTTCTTAAAGAATATCTTTCAGCATTTCATATAATATTGGTTTGGTGGTGATGAACTCCTTTAGCTTTTTCTTATCTGCGAAGCACTTTATCTGATCTTCAATTCTGAATGATAGCTTTGCTGGATAGAGTAATCTTGGTTGTAGATTCTTGCTATTCATTAATTTGAATATTTGGTGCCACTCCCGTCTGGCCTGCATTGTTTCTGTTGAGAAATCCACTGACAATTGTATGGGTGCTCCGCTGTAGGTAACCAACTGTTTTTCTCTTGCTGCTTTTAATATTCTCTCTTTATCTTTTGCTCTTGGCATTTTAATTATGATATGTCTTGGTGTGGTCCTCTTTAGATTCCTATATTTTGGGGTTCTGTATACTTTTTGGGCTTTTAAGTCAGTTTCTTTCACCAGGTGGGGGAAGTTTTCAGCCACTATTTCTTCAAGTAGGTTTTCATTACCTTGCTCTCTCTCTTTTTCTGGCACCCAAATAATTCGGATGTTGGCATGCTTGAGGTTGTCCCAGAGGCCCCTTATAGTATCTTCAATTATCTGAATTCTTTTTGTTTCTTGCTTTTCCAGCCGAGTGGATTTTGGTTCTTTGTATTTCAAATCTTTAACTTGGTTCTTGTGGCCCTCTGGACTGCTTTTAGGACTTTGTGTAATATTTTTTATTTCAGTCTGTGTATGCTTGATTTCTAGTTGGTCCTTTTTCATATCCATGAGGGTCTGGTTCATATCCTCAGAGGTATTGTTCATTTCCCTGAGGGTCTCATTCATTTCCTTGTAAGTCTCGTTCATTTCCTTGTAAGTCTCATTCATTTCCTGGTTGGTATTGTTTATTTGCTCATAATTCTCATTAAGTTCATCGGCCTTTTCTAGGAGCCTCTTGAAAAGCCTTATAACCGTGGTTTTGAACTCTATGTCTTGTCGTCTTTTCTCCTCCATTTCTTTCACACCTGATTTCTTTCCATATCTCTGCATGGTGGCTGCTTTATGTGGTAGATATCCTCAAAGGGACAGTGGCTCAGCCTCCCCAGTTACCTGAGGTAGGTACTCTTACTGCAATCCTTTATGGGTTGTACCGTATTTTTGAATTTAAACCCAGCTTGTTGTTGTTAGCCCTAGGAGGGTTTGACCTCCAGGCCAATTGGCTGTGAAGGGAGACTGTGTTCAGGTTGGATGGGCGGAGTCTCTGAGCTGCGCAGGTAGCGTCAGCGTCAGCTGCGTCCTATGCGGTGCTCGCGCACGCGGGTCTCTGTTGGATGGGGATGGCTGCAGACACCTCCAAGAGAAAGCCGCTAGTCTCTTCCCCTTGCCAGACAACTCTGCCTCTCCCCAAATGTGTCTGCACCCCCAAAGTCTATCCCAGGGTTGTAAAATAGATGATTTCCGGGACCAGGAGACAAGTTTCCAGGGGGCAAGTCGCGGGTTTGTGCGACCCTTCCGCACAAACTTCTTTTTCCCGCCTCCGGGTTTCTCCTCAGACTAGGAGCCTCTGCCACGCCCCGCTTCCAGGGTGTGTCCCCTGGACATCGGACCTCGCCTGGCACTGGGGAATCTGTGCAGTGGGACGTCTCCACGTACCCCAGATCTCGGACCTCACCTTGCGCTGGGGAATCCATGTAGTGGGACATCTCCGCCCTCCCCGTTGGTGAAATCCAGCCAGGGTTGCTGCTCCAACCCCAGCCCACTCGCGTGACCAGGACAGCTCCTAACCTGTTTCCATCTTCAAGGCTGCGCTCCCGCCGCTCCTCTGAGTCTCAGTGTCCCACCTTTACTCTTATTAGTGGAGTTTTCACTCAGCCAGCTCTCTGGCGATTCTGGGTGATGTCTGTTCTGCTGTTATGTTGTAGTTCTTAAATTGTTGCGCGTGGGGCAGAACAATAGGTGTTTACCTATGCCGCCATCTTGGTGTCTCCCCCTGCCAGCCTGTTTGCCCCCAACTTCCGTCCTCTGCCAGCCTGGTCACCCCTAACTGCCTTCTCTTGGAGGCTTGATCACTCACAACTGCCCTCCCTTGCAGGCCTGGTCCCTCCCAACTGTCATCCCCTGCTGGCCTGATTACCTACAACTGCCCTCCCTTGCAAGGCCTGGTACCTCCCAATGGCCCTTCCCTGCTGGCCTTCTTGTGGTGGCCATCTTGTGTCCACATGGGGGCAGGATCTTTGACCACATGGGGGCAGCCCCCTTTGTGTGTTGGAGTGATGGTAAATCTGTAAATTACTCTTTTATTAGATAGGATAGAGGCCTGGTTCATGGGTGGGGGCCAGCTGTTTTGCCCTGAAGAGTGTCCCAGATCAGGGTGGGGGTTCCCTTGGGGTGAGGGGTGGCCTGGGCGAGGGGCCTGTGGTGGTTTGCAGGCCGGCCACGCCCCCCAGCGACCCAAGTGGAGGCCCTGGGATCTGGAATTAATTTATGTCTACAATTGAAACTTTGTAGCCTGGAGCAGAGCCAAGCCTTCTGCTCGCTCAGTGGCGGCAGCCATTTCTGTTTGAAACTTTGTAGCCTAGAGTGGAGAAGGCCTAGGGTGACAATGGCAGGCTGAAAGCTTGGCTTCCTCCATTGCCAGGGAAACCCAAGCCTCTGTTCTCTTCAGCTCAGTGGCTGCACCATTTCTGTATCTTTTATAATTGGAATGTTGTAACATTTAGTGGAGGCCTAGGCCCTCAAAGGCAGGGGGAAAGCTTGGCTTCCTCTGTTGCCAGGGAAACCCAAGCCTCTCTCCTGCTCTCAGTGGCGACAGCCATATTGGTTGGGGTTTATTTGCATAATTTGCTCCTGATTGGCTGGTGGATGTAGTTGTGGGCATGGCTATGGGTGTAGTGAAGGTACGGTCAAATTTGCATATTACTCTTTTATTAGGTAGGACTAGAGGCCCATTGCATGAAGATTCATGCAATAGGCTTTACTTTCCCTGGCTGCCAGGACCAGTTTTCCTCTGGAAGCTGGGACCCAGGCCTTCCCTCTGGCTCTTGCTTTCTGATTTTGCTTTGGCCAGCTGGAGGCTTCACTCCAGCTGGAGCTTTCAGTCTTCTCTGTCTGGCCGGAGTGCCATGCTGCTGCTGCTTTGTCTCCGCCCCTGGGGCCGGGCTCTCATGCTGCTTGGCCCCGCCCCCTGCTCCTGATTGGCTGGTACCATAGCGAAGGTACGGTTAAATTTGCATGTTTCTCTTTTATTATATAGGATGGTAATTTCAAAACTTTAGTCTTACAAGGAAACAGCCACTAAGAGAGGTCTCAGTAATGCTCTAAACCAGTGGTGGGCAAACTGCAGCCTTTCTCCCTATCTCACTGTGTCTGCAGGAGCTAAGACACCCATTTGTTCTCTTAAAAGGTTGTTAGCATGAAAGTTGGCTTGGAATTGGAGTCTTTATCCCTGACTCAGAACTAGATCATTAAGATGATAAGTTTGTAATGAAGCCTTAGGTGACTAGTCGCCTGTACCTGTCGAGTGATCACCTCAACTAAGCAGCAAGTGAAATGATTTCTCAGAGGACAGGTCCCAAGCTTTGCCCATTTTCCATCACAAGCATTTGGGAAATCCACACAGACTTTGAGCTTGACAAGAAAATTCTTTATTTAGTGAGGACACCTTGGAGTGAACTGGCTTCCATGAGCAGGTTTTCCTAGAATCCAGATCCTACCCGTAGCGATTTCTAAGCAAGTAGATCAGCATAGCAACAATGAGGCCAATTGCAAATAAATCCCAGTATTGTCCAAGGGTATCATCCAATTTTATCCATTTCCATCTCATTGTAAACTGCTGAGAAGAGACATTGTGTTAGGAAAAAAAAAATCCAAATCTCCCACTCTATTCAGGGGAACAGATCCCTCCATTCCACCACCCAAGAGTTGCTTGCTGGATTTGTTCAGAAATTTGGGACCTAATCAAGACAAACTCACATTAAAAAACAGGATATCTTGGAGCAAATGCATAGTCTCCAATTTCATGAGAGCAAAGAAGACAGGCATATGAGCGTCGGGACTTGTTTGAGCAGCCATGTCATATAATCTCCTTGCCAAGTGAATGTCCTAGAAACAGAACAGTCCATACTCATTAGTAAACAGAAACCATTGTGTTAAATATTGTAATGTATCTTGGGTATGCAGCATGGCTCCCCCAAAGATATTATGTCCTATTCACTGGAACCTGTGAATATGTTACAGGCCTTAAGATAGAGAGATCATGGTCTATCCGGATAGACTCAAAATAATTACTTGAGCTCTGAACCACAGAGTTTTCTCGGGGCTGAGGGCAGGAGAGAAAGTTGGAGAGCTTAGCAGAAGTCAGATATTCTACACATGCAAAGGACTCACGCACCATTGGTGGAGGGCCACAAGGAAGAAATAAGAAGGAATGCAAACAGCCAGCAAGAAAATGGGGTCCTTAGTCCTATAAGCACAAGAAACTGAATTTGGCCAACAACCTGAATGAGCTGGGAGGTGGATGCTTTCCAGCCCCAGTAAGGAGCAGAGCCTACACACAGGACCCAGTCAGCTCACCCATACTCCTGACCTACAGAAACTGTGAGATAGTAAATGTGTGATGCTTTCAGCCACTAAATTTGTGATAATTTGTTACAGCAGCCATGGGAAACAAACGCAACCTCCAAACACTTTCTTGGACACCTCTGGACCCGATATTATGTATGATTTCTTGTAAAGAGGCAGGAGAACCCTAGACACAGTACAGTTACCTAAAACAAATAACAACACAGATTATAGCAAACATTTAAAATTCCTAGTTTTCTTCATGTGCTTATTATCACTGATGTTAATAGAATTTGTTTATTCATTTGCCTGTCTCTTAGTCTTGAAGACAAGGACTTGGGCTCCTGCTTACCTTTTTGAATTCCCAGTGTTTTATGATATGCTGAGTACATAGTGAAACTCTGATAATGCTAGTAGAATGAATGAATAAACTATTTTGGTTCTCAGGCTAGAATTGGATTCCTCAAAGGACATACTATATTTTAGGGACTTCTTTTCTTTTCCTTTTTCTTTTTTAACCAAAAATGATTATGTGATGGCACATAATCATTAAAAAAATGTTTCACCTGCTATGGCTTTTGTTTGATTTGTTTTCTAAAGCAATGTAGTGAAAAGGCTAAGCAGAGTTGCTTTTAAAGATTGAAGTGACCTGGTACAGTCCCAGAATTGTACTTTGCAGGGTGCCTGTGGATTTTCAAAAGAAGGGGAAAAAGAGAGATTTTTCACAAATTGTGGCCATTCAGTATCTCTTTCTTATTCCTCTCCATCTCTCAGAACTTCATTACACAGAGTTCAATAGTTATGAATCCTTGAGACCTGTGGTAAACCATTTCTTGGGCAGTGTCCCCTCTCACCTGTGTTCTGCTGGTCATTTCTTAAGTTTTTTCAAAGCTTTGTGATCCAGCAAATTGATTTGTGGAGAAAAAAGAATACTCTTGCTTAAAATACTAAAATTCAGAAGACTGGTTCTGAGCAAATCTTCCTGGCAATAGAGAAAATGGATGTCATAAAAAAAAAAAAACCTCCTCTAATTTGTGTCTCTAATTCCAACAAATCCAGTGGGTGTTCATTTGAAAGTGCCCTGCAGATTAGGATGGCATGTCACCTGCCCCACATATGAAAGGCATATTGACTTGAATCACTCAGGGGAAGGCAGCCTTTTCAATATTTCAGGCATTCATTCTTATTTGAGGCAGGCAATAGTTATTAATTTATTTCTTGAGGCACAAATATCATAATTCAGTCACTAGCTTATACTAAAAATAGCGAGAAATACCTTTAATGCCCAGGCAGCCTCACAAATTATAGTGGGGATGGAGTAGGATAGAAAAATCTTTCTTTAAAATTCCCAGAGAAAGAAATTTCTGAACACTTGTGGCTAACTAGGGTAACCCATATAAAATAAATTTTATTACTAGACTCTAGAAAAGACTCCCTTTTCTTTAGTCTATTTAATAAAAAAATCCAAATGGCTCAACTAAAAAATTTCCTCAGAATAGTGTTTTGATGATGACTAGAGTTCATTAAATAAGTCCATTGCACTCCTATCCCACAAACACTTAAACTTTCTGTGGTACATTTGTGTTTATTTTGCTTTAACTTCAGTGACTTAACAGATTATGTAAAGCAATCTACAGATTCTTCTTGGAATCAATTTTCTAACTAAAATGTCAGGTATGCCAATGTTCACATGTTCAAAATAGCTTCTTATAATTCAACTAGAGGCTCAGTGCATAAAATTCATGCATGGGGGGAGGTCGCCTCAGCCCAGCTTGCATCCTCTCTAATCCAGGGCCCTCGGACATCCCTCTCACAATCCAGGACCACTGGCTCCTAACTGCTCACCTTCCTGCCTGCCTGATCACCCTTAACTGTCCTCCTGCCAGCCTGGTCACCCCTAATTGCCCCCCCACCGGCCTGGTCGCCCCTTACTGCCCCCACTGCCAGCCTGGTTGCCCCCAAAGGCCCCCCCCCCCCCACTGGCCTGATCACCCCTTACTGCCCCTGCTGTTGGCCTGGTCACCCCAACTGCTTCCCCTGCTAGCCTGGTCACCCCCAACTGACCCCCACCCGTAGGCCTGGTCACCCCCAATTGCTCCCCCCACCCCCCACCCCCACCAGCCTGGTTGCCCCACACAGCCTGTTGTTCAGTCGTTTGGTTATCCCTCACTAACCCTCCTCCCGGCCTGGTTGCTCCATGCAGCATGCTGTTCAGTCGTTTGGCTGTCCATCACTAACCCCACTGCTGGTCTGGTTGCCCCACGAAACCTGCTGTTCAATCATTTGCTCATCCCTCACTAAACCCCCTGCTGACCTTGCTGCCCCACACAGCCTGCTGTTTGGTTGTTACTATTACGGTGACAGTATCCTGGACCATTTGCATATTCCTCTATTATAGAAGACTAGTGGCCTGGAGCACGAAATTCATGCATGGAGGGGGGTTCCCTCAGCCCAGCCTGCACCCGCTCCAATCAGGGACCCCTTCGGGGATATGTGACCCCTAACCACCTCTGCCTACCTGCCTGATCACCCCTAAGTGCTCCCCTGCTGGCCTGATTGCTCCTAACTGCCTCTGCCTTGCCCCACACCTGGGACCCAGGCTTCCCGCCCTCTGGCCAGCTATAGGCACCCAGAACCTAGGCCAGCCTCACTCAGGCTGGCCACAGCCATAGGCACTTACAGGCACCTGGGACCACAGGGCATGCTACCTAACCCCAGGGCTGGAAAGGGCCCCAGCCCCTCTATGTGCCTGCCTGGCCGAGTCCCACTACTCTGACTGCTGTGGCTTAAAGAACTTTGCCAAATATGTTCTCCCCAGCCTCCTGGGGAGAGGGCGTGAGCTGAGAAACTGGAGATGCTGCAGCCCCGCTGAGGGCGCACTTTTCTCAGCATCTCCAGAAGCCGGAGCACCTGGTTGGAAGGCTCCCGGCTCTGATCCTGGCCTGAGGAGGCATGTGTGCAGATTGTGCACGGTGCTAGGGGAAAGGGTGACCTTACTGGACTTGCACACACTGCCACTGACAATGGCATGAGGTCATGGAGACTGAAGGAGCAGAGAAATGCATCCAGAACTGGGGGGTCTCATGCCAACCCAGCAGGCAGGCGCCTCTCTAACAGCACACCTCGCAGACAGCGTGTCCTGCAGCCCCAGGCGGGCCTCCTGCAGCCGTCCTGCCCCTCCTCGGGGCCCCCACCTGGTTAGTGCACACTGCACCATGGCCACGCCCCCACAGGCCTCGCCAGCCTCACTTCCCGTCCTGCTGGCCATGCCCCCTGATTGGCTGGAAGCATAGCCAATCAGGAGCCACAGTACAGTCAAATTTGCATGTTACTCTTTTATTAGATAGGATATAGAATTCTTCAGCAATAAAGGATCTGGTTTATGAAAAGTATTCAATTATATGATGAAGGAATCCCGAAGTGCAACAGCATGGGTAGACCTGGAGATTATTATGCTAGTGAAATAAGCCAGTTAGAGAAAGACAAATACCACATGATCTCACTTATATGTAGAATCTAATGAATGAAATAAACTGAAAAACAAAGTGGGTCCAGAGGTATGGATGCATGGAACAGAATGACAGATCTCAGTGAGTAGGAGGGTGAAGGGGATCGGAAGAGATTAACCAAAGAACAAAAAGCATTTATGCATAACCCATGGATACAGATAACAGTGTAGGGAAGGTGTGGGGTGGGAGCTGGATGGAGGGGTAAAAGGGGAGAAATGGAGGGACATCTGTAATACTGTCAACAATAAAAAAAAGTTTTTATATTGGAACAGGTAATTTTTGAATAATTTATTCTTTTCCTATAAATATAGCATATGCTAATTTAAGGAAACTTGAAAATATAGAAGTGAACAAGTTTTAAAAATCACCTACAATTTCACTGTAAAGAGGTAAGTTCTGATAATATTTTATATGTATTCCTCCAGCATTTATATCTATACTAGAGGCCCAGTGCATGAAATTGTGCACGGGGTAGGGGGGCCATTGGGGGCAGGGCCAGCCATGGGGAGGGGCTGCAAGAGGTTGGCTGGCCAGTCCCACCCCCTCTTGGGGTAAAGGGTGTGATCAGGGGCAGGTCAGCCAGGGGCAGAGGCCACGGGAGGCTGGCCAGCTGGCTCCACCCCCAATCAGGCCAGTTTGCTGGCTGCAGTAGGCATCATAGTGACTGGTCATTCCGGTTGTTCCAGTGTTACGGTCCCTGGCTTAAAATATATATGCACTAGTAAAGAATCCTATACTTACAATTTTAATTCAGGAATTTTTCACTTTGGGTAATATTATGTCTTCTGCTTTCAATACATTTCAAACGATTAAACCACGTCCTAAGATATTCCTTTAGTCTGTAACATTTTATTTTTAATAGTTGCATAGTGTTTCATAACAAGGGCTAATAATTAAATACTTATGCTACATGCCAGTCATCACCGTCATTTAGTTAAATCTCATGACAATTATATAGGCAGATGATATTGTAATTCCATTTTAAAGATGAAGAAACTAAGGCACAGAGAGGTTAAACCACTTGCCCAAATATGACTTATAAGTGGCAGAGCTGAGATTCAAATCCAGACAGTCTGCTTCTAGACTGCTCACTTAGTAAGGCCACAGAATACTGATGGAACCACAGTACCATACCACACAATAGTTCAAGTAACAGGGTTTCTATTGGGGAGCATTTTGATTGTTGTAGGTTTTTTTCTGTAAGAAAGCTTTACATACACAATTTTTTCCATATTTCCAATTATTTCATTAGGAAACACATTTATTGCCAGGAAAACTGTGACCATATTTAAGAGGTATATATTCTATCCTGTCATATTCATGAGAGGATCATTTTAAATTTCTAATTTTAACTTGTCCTTTCCAGAAAAGAATTCTATTCTGGTATTTAAGACTACAGTTCTAACTCTCCATAGGTGGTCAGACCAGACAAGTGAGAAATAAAAATGCTTTGTGCCATAATTACTTTTATTTTCGACAGGACTGTTTATAATTTATTCAGTATTTACAATTTTTGTTTTCCCTGAAGGATCCCCAAAAATGTGTTTATCTACTAGGTTGCAATATTGTGATTTATAAGAAATATGTATTTGTTCACTCAGATAACCAAATATATGTGACCGAAGGTCAGGAGGGTTCAAGGTCTTTTGGGGGGGAAGGAAAAGTAATCTAGAAGATATAGAGAAATAGTGGCATATCAAGCCATTATAATCAAGGTAGGGTAGGTCAGGGTAAGGAGTCTAGACTTCATTAGGCAATAGAAAGTCAATAAAATTTATGTTTTGGTTTGCTTGCTTATATTTTTCTGTGTGTGTGCGCGCGCGCACACACACATAGGTTTTGGGTGGGGGAGGGGAGAAAGGTGGAGAAATAATGGTACCAAAGTTATTTTTTATCAAGAATAACCTGATAGTATTTTCTTAGATAGATTATATATGGATTAACTAAAGTAATGCTTATATCTGTAACAACCCCCCCAAATAGCAGCAGCTTAACATATTTAGCATTCCAAGTGGATGCTCCTGTTTAGTGGGGAATTTCTTTCTTGTGATCATTGAGGAACCCAAGCTCATTCTGCCACCTGCTCCTGCCTGTCCCTAAAGCCTGTGGGTCTCTGCGTTCAGCCAGTGGACGGGGAAGGACACTAGAGAGAAGCTCCATCTACTTCTCAGCAATCTTAGACTAGAAGCAACACCTTCACCTTCACTCCCATTCCTTTGGATATGACGGGAGCCTGGAGATGCAACCAATGACTAGGAGACACAGCAGCAGTGAGACCTCCCTGTGGATGGGCATTACAGGGAACTGGTGGACAGAACTATCTCTGCCACAGACTCAAAGGAAAATGGTAGAATGGGAGATGCCTGAGGAGCCTTTACAGAGCCTATGTGAGTAGAAATTCCAGCCTGAACCAGAATATGGGCAGAAGGAATGGGCAGGAGGGGATGGGCACCAGGTTTTGTCCTAAGTTAAATTTCTGAAATAATTCTGAATCGAGTATAAGTTGAGAAGGAGTTTCATAACAACTTGTGAGATGAATATAGAATTATTTATAGAATGTAGAATTTCTAAATTTAGAATTGGGAGGTCATCTCTCAACTTCTCCCAGGTAGTCATTTTTTGTTCTCATAACAATGGTGCAGTAAGCTCTGGGCACAGTTTAAGTAAAAAACTTACTGGGTTTAATCACAAGTCAGAAACTGAGGAGATGCTTTTCAGTGAGGCTATTAGGATAACTTTACATCACCCTAATCCCAATGTTCTTTCCTAAAAATAGATGAGAACCATGACCCATATTTTTACACTGATTTATTTAGAGTTGATTTATATTTCACTTTCTTCTCCCAGTGGGCTTAAATACAGTCTATGAAACCTGATTCCATACTACACCCTTTTTGATTCTCATAGGAAGCCTAGTAATAATATTATACTTACCTTTCCCACGGGTTTGCACAAGGATTAACTAATAAAGAGGATTGTGAAGTGCCTTCCTGAACAAATGTGTAATCACTGGATGATTTAAGTGCTGTGAAAGCCTGTTCTAATTGTTGTTTTGCTTTCATTAACCATACCTGGGACAAGCTCTGGGCTTTTAATTAACAGCATACTCATTTCGAGGATTAGAAAAGGAGGGATTTCCTTGTTAGCCTGACTGTGAGATAACAAGATTAATAAACTTGGCACTTGAGTACAGTACTTGGTTATTATTTTCTAATTGCTAAAACACAGGGAATTAATAAAAGACAAAGAGCAATGGCCCTCATTAACTAAATCTAAAATTTCCATATCCCAGCCTGAGGTTGAGCACACCTGTGCAGTGTGTGGGCGTGCATGTGTGTGTGTGTGTGTGTGTGTGTGTGTGTGTGTGCGTGGTTACGTGTAGAGACTTTCTGTAGAAAAATGTCTGTGAATGAAAGAGACTAATCAAAGTGCCCTGTGATAAAACAGGAACCCTTACAGAAAAAGAACAGAAAGTCAGAAACTCAGAAACTTCAGAGTTTTTCTAAATGTATGAAAAGTAATTTAACATTTGAAGCAAGTGCCTAGGGGAGCCATCAACAGTGACTCCAAGGAGGAAAACCCTCACACAGCTGGGGGTGGGGTGGGGTGGGGGTAGGAGAGATAATTTGAATTGAACCGATGGGGGTGGATCACTTTTATCTTTTATACAAACTCTCACCATTATGGTTGTTTTCCATGGGGAATGATGAAGTAAAGCTTGAATCTTTCTGAAGCTGCCTGGGGCAGGACAGGTATCATTATTCTGTTTTGCAGACGTGGTGACTGTTAGAGGGGAACTGGGTGTGTCTGAATAACAGCCAAAGGATCACCTAATACAGCTATACAATCCAATCCCAATAGCTCTCACTTCCCATAAACACAGGAAGCTTGCAGCTTCTAGAAATGTGGAAAACAGACGAGATTCAGGGTTAATATTGTTTCCACTGCTTAGGGCAGGGGTCGGCAAACTCTTTAGTCAACAGAGCGGCAAACTGCGGGTCGGCTCGAGAACCACATGTGGCTCGCAAGCTGCAGTTTGCTGACCACTAGCTTAGGGTACTGAGGCAGATGAAAAGTGATCAGCCAGCCTGGCCAGTGTTCTCAGTGGTTAGAGCACTGGCCTGTGCACCGAAGGATGGCCAGTTTGAATTCCTGTCAAGGCATGCACCTGAGATGCAGGTTCAATCCAGGGCCCCAGTTGGGGCACATGTGGGAGGCAACCAATTAATGTGTATCTCTCAGATTGATGTTTCTCTCCCCTGCACCCATTCTTTCCTCTGTCTCTTTCCCCAACCCTCCCTTCCACTCTCTCTGAAAATCAGTGGAAAAAATATCTTTGGGTGAGGATGAACAACAATAAGAAAAAGTGATCTGCCAAAAGGCCACAGGGCAGCACAGAAAGGCAGGGATCTTCATTGCTGAATGGTTAGGACCCGACTAAGGTACTTTTTGGTTGCAGTGTGGATCATTAGCTGATGTCACATAGGAAATTCCCTACCTCTAATTTTCAATTACTGGCACAACTGGGAGAAAAAAAAAAAAAAGAGAGATCATTAAAAACAAACAAACAGAGAACTAAGATGGTGGCAAAGGTGAAACACCTATCTTGCCGTCATAATCAGCAATTTTAATACTACAACTTAACGAAAGAACAAACACCTTCTAGAATCACCAGAACGCTCGCCGAGTAAAAATTCCACAAATAAAAGTGAAGATAAGACACTGTGACTCGGAGGAGCAGCGGGGAACAGTGTTGAAAGATTCGCACGCAGAGAGAGGTTTGGAGTGTGCGCCGCGGAGAGGGCGGGCGGCTGAAAACCGGCCAGTTTTCTCGAACGGGGAGACAAAGGCGTCCCACTGGACTGATTCTCCAGCTCTGGGCAAAGTCCAGGGAACCCACTATCATACGGGGTGAAAACTGGACACTGGGAGGGCACGCCGAAGCTCAGGCGCTGCCGGGTCTGCCGGCTTGTGGAGACGGCAGCTTGTGCGAACAGCTCGGCTGCGTGACGGCGCAGGGAGCGCACCGCGACTTGTCTCTCATTCGGAAAACCGTCAGTCTGCTTTGTTTTATGACCCTGGGTGAGACATTGCGCATGCAAAGTCATTTGGGGACAGTCTGAATTCCCCGGCAGCCGGTGAAGCTCCACAGCGGCTCTCTCTCAGAGGTGCTGGCAGCCATTGCCCCCGGCACAGAGCACCTAGGGCTGCATAGGGCGGAGCTAACGCTGTCTGCTTGGCCCGGAGACTCCGCCCACCCAACCTGAGCACAGCTGAGCTTCACAGACAATTGGCCTGGAGGTCAAACCCTCCTAGGGCTAACAACAAAAAGCTGGGTTTAAATTCAAAAACACTGAATACAACCCATAAAGGATTGCAGTAAGAGTACCCACCTCAGGTAACTGGGGAGACTGAGCCACTGTCCCTTTGAGGATAGCCACCACATAAAGCAGCCACCATGCAGAGACATGGAAAGAAATCAGGTGTCAAAGAAATGGAGGAGAAAAGACGACAAGACATAGAGTTCAAAACCACGGTTATAAGGCTTTTCAAGAGGCTCCTACAAAAGGCCGATCAACTTAATGAGAATTACCAGGAAATAAACAAGACCAACCAGCAAATGAATGAGAATTACAAGGAGATGAATGATACTTACAAGGAAATGAATGAGACCCTCAGGGAAATGTACAAGACCTCTGAGGATATGAACCAGACCCTCACAGATAAAAAAAAGGACCAACTAGAAATCAAGCATACACAGACTGAAATAAAAAATATTACACAAAGTCCTAAAAGCAGTTAGAGGGCCACAAGAACCAAGTCAAAGATTTGAAATACAAAGAACCAAAATCCACTCAGCTGGAAAAACAAGAAACAAAAGGAATTCAGATAATTGAAGATAGCATAAGGGGCCTCTGGGAAAACCTCAAGCAAGCCAACATCCGAATTATTGGGGTGCCAGAAAAAGAGAGAGAGCAAGTTAATGAAAACCTACTTGAAGAAATAGTGACTGAAAACTTTCCCCACCTGGTGAAAGAAACTGACTTAAAAGCCCAAGAAGTACACAGAACCCCAAAATATAGGAATCTAAAGAGGACCACACCAAGACATATCATAATTAAAATGCCAAGAGCAAAAGATATAGAGAGAATATTAAAAGCAGCAAGAGAAAAACAGTTGGTTACCTACAGGGGAGCACCCATATGATTGTCAGCGGATTTCTCAACAGAAACAATGCAGGCCAGACGCGAGTGGCAAGAAATATTCAAAATAATGAATAGCAAGAATCTACAACCAAGATTACTCTATCCAGCAAAGCTATCATTCAGAATTGAGGATCAGATAAAGTGCTTTGCAGATAAGAAAAAGCTAAAGGAGTTCATCACCACCAAACCAGTATTATATGAAATGCTGAAAGATATTCTTTAAGAAGAGGAAGAAGAAAAAGGTAAAAATATAAATTATGAACAACAAATACACATCTATCAACAAATGAACATAAAAATCAAGTGAACTGATAGGCTGATGAACAAGATAAACTGGTGACTATAACAGAAACATGGACATAGAGAGGGAATGGACTGACAATTCTTGGGGAGAAAAGTGTTGTTGGAAGTACAGCAAGAGATTGGACAAAAATCTTGCAACAATGGGAGAGGACATTGGGGAGGGGGAGGTGAGGGCGGAGGGTGGGATAGGTACAGGGTGGAGGGAAGCTATAGGGGGATAAAAAAAGGGGAAACAATGTAATTAATAAACTGAACAATAAAAAAAATTTAAAAAACAAACAAAAGCATATAAAAGCTGATAGCCTCTCATTATTTGGCTTTGGAAATGCAGCCCAGAATATAAACACTGAAGTGAAATATATCCTTGAGCATTAAGGATGACACAATGCAAGGCCCAGTCTTTCCCCCAAAAGCAAGGGGTCAGGCAGTCCTGGGTTCAAATTCTGACACTACTACTAACTTCTCTGTACTTCAGTTTCTTTTCTATTTTTAAAATATATTTTTATAGATTTCAGAGAGTGAGAGGAAGAGAGAAATAGAAACATCAATGACGAGAGAGAATAATTGGTCAACTGCTTCCTGCATACCACACACTGGGGATCAAGCCCACAATTGGGGCATATGGCCTTACTAGGAATCGAACTGTGACTCCCTGGTTCATAGGTCGATGCTCAACCACTGAACTACACTGGCTGGGCCTATACTTTGGTTTCTTGATGCATTCATTGAGGACAATTGTAGGGCTTATTTCATTGAGTGGTTCTGTAATTTAAATAATAAACCAATACCTGGCCATTATTGATATTTAATACCTTTCTCACCCTGTCAGATACCAAAGCCCTCTTGTGCCTTAATTACACCCACTGTCTAAGTGATTTACCCAATATTTCCTTGTTTTGTTAGCTCTTTTTCTTAATGAATATGCCTCACCTCCTCAAGTCATATGGAGAACTATTTTCTTGGGCCACTCCAGAGTGCTGATACTGTGTCATATACACAGAAGATGTTTCAAAAGACATTTCTGGATTAATGTCACTTCATTGTCTACCTCTAACCTCATTCCCATTTTCTTCTTGTTACTAAGAGCTTAAGAGTCAATGGAAAAGGTTACTAGGTAGAAGGGAGTCAGGGCAAGGTCCAATAGTATTTCTTGAAAGAAGCATGAATTCATAAATCAAATTGGCCAACCCTAGATTTAGTCTACTCTGTAGTTATGTCCTTGGCCATAAATGTAGGAAATAACTTCTACCTCAGAGGGTTCTTAATAGCTAAGTAATATGTGTTGGCACATGGGATGGACTTAGCACATGTTAAGTCTTTTCCTTCCTTTTTCTATATTTTGATGACATCAATGAGATACAAAACATTCATAAATTGCCCCTTCCCATAGAGTCGCCATTACCAGGTTTGGATTATTACCAATACAATTACCTTTGTGGTACCTAAACCGTGTTCATACATGTAGGCCAGATTGAACATGGCTTGTGCGCTCTGGTATTTATGGGCTGCAATGCTGTAATGTGTGGCTGCTGTTTGATAGTCCTTCTTAGTCCCATAGCCATAATAATGGTAATCTCCAATTTTCACTCTAGCGAATGCATTGCCTGGTAGAAATATTAGAATAAAACATAAATGATTCATGTTCAGTTCCTAGCAACTTTACCAATTTTAGGTAATAGACAAACATATAAATTGACTGTACTTCCACTATGCCACCAGCCAATCAGGAGTGATATGCAAATTAACCTAACAAAGATGGAGGTTAATCTGCATACACAGCTCCTAGTGAGGGGGCGGGCAGGATGCTTGCATCATTGCCAAGACAACAACGCAGGCGTTTTGCCCCACCCCCAGTCTCTCAGGGCCTCTGGGCAGTGTAGGAAGGCAGGGCTGGAGTGGAAAGAGGTATCTCCCAGAGTGGAAAGAGGTGGCTCCAGGGTCTGAGCGGAAAGGGACTGAGCTGAAATGGAAAGGCAGTGTAGGCAGCCAGGGAAAGGAAAGCCCATTCTAGCATGAATCTTCATGCATTGGGCTTCTAGTAATATATATACATATATATGTATATATATATATGTATATGTATATATATGTATATATATGTATATATATGTATATATATATATAAAATTACACTCAGGATCCAAGAATCAGGATTAGTTATAATCTATGGAACACAAATATAACATTCAATGTTAGCCATCTTCACTATGGGATAACTCACATGGGATAGTACAAATATCCTTAAAGAATAAAAATTGTGCCATAGCTGGTTTGGCTCAGTTGATAGAGCATTGGCCTGCATACTAAAGGTTCCAGGTTTGATTCTGATCAGAAGCACTTACCTCGGTTGTTGATTCGATTCCCAGCCCTGGTCCAGGCTCATGTGGGAGGTAACCAATACATGTATCTCTCTCACATTGATGTTTCTGTGTTTCTCCCCCTGCCTTTCACTTTCTAAAAATCAATGGAAAAATATCCTGAGTGAGGGTTAACAACAATAAAAAGAATAAAAATTGTGAATATTATCTTTTCACTTTTTTCAAAATATATTTTATAAATTTCAGAGAGGAAGGGAGAGGGAGAGAGAAAAACATCAATGAGGAGACACTGTGACTGAGCCCACAACCCAGGCATGTGCCCTAAATGGGAATCAAACCATGACCTCCTGGTTCATAGGTCCACGCTCAACCTCTGAGCCATGCTGTCTGGGTTTAATTTTTTTTTTTTGAAGATAAGTCACTCTTGGGAAACTGGACCTGACCAGTTTTGTCCTTAGATTCACTTCTGAAACTCAACTCTTCTGCATCATCAGTTTCCTCCTATTTCCTAGATCAGTGGTTGGCAAACTGTGGCTCTCAAGCCTCGGTTTGCTGCTCTGTTGACTAATGAGTTTGCTGACCACTGCCTTAGGGAAAAAGACTTAAAAAACATTTTAATAATGTACTAATTTCTTTAACCTGAAATCAAAACTTCTGGGTAATGGTAATGCCTTACACAGTGGTTGGCAAACTCATTAGTCAACAGAGCGGCAAACCATGGCTTGTGAGCTGCCACCTGCTGACCACAGTTCTAGATCAATCCCATAAGTCATTCAAATGCACTTGGTATTTTCTATGAAAAAAAAAACTCTTATAAAGACCCCACGGTGTCTCTAACTACTCTCATCTTTCGATTCCCTTCATACTAACCATTTCTAAAACTTCCCCTCCCCTCCCATATACTCTTCAACCCACTCCAATCTAGCTTCTGTCCCTCCTCCATGAAATGGCTGGCTAATTTCAAGGTAGCCAATAATCTCCATGCAGCCAAATCCATTGGCCACTTCCCTGTCCTCATCTCTCTGGACCTCTAAGCAGCCGTGGAGTCACTGTATCTACACGTGTGTTCCCAAGCACTTTTCTCTCTTGACATAAATGACCATGCATCCTCTTGATTTCCATTCTACCTCATAAGCCTCCCTTTTCACACCCTTGCCTGACTCCTCCTCTACCCAACTTCTAAATTTTGGAAAATTAAGGGCTTGTTATACAACTCCATTTTTCCCTTTTTCCTCTTCCTTCTTTTCTTTTCTCTCCTCCCCCAACTCCTCCTTTTTCCACTACTCCCCCCTATCTTACTTTCCTCTAGGTAATCTCATCTAGTTACGTGGCTCTCTTTATATTTACTATTCCTGAATTTATTATCTACAGTCCTATTTTTTCCCAAGCCCTGTACTCTTATAATTAATTGCCTTACTGACTTCACTACTTGGATCTAAAATTTAAAACATCCAACAGATATTTCTAATACCCTGCTACCAGACCACCTCCCCTGGGCCCCTCCCCCCCCCCGCCCCCAACACACTCAAAGACACAAAGACACATACACACACACACACACACACACACACACACACACACACACCACACACTCATCAGTTTTCTTCCCTGTTTCAGGGCCAGAACCACCAATGTGCATGGCATGAATCTAGGATAATTATTTCTAATTTTTTCCCCTGACTTCCATTATCAAATCCATCCTCAAGTTGGTTCTCCCTCTAAAACATACCTATTATATTCTCCTCCACCATCTAGTCCAAAGTGTCCTTCTATTAATCTATTCTCCATAGAACAGCCAAGATAATCTTTAAAAATATAAAATTAAATCATGTTACTTTCCTGTGCTAAATCTCCCCAGTGCTTCAGTTTGCACTCGGAATGATTTCCAGATGTCTTACCTGACCTACAAGTTATGCCTTTTCTGCCTCTCTGACTAGCTAGCCTTCTCACATGTCACTTTCTTGATATCCTCTAGCCTTCTTAATATTCCTTAAACATATTTGAGTTTATTCGGGTGATCTGACAAATATCACTAAGGGCTACAGGACTCCTTCCAAATTCCATTTGGCCTAGTGCAATGCCTAAAATCCTTTGGAATTGATTATTTTGGGTACTGAAGTTCTTTTAATCTTTCAGAATCCTCTATTAAAATGTAATACCACAAGCCATCTTTAGCTCTTTCTGAGTAGAAGTAAGCATACAATCCTTAAGTTGCCAAGACAGTAGTTAACAGGGTTTGCTTCCCAGGTACTTCCAAATGTACAGGTAGCTGGCAGCAAGACCTTACAGAAGTGATGCCCAGAAGAGGAGTCTGCAAGGACCTAGAGAGGCAAGAGGCTCCAGGAGCCATGTGAGAAACCCACTCAATCTCTAATTTTGCCCAAATCTGCCTTCCTTTGACTCCAAGATTCTTTCTGGGCCATAAACCAAAAGAACAGGACTTCTGTGTACTTCTGAGCTGTACAAGCAGTAAGAACTCCTGAGGTCTCTAAGAGTAGAAGGCAGTAAACAGCAGGTTCTCCAGAGGATTCAACTGCACCCTAATTAGGGAGATAACTGGGGAAAAGGAGGGATCCCCACAGACTCCCAGGGGTCACTTGACAAGGGTAGGGATTTCCCCTTCAATTTCATAGTCACAGGCGGTGGTGACATAGTCCTGATGGCTCACCACTCTACTCACACACAGTAACTGCTGAAAGAAGTGACTGATTAGAAACTTTCATTATCAGATTTCCTAACCTCAAAGGAGCGACATTTTTGGGGACAATCATGCCTGACCTTTCTTATGACAGGCAATTATTTTTAGTGGCCTAACATTCTTATATTGGTGAATTCTGTTTAATATTAATGTCCTCTTATTTTCTTTTGTGTACGTGTATCTGTCTTTTTTCCTTTTTATTGAATTTATTGGGGTGACACTGGTTAACAAAATTATACAGGTTTCAGGTGCACAATTCCACAACACATCATCTGCACACTGTATTGTGTGTTCACCACCCCAAGTCAAGTTTCTATCCATCACCATTTATTCCTTCTCCCCTCATTTTCAATGGCTCTTTTCCTTGGTGCAATTTTCACACCATTTCCTGGCTTTGAATAAACAAGTATTTGTTGTAATTGGGCTAATTTGCCACAGCTGAGAGGTTGCTGGTATTGTTTCCCCACTCCAAACAAGGTCTTTATTACATTTAGAAAATATATACTTCTTTTTTAGGGAATTTCTCACTAAAATTGGCTGCATGGCTTGCTGCTATGTTACCAGCTCAGCTGGCTGTGAGGAGGCACCACTGTGACTTTTTCTTCTGCCTCATATTAACATCAGCTGAGAATCACTTTTTATCCCATTCCCCTTTGTAGAAAGGTTGATTTGGCCTCAGCATGAGATGATTTTAAGAAACTTAATTGGAAGCAAAATTGCTCTCTTACTGCAAGAGGGTTCCTCACATATCCAAATGCCAACAGTGACAGCTTTGCAGTATCTCTCCGCTCTCAGTAATATAATTGTAGGGAAAGAATGGAATAGACATAGTGATGCAAATGCCACTTGTCAAAGCTTCCCCACCAATGCTATCTTAACATTCCTTATCATATGTGAGCATGTGATCCCTATAAGCAGGGCTCCAGGAAGGGAAGAGGATCTGGCCAATTAACTCTGTGTTGTTTTTTGTTTGTTTTCTGATGTTTACATGCTAATGGTTATGTAATAAAGATCTGAAGTTTATGGCAATCATCAATGTGATATTTTAAAAGAGAAATCAAGCAAGTCTTAGATCTGTTAGTAATTTTACCTATAAACTCATTGAGATATAACATAGACCAGCAAATGAGTGACTGAAGCCAGACCAAGAAAATTGGTTTCTTGAGTAAAACTATCATGTGTCAAACAACTGTTCTAGTCCCTTTGAGACAGAGCCACAGAAAAATTCATATGGTTTGCTAAACTGAGACTTGGAGACTAACAAAGAAAAGAAAATTTTCGCCCTAACTGGTTTGGCTCAGTGGATGGAGCGTTGGCCTGTGGTCTCAAGGGTCCCAGGTTCGATTCCGTTCAAGGGCATATGCCTTGGTTGTGGGCACATACCCAGGAGTGTGCAGGAGGCAGCTGATTGATGTTTCTCTCTCATCAATTTTTCTAATTCTCTATCTCTCTCCCTTCTTCTCTGTAAAAAAAAATCAATAAAATATATTTTTTAAAAAAGAAAAGAAAATTTTGGAAATGATCTGTAACCAAAGGCTGATCCTAACACAAGTACAATCTAAAATACTACCTACTTGTGCACCTCTTTGTCTATTGCCCAAGAATTCAGCTGGAGAAAATCAGATAAATAATGGTGGAGAGGGAACAGGTAGGTGCTCATTTTTATCTGGTTCTATACCTTGAATAGCAGCTCGATTCCACAGGAGAAGTGCCATTGGATACATCTTCTCTTTTTCAATAATTTTAGCCTTTTCTAAAAAAAAAAAAGGAGACATTCCATTAGGAAGATGTACTAATACTACTGTAGTGAAATCATATATGAATATGTATGATTAGGAAATTTTAACTTATCTTACTAGATTCCAAAATGAATGCTGAATTGCTTTGAGCTACTTCATACCCCATTTCTGCAAGTAGTGCATACTGAACAAGGGAAGAATCTATATCACCATCCTTATAGGCAAAGTATGCTGTCAGGAATTTCTCAGCCCAGTGGCCTAGTTCGCAGACACCTTTATAAAGCTGTATATGGGAAAAGAAATCAAGCAGATTAGACAATATACTTCATTCCAGGTAAAAGATAAATGACATCAGTCTTCAGCTCCTGCTGGCTGGTCAGGCAAGCATTTCCAGTCTAAAGCATGGTTTTTGTCAATTATTTAGGGTTAAGAGTTAATTCCTTTCATAGACTCAAAGATTACAGGTGCATTTTTTTTGTCTTGACCTGAAACTTCCTGAGGCTCATTTTATGTTTTGTAATGAACTTTCCTGACTTACAGGTGATTTGACAGGATAAGACTACATTGACTTCTGCTTTTTTAAAAGGGCCTTTCTGGGCACTGTTGCTCTGCAAGGGTGAGTTATAAGGTCACAGCTGATATGGAAAGGAGAGAAGAAAGTGCCTGGGGCTGCAGGTGACATAATCACAAGGGAGCTGTGAGAGTTCTATGGGGACAAATGTCAACTTAGCTGAATAGCCCTTATGTAACCAAAAGAGGTTAGCCATACATAATTCATTAGGAGGTTGGCAAAGGAGCAAATCTAAAGATAGATTATTAGCTGGCAGCTTTTGAACTGAATTTCTGAGGGGCCAGATTGCAACAAGGATATATTTATATTGGTGCAGCTGAAGTATTTAGTAAATCAATAAAGGGCATTAAGGTCCTAAAAGCATTCTTTTGGAAAAGTATATCACTGGCTCAGGCTGAAACAATTCACTTTGTGTCAACCAAATCATCAAATACCTAAAGACACTGCTTTTTGAGAGGAAGTGAACTACATTTTCCAGGCTAGATCAAGTCTTTTGATTTCTAAACTGCATTGCCTAATCCCCCTAGAAGTGCC
This sequence comes from Antrozous pallidus, assembly GCA_027563665.1. NCBI lineage: Eukaryota > Metazoa > Chordata > Mammalia > Chiroptera > Vespertilionidae > Antrozous > Antrozous pallidus. The sequence goes on along the minus strand of CM050518.1, from coordinate 22,490,530 downwards.
AAATTGTCTTGGTGATTTGATTGAAGGCTGAAACAGAGCTCCTTAACTGCATTTGAGGGAGCTCTGAACTTGATGAAAAGCCAAATGTAAGAGGAGAGGGATCATTTCTTTTCCTCCATTTCCAGCTTGAGTTACATCAGTGCTTTCCCTCCCTAACCAATGTCAGTGCTCACCTTGCTAGCTGGGAGAAAAGAGGTGATATCTATAAAATCAAAGGCACCAACAGTTTAAGGGCACTATAGCCTCTTCTGTATGGTAAATGAAAAGTGCTTTAAAAACATCTCATTATTTACCTCCACAGCAGTTCTGCATGACCTTAACACTCCTGCTCCTGTTGCGTACATCTCAGCCAGGTAGTAGATGGCAAGGGGTTGTCCACTCTGAGATGCCAAGTAAAAATATCTGAAGGCAAGTTTATAATCCTTCCATACTCCAGAGCCAGCTGAAAAGTAAAATGATTTTGTGCCATCTCTTATTTATTTTTTACATTATAATCTACGGATATAATGGTCATAGTGATGCCTGCTATTTCAAATAGGTTGGGAGAATCCAACCCAAAGTTAAGCTATTCTAGTGCCACTGTGTGTGTGTGTGTGTGTGTGTGTGTGTGTGTGTGTGTGTGTGTGTTTGTGTGTGTTTGGGGGTAGTGGTGGTGGTGATTTTGATTATAAGTAAGAATATAGAAATCCTTGTTCTTTACCCATTCAAAAAACTGAAGGAGTGTTTAGTTTCATGAAAATATCTTCTCAATATGAAAAGGAGACCTAATGCTGAGCTCTGAGAATCAGAGCCCCACCACGATGTATCTCTGCATCCTTGTCATCTTTATACCAGGAAACCAGTATAGTTCCTCCCAGCCATAACTATGGAGTTTGCAGCAGGCAAATCCCAGTTCCAGGAGGCTCTGCTGGGACTTAACTCATGGTTAGAGCAAGGGGTAGAGAATCAACATATTTCCAGCAGCCGGGATTCTTGTCTTGGCTCTCTTTTGTGAGCTGGGCACTTCTAGGCACTTCATTTGCAAAAGGAGGAGCTTTCCCTAGATGTTCACTAAATTCCTCTCCTGCATTAACGTTTAGTAGCCTTCAGAAGCATGTCATGTAAAGACTACTAACAAAGGCTCTAGAGGCAAATTGCTTGACTTTGAATCCCAGCTTCACTGAGATCTTGACCAAGATGTTTAACCACAGTATAGTTCAGTTTGCTCATCTATAAATGTTAAGATACCCACTAGAGAACGAAATGAGTTAATACAAAACGAGTTAATACAAAATGAGTAAAGACTAATAAACTTTGGCTGTTACTATTACTGTTATTCTAAAAACTTAAGGAGTCTGATGGATTCTGAGCCTGTGACTTGGAAAAAACTAGAAGAATAAGGCCATCTTAGGCAAGCCTCCAAGACAGTGCAGAATAGGCCCTGCCCCAGCTACTGTGGAAAATGCCAGCCAATTTTTTGGCCAGATCTGACCTCCTTGATGATGTGGTCTGTGGCTATGTTAGCCCCAACTCTGACAGGAAGGATTTAATGGGGAGACCAACATTGTTCAGATCACCTGGTACTTGTCTTGGCCACCCCCCCAATCCACTTTTAGTCCCCACAGAGATGATGACAGAACTTCATGCCTTTCTGAGACCTCCTACCCCAATTACTCTATCTCTTTTCTCAGAAGACAACTTTGTACCTCCTAACTCAGTGAGGAAACCCTCCCTTTGTCTTTCCTCTTGCCTCTTTCCTGTGTCCTCCTAGATTTACATATGCATCATCCTTTCCTTCCTGCCTTCATATTTGAGGATGAGAAGTCCCTCCTTTCTGTGAAGTATACAGATCCAAATGCCACCCTACTTTTTCCAGAACCCCTTTTCATCAATTATCTCATTTCTCCCATGATTCATTAACCGTATCTATTGGCTGGCTTTCTTTCCTCTGTCAAAAATTATACTCATAACTCTCACCATCTTAAAAACAACTCCCTCTTGGTTCTCAGTTCCCTTCATGCTACCATCATATCTCTCTCCTTTCATTTAAAGGTGCAGTACTTCCAAGAATATTTTTACTTCACTTTCCCCTCACAGTTCAACCCATTGTATCTGGCTTCTATACTCACCTGTCCAAGAACATCACTAACATCCTCGATATTGACAAGTCCCATGGATACTCAATTCCTCTTTTAGAATTCAGATCCATCCAGGCTTCTTGCTGCATTCAGAGGGATGCTCACTCATTTACTCTTTCTTGAAAGTTCCATCTTTTGGCTTCCTTAAGATCATCCTCCCCTGCCCCCATCTCCTCTAACAAAGCCTTTCCAGCCTTCTTGTGATCAGTCTTCTCTGTTCATATTTTTAATGGCACTGAGGATCACCATATTTCTAACCATGGTCCACTGTTTCTCCCTCTCACACTCTCATTTGCAATCTGTTATTCTTAAAAAACACCTGCAAGTTGATGTTTGTCATGTCCCAAATGTTTTTCTCCAAATTTGACTTTTCTTGTGAATTTGTTTAAAAAAATATTTTTATTGATTTCAGAGAGGAATGGGGAGAGGGAGAGAGAGAAACATCAATGATAAGAGAGAATCACTGATTGGCTGCCTCCTGCACACCCCCTATGGGAATCAAGCCTGCAACTGGGGCATGAGCTCTTCACTGGAACTGAGTCCTGGACCCTTTAGTCCAAAGACTGATGCTCTATCCATTGAGCAAAACGAGCTAGGGCTCTTCTGAGTTTCATACTTGCTTCTGGGTATGTGTAGTATTTGATATCACAAGGCAACTCAACCTTTTTCAAAAGTGTGTTTCCTGACTCTGTACCTCCTTGCATCCTCCTCCCAATGGTATTCTTTCCTTTCATCTTCTTTAAATTACTATTCAAATTGCTGCCTGAATGTTCTATCTAAACCATACATACCAGTCCTTTGATTTTTGTTTAAAAAGGAGCAAAGTTAGTAATCATATTAATAGTACTTACAGTAGTACATGAAGCCTAATTGAAACTGTGCATTGGGCCATCCTTTCTCTGCAGCTTTCTGAAAGTATTTAAGTGCTTCACCATAATTCTGCAAGATAATTATACTCTATTATTCAGAGGTATAGATATAGCTCCATGGTAACAATTGCTTTCTACTTTTTAAAAAGAGTATAGATAGTGCCCTATGTGATTTAGGCTAATTAAAATAGTATCAGAAGTATTATACATTTTGTTTCATTATTAAATTATGTTAGGAAATAATTACCTAATTTTCAGTGTAAATTATGACTTTTCCTACATTGATAGTAAGCTTTGTTAGACATTGGGGAAAGTCACTCAAAGACAGAGGTTATCAAAATTTCTCTATCAAAAAAATCCTCGGGGGTTAGATGATTTCTAAGGTTATTATTACATTTGGCTATTATTCCTTAGGTAATGATTAGGGTTTGTAATTCTTGTCACAAGGCTATTCTATGTCTCTATGGCAAACATTTCACTAGATTATTTTATCCTCTATTTTCAGATGTGATAGCTTGGCAAATTATGTAGTAGAGACTAATTTCTTTAATTTAATCAATGACCATGAATTTTACTTTATAAGTTGCTAGAAACATGTTGAAAGGGTAATGGAAATTATTGAACTTACCACAGGAACGCCTTTTCCATAAAAATAAAGAAGACCAAGCCCATGAAGACCAATTGCATTACCCTAGAACAGTTATAAAAATCCAAATTAAGTTTCAGAAGAATTCATGGTAAAGAAAATCACTGAAAAATCATTCAAAATATTTGAAATTCACCCCACAGAGATTAATCAAGGTAGTTTAATCAGGCAGTTGGCAAGTTATTCTGCCCCTCTCTAGTTTCTCCTTTCATACCTTCATAAATCCCTCTGACTGAAAAAAGGAAGAGGTGGACACTCTAGGTGCACCCTTTTGTGGCCTGTGTGTACAGCCTTGTTGTAGTTAAGTCTTGATTTTTGTTGGTATCACTGGGAGGAATTGACCTTCAGGCCAATTGGCTGTGAGGATCAGCTTTGTCTACTATGGGAGCACTTCTGTGCTGGAGACAGCCTTATGAGGTAATATTTGAAAAATTGCAAAAGCCTCTGTGCTCCGCTTGGATGGGGTGGAGTCTCAAGGCTGAGCAGACAGTGTTGGCTTCCTGTCAGCCCTGCCCTATAAGGCCCCCGGGGCTCAGTGTCCCTCAGTAATCACTGTAAGCACCTCTAAGAGAAAGCCTTTGAGTTTTGGCTGCTGCTAGACAGTCCAGTTTCTTCCCCAAAGAATCTGGATTCCCAGAGTCTTGCCTGGAACTGGAGTTTAGCGCAGTTGGGGGCTTTTGTCTTCTTACTGTTAGAGAAAGCCAGCGGCACGCTCAGCAGTCAGTCCTCTCTGCGAGCACTCACGTGTGTGCTTCCAGACCTCTGCCTTTCACGGCTCCCCTGAGTTTCTGCCTGACAGTCCAGATTCCTCACCCCCTCATATGAGCCTGGGTCCCCAGGGTCTTGCCCGGAACTGGGGTTCAGTGTATTTGGAACTGGGGTTCAGTGCAGTCGGGAGCTTTTGTCTCCTTCCTGCTAGGGAAAGCCAGCCAGGCACTCAGCCGCCCATCCTCTCTGCAGGTGCCTCTCTGTACCTCAGCCTTTTGCAGCTCTTCTGATTCTCCATGTGCTTTTCTCTTTCCTTCTAGTTGTAGAATTTCCACTCAGCCAGCTTTCCTGTGGTTCTGGAAGATGTCCATTTTGTCTTTTAGTTGTAGTTTTGAAATTGTTGTGTGAGGCAGCAGTTTAGATTTTTACCTTTGCTGCCATCTTGGTTTCTCTCTTTGCTAACTTATTTGAGCATTTTTGTAACTATTGTTTTGAATTCTACATCTGGTAGATTGCTTGCCTCCATTTCCTTTAGTTCTTGTTCTAGACATTTCTTCTGTACTTTCATTTGGGGCATGCTTTTTTGTCTCTCCATTTTGATTGCCTCTCTGTGTTTTGTTTCTGTGCATTACGTCAATCTGCTATTTTTTCCTGTTTTGACAGGGTGGCCTTATGTAGTAGGGTTCTGTGGAGCAGTCTCCCTGATCACCTGAGCCGAGTACTCCAGGAATGTCCCTGTGTGGATTATGTAAGCCTTCCTGTTATAGATGATATTTGACTGCTGTTTGCCCCTCTTTGCAAGAGGTCATCCCTCTGGCTGGCTGGCTGTGAGGACTGAATCCAACCATAGTATGTGAGCTGCTATGCAGGCACTGTCCACACTAGCCTCAACATGGTTTGGCACCTGCTGAGTCTCACTTTAAGATGTGACTCTTGTGGAGTTAATTGGGTTCTGCTCTGATATTGTCTGTATTCTGCCACAGGATGTGCTGATTCTGGGACCTCTTGGGAGGGACTCTGGTGCTGGTCAATGTCAGATGCTGCCTATGACTGTCCCTAAGCAACCTCTTTGAAGCTACAAAGTGATCCACAGTTTGTTGCTGCCCTTACTGGGCCTGGGTGTGTGTTGAAAGTGCCAAGGCCAGTTGCCTCCTGCATCAAACTGGGGAACAGGTTATCATAAGCCCAATGCTTCCTGATATCTGCCTCTACCTACCTTCACCTGCTGGCTACTTGTTAGGCTCAGTCACTGAAACAGCCTTTGGTGGTACTCAAATTACACGAGGTAGGGTCTCAGTGAGTCGTCAGGTAGGGGCAAGTGGTGTTTACCTGACTGATAAAGATCCAAACTCTATGCCAGTGCTGGATCTGGCTCATCTCAACAAAAATCCCAAAGTACACCAACGCCAACTAATACCCACCAGGCCTCTGCAGACCTTTGTGGTGGGACAAGGTCTCAGGGAGTCATCAGCATGAGGCCTGCAGAGCTTATCAGGCCCAAACACAACAGTTTGGCCATGGGAAGGGAGGACTCTGCAGAGGAATATTGTGAAGAAAATAATGACCTCCACCCTGGAGACACCCTGAATTCTGTGGAGACTGCTTCAAGAGCCTGAGCTCAGCAGTATGGGGTGGCAAGCAGTTGGAAGGGTGGGGCTAGTGGATCTGTTGTGCGGTGGCCGTGCCAGGCAGACTCTCAGGAAGGAGAGAAATAGCTTGGACTCAGTCTCTGATACGACTCCAGTCCACCCAGACCTCCACCACATGTGCAGGCAGCTGGATCCTCTGCAGTGAGCTCAGCAAGATGGGGTGACAACAAGTCAGGAGGGCATTGCATTTCCTGGGGCAATTGCATTTCCCCAAGGTGATGCCCCATATAGGGATGTGCTCAACCCAAGAAAGACGGCCTCAGTGAGCGGTGGGGAAAAGGGACAATAGCATAGGGACCCTAGCAGTTGTCCCTTCAGCTCCCTCCTCTCACTCTACCCCAAGAGCCACTCAACTTAGTCTCTCCTCACATACTCTAGTCTGCTCAGAACTGCCCTCCCTCTGCTGGAGCCAGGGTAAGTGGCTGTGAACAAGATTTTGTATGCTGGCCCTTTAAGAGGGTGCCTGGGTTTCTAGCAGACTCTCATCTCTCCCTGGCAGAGAGAATCCCTGCTGATTCTCATAGCCTAGCTCTGATGCTCTGGGTTGAGATGCCAAGCTCCTCAGGGAGAACCTTTGCAGCTGAGATATCCCTCTGGAATTTCAGCTGCAACCTGTGGGAGCCAGGTTAGGCCTTTGTAAGTCTCTGCCTGTCCTACCAGTCTCAATGTGGCTTCTCTGTAAATCCTTCTGTTCAGTTAGTCTTTAGTTGATTATTCAGGTTGATTATTCTATATGTTAGTTGTAATTCCAGTTTGTTTCCATTCTGCTGCCATCTTAGATCCTCTCTAGGCAGTTGTTATATGGAATAGTGGCCTTATAGGTCAGCTCTTCCTATTTTCCAAAAAAAATCTGGATATTGAGATTTTGATATGAAATTCTCTAATTTTAAAAACACTTTCTAGGCCAAATATAACATGTGTAGGCAATCACATTGTATGTAACTTCCACTTTAGGGCTCTTGCTTAGGTTAACTGACATGAACTCAGTGAGCAAATTTATCTGGCAAATATTGTACTACGACTATAGCCCTTTTGTAATTGAGGAGACTTGACTTCAGATAGCAGGAGAGACAGCACAAGGTAGAAGCAGTGAAGGTCCAGCGATAGGTAGCATAAATGCAGGGCAATTTCAGAAGAGGAAAACATTTATGTGAGCCAAGAAGGGTAAGGGTGGCTAAGTGCAGGAGGATAGGTTAAATTCTCATCTGGCGAACGGGTAGGATTCAGAATGGGAGAGTCTGGGAAGGGAGAAGGAAGGAGAAAAGTATGGAGATGGGGGTGGACCTGATGTGTTCAGAGGTATGACAGAGAAAACCAGAAGAATATGGGCCCAATATCACATAGGATAAATGTTCATGATTCTGAGTAAATAAAAACCCAAAGAGGTTATAACGTTTGTATCTTTGCATCCTGGTACTGATATGACCTAAAAACAAATTGAAAAAGCAATGTTTTTTTTAAAAAAATTATTAGTGAAAGAAGAGTATGGATGTGCAAAGAGTGGAAGACAGAAATATTTTTACTTTAGTAGTGACCCAAAGTAAAAATTCTAATTGTGCAGGTAATGATAAAGGAATATCGGTCATGTTAACCTGATGCCGTTCAGAACAACTACTTTAAATACATGTCAGATTTCCTCTGTAAATGAAGGTAGCTCAGGTTTAGAACTCAAGTAGCTCAGATCACTGCTGGTCATACAACCCTGGGTAGTTTGGAAGCTGGGTTAATTTACACACTCAGCTTCCTGGCATTATTCCTCTGGACTGACAAATCAGCATTATTTGCCAGATTGTAAGAGATCTTCCCATTACATTACCTCTTTTCCAGTTGGCTTTCCCTTGTCATCCTAATCTAATGGTACTCCAGATAAACTGTCTTGCTGCACCACAGTTTCATATAAATTACAAGGAAGAGGAGCCTCCTACCAGACTTCTCAGTAATTTACACCACAATAGCAGCAGCACCAAAGTGCTAGTCGTTTAAAAATAGGCTCTTAAAGCAGCATGTGGGTTTTTAAAAAAGAACAGTTAAAAATATTCCCCAATTTGAGCACATCTTTACTGCTAGTGTTATAGCATGACATAGACAACAAAATGTTTTCTATTGTGTAGGGATAGAAAGTTTATTAAGGCCACTCACCAACATTAGTTGATGGGTGTTGCAATTAGGAGCTCTTTGTGTACTAAAGAGATTCAGAGTAGTCTACTAAGTTTTATCTGGCAGATACCAGCCTCACTGAACCTAGGAATCAAGGCAAAACTTCAATGGTGGGATCCAAATAACACCATTTATATATTCCCTCACATAATCAATCCATTTTGCCTCAGCTATGCTTTGAAGCTCACTCTAACTGGTCCCAGGCTGCAAAACATAATAGCAGACAAATACCACTTACAATGTGTCAGGCAATGCTTTATCTACCTTATAATAGGAGGCACAGAAATGTCAACTTAATAAATCCTGACAACAACAATATGAGCCAAATCTTCTTATACTCCTATTTTATAGAGGGGGAAATTGAGGCACAGAACAGTTAAATACTTGCTCCTAGTTACATCACTAGTAAGCAGCAGGGCTGGCATTCAAACTAAATATCTCCAGAGCCTTGCTTTCAATCATCTTGTCCTGGCTGCCTCTCTGACAACCTTCTTCTCGGGCCAGGGATATTTCTGCTTTTGGGTAAGATCGAATGGGAGAAAACTGGGCATTTATTGGTTGTTTTTGTCCTGAATGAATTGCTTTATTGATTGAGTTTTCCCTTCCTCTGTCATTATCTTTTTTATTTCTTGTTTTATGAGCTAGATAGCCTCATCTACAGCATGGGAGAGGGGAAAGCTGAACTTCTGAGTGTCCTCCTGCTAGGAGTCAGTCACTGGCATATCCCATTTACCAAGAAGACAAGACATACCTCCTACCCAACCAAGCCCCATGTTTTATTGTTAACAATATTCTTCCTCTTCTGGACACCAAACTCCTTCCAGGTCTAGTAGCCAAGCATGAGGCTTAGGAGTTCATGTAATACAAGCCAAATGCTTTTATGTGTTTGCAGAAATGGGCTGAGTACATACCTTATTGGCTGCCATGGAAAAGTATTTGAAAGCAGTAGCATTATTTTGTGGTGCTGCATCATTACCTTCTAAATACATCTAGAAAAAAAATTAAAGAGGGTGTGAAAACTAAGAAATTTGAGATGATAGTTACACAAAACTGTGAATATAGTAAATGCTACTGAAATGTATACCTTTAAATGGTTAATTTATGTTCCATGAATTTCACTTCAATTTTTTAAAAAGGAAAAATTAAAGAAACAATCTACTACATACATTTTGGAGTGACCTTGCACAAGAACCAGAACACGAGTCCTATTTATGTTTTTTCATTTCCTCGTATCTGCATTTACTGTAGATTGCACTTCTGAAAGCTGGGCACTTGTCCCCACAGTTACTAATAAATGCGAACTGGCTGCAGGGAGCCAAAGGCAGCACCTGGCAGAGTGAGTGGTCTTTGAAGAAGACAGAACATGCCCTTCTAGAGGGACCCTCCACAAAGGCTGCTCAAGAGCCAGAGGGGGCTCCCATCAGAGGCAGCCCAAGGCTACACTTTGGTCAGCCTGGATCTGGGTCTCACTCTTGGAGTTAAGGAAGGAGGCACTCATTGGATTGAGGACTGTACCAGTCTTGAATGCATAAGCATCCATCCTGGGTCTCCTGTTACATTCCAGAGGAAGGGGTCATGGGACAGATTCTGAGTTATATTCAGTCAAGGGAGCCCTAAGACAGGTGAATTTTCAAGGTTGTGTCTGGTGTCCCAAATAAAATCTGCTGTTTTGTGGGGCTCCTTCCCAAAGTATCATCTCAGGAATACTCTCAGTGTGTAACCACATGCCTCTCTCAGCTGCTTCCATGAAAGATGCCTGCATCATTGTACCTATGCTGGGTACAATCAGCTGATACCATTTAAGAAATGAAAATTATTAATCAAGATGAAACATGTACCTTTCCTATGAATGCCATGGCATTTGCACTCCCAGCCTTTGCTGCCTTTAAGAAGTAGTATAATGCTTTCTGGAGAGAAAAGGAATAGTATTATTGGTAGTCATGAACATATCCTACAAAATGGTTTTTCAAAGCAAAAATTTCATCGAACATGCATTAAAAAATATCTATGAAATGCCCACTTTCTTCAAGGCACTATTCCAAATGCTATTTGGGCCATAAACCAGAAGAGCTGTTGATTATATATCTATCTCATATGCATATTTAGAATGTGAGGATTTCTCACATTGGGAAAACCTTGATGGATATGTGGCTTAGTGGAGGACAAATGAGTCCCAGCTGCAGACCTAACAGTCTAGTGTTTTGGAAAAAGTAAGCTTCTATGTTGATACTATGTACTTATAAGACAGTTTATACAACTGGCAGGATTTATCCTAATGTTTATAAGGCAGAGTGAATAGGACACAATTCTTCTGCTCTTTAAACAGCCTTGACTCAGTTGATGTGCAAGGTTCTGCTCCTTCACAAAGAGAAGAGAATATTTAAGGAACATGGGTAGTTTTTTTTTATAAACTAGAGGCCTGGTGCACAAAATTTGTGCACTGGGGACAAGGGGTTCCTCAGCCTGGCCTGCACTCTCTCACAGTCTGGGATCCCTCGGGTATGTCTGATTGCCTGCTGAGACCAGATCTTCCTGCAGAGGTGAACTTCAAGCCAATTCTTTCTAACTCAATTTGAAAGAGGCCAGCAAAGCCTCTGATTGTCTCTAGGTCATGATATTAAATGAATGACTCCATCTAGAACACATAAGGGTTGCTCTGTACCTTGCTGCCTCATTCCCTAGCCTCATCCTGAACTTCCAGAAGTTTTCCTCAGAGACCATATGGAGCAACGAAAATATCATCCCCAGGAATGAGAAGTGCAGAACTCTCCAAAGTATCTTATTAGGACACAATTCTTCTGCTCTTTAAACAGCCTTGACTCAGTTGATGTGCAAGGCTCTGCTCCTTCATAAAGAGGAGAGAATGTTTAAGGAAAACATGTGGGCAGTTTTTTTAATATATAAACTAGAGGCCTGGTACACGAAATTTGTGCACTGGGGGCAGGGGGATCCATCAGCCCGGCCTGCATCCTCTCGAAGTCTGGGACCCCTGGGAGATGTCTGATTGCCAGCTTAGGCCTGCTCCCCACAGGTGGCTCCCACCACCGCCACTGTGCTTACCAGCCATAAGCCAAGCTCAGGGCTTCTGGCTGAGCAGTGCTCCACCTGTGGGAGCACACTGACCATGAGGTGGCAACTCCTGCTTAAGCGTCTGCCTTCTGGTGGTCAGTATGCATCATAGAGACTGGCTGTTCTGCCTTTTGGTCGATTTGCATATTAGCCTTTTATTTTATAGGTTTTGCTCTAGAAATATTGCCAACTGATTTGACAACCACACAGTTGTTAGTAAATAGTCTTGAATACCAGGCTAAGGACTCTTATTTTATTTGGTAGAAAATAGAGCCACTGGAAATTTATGCACATGAGAGAATCTTGAAACAAGTGCTGTCTAAAGTGTCTGGAATAATATGTCAATTAAATAGGAGCAAGTTGTGGCAATGCATGATTTACCAATCATTTGCTGGTAAATAAATTAAACATATGCCTTGCCAATTACATTTATCAGAGCTTATTAATATAAAAATAAAGGCATTTATTTATGAATATCTTTATTAAGCCAAGACCCAAATATACCCCTAAATTACTATAGTCATATTGTCTCCAGGCCTTAGTTTCCTCATTCATGTTTTCTTCTGTGCTCCTGGGCCACCCTATTCTTCCCTATCAGGAAATGCATTCATTGGTTTAACTGTGCTTAATTGTTCATCTCCTCCAATGTTGAATCCTCTGTACTTAACTCAATGTCTCCTGTATGGTAGGTACTCAGGAATGAATAAGTAAATGAAAGGATCCTATATAATAAAAGCCTAATATTCAAATTGTCCCCTTGACCAGGAATTTGACTGGGAGTTCGACTGGTCACTAGGATGTGTGCTGACCACCAGGGGCTGCCAGGAAACATGGTGGGTGTCAGTGATGTGGCACTGGCAGCGGGTGGCAGTGGAGGTGCTGCTGCCCCAATGGGCTCTGACAAGAGCGGGACCACAGTGGGATGGTGGAGCAGGTGAGCGGGCAGTGCCAGAAGAAGGTGACCAGCAGCAGTGGTGGTGGGCAGCAAGCTCTCGCCAGCTACCTAAGGGTAGGGGTGATGGGGATGGAGGTGTGATGAGAATGTAGGGTGTCTGCTCAGCTCACTCTCATTCTCCCTGCTACCCTCCCCAGAAGGGCAGGGCTCATGTACTGGGGAAGCCCCCGTGAGGAGCCTGTCCCACAACTGCACAGCCTCTTCTGGGTGAGCTGGGCCACAGCCGCCAGGACCACAGGGGCCAGTTGGGCTTCCCGTGGGTTCATGCAGGAGCTGGCCACACTCACTGCATCTCTGTGTGGGGACTCGGGTACTGTGACTCAGGCAGAGGGGGCACATGGGGACCTAGGGGACCTGGTGCTGCCCAGGGCCCAGAGGTCAGCTGGGACCTGCCTTTCCATACCAGACACTCATGCCTGAATCCCCACCTGGCCTAGCAACCACACCGGTGCACAAATTTCATGCACTGGGCCTCTAGTACATTTACAAATATTTAAAACAAGGGGGCTGGATTTTAATCTGTATGATCCATTCCAGCTCTAGTATTATGATTCTGTGTAACCTTTTTCAAAGTTCAGTTTCAGAACTTGGCTCTCAAATATGGCAATAGACAGTTCTAGAAAGATGTTTCACTCTGGAAAACTAGATTTCAACTGTTACAAGATAATAATCTATTCCCCAGAAACAAACAAGTATTCTGGAGCTTTCCCCATTCTTCAATATAATGATCCCATTAAGAACAAAGGAATTGAAGCTTTCTGTAATTCCCTGTTCCATACTCCTCCACTAATGTGGCTTATTTGGCATTTCCATTCTCTTTTCTTTCTATTTAAATTAACCTGTCTTTAATGCTATTACTTTATTAAACACTGTGTGAAAATACCATGCAAGTTGTTTTGATGGATAAGCATGAATCAACCTGAGTTCTTGTTTTCAAAGGGTAAGACCAAGTATCTATCCACTTATCCATTTATTTATTCATCTACTATGGTCTGTATATTTGTGTCTCCCCAGTTCATATACAGAAAACCTAATGTCCAAGGTGATAGTAAGGCAGTGAGGACTTTGGAAGGTGACTGGCAGAACCTTCATGAATGAGATTAGTACCTCTGAAAAAGGGGCTCAGGGGATTAGTTCACCCCTCTGCTATTCGAGGATATATGAGAAGTCTGCAAACTGGAAAGCAGTCCTACCCAAACATGATCTCAGACTTCCAGCTACCAAAACTGTGAAAAATAAATTCCCACTGTCTTAACTCTCCTAGTCCATGATCTTTTTGTTATGGCAGCTTAAACAATCTCAGACAACATCCATCTATGCATTCTTCAAATATTTCCTGAGCACCTATCATCATATTTTAAATTCTAAGATAACTTATATTGGCAATGTTTTTTCTTCCTCAACTGAGCATAAAATAAGGTACCATATAATTGATGGTGTTCTGAGATAAATATAGTATGTCACAGGTATAATGCTAAGTGAAGTTTTATTACTTATTGCATATTTCTTTTTTAAGACAAAAGGAGCATTTTTGTTGGTTCTAAGAAAACACCTAGTTTAATCAGTTTGTAACATTTTCTTCAGAATGAAATGCTAAGAAAATACATTGTTTTAAAAACATTTATGAAATGCTTTTATCCTAGACTCTGTAAGTCATCTTGGAAATAGGTAATGTTAGTTCTTTTCGTTTTAATGGGTGGCAGGGTAGACAAAGCAGTTGTCCTTAAATATTTTATATTACCCCTCTGTTAGGTTTAATTTAATTGTGTCTTATCCAATTAAATAATATATACCAAAACACCCAGATTTTCATTCATTCTGACCTGTATATGTTTAGAAATGCAAATGACATTAAAATCTATGTGTAGAAATTAAAGATAATGTAATCAAGAGTTGTATATAGAATAGTTTTTCAATAATTAAGAATTTTGTGGTGGGTGGAGGGGTGAAAATGTTGCCTGTGGTGACAACCCATGATAAATTAATGCAATCAATAACCTATGTACCAGGTACTAATCTAAATATAAGATACATAGTAGTGAGCAAGACAGATAAGAACTTATATTCCATTTTGGGGAGACAATAAACACGCCAAAATCAATATAGTTCAGGGAGTGATACAGTCAAGAGGAAAATAAACACAGAGTGATATGATGAGTGATGGAAGAGCAGAGTTGATCAATTAAATATTTTCTGAGGAGGTAAGACTCAAAGGATGAGAAGTTAGCCATGGGAAGATCTGTAGTAAGTCTTTCAGAAATTGGGTTTATACTTTTATCTTCTCTCTCCCCTTTACATTTCCCATGCCATTCCAAGTTGATTTTGGTGCAACTAAGCTTGTTACAAAAATGATCATCACAATACTCTGCAGTTCTGCCTACTAGGGAGAGATGCCTTTTCCCCTACCTCTTCAATGTTGCTGGCCTTGTGACCTGCTTTGGCTAAATGAATGTGGTAGAAATGATTTGTGAGTTCTGATCATATGCCCCAACAGACTTTCTGCTCTGTGTTCTTAGAACCTTAGAACAAAAGCAATTTGCTATGTGAAAGCTTGAGCCAACTGGCTGGAGAATGAGAGCATGTGGAGAGATCCAGTCATCCTGTCACAGATGAGGCCATCATAAGCCAACCAGCTCTGGCCAATAATACTCTAGCTAACTATAGATGCATGAGCAACCCCCAGCCAACATTAATTGAGTCTGGCCAAGACCAGAATTACTCTGCTGAGCTCAATCAAAACTGCTGACCTGCCAAAATCATGAATTAAGTAAGTGCTTATTGTTTTAAGCTTCCTAAGTTCGTGAGTGTTTCCTGATGCAGCCTAAAGTAACTATAAGCCAATCAATATTGAGCACTAAGACCTTGACTAGAGTCTCCCATGGAAATTCCAGTTTATTAGGCTGAGGAAAGCAGCAAGGACCAGCCTGTGCATGCACCAGAATGTGCCTGAACCATGGGGGTTGGGTGTGGAATTAAACCAGCTTTTTTCCTCCCTAATCCTCACCCAAGAATATGTTGTGTTGCTTTTTTGATTTTAGAGAGAGAGAAGGGAGGGGGGATTGGAGGAAGAGAGGGAGGGAGAGAGAGAGAGACCTCAATATATATATATATATATATATATATATATATATATATATATATATAGAGAGAGAGAGAGAGAGAGAGAGAGAGAGAGAGAGAGACTCTCAATTGGTTGCCTCCCATATGTGCCCCTACCAGGGACTGAACCTGCAACCTGGGTATATGCCCTGACCGGGAATCAAACCCAAGATCCTCAGCACTCCAGATGATGCTCCAACCAAATGAGCCACACCGGCTAGGGCTAAACCAGCTATTTTGAGATATATGGATGGGAAGCATGGGACCTAACCCATCATCAGAAAGTTAGATCTAAGTAACCTGAAATATTATGTCATTCCTTGTTTTTGCTATATAAGAGAGGAAACTAGATTTTAGAATCCCTGTTCCCTCCCCCACCCAAGGTCAAAAGGAAATAAGGTTTAATGGAAAGAGCACAGGTTTTAAATGCTGAAGACCTATGTTCAAAATTTGCTTCATAATAACCTTACTACCTAGTTGTGAGACTTGAAGAAATTTACTTCATTTTCCAGCCTCAGTTCCACATCTGTATAACAGAGATGTAAAATCCCTGTGACTGAGCTCATGAAGGGCTATATTGAGCTCCTGAGAGATGGCAACTGCTTGGCTGTTGCCAGTACAGAAGCAAATCCTTCAATGTCAGCCTTGGATAGCACTTCATTCTCACCTGGAGGCAGCTACCTCCCATCTGGTGTTCACAAAACCAGGTGGCTGGAATTGACCAGAAGTACCTAGCTTTGTGGAGTTTTAAGCACTCTACAAGGATTGGTGGATTTTCTCTGTAGCTGAAACTTTAATGCCTTAATGATCAAGCTTCATGCTTGCGGAAAATGGAGACTTCTTCTTAGTTATGCATCCTATGGTTGCATGAGAAATTCATTGCAGGCTGAAATCTGACATTGGAATAATATTGTGAATCCAGAAATTCCCATCTAAAGAGCTAAAACCTTGGCTAATGATTAAGATAATTTAATCTGAAGACCTTCAATTGAACTGTTGTTGGTACACATGCTTATTTCTATTGCTACCTATTTTTATCACATTTTATGAACTTTGAATTTACATAATATATATCGCATATAAAAACTATATTACCAATGACATACTCTTATCATAACAATATGAAATAAGATGGGAGGTAAGAGCAGTTTACTCTTTTAAGTAACTGCCTTAGAAAATAATTTTTATTGCTTAGCTTTTGGGACCATGTTAAAATAGGGTATGTGCTCCTTTGAGCATGTGGCTCCTATAAAATAACAAGGGCTGAAAAATCATTTTTTAAAAAGAATCCTAGTTAGTTCCCCAGGCCTATGGGGATCTAGGGCCTTGAAATCATAGTCAGGATCTAGAAAAGACCTCATCCCAGGGCTCTGGTATCTAATTGAGGAGGATCCTGTATAGGATTTACTCTTTCTTCACTAAATTTGAATTGTTAAATTAATCTTCTAACCTCATTGGGATAAAATAAGGTTAAGCAAGGTAATTGAAAGAAGCTTTGAAAATTCATAAATATGATGAATAATTCTTCTAATTACTGTACATTGAAAGCTGTCTGTCTTCTGATCTAGCTAAATGGGGCTGAGGCTGGTCCTCAGGTTCCTTAGTAGGAGACTTCCTGATGTATTTGGGGAATGGGCAAGTCCATGGGCCAGCAGGTGGGGTATTCTCCTCACCTCACCCTAGTCCAAAATCTGTTTGGATAGAAAGAGGGTAGGTTCAGAGCGTGGGAACTCCCCTACCCCAACTGTTCCTTCAGGAGCCCCTACCCCTTTGTACTTGGAGGCAGATAAGAAGGGTGCTCCCTTTGGTGAACTTTGTTCTTCAAAAGCTGGAAAACTGATCTGACCAAGGAAGCAGCAGCGAGTTTTCCCAGCAACTCTTCCACATCCCCTTCTGTTTCACTGGCTCCCTCACTACTATGCTCCCCTCCCCACATGATGGAATCTTGAGATTGACTTACATAGTAATCCTGATCTAGACCTTTCCTCCCAATTAGATGTAATTGTCCAAGAGAAACCTAGGAAATAATGATTTTTAAAAATTATTTTAGTAGTTGTATTAATTTAAATTAGAAAAGAAAAATTTTACTTGGTGATTTTACTATAGTATGTTGATCCACTTTGATGCAGTTGGCATGTCTTAAAAAAAGCAGGAAAACATTCCAGACTATATCTTTCATTGGGTAATTGGTTGATGCTGAGATTATGGCTTCTTTAATGAGCGGCCTGCTAGTGTATAGTAACATGTGGGCATATAAACCTAGAGGCCTTAACTCTTGGCTATGAAAGGCTCACAAACGCCATCCCATTCTCACTCCCATAGAACATTTCTGGATCCTAGTAAGAAGGAGTTCATTAATATTAAAACCAGCATTGGATGGTGCTTTTTTCTGTAATTAAAATCTATGTTTTTGAAAAATGATTTTTAGGAGTAAATGTAAAAAAAAAATGCCATCACTATGGCAACTGGCTCTTCCATAGGCCATAGGAACTGCAAGTAGCAGGGGACAAAAAAAGAGGAGGACATAGAGCAGAGGGTATCTCTTCCCTTTCTCATTTAGAATGGGGCATTTTTAACTCTTCTAAGACTCAGAGCAAATCAAGCCCCCTGTAGTTTAAATGTTCTTAAAATTCAAGTTTGTCTGTATACTTTACTTGTATCTGAACATCTCCTCTTTCAGCCAAAAATTTATAGTATTGATATATGTCCCAATCCAGAATCTCACTGTTAGAACTCAGATTTTCAGGTCTCTCAGTTAGTCTCACTTTTTCCACTGGAATACCTTCACTTTTTTCCAGTTTGTCAGCAACTGTGAACATAAACAAACCAAAGAATAGCCAAAATACACAAGTTTGCAAAAGATAACAGTCAACTTAGAAAAAACACTGTTAGGTCTATTCTCTTTAAGTTGTGAAGCGAGATCTGGTCTATTAATAAAGGAAATATCCTTAGGTGATATAAATTTGCTGGATTAATTTGGTTCTGAGAAAAGTGCAAGCAAGGTTTGCAACCCATACAAATCTTCTATCAACATATATCAAACCCTACTCAGGATCTTGGCCAAGTAGGTATAAGAAAAAAAGATAGCTGTCCAGTTGGTGTGGCTCAGTTGGTAGAGCGTAGTCCCATGCAACAGAAGGTCGCTGGTTTTATTCCAGATTAGGGCACATGCCTGGGTTGTGAGCTCGATCCCTAATAGAGGGCATGCAGGAGGCAGCCAATTGATGATGTTTTTTCTCTCCCTCTCTCTGAAGTAAATAAAAAAATATTAAAAACAACAACAAAAATCTGTCACACCTTAAAAAAGAGAGAGTTATTGTATGACTAATAACACAACCACTCTGGGTAGACAGAGTGAAACTTAAAGAAAAGGAAAAGTAGAAAAAAAAGGACAGCTTTTTTGGATTTTAGAAACAAGCAATTGACCCCTTCTACCAATGTCTTTTTCAGAGACTGAAACTACAATATA
The DNA here is from genome assembly GCA_027563665.1 of Antrozous pallidus. Classification (NCBI taxonomy): domain Eukaryota; kingdom Metazoa; phylum Chordata; class Mammalia; order Chiroptera; family Vespertilionidae; genus Antrozous; species Antrozous pallidus. The sequence continues at coordinate 22,471,792 of CM050518.1, read as the reverse complement.
AGAGCAATAACTGCTCTTACTTCCTATGGGTAATCTGAAAATAAATATAAATATAACTATGCTTGAATAAATACAACAAAGCATGCAGTTTGAACTATACATATATTGATTCTAGTTTCATTAAACCAATGAAATGATCTTGTTTTATATAGCATCTTAAATTCAAAATTAGTTTTCCTTTTTTTCTTAGATCCCAATAATGCCAAAAAATATGTATTTAAATGTTGTTGTGATTATAGAAATTAGCTAAATGGACTTTACCTTATTCATTTCTTGGCAAACTTTTATTTAAAATTCTATTATGTAGTCTGATTCAGTGACGTTGCATGATGAAATGTGACATACAGCTTTGAAAATTATTCTAGGAATATACTTAATCTAATGCTCTATTTTTTTTTGAGATAAAGGGTAGGGTGACAGAATAATGATTATTTGAAATGCTCTCAAGTGCAGTAATAGAGTTTGCCAATGTGTGTACCTTATATCCATTTATCCTGGAATTTTAAACAAGTCATGCTATATTATAAATGTTAATATTTATTGATGCTACATTCAAATTCTCAATAGAAGGAGAGAACATCACAAGAAAAAGTAAAACAGAATTGTTTGGGGGTCATGTACTAACAAAAATAAAAGATGAGCAGAATAATTTAAAACTTGAAAAGTAATTATTAAGAAATCAGAAAACTACATTGCATTGAAAGAATTATAACAGATGTTAAAAGCATAGTCTTTTAATACTTTCATAAATATGTCAATTGGCATTTATTTTTTTAATGCTTGCAAGTCTGTTTATCTTAAAATAAACTATGTGCATTACTCACTATAATCTGCCACTTTCTTGTAATGATATAGGGCAACTTCACAATTCTGTAGAACATTGATTCCTGACAGATATCTGTATCCCTAAAACACAGGCATATATATTCTTAGTATTCTGACCATGCTGTATTTACAACATAACTATTTGGGGTCCAAGAATATTTAATTTACAAACCAATATCATCTGGGACACCATGCTTCCTCCAGCACTTGCAAAGGTGTAATATATCAGTGCCTAGTTAAAAATAAATGAATATATATAATTTGAATTTGAAACTCAAAAACTAATCATTGCTTTTCTTATTCTTAGCATAGAAATGAACCGAAATAAATTCCAAATTTCATTCTCTTCCTGTGTAAAGACAGTTGTTGTTGTTGTTGTTGTTGTTGTTGTTTTTTGAGGGAGGGAGTCTTAGTGATCTCTGCAGTTTGTGAAAAGAGCATTGTACATGAGATTGTATTTACTCATCACAAATCCCTATGAAGTAGATATTATTTATCTTTAACGAAGAAACTAAAATATAGAACATTGAAAAAGTTATGGTATTTTAACCCTACACTTCTCTGACTATTGAGCTGGTGCTTTTAATCACTGTATTAGAGTGAGAACCTTTATCTAAAGCAGGGGTGGGGAAACATTTTCTGCCAAGGGCCATTGGGATGTTTATAACATCATTCGCATGCCATACAAAAGTATCACCTTAAAAATTAGCCTGCTATATTTGGTCAAACCGTAATTAACTCAACCCTAATGCATTAGCAGGGCCAGCTCAAATGATTTTGCCAGCCTTATACAGCCTGCGGGCAGGATGTTCCCACCCCTTACTAAAGCATAGACTCTAGTCAATGTTAATGTCCCTTTAAAAAAATCAGTTTTGTTTCAGAAAAAAAATAGAATGATCTTACCTTGGCTTGATTATATTCAATTCCTATTCCATAAGAAGACAAAAACCCCAATGCCTAAAGCTCAAAAGAAAAAAGTCAATAAATTAATTTATTTCACAATTATTCTTATCTATATTGGTAAGGAGTATTTTAAGTATTTGTTTCATGATAATTAGTATTGTTAACATATTTCTTATACCATAACAAAGTACATAAAAAATACTGAACATCACTAAGTATTAGGGAAATACAAATAAAAAATATAATCAGATATAATCATATCCATTAGAATGGCTACTATCAAAACAAACAAGCAAAACTAGGAAATAGGAAGTGTTAACAGGGATATGGAAAGACAAGAACCCTGTGTATCATTAGTGGGAATGTAAAAGTGCAGCCACTGGGGAAAACAACATGATGATTCCTCAAAAAGTTAAGCAGAATTACAATATGATCCTGCAATTCCACTTTTGGGTATATATCCAAAAGAATTGAAAACAGGATCTCAAAGAAATATTTTATACCCATGTTTATAGCAGTATTATTCACAATAGCTAAAGCTGTAAGCAACCCAAATGTCCATAATCAGAGGATGAATGGATAAACAAAATGTGGTTTGCAATTATGTTGATTACTGCAGTTTAAAGTATGTCTTGATATTTCATGGAGCAAATCTCCCCTCATTATTATACTCCCAATTTGTTTACTTATTCTTAAACACTGTGGATACATTTTAGTGTATGTATTCCAAGTGTCACCAAACTTTCATAACACAAATATATCTTTTTAACTTTTTATACATTTTGGAGGTTTCCTCCTGCCAATACTTACATATAGACATGCCATAACTTCATAACATAGCCATTTCTCTACTGTTAGCCATTTAGGGCATTTATTTTTTTATTATTTATTTATTTATTTATTTAATCTTTATTGTTCAGTTTATTAATTACATTGTTTCCCCTTTTTTATCCCCCTATATCTCCCCTCCACCCTGTACCTATCCCACCCTCCACCCTCACCTCCCCCGCTCCAATGTCCTCTCCCATTGTTGCAAGATTTTTGTCCAATCTCTTGCTGTACTTCCCACAACCCTTTTCTCCCCAAGAATTGTCAGTCCATTCCCTCTCTATGTCCATGTTTCTGTTATATTCACCAATTTATCCTGTTCATCAGCCTATCAATTCACTTGATTTTTATGTTCATTTGTTGATAGATGTGTATTTGTTGTTCATAATTTATATTTTTACCTTTTTCTTCTTACTCTTCTTAAAGAATATCTTTCAGCATTTCATATAATATTGGTTTGGTGGTGATGAACTCCTTTAGCTTTTTCTTATCTGCGAAGCACTTTATCTGATCTTCAATTCTGAATGATAGCTTTGCTGGATAGAGTAATCTTGGTTGTAGATTCTTGCTATTCATTATTTTGAATATTTCTTGCCACTCCCATCTGGCCTGCATCGTTTCTGTTGAGAAATCCGCTGACAATCGTATGGGTGCTCCCCTGTAGGTAACCAACTGTTTTTCTCTTGCTGCTTTTAATATTCTCTCTATATCTTTTGCTCTTGGCATTTTAATTATGATATGTCTTGGTGTGGTCCTCTTTAGATTCCTATATTTTGGGGTTCTGTGTACTTCTTGGGCTTTTAAGTCAGTTTCTTTCACTAGGTGGGGGAAGTTTTCAGTCACTATTTCTTCAAGTAGGTTTTCATTAACTTGCTCTCTCTATTTTTCTGGCACCCCAATAATTCGGATGTTGGCATGCTTGAGGTTGTCCCAGAGGCCCCTTACACTATCTTCAATTTTCTGAATTCTTTTTGTTTCTTGCTTTTCCAGCTGAGTGGATTTTGCTTCTTTGTATTTCAAATCTTTGACTTGGTTCTTGTGGCCCTCTGGACTGCTTTTAGGACTTTGTGTAATATTTTTTATTTCAGTCTGTGTATGCTTGATTTCTAGTTGGTCCTTTTTATATCCGCGAGGGTCTGGTTCATATCCTCAGAGGTCTTGTTCATTTCCTTGAGGGTCTCATTCATTTCCTTGTAAGTCTCATTCATTTCCTGGTTGGTCTTGTTTATTTCCTCGTAATTCTCATTAAGTTCATCGGACTTTTCTAGGAGCCTCTTGAAAAGCCTTAAAACCGTGGTTTTGAACTCTATGTCTTCTCGTCTTTTCTCCTTCATTTCTTTCACACCTGATTTATTTCCATATCTCTGCATAGTGGCTGCTTTATGTGGCAGATATCCTCTAAGGGTCAGTGGCACAGCCTCCCCAGTTATTTGAGATGGGTACTCTTACTGCAATCCTTTATGGGTTGTACAGTATTTTTGAATTTAAACCCAGCTTGTTGTTGTTAGCCCTAGGAGGGTTTGATCTCCAGGCCAATTGGCTGTGAAGGGAGACTGTGTTCAGGTTGGATGGGCGGAGTCTCTGAGTTTCACAGGCAGCCTCTGTGTCAGCTATGTCCTATGCAGCGCTCAAGCGCACGGGTCTCTGTTGGATGAGGATGGCTGCAGACACCTCCAAGAGAAAGCCGCTGGTCTCTTCCCCTTGCCAGACAACTCTGCCTCTCCCCAAATGTGTCTGCACCCCCAAAGTCTAGCCCAGGGTTGTAAAATAGATGATTTCTGGGACCTGGAGACAAGTTTCCAGGGGGCAAGTCGCGGGTTTGTGCGACCCTTGCGCCCAACCTTCTTTTCCCCGCCTCCTCCGGGTTTCTCCTCAGACTAGGAGCCTCTGCCGCACCCCGCTTCCAGGGTGCGTCCCCCAGACCTTGGACCTCGCCTGGCACTGGGGAATTTGTGCAGTGGGATGTCTCCACGTACCCTGGATCTCGGACCTCGCCTGGCGCTGGCGAATCCGTGTAGTGGGATGTCTCCGCCCTCCCCGTTGGTGAAATCCAGCCAGGGTTGCTGCTCCAGCCCCAGCCTGCGCGTGCGACCAGGATGGCTCCTAACCTGTTTCCGTCTTCAAGGCTGCTCTCCTGCCGCTCCTCTGAGTCTCAGTGTCCCACCTTTACTCCTATTAGTGGAGTTTTCACACAGCCAGCTTTCTGGTAATTCTGGGTGATTTTTGTTTTGCTGTTATGTTGTAGTTCTTAAATCGTTGTGTGGGGCAGAACAATAGGTGTTTACCTATGCCGCCATCTTAGTTCCTCCCATTTAGGGCATTTAAAATTTTCAGCTCTTACTAAAAACATTTCAATTCTTGTACATGCACAGATATATACATACATATATTTTTAATATATTTTTTATTGATTTCAGAGAGGAAGGGACAGGGAGAGACAAAGAGAAACATCAATGATGAGAGAGAATTAATGATTGGCTGCCTCCTGCAGACCCCACACTGAGAATCGAGCCCACAACCTAGATATGTGCCGTGACTGGGAATTGAACTGTGACATTCTGGTTGGTTCATAGTTTGACGTTCAACCACTGAGCAACACTGGCCAGGCCAGGTATATATTTGTTAGAACAAATAACTGGAAATGGAATTGCTGAGTCAAAGTGCTTCTGCAGTGAAAATGTTAATAGGCACTGCCAAATTGCCTACCAAATGTCATACAAATTTATGGTCTTGCCAAAAGTATGTAAATTACCCATTCCCTCATAATCTCACCAACACTGGATATCACTGACCTTCAATTTACAGTTTTACCAATTTAATGTTTAAAAATATTATTTAAATTAGGGTTTCCTGAATTTCTGGTGAGATTATCTTTTCTTATTTACTAGCCATTTAATTTCTTTTGTCACTTGCATGTTTATATCATTTGCCCGTTACTATTAGGTTTATATATCTCTTATTGTTGTGTAGGAACTTCATATAAACTATATGTATTAGTCATCTGTCTGTTATATATTTTGGTGAATATTACCTCTTAGTTTATGGCTTACCTTTCAATAATGATTACACCACTAATGGTTAGTGATGTTCAGTATCTTTTATGTAGTTATTGAATATATATATATATATATACATATATATGTATATATACATATGTATGTATGTATATATACATATATATATGTATATATGCACTTTATAATGGTATAAGGAATAAGTTAACAATATTAATTATACAGAAGCTTTAAAAATAAGATTTCTTGATTTTTCGAGATTCAAGCAGATGGCAACCACCAGGACCACACACTGGGAGGGAGTGTGAGAGAGTGAGGAATCCATAGAGGAGAGTGTAGACGTGTGTGGAGTGTGTGTATATGAGGTAGGGACAGTTAGATTTTGCAGGTCCTCCATGGGGTTGCCAAAGCGGGCAGTATTAGATGGCAGAGCCCTACACACATAGTAGACACTTCTGGGCGGCCAGTGTGGTCACAGAGACCATGCCATCTTGAGAAACAGCTGCTTGAGACTAGGATCCTGGTCTCAGACACAACCAGGACCCTGCAGCCACTGGGGACAGAGAACTGCAAACACACCTCCAGACCAATAGACAACAAGAATCCAGACTTCCCAGAAGCAGATTTCTGTGAGTCAAAGAGCCTATCCCCCTCCCCACAGGCTCACAGATAGTGCCATAATAACTGATAGACCCGCCCCTCACTCAAACAACACCAACACTACGGGAATTTGAGCTTCAGAGCATATGCAGACCTCAGCGCTGCTACTGGAATTTGAGAGACTGGAATCTGCTCCCTGCAATGCAATTGGGCAGCAGTGCCACCTGACTTTGACTCTGGACGAGTGCACATGGAAGTTAGTTTTCCACAGCGCAGGCACACCACATTGTGCAACCCAGTCCCCCATGCTGACCGGGACCTAAATTCTCCTGGCAAGTGGCAGCACTGAGCACCACCGACTTAACTCTGTTTCTTACCATGTGTGCCTGGGACCCCTGACTCACAAGGCATTCACACTAAGAGCCAGTGACCCCAATTCTTGGTGCATGCACACACAGGGACCCTGATACACAGCCAGAAGGTGCAAAAGGCAACAGAGACTCTGATACTCAACAGGAAAACTCTGACTCCTGGCACGCGCTAGGAGACTCATTTTCTGCACACCCCAACAGTGTGGTGCAGGCAGAGTCCCTGATTCTAGGTGCATACACCAGACCACACTGAACACTGGGAACACTGACCCTGGGAAAGCCTGGTTCCCATCACCCATGGTAGCTACACGTCCTAGTGTCAGAGCACTTCATTGAAACTCAGGTGGTACGAAATTTCCAAGGACCATGCACCTCGAAGTTTGAACCTTCTGATGATAGTCAGAATGGGGAGACAACACAATCCCAGAGGAAAGAAAATGAGGAGTGGCCAAGAAAGAAAATTAGTGAAACTGAAGCATGTAACATGACTGAAAAAGCGATTAGAGTAATAGTCGTGGAAACTATACATCAGATGGATGAGAAAAATCAACAACCTATGCAAGAATCAGGAAGAAATGAAAAGTGGTATAGCTACAATAAAAAACACCATGGAAAGTTTCAATAGTAGACTAGAAGAAGCAGAGAACCAAATTAGTGAGTTAGAAGATCAGGTACAGAAACAAGCTCAATCTGAACAGCAATTGGAGAAAAAAATTAAAAAGCAGGAGGAAAGTCTAAGGGAGCTTTGGGACAACATGAAACAAAGTAACATACATATAATAGGGCTGCCAGAAGGACAAGAAGAGCAGCAAGGATTAGAAAATCTGTTTGAAGAAATAATGACAGAAAACTTCCCAGATGTGGGGAAGAAAAAAATAAAAACAATCCAAAAATCTCAAACACCTTGAAACTGAATAGCATGCTATTAAATAATGACTGGGTTACAAAAGAGATCAAAGAAGAAATTAAAAACATCCAGGAAAATAATTACAACAAAAGCACAACAATCCAAAATCTATCGGACACAATGAAAGCAGTCCTGAGAGGGAAGTTTGTAGCTCTACAAGCCTACCTCAGAAAACAAGAAAAAATGGTAGTAAATCATCTAACTCTACAACTCTAAAAATTAGAGAGCAACAAGAAAAACTCAGAGTGAGCAGAAGGAAGGAGATAATAAAGATCAGAGCAGAAATAAATGACATAGAGACAAAAAACAAACAAACAAACAAACCCCAATACAAAAGATCGATGAAACCAAGAGCTGGTTCTTTGAAATGATAAACAAGATTGATGAATCTCTAGCCAGGCTCACTAAGAAGCAAAGAGAGAGGACTAAAATAAACAAAATCAGAAATGAGAGAGGCAAAATAACAACAGACCCCACAGAAATACAAAGGTTGTTAAAAAATACTATGAACAACTCTACTCCAACAAATTAGACAACCTAGAGAAAATGGACATATTCTTAGAAAAATACAACCTTCCAAAACTTAATCGGGAAGTGTCTAAAAATCTCAATAGGCCAATAACTATGGGAGAAATTGAAACAGTCATCAAAACTCCCAGAAAACAAAAGCCCGAGGCCAGACGGCTTCACAGCGGAGTTATACCAAACATTCAAGGAAGAACTAAAACCTATCTTTCTCAGAATATTCCAAAAAATTCAAGAGGAAGGAACACTTCCAAGCTCATTCTATGAAGCCAGTATTACCCTAATACCAAAACCAGATAAAGACAACACAATGAAAGAGAATTATAGGCCAATATTCCTCATGAACATGGGTACCAAAATCCTCAACAAAATTCTAGCAAATTGGATGCAGAAAGACATCAGAAAGATCATACACCAAGAGCAAGTAGGATTTATGCCAGGGATGCAAGGATGGTACAACATCTGCAAATCAATAAATGTGATATATCCTATAAACAAATTGAGAGATAAAAATCACATAATTATATCAGTTGATGTAGAAAAAGCATTCAAGAAAATCCAACATTGCTTCTTGATCAAAAGACTCAGCAAGGTGGGAATACAAGGATCATACCTCAACATAATAAAAGTCATATATGATAAACCCACAGCCAATATCATACTCAATGGACAAAAACTAAAACCATTTCCCCTAAGAACAGGAACAAGACAGAGATACCCACTCTCACCACTCCTGTTCAATATAGTACTGGAAGCACTAGCCATTGCGAACAGACAAGAAGAAGAAATGAGAGGCATCTAAATTGAAAAAGAAGAAGTAAAACTGTCCTTATTTGCAGATGACATGATATTGTACATAGAAAACCCTAATGACACCATCAAAAGTTATTAGACTTAATAAATTAATTCGGGAATGTAGCAGGATACAAAATTAATGCAAATAAATCTATGGCATTTCTATACACCAATAGTGAACTTACAGAAAGAGAGACTAAAAAAGCAATCCCATTTACCATCACATAAAAAAATTAAGATACCTAGGAGTAAACTTACCTAAGGAGGTAAAAGACCTATTTGCAAAAAACTATAGGATACTGAAAAAAAGAGAGAGAGAGAGAGGAAGACATAAGTAGATGGAAGAACATACTGTGTTCATGGATTGGTATAATCAACATAATCAAAATGTCGATACTACCCAAAGCAATCTACAGATTCAATGAAATCCCGTTAAAATACCAATGGCATATTTCACAGATCTACAATGAACTTTTCAAAAATTCATCTGGATTTAAAAAAAAGACCCTGAATAGCTGCAGCAATCCTAAGAAAGAAGAACAAAGTAGATGGGATTTCAATATCAGATAGCAAGCTGTATTACAAAGCCACTGTTCTTAAAACAGCCTGGTACTGGCACAAGAACAGATATGTAGATCAATGGAATAGAATAGAGAATCCAGAAACTGACCCAAACCACTATGCTCAATTAATATTTGACAAAGGAGGCATGAACATAAAATGGAGTCAAGACAGTCTCTTCAACAAATGGTGCTGGGAAAATTTGACAGATGCATGCAAAAAAAAAAAAAAATGAAACTAGACCACCAACTTATACCATACACAAAAATAAACTCAAAATGTATAAAAGACTTAAACATAAGAGGGAAACCATAAAAATACTAGAGGAATCCACAGGCAGAAAAATCTCAGACATATGCTGAAGGAACTTCTTCACTGATACTGCTCCTAGGTCAATGGAAACTAAGAGAAAATTAAAAAATGGGACTACATCAAAATAAAAAGCTTTTGCACAGCAAAAGAAACCATCAACAAAACAACAAGAAAGTCCACTGCATGGGAGAATATATTTGCCAATGTCATCACTGATAAGGATATAATCTCAAAAATTTATAGGGAATTCATACAACTTAACAAAAGGAAGATAAGCAATCCAATTAAAAAAATGGGCATTGGGAGAAACCAATATGGTGGCATAGGTAAACACCTAAACTAGTGCCTCGTACAACAATTTCAAAAATACAACTAAAAGACAAAATGGACATCATCCAGAACCACAGGAAAGCTGGCTGAGTGGAAATTCTACAACTAGAAGGAAAGAGAAAAACACATTGAGAATCAGAGGAGCTGCAAAGCCTGAGGTACAGAAACATGTGGGTGCGCAGAGAGGACAGGGCCGGAGAGGACAGGGGGCTGAGCGCCTGGCTGACTTGCTCTATCAGGAAGGAGACAAAAACTCCAGACTGTGCTGAACCCAGTTCTGACTGCACTGAGCCCCCGTTCTGGGTGAGGCCCTGGAGACCCAGGCTCATACAAGGGGAATCTGGATTGGAAGGTGGGATCTTAGGGGAGCGGTGAAAGGCAGAGATTCAGAGGCACCTGAGAGTGCACACAGAGAGGACTGACAAATCTCCGGGCTGCATTGAACCCTGTTCTGACTGCACTGAACCGCAGTCCCAGGCAAGACCCCGGGGACCCAGACCCATACGGGGGGAAACTGGACTGTAAGGCAGAAATGTAGGGAAATGGTGAAAGGCAGAGTTCTGGAGGCACACTCGCGAATGCGCGCAGCAGAGGACTGACCATTGAATGTGCCGCTGGCTTGATATAACGGGAAGTAGACAAAAGCTCCAGACAGCACTGAACTCAAGTTCTGACTACACTGAACTCCAGTACCTGGCGAGAATCTGGGAGTCCGGATTCATTGGGGGAGAGAATGGACTGTTTGGCAGCAGGCAAAACTCGAGGGCGCCTTTCTCTCAGAGGTGCTTGCAGCAATTGCCTGAGGACACTGAGACCCAGAAACCTTGTGGGATGGGGCTGACTAGAAGCAAAGGCTGTTGGCTCCACCCTGAAACTCTGCTGTATCCAAGCTGAGCACAGAGGCTTTTGCAATTTTGTTGTATATGGCTGTCTCCCAGTGTAGACACAGCTGATCATCATAGTCAATTGGCCTGGAGATCAATTCCTCCCAGTGATACCAACAACAATCAAGACTTAACTACAACAGGGCTGTTCACACAGTCCACAAAGGGGTGCACCAAGAGTGTCCACTTCAGGAAACAAGGGAGTCTGAGACACCTAGCACACAAAGCTACCTTACCAATTCAGGGAAGCAGCGAAAATGTGGATACAAAGAAACAGATCACAAATGAAAGAAATGGAGGAAAACAAATGACTGGATATAGAGTTCAAAACCATGGTTATAAGGTTTTTCAAGAGGTTTCTAGAAAAGGCTGATAAATTCAGTGAGACTCTCAACAATATGAAAAAGGACCAACTAGAAATTAAACGTACATTGACTAAAATAAAAAATATTTTAGTGAGACCTAACAGCAGACTAGAGGATCACAAGAATCAAGTCAAAAATTCGAAATACAAAGAAGCAAAAAACATCCAATCAGAAAAGAAAAAAGAAAAAATAATCCAAAAATTTAAGGATAGTCTAAGGAGCCTCTGGGAAAACTTCAAGCATACCAACATCTGAATTATGGGGGTGCCAGAAGAAGAAAGAGAGCAAGATACTGAAAACCTATTTAAAGAAATATGACAGAAAACTTCCCCCACCTGGTGAAATAAATAGACTTAAAAGTCCAGGAAGTGCACAGAACCCCAAACAAAAGTAATCCAAGGAGGACCACACCAAGACACATTATAATTAAAATGCCAAGAGCAAAAGACAAAAAGAATATTAAAAGCAGCAAGAGAAAAACAGTTAGTTACCTACAAGGGAGTACCCATACAATTGTCAGCTGATTTCTCAACAGAAACTATGCAGGCCAGATGGGAATGGCAAGAAATATTCAAAGTGATGAACAGTAAGAATCTACAGCCGAGATTACTCTACCCAGCAAAGCTATCATTCAGAATTGGAGGGAAGATAAAGTGCTTCACAGATAAGAAGAAGCTAAAGGAGTTCATCAACACTAAACCAGTATTATATGAAATGCTGAAAGGTATTCTTTAAGAAGAGGAAGAAGAATAAAAAGGAGGAATATGTGGCTGCTTTAAACTTAAGCATGGATGGAACTGGAGAGCATTATGCTAAATGAAATAAAGCAGTCAAAGAAAGATAAGTATCACATGATCTCATTCATTTATGGAATATAATGAACAATATAAACTGATGAACAAAAACAGATCCAGAGACAGTGAAGCATTTTTTAAAATATATTTTATTGATTTTTTACAGAGCGGAACAGAGAGGGATAGAAAGTCAGAAACATCGATGAGAGAGAGACATCGATCAGCTGCCTCCTGCACGCCCCCACCAGGAATGTGCCCACAGCCAAGGCACATGCCCCTGCCGGAATCGAACCCGGGATCCTTCAGTCCGCAGTCCGACTCTCTATCCACTGAGCCAAACCAGTCTCGGCGACAGTGAAGCACTTACTGTCAAACCTCAGAGGGAAGGTAGGGGAGGGTGGGGGTAAGGGGAAGAGATCAACCAAAGGACTTATATGCATGCATATAAGGCTAACCAATGGACACAGACTCCAGGGGGTGGGTGAGGGCATGAGTGGGGAGGGGTGTTTGGAAGGGTTAATGGGGGATGAGGACACATATGTAATACTTTAATCAATAAAGAAATTTTAAAAAGAGCAACAGATCTAAATAGACACTTTTTGAAGGAGGACAGAGGGAGACTAAGAGACATATGAAAACATGCTCAAAGTAACTGTTTATCGGAGAGATGCAAATCAAAACAACAATGCCGTATCATCTCACCCCTGTCAGAATGGCTGTCATCAACAAATCAACAAACAACAAGTGTTGGCAAGGATGCAGAGAAAAAGGAACTCTTTTCCATTGCTGGTGGAAACAGACTGGTGCAGCCACTGTGGAGAACAGTATGGAATTTCCTAAAAAAAACCCCAAAAATGGAACTCCCATTTGACCCAGTTATCCCACTTCTAGGAATATATCCCAAGAAACTAGAAACACGAATCAGAAAGGATATATGCACCCCTATGTTCATAGCAGCACAATTCACCATAGCTAAGATTTGGAAACAGCCTAATTGCCCATCAGCAGATGAGTGGATTAAAAAACTGTGGTACATCTACACAATGAAATACTATGCTGCAATAAAAAAGAAGGAGTTCTTACCATTTGCAACAGCATGGATGGAACTGTAGAACATTATGCTAAGTGAAATAAGCCAGTCAGATAAAGACAAATACCACATGATCTCATTCATTTATAGGATATAATGAACAACATAAACTGATGAACAAGGACAGATCCAAAGGCAGAGAAGCATTGATCAGACTGCCAGACCTCAGAAAGAAGGTAGGAGATGGTAGGGGAAAGGACTTGTATGCATGAATATATGGCTAACCAATGGACATGAACACCAGAGGGGTGAGGGCATGAGTGGGGGGTGGTTTGGAGGGGTTAATGGAGGGATGAGTATACGTATGTAATACCTTAATCAATAAAGAAATTAAAAAGAAAGAAAACTTAGGAAGTTCCCCATGAAATCTGAAACTGTCCCCACCCCCCCACCTCAGCTGTCGAGGCGAGGAACATCTGTAATAATCTGAACAATAAAGGTTTACTTAAAAAATAAGATTTCTCAAGTTTTTCTTACAGAACAAAGCAAATATCAATAATAAATCCTCAGAGTGACTTTTCTGGAATCTACACATGCCATTTGTTCTGTATTTTACATCAATGAAATTGAATATAACATATCTTACATTCTCAGATTATGTATTACTAACCCACTGTTGGGTATTGGGATGAAAATAATGCTTACTTGCACATTAGATGCTAAGATTAGCATTTCAGCTTGATTAGTCATTGGAGAGTGACAATGGACTGAGAAGTGGACAAAAATGCTTTTAAAAAATGATATTAAAGGACCCAAATCCAAAACAGTGATAACATTAAATATTAGTAAGGATATGGAGCAACAGGAACTCTCATTCATTATTGGTAAGAATGTAAATGGTATAGTCACTTTGGAAGACAGTTTGGAGGTTTCTTACAAACCTAAACATAAAGGAAAATAAAACTAAACATACTCGTACCATATGATCCATTAATTACACTCCTTGGAATTTACCAAAATGAGATAAAAACTTATGTTCACACAAAAACTTGCAAATAGATGTTCATGGCAGCTTTATTCACAATTGTCAAATCTATGAAGATATCCTTCAGTAGCTGAATAAGTAAGTAAACTGATATGTCTTTACAATGAAATATTATTCAGTGTTAATATGAAATTAGCTATTGAGCCATTAAAAGACATGGAGAAAATATAAATTAATATTAGTAAGTGAAAGAAGACAATCCGAAAAGGCTATATTCTCCATGATTCCAACTATATGACATTTTAGAAAAGGCAAACTGCAGACAGTAGGAAGTCCAGTGATTTGCATTGGGTCAGGAGGGAGGAATGAATAGGTGAAGTACAGAAGATTTTGAAGGGTAGTGAATACACGATAACATAAACATGGACAGAAAAAATTATGTTTTTGTCCAAATCCATAAAATGCACTACACCAAGAGTAAAGTCTTAAAAATGAAATTAAATAAATCCCTCTTACTGAAAGAAAACTGTGGCAGGGGTTGCTGGTTGTACCTTAGGATTCCTCCTCCTTCTAGAGTAAAAGAACTCTTGATTTACAGCTGAGGATGTGGCAACCAAAACACTAACGTTGAACCATAAGAATTTGATGGTGTTGTAGGTCAAATAAATAGCAATGTCATGATTTAACTTAATATGTTCCTTAGGCTCCTTAGTTAGCAGTCAAATGTGCCCATGTCATTATTACCAATAGACACGTGACACTGATGTAAACAACTTCTACGTCATGTTTGTAAAGGTGTGCCATCCCTTTCCCCTCTTCCTCTTCCTGTTAGCTAGAATGCTGACACGATGATGAGCCAACTTGGACAATGCAAAAAAGAGCATATCCTAAAGATGGCAAAGTTACAAATTAGGAGTCTGAGTTCTTAATGACTTTACTACTGAGCAAAGCCTCCTTCTCCACTCAAATTGAACTGTAGGGAAAATACAATTCTATTTTGTGTAAGTCATTTTATTTTGTGTCTCAGTCATGCTCAACTAAACCTATATCCTAACTCTGTAGTTATCAAAGTATAGTTTGTAATGACGTGGAACATCAAGTACTTTTAGCAGGTCTTCATGGTCAAAACAATTTTGATACTTCAAAAATAGTATTTGTGTTTCTCTTTATGGTGACATTAACATTAATGTTGAAGAGCAATGGTGAATAAAACTGGTAGCAGTGAGCATGAATCAAGGAAGTGGACCAAGTCTCCATGTATATTATTATTATTTTTCAAACATTACACTCACAGGAAAATATGCTAGTTTCATTTTAGAATATTTGTGATGAGGCAGTAAGAGCATTATTTTTATTGTCTCAACTGATAAATACATGTCTTTTTAATATTCTACATGAGCAGATATGGAGTAGGCATAAAGCACTTCTGATAATAAATTATGCTGAGTATTTCAAAGAAATTTTTGAAACGCTTGTTTGAGTTGCAAACTGAACTAGCCACTTTTTTTTTTTCATGGAACATCATCTTTACTTGAAAGAACAATGAACTGATTATGTTCATTTAGATTGACAGACGTTTTCCTGGAAATGAATAAAGCAAGCTGGTCACTCAACAAAACAATTAAAAGTACTTGTCAATAATAAATTTAAGCTTGTAAGAAAAAAACCCTGAAATTTGAAAAACTTGTATCTGATACTATGAGCTTGATACCCCATTAAAGACTTCTGATGAGATCAATGGCAATATTAGCATACATGATTTTTTGATACCATATAATGAAATTTGTCAAATTTGGAAGATTTGCATGACTTGGAACAAATATTTTCTAAATGACCACTGTATGATGTTATTAAATCATATATAAGCAAAAAATTTCCATTCAAAATGCAAGACAGATCAGTCAATTTAAATGTAAGAAGTAGGAAAAGATCATTGATAGAATTTCAGATTCCACATTGCAGCTGACCTTTAAAAAGTTATTAATCACTGTTGAAGTTTGGTGAGGAACTAAAGAAGAATATATACAATTATCTGAAAAAGTTACTAAAATACTGTTTTCTTTTGTATTATTATTTTGCTGTTTTTTTCTTTTAGCTTTTTGAGATATAAACTTGTGTTTCTTGTTTATTAAAATGTTTAAAGCTGTATATTTTCCTCTGCATTTGGCTTCAGCTATATTCCATAAATTTTATATGTAGTGTTTTTATCATTATTGAGTTTTAATATGTCATTTCAGTTTCTATTTTATGTCTGTTTTTACTAGGAGACTTAGAATTTATAAGAGGCTAAATTTTAACCTATATTTTTTGTCATTAATTTTTAGTTCTATTGCTTCTGGTCAAAAAATGTAGTATCATTTATATTTAAAAAATAAATTCACATCTGGCTGGCCTGGCTCAGTGGTTCAGCTTTGACCTATGAACCAGAAGATCACAGTTTGATTTCCAGTCAGGGCACATGCCTGGATTGCAGGCTTGATCCCCAGTGTGGGGCATGCAGGAGGCAGCCAATCAATGATTGTCTCTCTCATCACTGATGTTTCTATCTCTCACTCTTTCTCTCACTTACTCTCTGAAATCAATATAAATCAACTGACTGGGAGTTAGATGTGTGTTGACCACTAGAGGTGTAGAACATGGCGGTGTGGAACGTAGCGGGACTGATGGACCATGATGAGAGTAGGACTGTGATGGGATGGTGGAGCTGGTGAGTGGGTGGCACCAGGCCAAGGTGGGAGGCAACCAACGGAGCTCCAATTGCACTGCTGGTCGCCCCACAGATGGCGACCAGCGGTGGGGGGTGGCTGGGCTGGCCAGTGGGCAGCACCAGGCCAAGGCAGGTGTGAGCGGGGGCCCTGATCACTCCGTCAGTTGCCCCACAGATCAGCCCTGATTGCTGGCCAGGCTTAGGGACCCTACCCATGCACATATTTTGTGCACTGGGCCTCCAGTGTGTGTGTGTGTGTGTGTGTGTGTGTGTATACACATACACACGTGAAATTAACATTTTTCCTTGTGTGATT
The DNA here is from genome assembly GCA_027563665.1 of Antrozous pallidus. Classification (NCBI taxonomy): domain Eukaryota; kingdom Metazoa; phylum Chordata; class Mammalia; order Chiroptera; family Vespertilionidae; genus Antrozous; species Antrozous pallidus. Next base: position 22,454,740 of record CM050518.1, on the reverse strand, counting down.
ATATTTTGAAAATACCTTTTCAATTTTAACTTTTTAATTTTGTTGTTTTTTGCATGTAAATGTAGTCAGTGTATACTTTTTTGTCTTCCTGAATTCTCTTTGTGAAACCACCTTCAATTCTCTGTTCATTTGGTTCAATGAACTAATGGGCTTCTCACTCTTTTCTGAATCCAGGGGAGGTCTCCAGACATTGGCTCAAACAATCAGATTTTTCTCTTGGAGGTAGTAAAATTTTTTTGCATTTTTTTCAATTATAGTTTTGTTTTAGTTTCAGTATACAGCATAGTGGTTAGACATGATACTATACATATCTGTTTCAAAATTATTGACTATATTTCCTATGCTGTGCTTTACATCCTCAGGACTACTTTGTAACTACCAATCTGTATTTATCAACAACCCCTTCAACTTTTCACCCAGTCTCCCAATCCCTTCTATCCCACTTCCGGCAATCATTAGTCTGTTCTCTACGAGTCTGTTTCTGTTTTGTTTGTTTTTTAGATTACACATATAAGTGAAATTATTTGGTATTAATCTTTTTCTGACTGGCCTATTTCAGTTAGCATACTATCCACTAGGTCCCTGGATGCAATGATTGACTCAGGGTTGGTTTGTGATCTAATCCAGTGCTTTTGATGAAACCATTGGAAAAGGGGCTGGCTTCTCTCACAGAAACTTTCAGATATAAGGGAGAAGGATATCTACAGCTATTGTTGGCCATCTTTGCTTCCACATGGGGTCAGTTGGCTCAAAATAGAAAGCTATAATAGAAAAAAAGAAAGCAAAGAGCTCAAGAAAGTATGTCCTGATATCTTCATCCTTTGCTCTTGATCCAGGTTATAAAGGCAGCTACAACTTGGACTTCAAAATTACATGAGCCAATAAATCCCAATCTTGCTGAAGCCAGTTAGGTTGTATTCTCTGTACTTGAAACTCAGAGAATCCCAACTGATCCAAGTGGACATCTCTGTTGGTGGGAAGTTTATTAAGTTAATAAACATTTAAGCAAAATTAATCTCTATCTAGAAGTTGTTGCCTTGTACTTAGTTGCCTTAAACTGTATAATAATTTGGTGCTCTACAAATCACTTCCTTTTCTGCAACACTCTCTGCCTTTTAGACACTTGAGGGCAGCTGTCTAGTACATTAATTGTTCTCGTCTACAAAGATTCCCCATTCTGCCTTCCTCACATAATATATTTTGAGTTATAATCACCATCTTGTGTGTTCTCTGAGTCTGGACTACATTGTGAATGCCATATTTCTATCACGATCTTGTCAAAACAGAGTAGTTACAAGTTCCTAAAAAAGGAAAGATATCCCAAAGTGGATGAAACTGTGTTACTTTCTATTACTAATTTATGTGCAAAATGAATGGCTGCAAGTCAAGCTTTGAAACTCAAGGCACGAGAAACTGACAAATCCCAAGAAATAGATAGAAACTATTGAACAATGAGCTGTGGTGACTAACTTATTTAACATGATATATAATGATTAGGGTATTCAATATTGAACATTGTCATATACTTCTTGCTGAGTTTGAACTGAACTTCCAGAAATATAAGATTTAACTAAAGAAAAGTACCTTATGTTTAGTCAAATTGAAAAGAGTCAGCATTAACAGGTGCAGAATGAGTCAGTAGTTTGGAAAAAATTCTGGAGGTAATCAAGGAAGATATTCTTTTGTTAAAAACTTTTAAGATATATGTATTTTATTTATTTCATAGATGGAGGAAGAGATAGAAACATCAATGATGACAGAGAATCACTGATCGGTTCCCTTTGCTGGGGATTAAGACTACAACCCAAACATGTGCCTTGATCAGGAATCTGAACTGTGCCTCCTGGTTCATAGCTCAACCACTAAGCTATGCTGGGCAGGCTCTAATGATATTTTTAATGTATAGAGAATGATATCGTGTTGGGCAAAGATAGTTACCAACTAAGTTTTCTAAGTTTAAACTGATTCAATTGGACTCTGAATGAGAAGAATTTTGGAACACCTTAATTTATTTAACTTATAGTATTTACCTTTCTTATATAACCAGATACTGGTCTATGATAAAAATCTGTGTCTGAATGTCAAAAGCAAGACTTTTAATAGAAATAAAACATAAATTCTAATAAGAAAATACTGATTTATGCTTTAATTGACAACTTTTCTATGATACAAATATATAACTGACATTTCAAAAGTATATAACTTACAGTCATTGGTGTCTTATAATGGATAAAATTAGGAATTATCATCTCTACTGCAAGTTTCCCATTTCTCAATTTAGCAATTGCTTAATACCAATTGTTCTTAATGAACCCATGCTGCTTGACAAATAGTACAGCTTCATTTTATGGGATTTTCATAAACAAACATCATGAAAATATGATGGGGAGTCTTCCATTAAAACCACCAAGACTAAGTGTGATTTGGACAAATTTGGAAATTAGCCTCCAGGGTTTGTAGCGTCTTTCCTGCCCTTGCTAGTCTTTGACAAACTGGCAGTGACATTTACAAATCTCTCAGTATCCAAGGATGAAACTGAATTGGGTCAACAGATTTGAACTCACTGCAAACAGATGTTCATTGCACTCTGCTTTAGGTGCTTCTGAGAAAAGTATATTCTAAGCTTTTATTACTTAATATAAGTATCCTTGTTTATTTTATTTTATTTTTAATTGAAAATTGTTTTATTTTTTAATTAAATAAATCTTTATTGTTTAGATTATGATAGGTATTTCTCATTTTTATTCCTCATAGGAATAAAATCCTCATTGGGTGAGGATTCCTTCACCCAATCCTCCTCCCCACCCTTACCACCACCCCCCACCAGTCTTCATCCATAGGTGTAAGATTTTTGTACAATCTATTCCTGCACCTCTCACACCCTCTTCCCCCTGAGAATTGTCAGTCCACTCCCTTTCTATGTCCCTGATTCTATTATATTCATCAGTCCATTCTGTTCATCAGATTTTTCACTCACTTGATTTTTAGATTCACTTGTTGGTAGGTATGTATTTGTTGTCATTTTGTTGTTCATAGTTTTTATCTTTACCTTTTTCTTCTTCCTCTACTTAAAGAATACCCTTCAGCATTTCATATAGTCCTGGTTTGGTGGTGGTGAACTCCTTTAGCTTTTTAAAAATTTTAAATTAAATTAAATTAAATTTTTTTATCGTGAAGCTCTTTGTCTGACCTTCAATTCTAAATGATAGCCTTGCTGGGTAGCATAATCTTGGTTGTACATTCTTGCTGTTTATCACTTTGAATATTTCTTGCCACTCCCATCTGGCCTGCATAGTTTCTGTTGAGAAATCAGCTGACATTCGTATGGGTTCTTCCTTGTTGGTAACCAAGTGTTTTTCTCTTGCTGCTTTCAAGATTCTCTGTCTTTTGCCCTTGACATTTTTGTTGTGATATGGCTTGGTGTGGTTCTCTTTGAATTCCTCTTGTTTGGGGTTCTGTGTGCTTCCTGGACTTGTAAGTCTATTTCTTTCACCAGGTGGGGGAAGTTTTCTGTCATTATTTCTTCTAATAGGTTTTCAATATTTTGCTCTCTCTCTTCTTCTGGCACCCCACTAATTCTGATGTTGGTGCACTTAAAGTTGTCCCAGAGGCTCCTTACATTCTCTTCATATTTTTGGATTCTTTTTTCTTTTTGTTTGTCTGGTTGGGTGTTTTTTTCTCCTTACATTTCAGATCTTTGGTTTGATTCTTGGACTCCTTTGATCTACCATTGAATTTCTGTATATTCTTTATTTCAGACAGCGTATGCTTCATTTCTGTCTGGTCTTTTTCCATTTTCTTGGCATTCTCATTAAGGTCCTGGACGGTCTCACTAAGCTCCTCGAAGGTCTCATCAAGTTTCTTGGCAGTTTTTAAAAGATTCTTGAGTAATCTTTTAAATGTTGTCTTGAACTCTCTATCCAATAGTCTGTTTTCTTCCATTTCTTTCATTCCTGACATGCCTCTCTGTCTCGGCATTTTGCCGCTTCCATGTGTTGATGGAGTGGAAGAGCTGCTGTGTGGAGACACGCCGATGGGGGAGGACTTGCTTCAGTGGGGTTTTGGTGCTCACTGAGTCTGCCTCTTGATTGTGTCACTTATGGATGTGAGTAGTTGAATTCTGGTGTCATCTCATAATGACCTCTAGATATGCTACCTCCTGGATCTCCAATGGGGTGCAATTCAGCTACTTTCTGAAGCGATCCAGCAGGAGCTACAGCAAAGTCTGCAGATTTCTTTTGTTCTGACCAGAGCTGCAATTTAGGTTAAGCTGGGAAAGTGCAGGCCATTTATATGCAAATGCCGCTGCCCACAGCTCAGATGAGTTTGCAGTTTGGGCCCAGCGAGTCTCAGGGCATCACTAGGTTAGAGCGTGGCAAACCCCGATGGCTGCTACTCTGCTGTCCCCGTGTCTCTGTGTCTCCAAGTCCCTGCCTCCCATGCCCCTGCACAGTGAGCACTGATTGCCATGGGCACCTCTGCAGGGGAATCTCCCTCACTTTCTGACCCGATGGCAGACTGACCAGCTTCTCCCCATAGGAGTCTGGGTCGCCAGCATCTCCTCAGAAACTCGGGTTCTGAGTAATCAAGAGCCTGCTTCCATTCATGTTGAAAAAAGGCAACCCCAAAGTCGCCAGCTATCAGCCTGGCTCCCGCGCCTCCGCCTCTCAGTGCCTGTGCACATCCCAATCCTCCTCTCTCTTTCTGTCTAGTTGCAAACTTCCACTCAACCATCTCTCCCATGGTTCTGGGCCATAGACATCCTGTCTTTTAGTTGCAGTTTTGAAATTGTTGTGCAAGGCAGCAGTTTAGGTGTTTACCTATGAAGCCATCTTGGTTTCTTCCTCCTTGTTTATTTTAAACACAATTTATATTAAGGATAAAGTTAATATATAAACTTAACTCTTTATATAACTTCATCAAACTAATGGATGCATACTTACATAAAAATTAAAATTCTAATACTTCTGAGGGCTTATAATATAAACATCAATACCATGCTCCTTTATAAGTCATTCCTTATTCTCTTCATAAACAACAATTCTTAATTATTTTAGCATTTTTTTTTCTGATAATACCACTGTTGTGACACCTAATAAACTGCTACAACTTGCTGTTAATTAGATAATTGCAACAATGGGAGAGGACAGTGGGGAGGGGGAGGTGAAGGCGGAGGGTGGGATGGGTACAGGGTGGAAGGGAGCTATAGGGGAATAAAAAAATGATGTAATTAATAAACTGAACAATAAAGACAAAAAAATAAAGTATGATTGCATTTTTTATCTTTATTGTTCAGTTTATTAATTACATTGTTCCCTTTTTTCCCCCCCTATAGCTCCCCTCTACCCGGTACCCATCCCACCCTCTGCCCTCACCACCCCCTCTGTCCTCTCCCATAGTTGCATGATTTTTGTCCACTCTCTTGCCGCACTTCCCAGACCCCTTTTCTCCCCAAGAATTGTCAGTCCATTCCCTCTCTATGTCCGTGATTCTGTTACATTCACCAGTTTATCCTGTTCATCAAATTATTAATTCACTTTATTTTTAGATACATTGTTGATAGATGTGTATTTGTTGTTCCTAATTTACACTTTTATCTTTTTCTTCTTCCTCTTCTTAAAGAATATCTTTCAGTATTTCATATAATATTGGTTTGGTGGTGATGAACTCCTTTAGCTTTTTCTTATCTGCTAAGCACTTTATCTGACCTTCAATTCTGAATGATAGCTTTACTGGATAGAGTAATCTTGGTTGTAGATTCTTGCTATTCATCACTTTGAATATTTCTTACCACTCCTGTCTGGCCTGCATCGTTTCTGTTGAGAAATCTGCTGACAATCGTATGGGTGCTCCCTTATAGGTAACTAACTGTTTTTCTCTTGCTGCTTTGTCTTTTGCTCTTGGCATTTTAATTATGATGTGCCCTTCACCCTGTTTGGCCCCGGAGGATGGCTGGTTAGCCAGAGATGGGTAAGATTCCTCAGGGAAGGAACAACCTAAGACAGGCACAGTCACAGAGGGGCCAACAGGAGAGAACTAAAAGGTCAACAGAGGTGGGGCACAGACCCTCATCCACAAACCTTGCAGGGGCTTGAATTCTCACCCCTCCTGAGGAAGGTTTCCTACCCCTACAGCTGCTTCGCCTCCCACACACAACTCACACGGGGACCCAGGTGGCAGACAGAGACTCAGCCAGCAATAGCTGCCCTATATCTAAATTCAGTTTATTACCAGGAATGCTGAGGACCTACTCAAAAATGCAAATATTCCTTTCCAAAGTATTTACAGGGTAAACTAAGATTTCTGCTTGAGTATTAAAATTGACAGGAAAATAGTAATCAAGCTTTCAGATTAATTTAAATTGGCCAAGTGAAATAAGTGAATATTCAAGAAAATTTAAATGTACTGGACAAAAAGCTGTTCCTAAAACATTAACTAAAATAGCTATTAGTAGTTCATCTCACTGTAAAATTGCCTAACATCCAAAGAACCTAAAGCAGTAATATTTGTGTGCAAAAATTAAAATATAAAATTACCAAAACTGCAAGATAAAATTTCCAAAAGCCCCCATTAATAAAAAAAAGGGGGAGGGGGGACAGTGGGGTAATATCATGTAAGGAAAAATGTCCTATAAGTAAAATACATCATAAAATTCTTACTCCAGAAAAGTAAATTCCATTTGTAAAACCAACTGCAGGACACCCATGAAAAAACACACATGGTGTCAAAATAAGCCAAAGGAAAATCATTTAGGCAAAAATAAAAAGAATCCCAAGTCTATTTTGCAGAGAGGATCCCTTTGTTAACTTTTGGTCGAGAATGTGTTTGTGTGTTTGCAGAGAAAAACTCCAAGACCATGTGGGTTCCTGAGACAGTGAGGAACTGACGGGTCTGTTCCAACCACGAGGATGGTCCAGAGATGGGGGATGCTGACGACACCTTGCCATGCTAGCAGTTGGCAGCTGTGTGTGGCTGCAGGCGGCCCAGGACCATACCAGAGAGGATGGATCTTGCATTGCCACGATGTGTCCACCATCTGGATACCATTGCTGACATGTACACATGAAGAACTATTTGACATTGAAACTGGGACTCAGAACAGTTGGACATTGAAACTGACACTCAAACATTTTTTTTGCTCTTATACGTTTGTTTCTAGTATGCAGAGGCAAGATATTTTTGAAGAAAAGAAGGGGGGAGTGATTGATATAGAGGCAGGGTGACCTTGAACAGGCCATCAAGCTACAGGGGGAAGGCTGGAGTGGATGGGAGGCGGATGCTGGGGGAGATCAACCGAAGGACTTGTATGCATGCATATGAGCATAACCAATGAATGAAAGATACTGGGGCAGGGAGGGGGGCAGGTGGGGACATGTGTTGGGGGGAAAGGGAGGCTGGGGGGAGGATATTGGGGGGGAAAAGGAAAACATATGTACCACTATTAAATATAAGTTATATTGTAAATAAAAAATAAAATATTTGTAGTTTCAAAAAAAAATAATTATGATGTGCCTTGGTGTGTTCCTCTTAGGGTTTCTATATATTGGGGTTTGGTGTGCTTCTTGGACTCCTAAGTCTACTTTTTCACCAGGTATGGGAAGTTTTTGGTCACTATTTCTTGAAATAGGTTTTCATTGTCTTGCTCTCTCTCTTTTTCTGGCACCCCTATAATTCGGGTGTTGGTATGCTTGAGGTTGTCCCAGAGGCCCCTTACACTATCTTCAATTTTTTGGATTCTTTTGGTTTCTTGCTTTTTCAGCTGAGTGGATTTTACCTCTTTGTATTTCAAATCTTTAACTTGGTTCTTGCGGTCCTCTAGAGTACTTTTAGGTCTTTGTATAATATTTTTTTTATTTCAGTCAGTGTATGCTTAATTTCTGGTTGGTCCTTTTTTCATATCCTTGAGGGTCTCATTCAAATACTTGTAGGTCTCATTCATTCCCTTGTATGTCTTGTTCATTTCCTCCCAGGTCTTGTTCATTTCTTCATTGGTCTTGTTCATTTCCTCACAGGTCTTGTTAATTTCTTCATAGGTCTTGTATATTTCCTTGTAGGTCTCGGCCTTTTCTAGGAGCTTCTTGAAAAGCCCTATAACCGTGGTTTTGAATTCCATGTCCAGTTGTTTCTTTCCCTCCATTTCTTTCACATCTGATTTCTTTCCATGTCTCTGCATGGTGGCTGCTTCCCTGAGTTGGTCAATTAGCTTTTTGTGGTAGATGTCCTACTAGGGACAGTGGCTCAGCCTCCCCAGTTACCTGAGGTGGATATGGGTTGCACAGTCTTGTTGAAGTTAAGCCCAGGTTAATCATTGTTAGCACTTAGAGGGGTTGACCTCCAGGGCAATTATCTGTGATATTCAGCTGTGCTAAGGTTGAATGGGCGGAGTCTCTGGGCCAAGCAGACAGCGTCAGTTCCGCACTATGCTGCCCTAGGGTCTCTGTGCCAGGTGGCAACGGCCGCCAGCACCTCTGAGAGAGAGCCACTGCCGAGTGCCACCAGCTGCCAGAGAATTCAGCCTATCCCCAAATGAGTCTGCATACCCAATGTCTCACTCAGGGTCACAAAACAATGCAGTCTGATGATTTCCCGAATGAGAGAGCAAGTCAGGAGTGCTCTCTGCGCAATCACGCAGCTGTGCTATTCCCAAGTTCATGCTCACTCCACACAAGCTCGCCTTCTCCACAAGCCCGCAGACCCCTGCAGCACCCAAGCTTTGGCGTGCCCTCCCACTGTCCAGTTTTTACCCCCTATGATTTCCAGTTCCCTGGACTTCGCCCAGAGCTGGGGAATCAGTCCAGTGGGACGTCTTTGTCTCTCCCGTTCAAGAAAACTGGCCAGTTTTCAGCCGCCTGCCCTATCCGCTGGCGTGCGCACTTCTCCAAACCTCTGACTCCGCAGTATCTTCAACACTGTCCTCAGCTGCTCCTCTGAGTCACAGTGTCCTGTCTTCACTTTTATTTGTGGAATTTTCTCTCAGCCAGCTTTCTGGTGATTCTGGATGGTGTTTGTTCTTTCGTTCAGTTGTAGTTTTGAAATTGCTGTGTATGGCAGCAAGATAGGTGTTTACTTATGCTGCCATCTTGGTTCTCTCCAGCATGATCTCATTTTCAAAAAGAAATTCTACATAGTTATAGGTAAAATTCTAGAATAAAATAGTGGGAGTAATATTTATATTCTTTCTTTATAATGAATGATTACAAAGTTCCAGATTAGAATTAAGTACCTTCACATATTATTGTAATCCTTACAATAACTCCATTGACTAATTCATCAATTGTTATATGGTTACATATAAATATATAATTAATTATATCAGCATATATAATTGATTATATATAATTATTTATATAAGTTTATAATTATATATATATATATATATATATTTGTCCCAGGTACTGTGCTAAATGCTAGAGATACAACAGTGAAAAAGACAGACACAATTCCCAGTGAATTTTTTTTATTTTTATTTTTTCCCCTAAGCTTTTTAAATGAGATTTGGATTATTGTGAAACAGAAGGTGCTTTATTCCTTCTTTTTTTTAAAAAAAAAATCTTTATTGTTCTGTTTATTAATTACATTTTCCCCCATTTTCCCCCCTATAGCTCCCCTCCACCCAGTACCCATCCCACCCTCCACCCTCACCTCCCCTCCACTGTCCTCTCCCATAGTTGCATGATTTTTGTCCAGTCTCTTGCTGCACTTCCCACACCCCTTTTCTCCCCAAGAATTGTCAGTCCATTCCCTCTCTATGTCCATGTTTCTGTTACATTCACCAATTTATCCTGTTCATCAGATTATTAATTCACTTGATTTTTAGATTCATTTGTTGATAGATGTGTATTTGTTGTTCATGCTTTATATTTTTACCTTTTTCTTCTTCCTCTTCTTAAAGAATATCTTTCAGCAATTCATATAATTTTGGTTTGGGGGTGATGAGCTTCTTCAGCTTTTTATTATCTGCTAAGCACTTTATCTGACCTTCAATTCTGAATGATAGCTTTGCTGGATAGAGTAATCTTGGCTGTAGATTCTTGCTATTCATCACTTTGAATATTTCTTGCCACTCCCATCTGGCCTGCATTGTTTCTGTTGAGAAATCCGTTGACAATCATATGGATGCTCCCTTATAGGTAACTAACTGTTTTTGTCTTGCTGCTTTTAATATTCTCTCTTTATCTTTTGCTCTTGGCATTTTAATTAGGATGTGTCTTCATGTGGTCATCTTTAGATTTCTGTATTTTGGGGTTCTGTGCACTTCTTGGGCTTTTAAGTCAATTTCTTTCACCAGGTGGGGGAAGTTTTCGGTCACTATTTCTGCAAGTAGGTTTTCATTATTTTGCCCCTTCTCTTTTTCTGGCACCCCTATAATCCAGATGTTGGTATGCTTGAGTTTGTCCCAGAGGCCCCTTACACTATCTTCAATTATTTGGATTCTTTTGGCTTCTTGCTTTTCCGGCTGAGTGGACTTTGCTTCTTTTTATTTCAATTCTTTGACTTGGTTCTTGTGGTCCTTTGGATTGCTTTTAGGTCTTTGTGTAATATATTTTATTTCAGTCAGTGTATGCTTACTTTCTAGTTGGTCCTTTTTCATATCCTCGTAGGTCTTGTTCATTTCCTCATAGGTCTTGTTCATTTCATTGTAGTTCTCATTAAGTTCATTGGCCTTTTCTAGGAGCCTCTTGAAAAACCTTATTACTGTGGTTTTGAATTCTATGTCTAGTGGTCTTTTTTCCTCCATTTCTTTTGCACCTGGTTTCTTTCCATTTCTCTGCATTTTGGCTGCTTTCCTGAGTTGGTTGATTAGCTTTGTGTGGTAGATGTCCTCTAAGGGACAGTGGCTCAGCCTCCCCAGTTACCTGAGGTGGGTACTCTTACTGTAGTCCTTTATGGGTTGTACAGTATTGTTGACGTTAAATCTAGATTATTACTGTTAGACTATGAGGGTTTAACCTCCAGGCCAATTGACTGTGAGGGCAAGCTGTGTTCAGGTTGGATTGGTGGAGTCTCCGGGCTAAGCAGGTAGCATCAGCTCCGCCCTATGCAGCACGTGGGTCTCTGTGCCGGGTGATAATTGCTGCACGCACCTCCAAGAGAAAACCACTGCCCCAACCGCTGCCAGACTACTCTGCCTCTCCCCAAATGAGTCTGCACACCCAAAGTCTCTCCCAGGGTTGTAACACAAAGCAGTCCGGTGGTCTCTCGAACGAGGGAGCAAGTCAGGAGTCCTCTCTACGTGGTCGTGCACTTCTGTTCCCAAGTTTACACGCAAACTGCTTTTTCCAAGTTTACTCGTACTCTCCACAAGCTTGCCCTCTGCCTCGCCTAGGTTTCAGCGCGCCTTCCCCAGACATCGCTTGGAACTGGGGAATCAGTGCAGTGGAATGCCTTTGCCTTCCCTGTTGGAGAAAACCGGCCGGGTTTGCAGCTGCCCACTCTTTTTGCTTGTGCGCGCACTGCTCTGAACCTCTAGCTCCACGTGTATCTTCAAGGCTGCGCTCTGCTGCTCCTCTGAGTCATAGTGTCCTGTCTTTACTTTTATTTGTGGAATTTTCACTCAGCCAGCTTTCCAGTGATTCTGGATGATGTTTGTTCTGTTGTTAAGTTGTTGTTTTGGAATTGTTGTGTGGGGCAGCAAGATAGGTGTTTACCTATGCTGCCATCTTGATTTCTCCCCCAGTGAATTTTTTAAAAAAATTATAATTTACATTCACTATTATTTTGTACTAGAGCCCCAATGCATGAAATTCATGCATGGAGGTGTGTGTCCTTCAGCCCAGTCTGCACCATCTTCAATCTGAGACCCTGATCCTACTAGGATCGGGCCTAAATGAGCAGTTGGACATCCCTCTCACAATCCAGGATGGCTGGCTCTCAACTGCTTGCCTGCCTGACTTCCTGATTGCCCCTAACTATTTCTGCTTGCCAGCATGATCACCTCCTAACCACTCCCCTGCCATTCTGATTGATGCCTAACTGCTCCTGGGCCAGCCTGATTGCCCCTAACTGCCTTCCCCTGCGGGCCTGATCACTCCTAACTGCCCTTCCCTGAACGCTTGGTCACCCCTAACTGCCCTCCCCTGAAGGCCTGATCGCCCACAACTGCCTTCCTTTGTAGGCCTGGTCCTTCCCAATTGCCCTCCCCTGCTGGCCATCTTGTGATGACCATCTTGTGTCCACATGGTGGCTGCCATCTTGTGTGTTGGAGTGATGATCAATTTGCATCTTACTCTTTTATTAGATGGGATTAGTTTTAGGTATATAGCTATAGTGGTTAGACAACCATATACTTTACAAATTGTTCCCCCTGATATTTATAGTATCCACCTGAAATCATATGTAGTTATGACAATATTATTGGCTACATTTCCTATGCTATACTTTACATCCTCATGACTAGTTTGTAAAGCTTTACATTTATACAATGGAATATTACTCATCCATACATAAAATATGAAATCTTACCATTTGCAACAGCATGAATAGACCTAAAGGATTTTATGTAAGTGAAACATCAATCAGAGAAAGACAAATATCATGATTTCACTTACATGTGGAATCTAAAGAACAATATAAAAGGACAAATAGAAACAGACTGATAGACATAGAGATAGACTAATAGTTTCCAGTGTTTTATCATTATCCTAAATACAGATAAAAATTAGAGAGGTTGCCCCATAGTCTTCTGGACTAATTTCTGGTTCAACTAAACATAAAGACTCAGAAGACTCGCTACATTTACCAAGAGTCTATTCAGGAACCACAGTTTTAGAAGGCAACACTAGGCCCTGTTGTCTGTGGGAGTCTCCCAGCCAATTCCACAATATTTCAACAGCCATCTTTGGTCCTTTAGATGATGGCTCAGATCCAAAGGCTTATATCAACACTGGGTAGGTGTGGGAGCCACCCTGACATAAAAATGTCATGCCCCATGCAACAACTCCATAGATTGTCCAGGGTAAGAATCACTATGACTATCAGTATTTATAGTTCATATTGTTCCGCCCAGTGCAAAGGAAATTTGCTAATCAGAGATCATTTCAATCATAAGCAATACTCCCTAGAAACACACTTAACATTTTACTTCTATCAAATTACCAGGGAAACAGAGCTAGAGTGAACGGAAGGTCAAATTGTCATACAGAAGAAGAGAAAAAGGTTTTCTTACATAGCTACACAATAAACAAGTGGCAGTATAGATTCAAACTTAATTTTTTCTGATTCCAAAGCATAGTTTCTGAAATTTACTGCATGGTAAAAAAAAAATACAACAACCCATAAACAAACACAAAAATATCTGGGAGGAAAGTTTTTAGACAACTTTGACTTTCTTCTTCATACTTTCTGAATTCTCAGATTTCTTTTTGTAATGAGCATTAATTTCTTTTGTAATTAGGGAGAAATATTTTCACTAAAAAGACTAGAAACATGAAAATATGATTTTGCTATAGCATTAAGTAGCCAGAAACAAAATGATATATGCACTTGTATCGTGATTAGAGTGGTGTAAAAAGGAAGATGCAGAGAGGAAGAAACCAAGGGAAAATGCAATAGTTGAGTCAGAGTAATTAGTTTATTAAGGCATTTTTTTATGTTTTTCAAATTTTCTATGAAATGCTTATGTTATTCTTGGAATAAAATGAAATGCATTTTTAAATAGAAAAGGATATATATATATATATATATATGCCATATATATATTATATATATATATATAAATAAGCCATATATATATATATATATATATTTATGGCTTATAAATTATTTCAAACATAAAAACCAGAAAACATCATCCTAAGGTAATATATTTAGTTCTATATTTCTTTGTATAGGTGAATACATTTATGTATAAAATGTATGTTAGGAATTCAGAGTTCTCAAATTTTCTCAGAGCACACATGGACATGGAAAGTGGAGTAGAGAGCAGTTCTGTTCCATTCCTAAAGGTCTCTAAAGTAACTAAGGATTTGCCCAGGGCTGCTGCTTGGTCATTGTCCTGACACTACACTATTCTGTGCATTGCAGTAACTTCCCTAGGTCTGGATTGACAAAGTAGAGTGGGAATACTATTGCCCAATTCCTCTTTCATGTTATAGTTATTTCAGGATGTAGTTATTTGAGATTTAATTTTTTCCAAAACTCACATTTTGGGCTTTATATGATCCTTCTTTGGCCAATAACTCATATAATTGGATAGCTGCTGTTATGTTTTGCATGCCAAAATTTCCAAATAGCAAAGCATCAGCCATTTTCTCCATAGCTTTCACATTTCCCAGGTCAGCTGATTTGGCAAAGAATATGTAGGCTCTGTTTCAAGAATATCAGGTTAGAAGTTTGATAATAAAAGATGAAATTTTCTGTTCCTTCTTTCATAGTACTTCTCTCTAGGACCCAGTTGTCATTGCTCTTAACAATATGGTTTAACTAAAGACCATTACATCTCTAGACTAGTAGATTCTTTTATCCTTAGATAATTTCAATATATAAGACAAATATGGAAGCTGATAAAAAGAAATATATAAAATACATTATATATTCCAAACTTATATACCAAGAGAAGTGAAAAATTGAGGCACTTGTCCTAAAATAGTGAACTCCAAGTTCACTATGAATATCTTTTATAAAGTAAACTCTGAAATATATAACAATACAATAAAAATAAATTGAAAATAATCAAAACTGTCACTTCTAGGAAGTAACTATCATGAGAACAACAGTCCCTTAATATTCTGAAATAATTTTATAAAACACAACATATTCTTATCAAACCAAAGTCAGGACTTTATGGAAAGTCAATAACCAAACAAAACCTAATGATTATAAGAGCTCTAGAGTCTGACTGCCTCAGTTCAAATCCTGGCTCTACCATTTATTAGTTCAGATCCTTGGGCAAGTTACTTAACTTCCCTGTGCCTCTCTCACCTATGGAATAGGGATAATAATAAAACCTATTTCAAAGGGTTGCTGGGAAGATTCAATGAAATAATCCATAGGAAGGAACTGGTATAACAATTGGTACAGAGTAAGTACTCAATAAATTTAGCTATCATCATCATCATCATCATCATCATCATCACTTTTGCATAGGTTCTAGTTTTATGGCATTGTAATTTTCTCAAGCTTAGTAATTGCAAATACAGGTGCCATAGGATTGCTTCACATTGCATTTTCTGAGGGGGCAGAAGCCACCTTCTGTACAATGACAGCAGTAACAGAGACTTGCAAGGTCAAAACTTGTGTCAGAGACAGAGTACTATTGATTTTTCCTATTACAGCTTCCTTTATGGTAGTGGTAAGACATGAAAGCATTAACCTTTACCTGTGACCTTGACTCAAATGCTGCAACAAACACACATATTTGCCACTGCTACCAGTTTAGAAGAATCAGGAGACTCAGCTTTATGTACCATCTCTCTAGGTTGATGCTAACATAGCCTGCTCTTGGTAAAAGGTTAGGATAGAATGACTAGACCAAAAAGGATGGGCCAGTGATATCCAGGTAGGTATTAGAGTCCTGGATGGCAAAACAGAGAGTAGACTTCAGTGGGGGGAAAAAGAAGCCAGGAGGTTAAGCAAGAAATTGTCAGAGCAAGCTCAGAACCTGGGAAACAAAAAGCTTAAAGTAAGCTAGAAGGTCTCAAAGGTCAATGAATGCACATATCTGGCATCCAGGGATAGATTTGACATCAAGATACAGACTCCTTAAAGCTCTTCTGTCACATGGCTTGCTGCTGAAACTGCATAGTCTGCTGGGATGCTCTGGATCAGGGCAGAGAAACCTTGGACTGTGGGATCCAGCAATATATCCATTCACTGGTCCTGGGTGCAGCAATGAGTTGCAAAACCAATCTTTCTATGTGTCTTTGATTTCAAGAGAGAGGTGGGTATCTGGGTCCCCTATCAGGAGGGTCCATGGTGATATAAGGAATACTAGAAGCAGGACCTAAGGATGGAGAAAGTTATTGGTAAATTAAATAAGATTAAGATCTCCAAGAAGAGATTTGCCAGCAGGGGCAAAAGGAAAATTCAATTAGGTATCTGGTATTAGATGCTAAGGTGGATGCAGGGAGAGGGGAAGGCTAAATGCATTTCTAGAACACATCAGAAACTTGGTGTGGGGCAGCAGCATAGCTCCTAGCCTTCTTTGTTGATGTGGAATAATTCTTAATGGCAGCTAACCTTGGCTGTCACAGAGGCTTCTTGACTCCTTCAGACAAATTTGTGTTTCCCTGACATGGTTGCTTAACATCTGTAATTCTAATAGCACTGACTTGTTTAACAATTTGCCTCTCATACATACAGAGAGGCTGAATGAGAGGATCAACTTCTTTCTTTTTGACTTTGAAATAATTATAGAATCTTTTTCACCTTCCATTTCATCCTCTGTAAATTGGGGATAAAAATCTATGCCTGTCAATATAATTTCAAGCAATGAATAATATTACACATAAATGCCTAGAACATTAACTAGTACAGAATAGGTGCTTGCTTGCTTGTATAGATGGAAGTTGCTGGTGTTGTTATAATCAGGTTCATAGTTGAGTGTCCCCCCTCATCCTTTATACTCTTACACTCATATCACTTTGAGTTTTAAGAAAAATTCTGCTGTTGTTCAGTCTCGTGTTGGCTAATACAGCTCTGGGATGCTTCCTCAGGGCTAATTAAGCATGCTTAATTTGTGAGAAAACAAAAGATGTCTCCTTGTTGGGAGTTCAGAGCCCATTCTTTCTACTATTGGTACAACACACTTGCTTTCTTTTATCCCACACCTTCCTCTTTTGGTTAGAGGATTAGAGATAAAAATAACAAATGCTTATCATAATCCTGGTTACTATGTGTCAGGCATTGTTCTAAGAGCTTGACTATATTTTTCAGGACAAAAGGAGGTTAAGTAACTTGGCTGGGATCACATAGCCAATAAATGGTAGAGCTAGGATTTGCTCCAAAAGTTTTAATGATAGACTTAAGGGTGACCTCATATTGTGCCCTCTACTGAGGGGAGAAGATATTTCTGACTCCCTTGAAGACAAGGTAAACAAGTGAAAAAACAGATGTGCATAGTTTGTCATTTCCCATTTTGTATTTGTGATCACCTCAGTTTAACATCCTCAATTCTGTTCTTAACTTTTTAATGTGGAAGAATGATGCTCTTCTTAACTCATAAATCTGGGGATAAAATGGGATCACATACATGAAAGTGCTTTAAAACCAGAAAGTACTGAATGAACACATAGGAGAATAAAGCATTCTAGAACAACTACACTAATTTAAATAACACATTTAATTTTATTTGGAATCCTATATAATAAAAGCCAAATATGCTAAGTGTCCAATCATCCAGTCAGCCGTTCAACCAAAGAGTAACATGCTAATGATATGCTAAGGCCACTCAACCACTTGAGGTGATGTGCCCTGACCACCAGGAGGCAGAGATGCTTCGACCAATAGGTTAGCTTGCCACAGGGGTCCAGCTGATCAGGACTGAGTGAGATAGGCCAGACATGTCCCAGAACCCTCCCATGGTCCCTCCAGGGATGGCCAACCCCCCACAGCCCTCCCCAGCTCCAATCATGCACCAGTAGGGTCCCTTGGCCTGGCCTGTGCCCTCTCATAATCCGGGACCCCTTGGGATATGTCGGAGAGCTGGTTCAAGCACAATCCTGCAGGCCAGGTTGAGGGACCCCATTGGTGCATGAATTCATGCACCAGGCCTCTAGTATTTACTAAAAGGTCAACCGAGAATATTTTTACCTGAATGTTCAGATAAGTGCCTTAATTCTGCATTTCACTTAATGTATAGGAACCACAATTTTACATACAGTTCTATTTATTTATGCTGATAATATGTGGGATTCCTTAAACATGATTTGATCCTATTAAAAATAAAAACTTATGGGAAAATATGTTTACTTGTTATTTCAATGACATTTTAATGACATCAAAAGTAGATTTTGAATTGTTCTTTTTCTCAACCTGGAAATTTAACTTGGCTTATGTAACTGGATAAAGACTTACTGTGCTTTTTGTCTTTGGCCCTTAGACTGCTGGAGAATCTTAATGCCCATCTTAAATAGCTGTTCGCCTTCAGCTGTTAAATTTTTCTTTGATCGCTTTTTTACTATGTATGAAAAAAAACAACAAGGAAAAGTAACATTAGTTTTGTGTTTTATGTTTTAAAAATAATGTGCTGGCATTTTAGCTTGACTTTTGTTCTTATTTTTTAATCTCTGCATTTCAAGAAAATCACCTTACATTTGGTCAGAGGGTAGAATCTGCTTACAAAAGTACACTTATCCTGCCTTTTGTGAAAGATTCTGGAAGATGGAAGAGACACAGAGATACTTTTGATGGAAAAAGGTAAAGAGATGTTCCATGTCTGGAAAGAGGATAAAAAGTCCTAAAGCAGAAGGCAGGAAGCAAGGTCTCCAAGAGAAGAGTTTGCCTGATATACCTAGAGGCCAGCTCTTAGATACCAGGCTTCCAGTTCTCAGACTCCCTTAATTAAGCATGGACCTTAAGATTCCAAGAGGACATAAGGAAGGACATAGGCAATGGGCATCTCCAAGATGACCATTGTACACCTCAAATTGGAGGTAAAAATTTAGCTTTGCCCAAGGCTCTCCCTTCTCTGCTAGAATCTTCCTGAGATATTTCTAGACTATCTGAGAACTGTTAGGGATGAGCATCAGAAATAAAAGAGGGCTGAGTAAGTGTGCCATTTTTAGGACCTTAGGGAAGACACATAGAAAGAATATCGGTAATAACTTGCCTTGTGGGATGGTGATGCAGAGTAACTTTAATAGGATTTAATGAAAATAAAGAAACAGAATTTAACCTGCTGCAATCATGATATTTCTCACAATTTTCAAAACTTATCACCAGTTTACAGATAGAAAAAGCTGGCTAGCTTTAGTGTCCTTCACCCCACCGCAATACACACACACACACACACACACACACACACACACACCCACACCCACATACACACACCATTACAGTACTCAGTGAAACTTTCGACTAGAGGAACCCCTTCTAAAGCCATTTTAAAGGAAGGCATTCTGTGATTTGATGCTTCATTAACAAGACCACAAAGACTTAAGTGCCTCTTGTTTTTCTTCTCCTTGACAAGCTATCAGAATGTTCACTTTTTAAAAATGTATACATTTTAAACTAATGTCTAAACTTAAAGCTAATTCATAATTATTTTGAATGCTTCGAGTTATCCAATCAATGTAATAATACCAGAAATTTTAGCATCTAATTTCTGCTCTGAGTTATATGTTATCCATACTCATAATTAAGGAAGAAAAATAATAGGGAAAAACCTAAGGACACGTATGTAATACCTTAATCAATAATTAAAAAACAAACAATGCCCCCTCCAAAAAAAAACCCAATAACACAAAACAAAAAATTCTACTAATCTGTTTGTGGAATAGCAATACTCCTATTAACATGCTTTCAAAGAGGAAGAATAATTTGAAAGATTAACTCTACCATGCATATACAAAAGAGAAATGACTTATTATTATAGCTTTCCATCTATGGATTTTACTTTTTCATTAGTAACTCTTTTTTTGTGCTTTCCAAATATATTGAATTACAACTTTTATTTACTATAAGAGAGCTCAATTATCAGAGAAAGTTATCTTCATAATACTTTATTTTTCATGATTTAATGATTTCCAAATTTGAGGAAATAATTTGAGAACATCCTGAACTTGATGTAAAGGATTTTCATGAGTCTGAAGTCCTCTGAAATGGTCATCTTTAAGCTAAGAAGCTAAGAAGAGAAGCTATAGGATAAAACCAACCTTGCTGATCATAGACTTTTGCCTCCAGAGCTGTGAGAAAACAAACTTCTGCTATTTGAATCATCTTGCCTCTGGTATTTTTTTATGGCAAACTAATTCAGATACCAACTTCATATCACATGAAAAACAAGCTGCCCCTTTTCCTCATGGAAAAGAATGTACCCCAAATCAACTTCTTATCAGATCAGTAGTTAACATTCTAAATGAATGTAGGAGGGATTGCAATTTCCCCTGGGCCCTTAAGGGCTCCAGGTATTAAACGTCTGACTTTCCCAGGCAACTAGATGTCCAAGTAGCTCACCTCTGAGAAGGCTACTTTTTTATGATTGTACTCTAAATAGGCAGTGTAGCAGATAGACTTCCCATGTGTGCAGAAATTCCTGGACCAATCTCAACTCTCTGAGGGATGAGGGAAAACGGGGAACCTTCTCATGTTGACCCTTCAGCTATAAATTTCCCTAATCAAGTCTATTCCTTAATCCCAATCACTTGTCTTTGTGGAATTAATACTGATTCTTCTTATTTATAATGAGTAGAAGCAAATCTTTGGAACAAAAAGTGCTCACTTGCTTGTTTCAGATACTAATGAGAAAGAGAGCTGGAGACAACTTATTCTCTGTCATTCACTCATTTATGTATTTATTCATTCATTATGAATTGAATACTTATCATGTGTTAGACACAGTGATAGATAGATATTGTGTTCACATATATGATACCACCTTGCTTCTGGTATTTTGTTATGGCAGACTAATACAGATACAAACTTCATTATCACATGAAAAACATCCTGGCAGGGGAGGCAGATATGCTTACCAAAAGTTACAATAGTTCTGTGGTAGGCACTATGGGAGCACATGAGCTTTCTTGTTTGTAACTAATACAAACACATGGCACATTCTAAAAGATAGACCACATATTAGGGGCATGAAACAAGTCTATATAAATTCAAGAAGACTGATTAAATACCAAGCATCTTCTCGGATCACAATGGCATGAAGTTAGAAATCAACTATAATAAAAAAACCTCAAAAACACTCAAATACATGGATGCTAAATAGCATGTTATTAAACAATGAATGGGTTACCAATGAGATCAAGCAATAAATTAAGAGCTTCCTGAAAACAAATGAAAATGAACACACAAATACCCAAAACCTACAGGACATGGCAAAAACAGTCCTGACAGGAAAGTTCATAGCATTACAGACCTATCTCAAGAAACAAGAAAAAGCACTAATAAGCTATATAACCCTACAGCTAAATGAATTAGAAAGAGAACAAGAAAATCTCAGGGGAAGTAGAAGGAAGGAAACAAAGATCAGAGAGGAAATAAATGACATAGAGACAAAAAAATACAGTACAAAATATCAATAAATCCAAGAGCTGGTTATTTAAAAAGACAAATAAGATTGATGAACCTCTAATCAGACTCATCAAGAAATAGAGAGAACACAAATAAATAAAATATATCCTAAAAATCCACCAAATACCAATCAGAAAGAATATATGCACCCCTATGTTCATAGCAGCATTATTTATCATACCTAAGATTTGAAAACAGCTCAAGTGCCCAATAGTAGGTGAATGGATAAAAAAATCTATGGGACATTTATGAAATGGAATACTATGCAGCTGTAAAAAAGGGATCTCTCTTGGGACAGCATGGATGGACCTGGAGAATATTATGCTAAGTGAAATAAGCCAATCTGAGAAAGACAAATGTCACATGATTTCCTTTATTCGTGGAATCTAATGAAAAAAATGAATTGACCAACAAAATAAGACTCGAAGCATGAAAGCATGAAACATACTGACATACCTCAATGTGGGGATAGGGGGACAAGAAGAGATAAACCAAGGAACTTATATACTTAGATGCATAGCCCATGGATACAGGCAATAGGGTGGTAAAGACCTAAGGGAGTAATTAGGGGCTGGGAGGAGGAGGGATAATAGGTGAGAAAATAGGGGACATCTATAATACTATCAACAATAAAATATATTTTAAAAAGAGAATAACCCAAGGCTAATCCAACACCAGTTCTTTTTTTTTAATCCTCCAACTGAGCCACACTGACCAGGGCCCATTAACAGATCTGATCATAGCTTGCCAAAACATCAACACACATGCTTATTTTTCATCATTTCTAGAACTCAGATAAATAAATAACAGAGCCTAGCTCTGCATTAAAAATAAAAAAATAAAAGTTTTGGTATGATTTCGGTATCCTTTTTCAGATATTTGTAGCAGCAGGATTTCCATATTGAGCGAGCACACCATTTTGCTAGAATGGGATATCTTTAATAATTTTCTTTTAAAAACAAGTCATTTACATACAACTTTTGTTTATTTAAAGAAAAACTTTTAGTAATAGAAATGGCATGTAGATTGGGTTTCCTGATAAGCAGACTCTAAAAGTTCATAGTGTTATAAAGAAGTTCCCTTGAGAACCACACTTGGGGAAGAAGATGGTTTGGGCAGAAGGAGAAGCTATAATGCAGGCCCATTAAACCTTTCCCTGACCCCACAGGGTGCTCTGAAGCTTAAATGATTTTTCTAATTCATCCCAAGTTAGGCTGACATGATCCAGTCTTTATGCTCCTGAACTGACTTATAGGAAGTGGGCTGACCCAGGGAGGACGCATAACCTTGGCTATGCAGTATTCTGCACCTGAGGCAGTCCCTGAAAGGACTGACCACTTGAAGTCTGTCTACATACAGCACTGCCAGCAACTGGGGCAACAACAGTACCTCACTGAAGAGAGGATCTGAATGGCACTTCACAATATCATCCACGTACATTCCAAAAGTCCATAAAGTGAAAAACAAGTAATAAATTTAGCCTAGCTAGTCACAGACCACAGAAACAAGAAAAAGAATGCCAAGACTGGCTTAACACAAGTTTCCAAAATAGCTCTTCCTCAAATCAAGAACACTGTAGTGATCTGATTTCCAAAATTAATAATGATTAAATCCAAGAAATGCCAGGAAGGATCTTGTCAGGAGAAATGCACTGAAGAATGTAGAAGGCAGCATTCCAGTAGCCTGCAGGAACTGGCTCCATTGTTCCCACTGCATGATTAATTATTGATTTGTCTTGTTAACAATGTAATAAAGATAATTATTCTATTAGACTCAATTCTGATACAGAAAGAAAAATTAGCTGAGTGAAATGAACATGCCATTTAAAAAATGTAATGGATGTGAAAGCATTGTGTTCAACTGTAAAACTATTTAAATGTACTCTAAAAATTAAGGCTTTGTTATTTTTATATAGCACCTATATTGTATATTATTAAGAACGGTAGACTTGGAGTAAGAAGACCTGAGTTTATATCCTATCTCTATATAGAAAGAATTTAACTCAGTTTAACTCAGCAAATATTTTTTTGTATTAACCATGTGACAGATATGAAGTCAGGCACAGATCTTGCCTAGAGATAATGGGAGTAAAATGCTATTGGTTATATTTGAGAAATTCTAGGTAAAGCTATATATGGTAGAGGATGGGAAATGAATAAGTAGTTCCTCTGTTTTCAAGATACGGAGAAATATATGAATATTCCAGAAATGGCTTGATGTTAATCTCTTTATTTTTTTAAATCCTCACACTTTAATTTCTTTTTTAAAAATCCTCACCCAATGACATTTTTATTGATTTGAGAGAGATAGAGATAGAGATAGAGATAGAGATGGAGAGAGATAGAGAGAGACAGAGAGACAGAGAGAGACAGAGAGGCAGAAACATTGATCAGTTGCCTCTCATAAGGGCCCCGACAGGGGATGGAACACATATCCTTTCGGTGTATGCCTTGATCAGGAACCAAACTCCCAAACTTTAGGTGTACGAGATGATGCTCCAACCCACTGAGCCATATAGGGCAGGAAAATCTCTTTAATTTTCAGAACAGATTATTATACATGGTTTTTGAGCCTTTAATTAAGGTGATGTGATCACTAAGAATTAGGAATGTGTTTGTTTGTTTTTTTGAGAATGTCAGATTAAATTTCATTTCTTACTTCTGAAGGACTAGCAAGTTGAGAATAGCATTTATACAGAACACTCATATCCCATCTTTTATGATATCCTTTGTACAAAATGTTGAATGAGAATAGAATTTAGCACAGTTTTAGCCAGTCTGACAACCATGTGTAGCCCATATTCCTTTTCACTCCACAACCTGTGAGGTTCAAACCCTCCCTTTAGAGTAGATTACTTCTCCATGGCTTCCTCTACTTTCTTAATATGATTCCATAGATACATTTCCAAGGTTGTCCCATGTCCATCCACAGGTAACTCAACATCACTTCTAGTTGTTCCCCCAAAATATTCACTCTTACAATTGAGTTTATGAGGAAGGTTGATTTATACCAAAGATTTTATAAAGCAAAATGAGATAATTAATTCCACTAACAAAAAACAACTCTAAGGGTTAACAATGAGTTAAAAACTTCAGTTGGGTTCTCCAACTTTGATGTTTTACTGGTTTCTTAAATTGGCATAATAACCATCTTTCTGATCCCTTAATTTCTCCATATTTTTCTTTTATTCTCTTTTATTCTTACTCTTACAAAAATAAAATGACAAGATTTATCTTTTTAACTCTACAGTGCAATTTCTTTCCACCCCTGAATATTTGGAAACAGCTGACACTAGGCTTCTGTGTGGATTAGAGGTGGGGCATCAGAAAAGGGTGTTTGACTACCTTCTATTCACAAGTGCATATTAAGCAAATTTCCAAAACAAGAACAGTGATCACTTTACAAGATATTCTGGTTAATAAATTTTTATTTTTTCAACCTCATTATATGTAAATTTGTATCTGGTTGATCAGTGGGTAAATATAATTCTAAAAATTTATGGAGGATTACTGAAGGTTTTAGGCTCTAAAGTTGACCCAGTATTGCTAATGTCTTTAACAAGAACTTGAGCAAAAGATTGGAAAAATGCTTGTCAACATTTAGAATGACAGAAAGTAGAAGAGAATAGCTGATGAGTTGGTTAGAATAATAGTATAAAATGAACACAATAAAATTTAATATACAAAAATCTAAAATCTTAGGCTTAGATTCAAATATTTAGATGAACATATAAGAATTGGAAGATACCTGGTTATAATTATTAATTTTATGTCTCTACTCACTTAGGCTACAGTCCCCAGTTATTAAATTAAACAGTAGTTATTGCTGGGAGAGTATTTTATAGATGTTATTAAAACCTATAAACAGGTTTCTTTAAGTATGGGAGATTATCCTAGATAATCTGAGCTGGGCTGAATTAATCAGATAAAAGGTTTAATCAGTTAAATGGGAGCTGAGGTTTCCCTGAAAGGGAAAATTTAACCTGTAAACAGTGGCTTCAGCTGCTGGACTAGGAGTTCCAGCCTGCCCTTGTTGACAGCCAGCCCCACACAATCATGCATGTCAATGCCTTGCTATAAATCCTTTAACATATATCTCTTATTGGTTACTTTTTTCTGGTCGAGCCCTGACTGATACACTGGTTTAATATTTTAGGTGAGCAAATATTTCAATTTTCTGTAAGTTCATTATATGTCATCACTGATAGCGGTACCAAGAACAACTAACAGGATCTTAGAAACAATATGCATGAGCCACAGTAGTCAGGGAGGTAGGGTAATAGCTCCACTATATCCTACCTGGAGCAATAAATAACAAGATGATTAGGTCTGGCTCCAAATGACATAGTTTAATACCAACATAGACTACTACTTAAGATCAAGTGATTTTTGGTTTAATATAAACTAAGATCATAAGAAAGAGATGTATTAAATGTATATATATAAAAGCCTAAGTGACTGTTGCAACTGAAACAACTGAACAGACAACCAAACAGGCTGCGTGGGGCAACCAGCCCAGCAGTGGGGTTAGTGAGAGACAACCAAACAACTGAGCAGCAGGCTGCATGGGGTGACCAGGCCAGCAGGGAGGGCACCTATGGGTGATCAGGTAGGCAGGCAGGTGAGCAGTTAGGAGCCAGTGGTCCCGGATTGTGGGAGAAATGTCCCCTGAGGGGTTCCTGGATTGGAGAGGATACAGGCTGGGCTGAGGGGATGAATTTCATGCGTCAAGCCTTTAATATCATAAGTGACTTTGTATGATGTAGTGAGCTTAATCACAAATATTTAAGTAGGAGCTAGTTGTTATCTGCCAAAAATACCTGATAAAAGATGACATTAGATTAGATGATTTCTAAAGTTTTGTAATTAATTCTAATATCCTGAAATGTTATTTTTAATAACTATGCTACTATTCCATATTACTGAAAGTTCATCCTTTTAGTTCATGCCATCTAATTTTTTGTCTGTAATACCTGGTGTGTTGAATGTCTTCTGATTGCCTGTCTAGATCAACTCTTCTCTATTCTGTTCCCTGGCACACGGAACCCACATGGACTAGATCAATGAACTCCCTTCTCCTCCAGCTTCTGGTTAGGTTGGACTGAAAGGCACCAGCAGGAGAGATGGAGTATAGGAAGAGCATGAGGAAGGCTACTAAAAATTACCCAATTTAATTGTAGGTGAAGCATCTAGAATGAGTAGGGTAAAAGTATGAAAATATATGGCAGGAATTTGCCCACAAATTGCTCCATAAATGTCTTTAATGCTTAGCTTTATTAAATACCTGAGATGGGAAATCATAAATGTTTCAGTTTGAGTGAGGTTAATACAACAACTACGAATCAGTGGACCTATGCTAAATAAAAGGCAGACCATGTTTCAATGTTAAAAAAAAAGTGGTCAGGTGAAATGTTTCAGTGTATATCACTTAGATTTAAAATAGGTTAAAGAGATGTATATATAACTTTTTATAATGCCATTAAAATTTATCTTAATTCTTTCTTTCAGAACTCTTAAATAAGGTATTAATAAAATAGAACTTCATATATATGTTTGAAAAGAGATAGCTTTCATACATTAGACTTAAATAAAATGTTGAAATTGACTCAAATTTTATGATTGAGCACTAGTTAACTTATACAGATAGAATCTATGCAGACTTTGTTATATTATCTCGTCCACTCTTTTATCCAGAGAAATTGATGCATTAATCAAGCATGTCTTTACAAGGAGAGTTTCAGATAGTCTAGGGAAAATGAGAGTATTACATTAATTATTATTTTCTTCAAAGTATAAAGGTTTCAATTAGCAGTATAGCTGATAAATGTTTTATCTGCACAATTTTTTTGATATTTCCCCCCTATGAGTTCTATTTATTAACCTTGCTTATTTTCATCAGTACAAATTCTGAATCTAAAATGAGGGTAAGAAACTGCCAAATTTAAGGCTTCTGTATATATAAATATTTATTACTGTATTCTAAGACTTTTAAAAAAGTAGCTCTAAAATTCAATTTTAAATTATATAAAGTTATTTTACATTTACATGTGAAAGGCAATTCAACTTACAATAATTTTTATTTCTTTTTGAGATATCTTTATTTCGAATTCCTTTTATTCTCAATTCATGTTCATTCTTCTTTTTTTCCAAGAGATTTTCTCTTTTATTGATTACTTTGACCAATTTTCTTCGTTCCAATATATATGATAAAAATTGTTTGATTTTGTTCACTGATATCTACAAAGAAAAAGATTTTTGCTCATGTTTTGTGTAACTTAAAAAATAAAACAGGAAAGTAAAAACTTTCATCTATTCATGGGAAAAATAGTAGTTTAATGCAATCACTCTAATGACTGCTTAGTTCACTTTAAAAATTCAAATCATTTTTTTAAATCTTCACCCAAGGATATTTTTAAAATTGATTTTATGGAGAGAGGAAGGGAAGATGAGAGAAAGAGAAAGAGAAACATCAATGTGAGAGAAAAACATTGATTGGTTGCCTCCGATATATGCTCTGACTAAGGACTGAACCTGCAACTTAGGTATGTGCCCTGACTAGGAATCAAACCTGCAACCTTTGGGTGTACAGGATGATACTCATACCAACCAAGTCATCCGGCTAGGAAAAAAATTCATATCTTTTATAAATAAAAACCTTTAAATCTATTGTATTGTCATCTGAACTGCAGAGCCAAGCATTAAAACCTAAATGTTCTAAATAAAATAGAGAATTTAACCAAGTTTACTTTTCTACTGGTAAGTTGTCATGGTAACATCCATTGTGTACACTTAAAAAAGATGAAGATATTGATACTGCCTTCACATCACAACAAATTTATGATAGATAGAAAGTAAGAAAATCTTGTGACTAACAAAAATAAAAATGTAAAAAAATGTTTTTCCAAAGTTCTTTCCACAATTTAAAGTCCCTCTTTCCAAGGTCACTTTCTAGACTGCTTAACACCTTCCATGTTGTAGCAAAGACATCAGAGCAATGACCCAGAAGCTAGAACATGCAGGGACATGAAGCTATGTAGTAAGGACTCTTATTTTTAAACAACTATATTGTGATATAATTCTCATTTTATAGTTATAAATATACTAGAGTCCTAGTGCATTAACTCATGCACCAGTGGGGTTCCTCTGCTTGGCCTGTGGGATCAAGGTGAAACCAGCTCTCTAACATCCCCTGAGGGGTCCCAGATTGCAAGAGGCCACAGGGCAGGATGAGGGATCCCACCGGTGCACAATTAGAGCTGGAGAGGGCTACAGGAGGTTGGCCAGCTAGGGAGGGACTATAAGAGGAGTCCAGGGCATGTTGCCCATCTTGCTCAGTCCCTATCAGCTGGACCCCAGCAGCAAACTAACCTACCGGTCATGGCGTTTACACCTGGTGGTCAATGCATGTCATAGCAATTGGTTGACTGTCTGCCCCCTGGTGGTCAGTGCACATTATAGTGAGCGGTTGATCAGTCTTATTATATCATTAGCATATTACGCTTTGATTGGTTGAACAAAAAACTGGACTACCAGACACTTAGGATATAGAGGTTTTGATTATATAGGATAATTGTATGTTAAGTGAACAATTCAATGGTTTTTAGAATATTCATAAATATGTGTAAACATCATCACAGTCATTTTCAGAACATTTTTTTTCACCTCAAGAAGAAAACATGCATCCTTTAGCTATTACCCTCCTTATTTTTTCAATTCTCCTACTCTCAGTCCCAAGCAACCACTAATCAATGTTCCACCTCTATAGGTTCCCCTGTCCTGGAATTACTATATTATGTGGGTTTTGGTAACTGACTTCTTTCACTTAGCATAATGCTTTCAAGGTTGATCCATGTTGTTGTGTGCATCAGCATTTCATTATTTTTTATGGCCAAATAACATTCCTTATATGGATATACTACATTCTGTTCATCTGCTGATGAATATTTGAGATGTTTCCACATTTTGGCTGTTATGAATAATGCTGCTGCAAACATTTATGTACAAGTTTCTGTGTGGATATATAATAGCTTTGAGTGTGGGGTTGCCAGATTCAGCAAATAAAAATACAAGATGTGTAGTTAAATGCTAATTGCATATAAGCAATGAATTTTTAATAAGTATAAATATGTGCCATATATAAATCTTATACCATAGAAATGTATACTTGAAACCTATATGATCCTATTAACCAATGTCACTCCAATAAATTTATTAAAATCTTCTATAATAATAAAAGCATAATATGCTAATTAGACTTCTGGACGAAGCCTGAGCTGCAAGGGAAGCATGGGTCCCAGGTGCCACAGGGAAGCTTGTGGTAGCAACCAGGGGAAGGAAGGCCAACTCTTGCATGAATTTTATTTATTGGGCCTCTAGTAAATAAACAAACAAAGCCAATTAGACTGTAGAAAAAAAATAAGTATGTGCCAAATATTGCATGTTAACAAATAAACCCACAACGTATAATGGCTCAAAATCAATAGGCAGGTGTCCAACTTAGTGGCAGCTGTCACTCAGGAATCCAGGCAAATAGAGGGTGTGCTGACTTCAACATGGGAATCACAAGGTTTTCCTAAGCATTGATATCTAGCAGGCAGAAAGGGAAAGAGCATGGAAGACCATGTGCAGAAGCATTTTTGTTTTATTTTATTTTGTTTTGTTTTTTTCAATAGGCCAGACCTGGAAGTGGCATAATACTTTGAGCCACTTTTGATTTAAAAGTAGCCAACAGCTAAGTTAAGGAGGCAGTGCAAGCTCATCAAATGCCTTTGATTGTCTGGTAGTTCTATCTTCTTCTACAGTGGCCATTGTTTCTTGATTTTGATTCCGTTTTCACTCAGTGGGAGTGGGCAGTACAACAGCCAACTGGAGCAAGTGCTAGTATAATGGACATCAGGCAGACAGAGAGCCTTTCTCTAACTCTCAAAAGCATCAAAAGATTATATATTCAATAAAAGACCGTGTTATAAGATAGACATATATAAGGGAGACAGCCATGCACAGTAAAAAGACGTTACCCTCATAAAGATGATGTTCTGGTGGATAAGATAGTAATCAACTGATTAAAGGAGGTTTTTAAAAAAGAGTAGGGGGATGAAATTGATAAAAGTTGGTGTTGTTTGATATAGGATGGTTAGGGACAAGTCCTCTGATAATTTTGGAGTAGACCCTTCTGTGAGAAAGCAGGGATTAGTAATAAAAGTACCTCAGGAAAGAGTTCTATCAAAGGAAATATCAAAAGCAAAGGCCCGGAAGCAAGGGCACCTAGTGATACAAGTATAAATAGTATAGTTGCCACAGAATGCTTGGTGATATTAGATAGCACAAGGTTCTCAAGGTCTGGGGGGGGGGGGGTTCTTACTAAATTATATTTTTGCTAAATGTTAAAATGTAGCATAGTATTTTGTAAAAGAAGAGGTATTTAGGAAGAGCTTGACAGGAACATGAATAAGCATAGCCAAATGCAAGGAGGAAATCAATGTGTAATCTATATATATGAAAAGCCAGTGACCAGAATACCATAACAACTGGTATTATGCCCACTGTGGCCAGTGAAATGGCCTGATTGTGGGGGGGTGGGGGAGCTGGGGGGGCAAACCTCCCCCAGCCCTTTCCTCTGGCTAGCCCTGCCCCTAATCACACCCACGTCAATAGGGAGTGGGGCTAGCTGACCAACCTCCTGAAGCCCCTCCCTCTGGCAAGCCCCGCCCTTGATGGGCCCCCACCAACCTGATCAGGGGTACGGCTGACTGGCCCACTGCCCACAGTCCCTCCCCATGGCTAGACCCATACCCAATCAACCTCACCACCCCAATCGGCCCTCGACCCCTTCCACAGCCAGCCACACCCCTAATAGGTCCCCCCATCCTAATCAGGGGTGGGGCCCACCAGCCAATTGCCTGCAGCCCCTCTCCCCCAGCTAGCCCAGCCCTGATCAAGCCTCAATTGGGGTGGGCCAGCCAGCCAACCTCCTGCTTTCTCCTCCTCCCAACAGGCCTGGCACCAATTTGCTGGTTGGGATTGAGCCAGCCAGACCATACCCATGCATGAATTTGTGCACTGGGCCTCTAGTTATCCTATAACCATGGAGCTTAATTTCCAGTGTGTGAATCAAAGATAAACAATTACATAGATAGATTCCTTCCACCTCCACCCCTGACTCTGTTTCACCACCACCACTTCTTCTCCTTTACCTTCAGTCCCTGCACCGTGGGAAATACCTCAGATCCTAACCCTTGGAAACCTCAGTGTCTTCAAGCTCTGGGCATCCAGCTGAAAAAGAAGGTTCTAGAAGGAAAAAAAATGGCGGCGGAACAGAGGGATGCGATATGAATGTTGTCCCAGGGCAGACGGAGGAGCAGCTGAGGGTAGCTCAGGGAGTGTTTGCTGGCAAGTTGGGGGACAGCTGTGCTCCAGGAGAAGATAAGGGACTGGCCTCCCTTGACCAAGCAGCCCAGGTGCTGCTGGGTTCTCTCATGGAACCACCAGCTCGGAGGTGGACCATGCCATCTTGAAGGGGAAGAGCCTGAAAATATACAGCTGCAGTATCCACTGGACGGCTGAGGCCCCCAGAACACCAATGCCCAGTTGGTGCAGATGCGCAGATTCGAAGGAGCTCTGTGCTCTGGCATGGAAAGATCAGATTTCCCCTGGGGTTACTTTGGGCACGAGACCGAGGGAGCTGGCAGAGCTGGGAGATCTGCGCCTGAAATAAAGTCTGTGGCTGTTGGAGCTGGTAAATGTGGAAGAGGGCCCTTGGAGCTGGTGGCAGAGGAAATTCCTACAAAGCAACCCATTTGAGGAGGGAAGCCCAAAAATTTTGGGAGGGCCCTGGCTGCTAAACCCAAGGGGGAAAGGGGATATGCGCAGACATATGTGCAGAACCTAAATTCACATACTTGCATTTTTTCCTCTCCTAATCCAAGCTTCTGAGTGCTAAACCAGGATCGTGGGATCCCCTGGTGGGGGATAACCTGGGAAATCGCAGGGGAGAACTATTTTTGGAGCCTGGAGAAAAAAGTCAGCTGTCTCTATTAGAGAGGCAGCTCTGGGGCAGCCCGTCCCCGCAAATCAGTATTGAATACCACAGGGATAGTGGGATTTTAGCTCAGGGTAGGGAGGACCAATAGACCTAGAGGTCAATCTAGAAACACTGTCACCCAGAGGCTGAGTCACAAATTGACTCTTGTGTAACACAAATTAAGGAATTAATTTTATTTTCTCTTTATTCTACTTTGGGATTAGTGTTCTACAGTCTATTATCATCTACCCTTTATTATCTTTTTACTCTACCTCAACTTCACATTTATGCCACCACTTTCTTGCTAACATTTCCCTATTTAGTGCCTTGTTTCCCTTACACTTTTCCTGCTTAGATTTACCTTATTCTTTCTTTTTACCCCCTTAAGATTTCACCCCACTTATATATCTAATCTCCAACCACCTATTCCAAGTCCATGCATACCTCTCGCTTCTCTGACTTCACTATCCTAAATTGTTTTTTACTCTGTCCTGTTGTTGTTGTTGTTTACTTGACTGTTGATTATATCGATTTCTCATGCAGGTTTGTGAGATTGGTTTGCTAATTTTTTTCTCTTGGTTTGTTTTGTGGGTGGTTTTTTTTTTGGTGTTTTTTTTTTTTGTTGTTTTCATTTGTATTGTTTTTTGATAGATTTTTGCTTCTGTATTCCCTCACCTCTCTTGATATTAGTAGTTGTATGTAGTTTGTATCCATCTCCAGTACTTGTTGCTGGCTTTTGTTCAGATTAGTGGCTGTCCTATAGGAGTTTCCACCCCACATTTATAGTTTATTCCCCTTTCCTTCCTCCCTCTCTCCCTCCCTCCCTCCCTCCCTCCCTCCCTCCTTCCTTCCTTCCTTCCTTCCTTCCTTCCTTCCTTCCTTCCTTCCTTCCTTCCTTCCTTCCTTTTTTTCTTTCTTTCTTTCCTTCTTCCCCTTTTCCCAATATCATTTTGGCATTCCTGTCTGTGTGTGTGTGTGTTTGTGTGTGTGTGTGTGTGTGTGTGTGTGTGTGTGTGTGTGTGTGTCTGTGTGTGTGTGTGTGTGTGTGTTTTCTCTTTCTTCTTTCTCACCTATCTCTGAATTTGCCTCTCTCTGGCAATCACCTTTATTTGGAGTTACCAATACTGTGACTTCATTCCTGTTAAGTGCCTGATGTGTTGCACCTGGTCGTGTTGTATTTTGTGCCTTTAAATCAATGCAAGAGAGTGAGAACTACATATCCAGACACACAGAGAAGAGAGACCATGGGGAGACAAAGAAACAGCCCACATATGAAAGAAAAACAAGCTTCACCAGAAAAGGAGGTAAACAAAATGGAAGTTAGCAACCTGTCAGAGAAAGAATTCAGAGAAATGGTCATAAGGTAGCTGAAAAGAATGGAGGGCAAATTTGACAATATGAGTAAGAACCAAGAGGAAATGAAGAAGAGCCAAGAAGAAATGAAAAGTGACAGTGCTGAAATAAAAAACTCAATAGAAAGTATAAAGAGTAGACTAGAAGAAGCAGAGGACTGCATCAGTGAGCTAGAAGACAAGGTAGGAAAAATACCCAAGTAGAGCAGCTTCTAGAAAAAAAATTAAAAAGCAGGAGGAGAGCCTAAGGGAACTATGGGACAACATGAAACAAAACAACATCCGTATAATAAAGCTTCCAGAAGGACAGGAAACTGAGCAAGGAATAGAAAACCTGTTGGAAGAAATAATGACAGGAAACTTCCCTGATATAGGAAAGAAAAAACCCAAACAAATCCAAGAAGCTCACAGAGTCCCAAGCAAAATGAACCCCAAAAGACCTACGCCAAGGCACATTATAATTAAATTGGTAAACACCAAAGACAAAGTAAGAATCTTAAAAGCCACCAGAGAGAGACAGAAAGTCACCTACAAAGGAACCCCAACAGACTAACAAGTGATTTTTCAACAGAAACGTATCAGGCCAGAAGGCAATGGAATGAAATATACAAAGTCATGCAAAGGAAGAGTCTGAATCCTAGAATACTGTACCTAGCAAGGCTATCAATCAAAATTGAAGGTCAAATCAGGAGCTTCACAGACAAAAAAGGTCTAAGGGAATTCATTACCACCAAACCAGCAATGCAAGAAATGCTAAAGGGTCTGCTGTGAAAAGAAATAGGAAGCAAAGGAACACGGGGTAAAGAACAAAAATGGCATCAAATAAGTACCTATCAATAACAACTTTAAATGTAAATGGATTAAATACTCCAATCAAAATACATATGGTAATGTACTGGATAAGAAAACACGACCCATGTATCTGCTGTATACAAGAAATCCACCTCTGAAAACAAAGACACATACAGACTAAGGGTGAAAGGATGGAAAAAGGTTCTTCAGGAGAATGCAAATGGAAAAAAGCTGGAGTAGGCAATACTTATATCCAACAAATTAGATCTCAAAGTGAAGGACATAACAAGAGATAAAGAAGGCCACTTCATAATACTAAAGGGAGCAATCCAACAAGAAGAAATAACTCGGGTAAACATACATGCACTCAATACAGGAGCACCCAAATACATACAAAAACTCCTAGAGGATATCAAGGGAGAGATAGACGGCAATACAATCATAGTAGGAGACTTTAATATCCCACTATCACCATTGGACAAATCCTCTAAAGAAAAAATCAGTAAAGAAACATCAGTCCTCAATGACTCACTAAACCAGATGGAATTAATTGACATCTTCAGA
The DNA here is from genome assembly GCA_027563665.1 of Antrozous pallidus. Classification (NCBI taxonomy): domain Eukaryota; kingdom Metazoa; phylum Chordata; class Mammalia; order Chiroptera; family Vespertilionidae; genus Antrozous; species Antrozous pallidus. The sequence goes on along the minus strand of CM050518.1, from coordinate 22,419,836 downwards.
TCATTTCACCTCAAAGCCATATAATACACATTATTTTCAAGTGCCCATGGGCCATTCTCAAAGATAAATAATATGTTGGGTCATAGGCAAAGTCTCTTCAAATTCAAGAAGATAGAAATCATATCAAGCATATTCTCAGATCACAGTGGCATAAAGCTGGAAATCAACTACAATAAAAACAATCCAAAGAAGTCAAACACATGGAGACTAAACAGCATGCTATTCAACAATGACTGGGGTACCAGAGAGATGAAGGAAGAAATAGAAAACATCATGGAAACAAATGAAAATGATAGCACAACACTCCAAAATCTACGGGACACAACAAAAGCAGTTTTGAGAGGGAAGTTCATAGCTCTACAATCCTACTGCAAAAAACAAGAAACAGTGGCAATAAATTATCTAACCCAACAACTCAAAGAGTTAGAAAGAGAGCAACAAGAAAAGTCCAGTGTAAGCAGAAGGAAGGAAATAGTAAAGATCAGAGCAGAGATAAACAACATAGAGACGAAAGAAACAATATAGAAGATCAACAAAACCAAGAGCTGGTTCTTTGAAAGCCTAAACAAGATTGATGAACCTCCAGTCAGGCTCACCAAGAAGCAAAGAGAGAGGACCCTAATAAATAAAATCAGAAATGAAAGAGGTGAAATAACAACAGACCCCATTGAAGTACAAAGGATTGTTAAAAAACACTATGAACAACTAATTCTACTCCAACAAACTGGACATTTGGAGGAAACGGATATATTCCTGGAAAAATATAACCTCCCAAAACTCAATCAGGAAGAATCTAAACAGCTCAATAGACCAATAAATATGGAAGAAATTGAAGCAGCCATCCAGCAAAAGCTTCCAGCAAACAAAAGCCCAGGGCCAGATGGCTACACAGGGGAATTTTACCAAACATTCAAGGAAGAACTAAAACCTATCCTCTTTAGACTATTCCAGAAAATTCAAGAGGACGGAACACTTCCAAACTCCTTCTATGAAGCTGGCATCACCCTAATACCAAAACCAGATAAAGATGACACAATGAAAGAGAATTACAGGCCAATATCCCTCATAAATATGGATGCCAAAATCCTCAATAAAATTCTAGCAAATCAGATCCAGCATTACATCAGAAAGATCATACACCATGACCAAGTAGGATTTATCCCAAGAATGCAAGGATGGTACAATATTCCAAAATCAATAAATATGATACATCATAAAAAACAAATTGAGAGCTAAAAGCCACATAGTCATATCAATTGACGCAGAAAAAGCATTTGACAAAATCCAACACCCTTTCTTGATAAAAACTCTCAACAAGGTAGGAATAAATGTTTCATACGTCAACATAATAAAAGCTATATATGTCAAACCCGCAGGAAACATCATACTCAATGGGCAAAAACTACAACCATTTCCCCTAAGAACAGGAACAAGAGACAGGGATGCCCCTCTCACCCCTCATGTTCGACATAGTACTGGAAGTATTAGCCATTGCAATTAGACAAGAAGAAGAAATGAAAGGCATCCAACTTGGAAAGGAAGAAGTAAAGCTATCCTTTTTTGTAGATGACATGATATTGTACATAAAAAACCCGAAAGATTCCATAAAAAAACTAATAGACTTAATAAATGAGTTCAGCAACACAGTAGGCTACAAAATCAACACCAAGAAATCTATGGCATTTCTATACACTAATAGTGAACTTACAGAAAGAGAGACTAAAAAAGCAATCCCCATTTACCATCACACCAAAAAAATAAGATACCTAGGAATAAACTTAACTAAGGAAGTAAAAGATCTATTCGCGGAGAAATATAGGACATTAAAAAAAGAGATAGAGGAAGATGTAAACAGGTGGAAGAACATGCCATGTTCATGGATTGGGAGAATCAACATCATTAAAATGTCCATACTACCCAAAGCAATCTATAAATTTAATGAACTCCCCATTAAAATACCAATGGCATATTTCACAGTCCTAGAAAGAACTCTCCAAAAATTCATCTCGAATAAAAAAAGACCCCGAATAGCCACAGCAATCCTGAGAAAGAAGCACAAAGTCAGTGGGATTTCAATACCAGATTTCAAGCTGTATTACAAAGCTACTGTTCTCAAGACAGCCTGGTTCTGGCACAAGAACAGACATATATAGACCAATGGAATAGAACAGATAATCCAGATATCAACCCAAACCACTATGCTCAATTAATATTTGACAAAGGAGTCATAAACATAAAATGGAGTCAAGATAGTCTCTTCAATAAATGGTGCTGGGTAAATTGGACAGACATATGCAAAAAAATGAAATTAGACCACCCAACTTATACCATACACAAAAATAAACTCAAAATGGATACAAGACTTAAAACATAAGATGGGAAACCATAAAAACATTAGAGGAATCTACAGGAAGAAAAATCTCAGACATATGCTGAAAGAACTTCTTCAGGGATACTGCTCCTAGGGCAATGAAAGCTAAAGAGAAACAAATGAAACTACATCAAAATAAAAAGCTTTTCTACAGCTAAAGAGACCGTCAGAAAAACAACAAGAAAATCCACTGTATGGGAGAACATAATTGCAAATGTTATCAGTGATAAAGTTTTAATCTCAAGCATCTACGGGCAACTCATACAACTTAATAAAAGGAGGACAGGAGGACTAAGATGGCGGCAAAGGTAAAACACCTATCTTGCCGTCATAATCAGCAATTTTAATACTACAACTTAACAAAAGAACAAACACCTTCCAGAATCACCAGAAAGCTCGCCGAGTGAAAATTCCACAAATAAAAGTGAAGATAAGATACTGTGACTCGGAGGAGTGGCGGCGGACAGCGTTGAAAGTTTTGCGCAGAGAGAGGTTTGGAGCGCGCGCCGCGGAGAGGGCAGGCGGCTGAAAACTGGCCAGTTTTCTAGAACGGGGAGACAAAGACGTCCCACTGGACTGATTCTCCAGCTCTGGGCGAAGTCCAGAGAACCCACTATCACACGGGGTGAAAACTGGACAGTGGGAGGGCACGCCGAAGCTCAGGTGCTGCTGGGTCTCCCGGCTTCTGGAGAAGGCAGCTTGCGCGCGAACAGCTCGGCTGCGTGACGGTGCAGAGAGCGCACTGCGACTTGTCTCTCATTCAGGAAACCATCAGACTGCTTTGTTTTATGACCCTGGGTGAGACATTGCGCATGCAGACTCATTTTGGGAAAGTCTGAATTCCCCAGCAGCCGGTGGAGCTCCGCAGCGGCTCTCTCTCAGAGGTGCTGGCAGCCATTGCCCTCTGCACAGAGTCCCTGAGGCCGCATAGGGCAAAGCCAACACTGTCTGCTTGGCCTGGAGACTCCGCCCACCCAACCTGAGCACAGCTGAGCTTCACAGACAATTGGCCTGGGTGTCAACCCTCCAAGTGCTAACAACGATTAACTGAGCTTAACTTCAGCGAGACTGTGCAGCCCATATCCACCTCAGGTAACTGGGGAGGCTGAGCCACTATCCCTAGTAGGAAGTCTACCACACAAAGCTAATTGACCAACTCAGGGAAGCAGCCACCATGCAGCAACATGAAAAGAAATCAGATGTGAAAGAAATGGAGGAAAAAAAAACGACTGGACATGGAATTCAAAACCACGGTTATACGGTTTTTCAAGAGGCTCCAACAAAAGATCGAGGCCTATAAGGAAATAAGCAAGACCACAAAGGAAATGAATGAGTCCTACAAGAAAATGAACAATACCCTCAAGGATATAAACGAGAGCTGCAAAGAAATGATCAAGACCAACGTGGAAATGAATGAGTCCTACAAGGAAATGAAAGAGACCCTCAAGGATATAAAGGAGACTCTCAAGAATATGAAAAAGGACCAACCAGAAATTAAGCATACACTGACTGAAACAAAAAATATTATACAAAGACCTAAAAGTGCTCTGGAGCACCCCAAGAACCAAGTTAAAGATTTGAAATACAAAGAGGTAAAATCCACTCAGCTGAAAAAGCAAGAAACCAAAGAATCCAAAAAATTGAAGATAGTATAAGGGGCCTCTGGGACAACCTCAAGCATACCAACATCCGAATTATAGGGGTGCCAGAAAAAGAGAGAAAGCAAGATACTGAAAACCTATTTGAAGAAATAGTGACTGAAAACTTCCCACACCTGGTGAAAGAAATTGACTTAGGAGTCCAAGAAGTGCACCGAACCCCAAAATATAGGAACCCTAAGAGGACCACACCAAGGCACATCATAATTAAAATGCCAAGAGCAAAAGACAAAGAGAGAATATTAAAAGCAGCAAGAGAGAAACAGTTGGTTACCTATAAGGGAGCACCCATACGATTGTCAGCGGATTTCTCAACAGAAACGATGCAGGCCAGACAGGAGTGGCAAGAAATATTCAAAGTGATGAACAGCAAGAATCTACAACCAAGATTACTCTATCCAGCAAAGCAATCATTCAGAATTGAAGGTCAGATGAAGTGCTTCGCAGATAAGAAAAAGCTAAAGGAGTTCATCACCACCAAACCAACATTATATGAAATGGTGAAAGATACTCTTTAAGAAGAGGAAGAAGAAAAAGGTAAAGATGAAAATTATGAACAACAAATACACATTTATCAACAAATGAACATAAAATCAAGTGAATTGATAGGCTGTTGAACAGGATAGACTGGTGAATATAACAGAAACATGGACATAGAGAGGGAATGGACTGACAATTCTTGGGGAGAAAAGGGTTGTGGGAAGTGCAGCAAGAGACTGGACAAAAATCTAGCAACAATGGGAGAGGACATTGGGGCGGGGGAGGTGAGGGTGGAGGGTGGGATAGGTACAGGGTGGAGGGGAGCTATAGGGGGATAAAAAGGGGAAACAATGTAATTAATAAACTGAACAATAAAGATTAAAAAAATAAAAAAATAAAATTCAAGTGAATTATTAAAAAAAAAAAAAAGAAACACTAACGATGAGAAAGAATCATCAATTGGCTGCCCCCTGCACCCCCTTCTGGGATTTGAACCCACACAAAAAAAAAGGAGGACAAATGATCCAATAAAAAAATGGCAACAGACGTAAATAGAATCTTTTTGAAAGAAGACAAAAGGAAGACCCAGAGACATATGAAAACCTGCTCAAAGTCACTAATTATCTGAGAGATGCAAATAAAAATGACAATGTGGTACCATCTCACATGGGTCAGAATGTCTTACATCAACAAATCAACAATGGACAAGTGCTGGAGAGGATGTGGAGAAAAAGGAACTCTCGTGCACTGCTGGTGGGATTTTAGACTAGTGCAGCCACTGTGGAGAATAGAATGGAGTTTCCTCAAAAAACTAAAAATGGAGCTCCCATTTGACCTAGTGATCCCACTTCTAGGAATATATCCCAAGAAACTAGAAACGCAAATTAGAAAGGAAATATGTACCTCTATGTTCACAGCAGCACAATTTACCATAGCTAAGATTTGGAAACAGCCTAAGTCCCCATCAGAAGATGAGTGGATTAAAAAACTGTGGTACATCTACACAATGGAATACTATGCTGCTATAAAAAAGAAGGAGCTCTTACCATTTGCAACAACATGGATGGAGCTGAAGAGCATTATGCTAAGTGAAATTAGCCAGGCAGAGAAAGATAAATATCACATGATCTCACTCATTTGTGGACTATAATGAACGATATAGACTGATGAACAAGAATGGATCCAGAGACTGAGAAAAGTCCATTAGAATGTCAAACCTCAGGGTAAGTGGGAGGTGGTGGGAATAAGGGGGAAAGTCAATATATTTGACCTTTTGAACTAAGTTAAGTAATTTGTGTTTTTACACCCCTGACAAAGTTTATATAAAGTTATAAAAAAATTGGCAGCTAGTTTGAGATTGAATTGACATGGCCTAGAGCTAGTCATCTTTTATGCACACCAGTCCTTAGGCTAGGCCCTCCTTATCCTCCTGTGACACCATAATACCCTTACATGATATTATTCTACAATGTCATTATAATTTTATATATTTTACAGCAGCATATTGTACAATTATCCCAAATAAACTTACAAACTGTTCTTTTAATGTTTGGCAGCAATTTGAAAAAGGATAGGAAATGAATTAACCCCTTTCAGAAGGAATTAAGGCACTGGGAAGGCACTCGAGTATTCTATATTGGCCCCTCTTGCCCTTTTTGCCAAGAGGGTCCCTCTGCTTACAATCCAAATACACACAGCTGTTGCCTGAGCTTTCAGTTCAAGCTGTGGCTGAAGCCTCTGGGCGGCTGGTATCATGGATCTGTCTCTCGCCCAATGGTGTGAGCTGAGCCCTCTCTGAAGAAGAAACCTGGGTCCCTCGAGATATGTGATCAGTACCGGTACCCTGCCAGCAGGCAAGGGGACCCCAAGGCAGGTGCTGGATGTGGAGGCCACGGGGGCATAGACTACAAAGGAGACAGAACTGAACCTCACATCACCCTGTTTGGCCCTGGAGGATGGCTGGTTAGCCAGAGACGGGTAAGATTCCTCAGGGAAGGAACAACCTAAGACAGGCACAGGCGCAGAGGGGCCAACAGAAGAGAACTAAAAGGTCAACAGAGGTGGGGCACAGACTCTCACCCACTAACCTTGCAGGGGCCTGCACTTTCACCTCTTTGAGGGAGGTCTCCTGCCCCCACGGCTGCTTCGCCTCCCATGTACAGCTCAGACTGGGACCCAGGTTATAGACAGAGACTCGGCCAGCAACAGCTGCTCTATATCTAAATCTTGTCTAATACCAGGAATGCTCAGGACCTATTCAAGAATGCAAATAATCCTTTCCACTAATATTTACAGGGTAAACTAAGATTTTTGCTTGAGTATTAAAATTGACAGTAAAATAGTAATCAAGTTTTCAGATTAATTTAAATTGGTCAAGTGAAATAAGTGAATATTCAAGAAAATTTAAATGTACTGGACAAAAAGCTGTTCCTAAAACATTAACTAAAATGTCTCTTAGTAGTTCATCTGACTGTAAAATTGCCTAACATCCAAAGAACCTAAAGCAGTCATATTTGTGTGCAAAAATTAAAATTTAAAGTTACCAAGAGTGCAATCTAAAATTTCCAAAAGCCCCCATTAATCATAAAAAGGGGGGGCATAGTGGGGTAATATCATGTAAGGAAAAATATCCTGTAAGTAAAATATATCTAGGAAATTCTTACGCCAGAAATGTAACTTCCATTTGTAATGCCAACAGCAGGACACTCATGAAAATCACACATGGTGTCAAAATAAGCCAAAGGAAAATCATTTGGGCAAAAATAAAAAGAATCCCAAGTGTAATTTGCAGAGAGGATCCCTTTGTTAACTTTTGGTCAAGAATGTGTTTGTGTGTTTACAGAGAACAACTCTAAGACCATGCGGGTTCCTGTGACAGTGAGGAACTGATGGATCTGTTCTAGTCACGAGGATGGTCCAGAGATGGGGGACACTGATGACACCTTGCCATGCTAGCAGTCAGCAGCTGTGCATTGCTGCAGGCGGCCCAGGACCAAACCAGAGACGATGGAACTTGCATTGCCACCATGTGTCCACCACCTGGATACCATTGCTGACATGTACACATAAAGAACTATTTGACATTGAAACTGGGACTCGGAACAGTTGGACATTGAAACTGACACTCAAACATTTTTCGTTCTTATACATTTATTTCTAGTATGCAGATGCAAGATATTTTTGAAGAAAAGAAACAGGGAGAGCAACTGATATAGAGGCAGGGAGGCATTGAACAGGCTGTCAAACTACAGGGGGGAGGTTGGGGAGGGTGGAGAGCAGGTGCTGTGGGAAATCAACCGAAGGACTTGTATGCATGCATATGAGCATAACCAATGGATGCAAGACACTGGGGCAGGGGTGGGGGGGACATGTGCTGGGGGGTATGGGAGGCTGGGGGGAGGCCAATGGGGAGGGGAAGGAAAACATGTACTACTATTAAATCTAAGATATACTGCAAAAAATATATTTAAAAAAATTTAAAAAATTAAAAAAAACCCAATTACATAGATATATAATGGCACATGGTGATAAAACATGAAATCCCAATCTGGGTAAGGAATATGTTCATAGCAACATCTACAATAATAAAAGCATAATATGCTAATTAGAGTAGATAGCCAATGACCTTCCGAATGTCCTTCTGGATAAAGCCACAGCAGCAGGGACCAAGGCAGAGGCAGTTATGGGTGATCAGGCAGGCAGAGGAGTGTTTGGGGCAATGAGGCAGGCAGGCAGAGGCAGATAGGGGTGATCATGCAGGTAATCAGGCAGCCAGGCAAACAGTTAGGAGCCAGTGGTTGAGAGAGGGATGTCTGACTGCTGGTTTAGGCCTGAACTGGCAGTTGGACATCCCCCGAGGGTTCCCAGATTGTGAGAGGGTGCAAGCCATGATGAGGGATCGTCCTTTCAACCCTCTGTGCATAAATTTTGTGCACCAGGCCTCTAGTTATTTATAATAGCCAAGATCTGGTAACTGTCCAATTGCCCTTCAGATAAGTAGATAAAATGCTGTTGTACATTTACACAATGGCACACTACTTGGCTATAAAAAAGAAACAACTTTTATTTTTTGTAGCATGGATGGACCTGGAGATTATTATGCTAAACAAAAGAAGATAGTCAGAGAAAGAAAATAGCATATGATCTCACTTACATGTGGAATCTAATGAATGAAGTAGAACCAGAGGCATGGATACATGGAACAGACTGACAAGAGGTCAGAGCAGGAGAGTGGTAGGGGGACTGGATAAAATAAGTTGAAGAGAATAGCCAAATAAGATATATACACAGCCCATGGACAAAAGCAATAGAGTGGTGAAGGTTAGGGGGAAGATGAATAAAGTGGGGGAAATGGGAGACTTCTGCAAGAGTGTCAATAATAAATAAAATTCATTATTTAATGGAAACTTGTCTATTTTCACATGTTTTGTTTATTTTGTATTTTAAAAGAAGACAATATTCATTTATGTATTTTATGTAATGATTATATCAAGTGTAGGGATTTTATGTTATTAAAATTAGTTAAAAAATAAAAAGTCTTGTCTTTTGAAAAAAAAATTTGAGGGGGAAACATATGTGTAGATATCTGTTATACTGAGGACAAAGAGCCATGTGATTATTTGGCAAATCATCCTAGCAGAGGAAAACAGTAGGCACTGAGGTAAAGGTATCCTTGGGTATTCTAAGCTCATTTGAAGGCTGAGGAGGCTGGAATGGAGTAATGGGGAGAGTGGTCTAAGTTCAGATAAACAGTAAAGACCAGCTCATATAGGACTCTGTGGGACACAGAAAGAGAATATGTTTTTGTGTAATGGGACATATACTTTGAAGTGAATGGACTGCAGTGGAGCAAGAATGTAGGCAGAAGACCAAGGAGTTGACTAACACAAAGTCTACCTGGGTGATGCTGGTGGCTGGTGGTGGAGTATTTAAGTGACTGGATTCAGGATATATTTTAAAGACCCACGCTAGATGTTGTATTGGGCATGAGAGAAAGAAGTTAAAATTTTACCCCAAGCATCTGGTGCATTAAGGAGCTATTTACTGGTAAAATTAGACACTAGGGAAGGAACAGGTTTGGAGTTGAGGAAAATCAACATCCCAGTAGTCAACCTATCAAGTGTCATGCCTTTTAGACATCCCAGTAGAAATGTGTCTTAGTTTGTGACTAAGGTTGAGGCACTTACTGTACATGGTTACAGATGCTAGTAGATGGATAGAGTGGTTTGTGTAAGAGGATGTAGGTTTGCTCTTCAGATTGTCTTTTTTTTTTCAATGAAAAAACAAACCCAGCTGAGAAAAGTAATCAGCTGAGATTGTTGAATTTTGAGAAGAATGTATGAAACAGTAGCATTAGAGAGGGAGAAAAAATTTGATTAGGGAAATGTTCAGGTTTGCAGGGACATATTGAAGGCCTACTTGAGGCTTGTGGTCATAAAATTGAAATGCGATTGGTTGCCTGATTGTGCTAATTTCCAGCCACATTCAGATAGTTAGGTGTAGGAATTGATATGTGGAGAACTGCATTTAATCAGGGTTTATGTTTTACCAATAAAGTGGACGGAGTGCAAGAAGGGTAACTTAAATGGAAGTTCTGTAACAAGTGAGAGATTTCACAGGACCCCAAACTCTTATCTGCAATTCCAAAATCCAAAAATACCTGAAAACTGAAAGGTTTTCAACAGTTTTATGTTCACATTCAGATGGTGAGAAAATCTGCCTGTAGCTGATATAAAGTTATGTTCTTTATTTATCTGATTTAATGTAAATATTTATGTGTTTTACTACATAAATGTGTTTGAAAACAACTTATTTTTTCAGCCTCTGCTGGAGGTATTCTATAAATATAATGTATAATGTCTTTCTCTCTCTGTATATAGTATTACATTTCTACCTCTAAAAAAAACCCAACTTCTGTCTCATACTCTTCCAAAATATTAAATTGGAAAGAACACTTCTACACTCATTCTATGAAGGCAGTATTACCCTGATATACCAAAGCTAGACAAGGACACTATAAGAAAATTACAGACCAATAATCCTGATAAATATTGATACAAAAATCTTCAACAAAATACTAGCAAATAGATTCAACAGTAACATCAAAAAGATTATACCATAACCAAGTGGGATTTATTTCTGAAATGCAAACATGTTTTCACTTACAAAAATCAAGTAATGTAATATACCACTTTAACATAATAATTTCAACTGAGCATTTGACAAAATTCAACAACCTTTCATAATCAAAACACTCAACAAACTAGGAATAGAAGAAAACAACCTCAATATAATAAAAGCCATTTAGAAAAAAACCACACCTAACATCATATTCAATGTTTCATTTTTGTGAAAGCCTGAAATATTTTCCTTTAAGATTAGTGACTAAGCAAATATATCTATTCTCACAACTTCTATTCAACATAGCTTAAAGTTCTAGTCTGAGCAACTATGCAAGAAAAAAATAAAAGGCATTTAAATTGGCAAGGAGAAGTAAAGTTATCTCTGTTCACTGATGACATGATCTTTTTAAAAAATATATTTTTGTTGATTTCAGAGAGCAAGGGAGAGGGAGGGAGAGAGAGAGAGAGAGAGAGAGAGAGATAGAGATAGAGATAGATAGATAGATAGAGAGAGAGAGAAACATCAATGATGAGAGAGAATCATTGATCAGCTGCCTCCTGCATGCCTCACAATGGGAATTGAGCCTGCAACCTGGGCATATGCCCTCACTGGGAGTTGAACTGTGACCTCCTGGTTCATAGGTTAATGCTTAACCACTGAGCCAAGCCTGTTGGGAAGATGATGAAATGATCTTATATGTAGAAAACCTAAAAGATTTCACAAAAAGATGTTAGAATAAATAAATTTAGCAAAATTACAAGATATAAAATCAACACATAAAAATCAGTTGCACACTATCAATGAACAATCATAAAAAGAAATTAAGAAAACAATGCCATTTAAAATAGCATAAAAAAGAATAAAGTAAGTAGAAATAAACTTAACCAAGGAAGTGAAAGATATCTCCATATTGAAAACTATGTAACACTAAAGGCTTAGTACATGAAAATTCATGCACTGGATGGGGGGGGGGGGGCGGGGGAGGTGTGCCTCAAACTGGCTTGTCCCCTCTCATAGTCAAGGAGTGGGAGGCAACCTGGCAATCAGCGGAAAGTGATGCCTCGTCACACCTCTGCTGCTACCACTGCCAGCAGCACAAGCCTCATCTGGCCTTGGTTAGTTGAGCCTCAGGCAGCCCTGGGTGGTTGAGCAGCCGCCATATAAGGCTTGCCTGCACCTCGGGCCAGCCCTGGGCATCTAGGCAGCCACCATCCTTGGCTTGCTTGTGCCTCTGGCTGGCTCTGGGAGGATAGGGGGCTGAGGGTTTGGGGGACTCCGGAGGCAGGCACACAGAGTGGCCAGATTTGCCTGGTGGGTGCCACATGCCTCCTGCCCCGAGGGGTTGAGGGGACTGAGTGCAGCCATCTTGTGGCTATGGGCGCTGCCATCTTTGAGGGTGTGACAGTCAATTAGCATAATCCCTCCTTATTGGCTGTGGGCACTGCGATCTTTGTGCGGGTGTGGTGGTCAATTAGCATATTCCCTCTTTATTAGATAGGATTGCTGAAATAAATTAATGAAGACAAAATAAATAGGCATCATGTGCTCATGAAGTAGATTTAATATTGCTAAAATGTCAATACTACTCAAACTGATTACAGAGTTAATGCAGTCCCTATCAAAATTCCAATGGCGTCATTTTTTTTCAGAAATAGAAACATTGAACCTAAAATTTATATGGAGCTTGAAGGGACCCTGAATAGCCAAAACAATCTTGAGAAATAAGTTGTATGTCTCACACTTGCTGATATCAAAACTTTTTACAAAGCTACAGTAATCAAAATAGTACAGCAGTGGCATAAAGACAGACATGGAGTAGCATAGAGAATTAAGAAATATCGCTTCTCGGCCTTTTGGCTAAGATCAAGTGTGGAGAATTAAGAAATAAGCCCTCTGAAATATGGTCAAATGATCATCAATAAGAATGTCAAAACCATTCAATGGGGGAAAGAACAGCCTTTACAACAAATTTTGCTTGGAAAATTGGATAGCTACATAAAAAATAATGAAGTTTGTCTCTTTAAATTATATATAAAAGTTAATTGAAAATGGATTAAAGACCTAAAACCATAGAATCCTATAAGAAAACCTAGGGAAGAGCTTTATGACCTTGCATTTGGTATATGACATCAAAAGCACAGGCCAAGAGGAGAAGCCAAGATGACGGCATAGGTAAACATCTAAACTGCTGTCTTGCACAACAATTTTAAAACTGTAACTAAAAGACAAAACGTCTATAACCCAGAACCACAGAAAAGCTGGCCAAGTGGAAGTTCTGCAACTAGACGGAGCATTGAGATGAGCACAAGCACTGGAAAGCTAAGGGATGGAGGTGCATAAACCGGGCTGGCAGCAGGCAATGGGGTGCTGCTGTTTTCAACCCGAAGGGAAACAAGCTCCTGATTACTCTGAACTCATTTCTGGGGAGATGCTGGTGATCCAGACTCCTACAAGGAGAAGCTGGATGGTCTGCCATCAGGTCGGAAAGTGAGGATGGCTCCCTTGCAGAGGTGCCTGCAGCAATTACTACTCATGGCGTGGGACTTGGAAATGCAGAAACGCAGAAATGGCTGAGTGGTAGCCATCACTGTTTGCCACACCCTAGCCTAGTGCCTCCCTGAAGTCACACCCCACACAATCTGCAAACCCGCCCTAGCTGTACGCAGAGGCATTTACATATAAATGGCCTGCCCTATTTTAGCTTAATCTAACAAACTGCAGCTCTGATCAGCCCAGGAGAAATCTGCAGACCTCACTGTAGCTCCTGCTGGTCACCTCAAACAGTAGCTGACATGCACTCCATTGGAGGTCCAGAAGCTAGTGTATCTAGAGGTCAGTGTGAGACGACGCCAGAATTCAACTACTCACATCCATAAGTGACACATTCAAGAGGCAGACTCGGTGAGCACCAAAGCCCCAATGAAGCAAGTCCGGCCCCATAGGTGTGTCTCCAGTACAGCAGTTCTTCCACTCCATCAGCATAGGGAAGCAGCAAAACGCAGAGACAAAGAAACATGTCACGAATGAAAATAAATCGAGGACATAGAGTTCAGGACCACATTTATTAGGTTACTCAATAATCTTCTAAAAACAGCTGAGAAACTTGATGAGACCTTCAAGGACCTTAATAAGAATGCCAAGAAAATGGAAAAGGACCAGTCAGAAATTAAACATACATTGACTGAAATAAAGAATATACAGAATTCAACAGTAGATCAAAGGACTCAAAGAATCAAATCAAAGATTTGAAATGTAAAAAGAAAAAAAAAACACCCAACCAGAAAAAACAAAAAGAAAAAAGAATCCAAAAATATGAAGAGAGTGTTAGGAACTTCTGGGACAACTTTAAGTGCACCAACATCAGAATTAGTGGGGTGCCAGAAGAAGAGAGAGAGCAAAATATTGAAAACCTATTAGAAGAAATAGTAAGACACACAAATGACCAGAAAACTTTCCCTATCTGGTGAAAGAAATAGACTTACAAGTCCAGGAAGCACACAGAACCCCAAACAAGAGGAATCCAAAGAGGACCACACCAAGCCACATCATAATAAAAATGCCAAGGGCAAAAGACAAAGAGAGAATCTTAAAAGCAGCAAGAGAAGAACACTTGGTTACCTACAAGGGAGCACCAATACGAATGTCAGCGGATTTCTCAACAGAAACTATGCAGGCCAGATGGGAGTAACAAGAAATATTCAAAGTAATAAACAGCAAGAATGTACAACCAAGATTATGCTATCCAGCAAGGCTATCATTTAGAATTGAAGGTCAAAGAGCTTCAAGATAAAACAAAACAAACAAACAAACAAACAAAACCGATAAAGGAGTTCACCACCACCAAACCAGGATTATATGAAATGCTGAAGGGTATTCTTTAAGAAGAGGAAGAAGAAGAAAAAGGTAAAGATAAAAACCATGAGTAACAAAATGACAACAAATACATACCTACCAACATGTGAATCTAAAAATCAAGTGAATGAAAAATCTGATGAACAGAATGGACTGATGAATATAATAGAATCAGGGACATAGAAAGGGAGTGGACTGACAATTCTCAGGGGGAAGAGGGTGTGATGGGTGGGGGAAGTGATAGGACAAAAATTTATACCTATGGATGAAGACTGGGTAAGGGCATGGGGTGGGGTGGGGGATAGCATGGAGGGAAGCTATTGGGGGAAGAAAAAAGAGGAACACCTGTGATAATCTGAACAATGAAGATTTATTTTTTTAAAAAGCACAGGCCAAAAAAAAGGAAAATTCTAAGTAAATTGGATTACATCAAAATGAAAATCTCTGGGCAACAAAAGACACTGTCAACAGAGTGAAAAAGCAATCAATGGAATGGGAGTAAATACTTACAAATCATCCTATCTAATAAAGAGTAATATGCAAATTGACCATATCTTTGCTACACCCATAAGCCATGTCCACAAAGCCAATCAGAGCAAGTATGCAAATTAACCCAACCAAGATGGTGGTTAATTTGCATATCTGTTGCAGACAACAACATAGAAGGAAGCCAAGCACTGCAGAAGGAAGCAAAACTGCGGAGAAGTAAGCAAACGGGGGGGGGGGGGGGGGGGTTGGAGAAAGGAGGGAGCAAGGCAGCAGAGATGGGAGAAAGTGAGGTAGTGGAGAAGGGAGTGAGGCAGCAGAGAAGGGAGGGAGCTTTGCTCAGGCCGCAGGAAGCTCTATTCTTGCAGGAATCTTCCTGCGACAGGTCTCTAGTATATATGATAAGTGGTTAGTATTCAGAGTACATAAAGAATTCTTACATCTCAACAACAAAAAGCTCAAACAACCCTATTAAAAGATGGACAAAGAATTTGAATAGCTATTTCCTTAAAGAAGACACACAAATGACCAACAAGCACATGAACAGATCCTCAACTATTAGGGAAATACAAATCAAAACCACGATGATATACCATTAGTTTGGTTACTATAAAACAATCAAGCAAATGGAAAGTAAGTGTTAGCACAGAAATGAAGAAATTGGAGTAGTTGTGGTGGAAAGTAATATGATGGTTCTGCAATAAATTAAAATTAGAATTACTATATGGTCCAGCAATTCCACTTTAAGGTATACACCTAAAAGAATTGGAAGCAGAATGTCAAACAGATATTTATTTGTATACCCAAGTTCATAGCAGCGTTATTCACAACAGCCAAAATTTGTAAAGAACCCGTATCCATCAACAGATGAATGGGTAAACAAAATGTGGCATCCTATCTAATAAAGAGGGAATATGCTAATTGACCTTCACACTGTTGAAAAGATGGCAGCGCCCACAACCACAAGATGGTGGCGCCTAGTCCCCTCAGCCCCTCTAGGACTGAAGGTATGCGGCAAGGTTGGCCTGCTCCCAATCAGGCCCAGCCGCTCTGCGTGCCTGCCTCCAGAGTCCTTTAGTCCCCTCAGACCCCAGCTGCCCAAGGCTGGCCCAAGGCACAGGAAAGCCTCAGATGGCAGCTACCTAGATGATCAGGGCTGGCCTGAAGCACAGGCAAGCCTCAGATGGCGGCTGCCCAGCCAGCCAGGGCCGCCTGATGCTTGGACTGCTGGCAGTGGCAGCAGCAGAGGTGTGATGGGGCATCGCTTTCCGCGGATTGCCAGGTTTCCTCCCACCCCTGAGGACTCCTGGACTATGAGAGGGGGCAGGCCGGGCTGAGCCCCCACCATTCGGGGCATGAGTTTTCATGCACCGGGCCTCTAGTCCTATATAATAAAGAGGTAAGATGCAAATTGGCCCTTACACCCTTGCACAAGATGGATGCCCCCATGTGGTCAAAGATGGCTGCCACATGATGGCCATCAGGGGAGGGTAGTTGTGGGTGATCAGGCCAGCAGGGGAGAGCAGTTAGGGATGACCAGGCCAACAGAGGAGGGCAGTTGGAGGTAACCAGAACTGCAGGGGAAGGTAGTTGTGGGCGATCAGGCCAGCAGGGGAAGGCAGTTGGGGATGACCAGGCTGATAGGGGAAGACAGTTAGGGGTGACCAGGCCAGTGGGGGGGGCAGTTGGGGGCAACCAGGCCTGTAGGTGAGGGCAGTTAGGGGAGACCAGGCCAGCAGGGGAGGGCAATTAAGGGTGACTGGGCTGGCAGGCTAGGGCAGTTGGGGGTTACCAGGCCAACAGGGAAGGGCAGTTGGGGGCAACAGTGCCACAGAGGAGCAGTTAGGTGTCAATCAGACTGTCAGGGGAGTGGTTAGAGGGTGATCAGGCTGGCCAGCAGAAGTAGTTAGGGGAAATCAGGCAAGCAGGCAGGCGAGCAGTTGTGAGCCAGCAGTCCCGGATTGTGAGAGGGATGTCTGACTGCTGGTTTAAGCCTAACCCACAGGACCTAAACCAGCAGTCAGACATCCCCCAAGAGGTCCCTGATTGGAGAGGGTGCAGGCTTGGCTGAGGGATAGTTCACGAATTTTGTGCTCTGGACCTCTAGTGTGTGTGTATACACACACACACAAACACACACACACACGTATATACACACATATACACACATACACACACACACACACACACACACACACACACACACATACTAGAGGCCTGGTGCACGAAATTCTTGCACGAGGGGGCAGGGGGTGTCCCTCAGCCCAGCCTGCACCCTCTCCAATCTGGGAACCCTCAAGGGATGTTCGACTCCCTGTTCAGGCCCGATTGGATCGGGCCTAAACGGGCAGTAGGACATTCTTCTCAGAATGCAGGACTGCTGGCTCCAAAATGTTTGCCTGCCTGCCTCCCTGATTGCCCCTAACAGCTTCTGCCTGCCAGCCTAATCACCCCCTAACCACTCCCCTGCCAGCCTAATTGATTTCTGCTTCCCTGCCAGCCTGTTTGCCCCCAACTTCCCTCCTCTCCCGGCCTGGTAACCCCTAATTGCCCTCCCCTCCTGGCCTGATTGCCCACAACTGCCCTCCCTTGCAGGCCTGGAATCTCCCAATGGCCCTCCCTTGCTGGCCATCTTGTGTTCACATGGAGGCAGAATCTTTGACCACATGTGGGTAGCCATCTTGTGTGTTGAAGTGATTGTCAATCGGCATATTACTCTTTTATTAGATGGGATATATATATATCTATAGATATGTGTGTGTGTGTGTGTGTGTGTGTGTGTGTATGTGTATGTATATATATATATATACATATATATATATATGTATATATATATATATATATATATATAATAGAAAACTATTCAAACCTCTAAAAGGAGAAAAATTCTGACACATACTATAATATTGATGAACTTTGAGGACAATATGCTAAGTGAAATAAAGCCAGTCACAAAAAATAAATATATAATAATAAAAGCATAATATGTTAATTAGACCAGATGTCCTTCTGGGGCTGCTGCTGTGAGGGTTGGGGTGGCATACATTGGGCCTCTAGTATACTATATGATCCCACTCACTGGTATATAAGGTACTTATAGTAATCAAATTCATAGAGCTAGAAACTATAATGGTGGTTGCCAGGGAGGAGGCAAGATTTTAAGAGTTTTTGATTTTATGGATATAGAGTTTCAGTTTTGCAAGATGAAAAGAATTCTGGAGATTGATTGTATGATCATGTAAATGTACGTAGCACTAATGTACTATACACTTAAAAATGGTTATGAGGGATAACTTTTATGTTATATATATATTTAACCACAGTTTTTTTAAAAATAAAATCTGAATTTTGAAACACAATTGTTCCCAAGGGGTTTTGGAAATGCAACATCAACTCTAAGACAAGTAGGAAGAGAAGTGACTACCTTAGGGGAACGATGAGCAGTAAAAGAAGTAAATGGATTTCAGATCCAGTGATAGAGTATCGTAAAAAGCAGCAAGTGGTTAACAGAGACGTGGAAACTTGAAGTTTTAATTTAGAAAAGACATAGTTTAGGTTATGGAAGTAGAGAGGAGGGTATATTATCAGAGCAAAAATATCTAAACAATAAAAATGGGGGGCTAAGTCCTAGCTAGGTAGCTCATTTGGTTAGACCATCGTCCTAATATGCCAAGGTCGTGAGTTCAACTCGAAGTCAGGGTACATACAAAAATCAACAAATGAATGCATGAATAATTGGAACAACAAATCAATGTCTTTCTCTCTCTCCCTACTTCCCTCCCTTTAAAATCAATAAAAATAACTAAAATAAAAATAAAATGGTTAGGATTCATGGATACTGAAATTTCCAGAGCAGAGAGAAACAGATAACCTAGTTGGGGAGAAAGACCATAAGTTACTTCTATACTTATCTTCTATTACTCTCCCAGTGAGAATGTGGCAATAAGAAGAAAAAAGGATAAAGCCACCCCAACCAGGACCAACATAATTGTGTTGTGGGAGAAAATGTTTGAGATGGTACAGGGGAAGTTTCCATCAGACAACTAGATTTACTAGATTCAGTTAAAATGAAAGCAAAGGTAACGCTTAGTAGAGGAGTATGGATTATTTTATTTATATATATATATATTTAAAGAAGAGTCCAGGGAATGGAGAATCTACCCATTTTATAACCACATCTTGAGTAAACGATAGTAGCATATTTAATTAAATAAAATATAATTAACTCTATAAACCTATTTTATCTTTCAGATGTTACTGGGCAGACATTGCATATGACAAGATATCAAGAGCCCACAAGGGAAAGCAAAATGACCTGATAAAACTGATGTCCCTTCAGCCTCCATCTGCCTAAGGTCAAACTGAACTTTATGCCAAGATCAAATTTATTTCTGTAGATAATAATCCCACTATTAATTTTGTGATGTGATGGTTATGATAATTGAAGATGAGCTAAATTTGGAGCGATTTAGAAAGTGTTGCAGTGTAGAAAGGAATTTTTGATTTACATAAACCTTTTTTTTTCAAAGTTTAGTCCTTTAATCTTGATTTAATTTTTATTCATTAATTGAATAAACATTGTTGACTGCCTCCTATGTGCCTAGCACTATTCTAGTTGCTAAAATAACCATAGTGAACAACACAGACAAAAACCCCTGCTCTTATGAGTTTATATTCTAACTAGAGGCCCAGTGCATGAAATTCATGCATGGGGCGGGGTGGGGAGAGGGTCCCTCAGCCCGACATACACCCTCTCCAATCCAGGACCCTTAGGAGATGTCTGGCAGTTGGACATCTCTCTTAAAATCTGGGACATCTGACTCCTAACCGCTCACCTGCCTGCCATCCTCTTGAAATCTGGGACCTCTGGCCCCTAACTGCTCTCCCCTGCCAGCCTTATCCTCCTAATTGCTCTGCCCTGCCAGTCTGATCCCCCTAACTACTCTGCCCTGCTAGCCTGATCCCCCTACTGCTCTCCCCTGATGACCTGATTCCCCTAACTGCTCTCCCATGCTGGCCTGATCACCCCTAGCCCACAACCCACCACCATGCCTTTGTCTGAAAGGTCATTCAGAAGATGTTTGTTCAGTCTAATTAGCATATTACCCTTTACTAGTATAGATGTAAGGAAAGTGACAACAAACATAACAAAATATGGTATGTACAGCCCTGGCTGGTTTGGTTCAGTGCACAGAGCATCGGCCTATGAACTGAAGAGTCCGGGTTTGGTTCTGGTCAAGGACACATGCCGAGGTTGCAGGCTCAATCCCCAGTAGGGAGCGTGCAGAAGGCAGCCTATCAATGATTCTCTCTCATCACTGATATTTCTATCTCTCTCTCCCTCTCCTTTACTCTCTGAAATCAATAAAAATATATTAAAAATAATAGTGGTAATTCTGAGAAAAGAGAAGGGAGATAGAAGGTGTCATGATAGGGTTTGTAATTTTAGAAGAGTGATTGCAAATTTACACTGCGTTAAGGGACAGACTCTCCAAAAAGATAACATTTGAGCAAAGTCCTAAAGAGGTGAGGGAAGGGAACCGCATGCATGATATCTGGATTTAAGGGCATTTCAAGCAGAAAGAACAGAAAGGTGAGTGCATGCCTGAGGTTTCTGAGGAACAGCACAGAGAAGTGTGTCTAGAATGGTATGAGTAAGGGAGATAGTAGTAAAAGGATGTCAGTGATAAAGCTGATGCAGATCGAGTCTAATAAGCAAGACACTGGTTTGACTGATGAGATGGAAAGTGACTTAAAAGTTTCAAGTACAGGAATGATTTCAAATGACTTACAGTTACAGAATTATGTTTGGTGCTGAGTTGAGAAGAGACTGACAATGGTGAATTCCTTACTTCAGAAATACAGAAAACATTATGAAGTTAATGAAGTTTAGAAAGCATCTGTGACTCTCTTAATGCCAGACTGGCCTCTGTCCTTTTTGTTTTAAGATTTAGGCCCTCAGAAAGGTCATGGCTTATGAGAATGCTTGTCTTAATCTTTTCACAATAGAATAAGTAAATATTTGTTTAATGGATGAATACAAAATACTGATTGAGAATGAAAAAAATAAGAACAGAAACAATAGTCAATAATTACTTGTGTACGAATTCCGATCAGGCCAAATTAATACTAATAGTGCCTATTGCCTAAATTTTGTATTAGAAAATATAATGATTTAGCAAAATATTTACCTGTGTGGTGACATTTCTTTGTTTTTGCTTTTTATTATTTCCTTCTGCTTCAATATCTGCAATATAGAAACATTTCTATAAAATTTGAAAACATAAAAAATTTTTACTAAATACAATTTCTTGTTTAAACACTTTCTAATTTCTAGAACTCTAAGAATAATAGTTGAAAAATAATGTACAATTTAAATAATGTGTTTAATTCCTTCACTGATAATTTAAAAATATTTTTCTTCTTTTCTCCCTTAAATACATCAGAGATAATATTTAATCAAGCATTTTGAAAGAGTTCTACAAATAATAGAATTAATCACAATAATGGAAAGCTTTCTGAGCTAGAATTTAATTTAATGTATCTATGTAAAGAAATGCCATCTATTAATAGAGAATATTAAAATGGAGAAAGAATGCAATCTTTTATATTTTCATGGATTCATATGTCAGAGAGATGCTAAAAAGTAATGTAATTGAATAATATAAATATCTGAGAAATGTAGACCAGAATAATTACATCAGGCTTCACAATTTGAGAAAATAATTTTCACAAGCAATTTTAATGTATCTTTTTATAAAGAATAGAATATGTACCATATATTCTATATAGAATATATGCCATCTTTAGTATATTTCATTTCTGCACTGTACTTAAAAGCTCTTAACTTACATATTTAGAAAATAAGTATTTGAAAACCTGGTATAACAGGGTGATACATCATAGCATATCAACTTAATTACTTTATTAGGATTGATCATTTTTAATTACTGTAAAATTATTTGATGCTCAGTATAAAGGACCCTATATATTTTCTGAAGTAAAAGAAGCATGACCATCTTACATTCCCATTTTACAAACTGAAGAATTTGACTCAAGACAAATAGGGAGTAGTCAAAATTTTATATTTCTCAAAATCATGAGTTTGTACTTTAAGAGCAGGTTATAAATGTTCAAATGTTACATTTGCATTATATTTATTAATTTTTTATGTTTTATTCTCTCTCTCACTGGTGAGCTTTTAATACTTGGCCTCATAATTCTGTCTGTTCCATTTACTTTGTAAGCCAGCCCTTATAGAAACTATCTCAAAATGTTTGATATTTAGTCCTTTTTCAAACTAGAATAATTGGCAAATTCTAAATAGAAATTCAATAACTGCATGTTAACAAGTGCTTTAATATCAAGCATATGAAAAATTTAAAAAGATTATGCATATTTCATACTCTAAGTACATAAAAATGCTCTTCAGGTTCAGGATTTAAAATAAATTACACCAAAATAACACTGTTATTACAAATGAAACTTGGTCACAAGATTGATAAGTGATCATTTCCAGCTATAGATACTCATTGTCAGAAGTAACATAGCATCATGGTTCACCATGCGGCCTATGAGTCAAATAGGCCTCTGTTCTAGTCCTGATGTTGTACTTATTTCATTAATTTATGGTAATCAAATGAGATAATCTATGTAAAATATATAAAACAATACTTAACACATGTTCAGTGTTTAGTAAATGTTTGATATACATATTATTATGAATATTATATGATGTCTTCTTTGTTAAGGGATTTAAGATGCCTTCAAGATAATAATGTACAATAATGTATGTAAATTAGTATTTTAAAAGGACTGTGGCAAATAAAGCATTATTAGAGACTTAATACGTTAGAAGGTATTAATGCTTTGCCTATAATAAGACTTCTTTCTCAAAATATTTTCTTCAAAACAAATTACTTTGCCTAATTATATGTGTACTAGAGGCCTGGTGCATGAAATTTGTGCACTGGGAGTTGGGGTCGGGGAGGGTCCCTCAGCCTGGCCTGTGCCCCCTTGTAGTCTGAGACCCCTAGGGGGGATGTCCAATGGCCAGCTTAGGCCCCACAGGATTGGGCCTAAGCCAGAAGATGGATCCCTCTTGCAATCTGAGACCCCTCGTTTCTTACTGCCCACCTGTTTGTTCCTTACTGTTCAGCTGGCTGATCCTTAGTGTTGCCAGGGAGGTGGGAGAGGTTCCCACCCCTTCTGTTGTGCTCACCAGCTGTGAGCCAGGTTTCTGGCTGAGTGGTGCTCCCCCTGTGGAATGTACCGACCATGAGGGGTAGCTCCTGCATTGAACATCTGGCCCCTAGTGGTCAGTGCACATCTAGTGACCAGTCATTTTATTCATTCTGCCATAATGGTCACTTTGGCTTTTATTATATAGATGGAACTGACAGTCAATGTGTCCTCCCCTGAGGGGTCCCGGATTGTGAGACGGTGCAGTCCAGGCTGAGGGAGCCCGCTGGTGCACGACTGGGGCCAAGGCGGGACACAGGAGGGTGGCCAGCTGGGGAGAAACCATGGGAAGGCTCCAGGGTGTGTCCAGCCCATATCACTCAGTCCTGATTGACTGGACCCCAGCAGCAAGCTAACCAACCAGTCGGAGCATCTGCCTCCTGGTGGTCACTGCATGTCACAGCAACTGGTCAACCAGTAGGCTGCCCCCTGGTGGTCAGTGCATATCATAGTGAGCAGTTGAGTGGACTTCAGTGCATATCATAGTGAGCAGTTGAGTGGACTTAGCATATCATTAGCATATTATATTCTGATTGGTTGAACAGATGACCAGATGACTGGACACTTAGCATATTAGGCCTTTATTATACAGGATTAGAAATTAGACAGTATGACTGATATCATAGCCACAGGAAACTTAGTAATTTTTAAACTCCATTATCACAACTATAAAAAACTGGAAAAGGCAATGTGATTTGATATATTCCCATTATTATAGTCTCTAATGTATACTGAAAAATTAGTTAGTATGAACAGTATATATAGACATAGAAAAGAAAGTATAATGCCCAGCCAGCATGGCTCAGTGGTTGGGTGTCAACCTATAAATCAGGAGGACATAGTTCATTTCCTGGTCAGGGCACATTCCTGGTTTGTGGGCTGGATCCCCAGTGTGAAGCATGCAGGATTCTCTCTCATCATTCATGTTTCTGCCTCTCTCTCCCTCTCCTTTCCTACCTGTTTGGCTCAGTGGATAGAGCACCGGCTTGTGGACTGAAAGATCCCAGGTTCAATTCCAGTCAAGGGCACATTCCCTGGCTGTAGACTCGATCCCCAGTTAGGGGGCCTGTAGGAGGCAGCCAGTCAATGATTCTCAATTCTCATAATTGATGTTTCTCTCTCTCAATTTCCCTTCCTCTCTGAAATCAATAAAAATATTTTTAAAAATAAAAATATAGTTTTTAAAAAAGGAAAGTATAAAGTATCATGTGTATTAAAGCAACAGGAGAAAATAATGGATATCAAATGAAATAAAGTTTGTATTATACACTGGACCAGAAAATTAAACTGCCATTGGTTAAATATTAACATGAAAATTACAAAGCTAAAAGTAATCATCAAAGGTGGTATACATTTAAATAGAATTAGTAAAATGGGAAGGGGTATAAAAACCTAACTGAAGAAACAAACTCTTTAATAGGCTAAAACATAAAAAGAAGATAAAAGAGCCCTGGCCGAGTGGTAAAGTGCTTAGAGTGTCAGCCCATGCACCGAAGACTCACAGGTTTGGTTCCTGGTCAAGGGAAAACATTAAAAAAGTGTTTCTTTTATAAATTTCAGGCTTTTGAGTTTTTTATCGTCTACTGGAAAAAAACTTCTGCTGCAAATAGTATCTTGAAGAACACTTTCTCTATCAGTTGAGAAACACTGGTGATTGCTGGAGACCTGTCCAACTGTTTCATTACTTCCCTCTGTATGGATACTGACATTTCCATAAATTCCATAAATTCCTATGAAAAACACAATCCACTGGGTGCAGGAAGAAAATATTGATCTACTTATGTGAAGTTTTAAAAAATCTCCTTTTTAATTTCTACTTTAGACTATGTTTTATAAGATCAGTAATATATCATCATAATGAATAAATAAATATAAGAGAGCATATCATCAGAAAGGATTGATATACAGTTACCTTTGGAAGGGTTTCATTCAGCTCTAGAATTGTACCTCTAGCTGTAATTATGTACCAGTTGCTTTACAAAGTTTATATCCAGCCTCTATAACAACCACCAAGATAATCAAGCACAGAATATTTGTATTCCTATTTTACTGGTGAGGAAATTGACATCAAATGAGAATAAATAACTTGTTCAAGATCATATGGCAGAGTTTCAAATGCAGATCTGACTCTAGAGCTGTTCCTCTTTCTACCTATCTCTCTAAACTTTACCAAAGGATTCACAATAGACTGATTTTCAATGGCAAGCTTCTACAATGACATAAACTCCATTGTCTTTACAAAAATTTACTTATGTAATAAATTTTATGAAACTTTTATTTGCATAATGTGAAACATCATTTTATACACACTAGATTTTTAAATCACTAAAACTTACTCCATTGAGATGGAGTAAGGAGGAAGCTAGCACTACAGCCCACTGCCTCCAAAAGAATTATCCATATGGTTTCAGGTTCATGGAGTGAACCCATCTGATTCACAGAAAACCCACAATGTTTTTTTAAAGAGTTCTGTTGATTAAAAGATATTGAGAGCTCAAAATGAAAAGTGAAAAGTTTACCTGAGGGCAGACTGTTGTGGATTATTACAATAATGGCCCCCAGTGAACTACAACTACCTGTTCTTATACCTGCTGCAGCCACCTTTCACTTCAAATTCCTTCTCTTGGTTGCTCTTAGCAAATCTATGACAGTCTGGCATTTTCAAAATAAAGCTTATTATCTTAAGGAAGAACAAAGAAAATATAAAAGGCATAGACACAGTTTAGTATATGGGGGCAAAAGTAGGTTTATGGTTGTGAGCACACAAAACAGCTTATTCTTGTAGTATTATTTAGTAATTATTGTATTATTTATTTGTACTACAATAATAAACCTACTTTTGCCCACCCTGGTATACTAACAATCTTTGGATCTATAATACCTCTACTGCATCTGTGGGAACCCTAATCAGTTAGTCTATGCTGTATATTCAAGGCCACTCTAAACACTGGAATCCTAATCACGGTGTTCAAAGCCAAGTTGCCATAGGCAGGTACAAAGATGCAGCAAGCTATACACTGTGCAGGTGTGTCTTTCTGTAACCTAAATACTGAGGTCACTATTTGGCATGAAGCCTCTTTTGTTTGAGTGTGTCTGAGCTTGTATACAAGTTGCCACTGACCAGCTCTTGTATACCAATAGATCCTATGTTGGGGGCTACATTGTAGGGAAGAGGTATTACTGACCAGCCGGTGATGGGGGCTGTTTTACTCTAATAGCTCCTGTATATATCCTATGTGTGGGGCTATATTGTGGGGAAGATTATTACTGACCAATCACCGCTGGCTGTTTTTGCTAGGATGGCTCTTGTGTTTGCTACTTTATTAACAATGACTGCTTTACTGGATTGCTTTGTTTAATGGCTGCTTAGTAGCAATAGCTACTTGAGCTACAATAAAGACTCACTTATATACCCACGACTTCTCATGTCTTTTCCATCTGATACCTGGTGTCTAAGGAGGTCCAGTCCCTGGCAGAGGGACTCAGACACAACTGTTGGCACAGGTGAACAGGAGAAAGGACCTGTGCACCCAACAACAGACTAGCCATATTCTCTTGCACATTTTGGGGCAAAAATTTTACTCTTTCAGTTCATTCCCATCTCTTATTTTGTCCTTTAAGTATTTCTAATTTCTTTTTCTCCAGAACTGATGAATCTTGATGCTTTAAAAAATATATATATTTTTCCCACCACTGTAAATTTCCTTCCATTTTTTTTCTGGCCTGATGTGTTTCTGTTGAGAAATCATTTGATAATCTAATGGGAGCTCCCTTGATTTCAGAGAGGAAGGGAGAGGGAGAGAGACAAAGAAATAATGCTGAGAGAGAATCATTGATTGGCTGCTTCCTGCATACCCCCCACTGGGGTTTGAGCCCATAACTGGGGCATGAGCCCACAACTGACCAGGAATCAAACCATGACCTCCTGGTTTATAGGTTGATGCCCAACCACTAAGCCATATCAGTAGGGCAATGCTTTTTTTTTTAAGAAAAAAAAATCTCTTCTATCAGGGAAACTGAAGGGTATACATTGCTCTTTCTGATCTGGGACTATTTATCTTCAATCCCAGCACTGTAAACTTGACTCCAAGGTTGTGGAGGCAGAGTTAAAAAGAAATCTTAAAAGAAACAACTTTTTCTTGCCTATTACATCTCATTGGCTGATAAACTATAAAAATTAGATCATAGATACAGGAAATAAATTGCACATATCAGTAAAATTACAAAATCAATGAAAAACTAATAAAATGCCACTGTTGGAGTTTATGTAATCACCATACTGCCAAAACAACTGGTGGAAAAGTAAATAACTTAATTAATTATGTAACCATTTGTTCTATACGAAAGCAAATATATGAATACTACATTTTAAAATATTTAGATGATTGGTTAAATTTTTTATTTTACATCTGGCTGTTTAATAGCATGTAGAAATAGCTTGAGGCAAGTAAATATGATTATGTGGTAAATACACAGAGAAATTCACTTTGGAGAATTACAGACTTAGAATAACAAACAGGTGATATGGAGTAAAAAAAAAGTACAAAACCAACCTGGTTTCCCATTAGAGGATTCTAAATTAGAGGTCTTACTAAACTCTATACTTCAGGGTTTTGAAAATCTTTACATTTAGAATAATAAAAGTGCATGACCTAATCCATAAGTTTGCAGAATATATTTTAAAATATTTTGTTATTATTAGTTAATTATTAGTCTAGTTGACAAGTACTAATTGAGCATCTACTATATGCCAAGTTCTGCAACGAATATAGGAAATAGAAAAAGTAAGTAAAACACAGTCTCTGCATTTATATAGTTAATAATCTAGTGAGAGTGTTAAAATAAACTCATGAGAAAGACCTGAAAATGAATTAGGTAGGTATACTGAGAAGCTAATAATTTGAATCAGTTGAAAAAAAATGTGTGTAGCAGAGACAAAACAGAAAGGAACTTGGCATCTCATTGCATAGGATTTTTATGTCTGGACACTTACAATTTATTCTTTCCCCATTTAGAGGTATAAAGTTAAGAAAAGCAAAAGTAACTTAGAGCTCCTTGATTTTACAAGTTATTCAAAACAGCACTGGTAATAGCAAGAACATTTCTGAAGTAGGTTATTGATTGCCTGTGTTGCTTAAGCTCCGCATCCTCTGCGACAAGTCCAGGACATGGCCTTTCTGTGGTCCCTCTCTGAACATGACAGTGACATAAACATAATTGCTATGGAATTGTTCCTTGACCTATGATTAGTGTGAGGCTGGTGCTTTTTTTTTTCTGCCAAGAAAGAGAGTGCCAGGTGGATAAGTGTCAGGGGAGAGAGTTGTTATAAATTTTCTTTTAATTTAATTTAATTTTTTCTAATTATAGAAGTGTATGATAGTGAGGAGTTACTACTAGAAAGAGAAAGACAGGATAGAGAAACCTTGGATGATTTAGAGCCAGAACTCCTGGCAATAACTTTGCACTGCTCCAGTTATATGGCCTTATGCTACCTTCAGACAGCCGCTGAGTTGGTAGGGTGACCGAGAAAAAACACACTATTAGTTCTACTTCCATTTTCTAAGCCATACTTTGGGGGCACATTATTCATCCTTCCCATCATCATCAACTACTTTATTCTGAGGATTTACCAAAACAAACAAACAAACAAGAAACAAACAAACAAAAAAACTTCTAATGACTTTCTCTAGATGAATGCAGAATCAGAGATAATCACATAGTAATTGCGGCATCCCTCTCTAAGTGTTTTTATATAGGTAAAATCAAAGTACACTGAGCATCAAGTGAAAAAAATTAATGAACAGGCAATATGCAAATTTGTAAGGTATATTTGAACTCTTGTTTTGCCTTGAGTGTTAGAGAGGCAGAGAGAGAAAAAAGGAGTGGGGTTTAAGAACTGATTTTATGTATGAGTCTTAGTTTTCTTAGCACTATCTTAAAAAGCAACTGTCCCTCTCTATACTTTCCTGGGTCTCTGTAGACCTGCAATCAATAAATGATATGTTGAAACTCATCACATCATCCTGCAAATCATCACATTCCAAGAAGAGCTCTGTCTCTACTTTTTCCTCTCCTGTTTACTCCTAAGAATTGAAATGAGGTTCTGTCCCTGCTCCTCCAATACAACTGTCCTGGAAATGTATATTCCCCAGCTATTAAAACCATTGGTCACTTACCTCCCTACTCTCTCCGGCATTTAGCACTATTAGCCATTCTAGTCTTCTTGGTATAATCTCACCCTGGACTCTAATGACACTATTCTCTCTAGCCTTGTTATCCATCTACTCCTTTCAATCCTCACTGCTATTGCTATAACTTAAGTGCTCATTGTTCTTATTTGGGCTACTGAATAGTCACCAGAGTTATACAACTAGAGTTCATCCACCTCTTTACTGCCAAAGTCAAAGAAAAATTTTATTCATGTTCTTCAATGAGTGGACCCTTAAATGACTCCCCATCGTTTATAGGATAAAGTCCAAACTTCATAGCCTGCCTCTCTCTACCACTCCAGCCTCATTAATTGCTATGTTTTTATATCCTATGTCACAGCAAACTGATATGCTTATTTGTAGATCATGTTTTTTTTTTTTTTTTTGTCTTGTGTTTTTGTTACCTTTATCTGGTTTAAAATGTTCTTGTTCTCCTTTCTCTAGCTTGGTGAACACCAATCTTTCAAGATTAAACTTATGCCATTTCCTTTATGAATAATGGGTTACTCCCTCATTTGTGCCCTAAATATCCTCTAAATGCTTCTATTTTAATATCTATAAAATTTTACAATTAATAAAACTTGTTTACCTATTTTTCTCATTTATACTCTAAACTACTCAAGAATAAAGAATATGTCTAAGATGGCCTTGTATCCCCAATTAAACTGGCACATAACTTTTATTAAATACTAGAGGCCTGGTGCATGAAATTAGTGAATGGCCCGGGGGAGGTGTCCCTCAGCCCATCCTGCACCCTCTCCAATCTGGGCCCCCTCAAGGGATGTCCAACTGCCTGTTTAAGCCTGATTCCAGTAGGATCGACCCTACTCAGGCAGACAGACAACCTTCTCACAATCCAGGACTACTGGCTCCAAACTGCTCGCCTGCCTGTCTCCCTAACTGCCCCTAACTGCTTCTGCCTACCAGCCTGATCACCCCATAACCACTAACCTGCCAGCCTAACTGATGTCTAACTGTTCTCCTGCCAGCCTGTTTGCCCTCAACTTTCCTCCTCTGCCAGCCTGATCACCCCTAACTGCCCTCCCCTGCAGGCCTGGTCCCTCCTAACTGCCCTCCCCTGCTGGCCTGATGGCCCACAAATGCCCTCCCTTGCAGGCCTGGAACCTGCCAACTGTCCTCCCCTGGTGGCCATCTTGTGGTGGCCATCTTGTGTCCACATGGAGGCAGGATCTTTGACCACATGGGGGCAGCCCTCTTGTGTGTTGGAGTGATGGTCAATCTGAAAATTACTCTTTTATTAGATAGGATAGAGGCCTGCTGCATGGGTAGGGGCTGGCTGGTTTGCCCTGAAGGGTATCCTGGATCAGAGTGGGGGTTCCCTTGGGGTATAGGGGTTCTCTTGAGGTGTGGGTGTGGGGTCTGTGGTGGTTTGCAGGCTGGCCACGCCTTCCAGCAACCCAAGTGGAGGCCCTGGGATCTGGGATTAATTTATTTTCTACAATTGAAACTTTGTAGCTTAGAGTGGAGCCAAGCCTTCTGCTCGCTCCATGGTGATAGCCATTTCTGTTTGAAACTTTGTAGCCCAGAGTGGTGACCTAGTCACTAGGGCTGCAGAAGCTTGGCTTCCTCCATTGCCCCGGCAACTCTAGCCTCTGCTCTCTCCAGCTCCGTGGCTGCCTCCATTTCTGTTGGGATTATGTATCTTCTATAATTGAAACTTTGTAGCATTAAGTGGAGGCTTAGGCTGGCAATGGCAGGCGGAAAGCTTGGCTTCCTTCATTGCTGGGGAAACCCAAACCTCCCTCCTCCTCTCAGTGGCGACAGCCATCTGGTTGGGGTTTATTTGCATAATTTGCTCCTGATTGGCTGATGGGCATGGCTTGATCGGAGGTATGGTCAATTTACATATTACTCTTTTATTAGATAGGATATCTTTTACCCCTACAATTCAATGACTCTTTGGATATTCACAGATTTGTGCAAACATCACTACAACTTTAGAACATTTTCATTATCTCCAAAGAAATCCCTTAGTCATCATCTCCTAAATTCTCCCATACCTCTGAGCCCTACATAACCAGTAATTAAATTTTTATCTCCTGCATTTGCTTATTCAGAATATTTCATATACATAAAATTGTACTTTTTATGTGTAGTTTTTTCTCTCAGCATAGTGTTTTTAATGCTCATCCATATTGTACTCTATTTCTTTTTTTGCTAATATTCCATTGCACAGTTATACCAAATTTTATTTATCCATTCATCAGTTGGTATACGTTTGGTTTTCTCTTTTTTCTGGCTACTACCAATAATGCTGCCATTTGTGTACAAGTTTTTATATGAAAATAACTTTTCAATTTTCTTGGGTATATACCTAGCAGTGGAATTTCAGATCACACAGTAATTCTATGTTTAATGTTCTGAGAAACTGTCAGAGTATTTTCCAAAGTATTGCATCATTTCAAAAAATGAGGTGAAATTCATAGCATATAATTAACCATCCAAAGTGCATAATTAAGTGACATCTAGTGCATTAACATTATTGTACAACCATGATCTCTCTCTAGTTTCAAAACTTTTTCATTATCCCAGAAGTATACTCTGTACTCATTAAGTAACTCCCCATTCCCCTCTCCCCCACACTTGATAAGCACTAAGCTGCTTTCTGTCTCTACGGATGTGCCCTTTTGTATCTGTATTCTTTCACTTATAATGTTTTTGAGGTCCATCCAACTTGTAGTATGTATCAGTACTTTTTTCCATTTATGGCTGAACTAGAGACCTGGTGCACAAAATTCGTGCACGGGGGGGAGGGGAGGCAGAGAGTGTTCCTCAGCACAGCCTGCACCCTCTCCAATCTGGGACCCCTCAAGGGATGTCCAAATGCCCATTTAGGCCTGATCCCAGTAGAACTGCTGGCTCCCATCTGCTTGCCTGCCTGCCCCTAACCATTTCTGCCTGCCAGCCTGATCACCCCTTAACTAATCCCCTGCCAGCCTGATTAATGCCTGTTACCCTCCCAGCCTGTTTGCACATAACTGCCCTCCCCTGCAGGCCTGGTGCCTCCCAACTGCTCTCCCCTGCAGGCCTGGGTCACCCCCAAGTGCAATTTCCTGCAGGCTTGGTCACTCCCAACTTCCCTCCCCTGCTGGCCTGGTCACCCCTAACTGCTCTCCCCTGCAGACTTAATTGCCCCTAGCTGCCCTCCCTTGCAGGTCTGGTCCCTCCCAAGTACCCTTCCCTGCTGGCCTGATCTTCCACAACTGCCCTCCTTTGCAGGTCTGGACTCTCCCAACTGCTCTCCCCTGCTGGCCATCTTGTGGTGGCCATCTTGTATCCACATGGGGGCAGTCATCTTTGACTACATGGGGGCAGCCATCTTGTGAGTTCGAGTGACAGTCAATTTGCATATTTTCCTTTTATTATATAGGATTAGATAGGATAGAGGCCTGGTGTATGGGTGGGGGCCAACTGGTTTTCCCTGGAGGGTGTCCTGGATCTTTCATCTTGTGACTCTGCTGAACTTAATAGTTTTTATAGGTTTTTAGTGGATTCCTTGGGATTTTTAAATATAAGATCATATCATTAGAGAATAGAGATAGTTTTACTTCTTTCTTTTCAATGGATGGTTTTTATTTCTATTTCTTATCTCATTGCCTTGGCTAGAGCCTCTAGTCCAATGTTAAATAGAAATGGCAAGAGTGGACATCCTTTTTTTATTCCTGATCTTAGAAGGAAAGCATTCATCTCTTAGCATTAAATATATTAGGTTTGATTTTTTGAGGATGTCCTTTATAAGGTTGAGCAAATTTCTATTCCTAGTCTATTGTGTGTTATTTTTTTTTAACAAAGGGGTGCTGAATTTTATCAAAAGTTTTTTTTCATCAATTGAGTTAATCATGTAGTCTTCGTCCTTTAGTCTACTGATGTGGTGTGTTACATTTAATTAATTTTTGGGTTATACCAATCTTTATTTCCTGCGTTAAATGCAAATATTTCTTAAACTTAATTCATGATGATTAACTTATCAGAGGATTGGGTAAAAGTTAATTTCATAAATGGCCACAGAAACAAGATTGAAAAATAATTTCCATTGCAAGACAATAACTAGTTAGAAAACATGGAAACTTTGGAAGTAGAATTATTGTAAAACGATCCAAAAAGATTATATGAATATAAATTTATTACAATTTACCACCCTTTGAGTCCTATTATTTTTCCTTTACAGTCCTGGAACAAGATCTTCACGGTATTTTAGATTTAATAGACCTTAACTATTACAAATATCACTACACAATAAAAATGACTTTAATTCTTTCCTCAGACACTTGCTCTGTTCTCCCAACTTACTTTCTCTCTCTCTCCTTCTAACACACACACACAAATGTCCTTCTCAAGTATTATCTTAATGAGAGTATAATTACTATCAACCCTTACTGAATATCCAAAAATGGTGTTAATTGGGCATACAGTGAGTTTACTTCTGATGTAAATAACCTTAGTACTGTTAGAAGAAAAGAGCCTCACATAGAATAAAAAGGACAGAAAAACTTACGTTTAATTGTGAGCCCAAGAATTATCAATATCTCTATTAACAGGGACAAGAGCTTCATCTTCTGAGCAGCTCCTCCTCACTGTAACACAAGCAGAACTTTGTGACTGGCCTATAGCTTCCTTACAGTTTTGGTGTGGGGGAGGGGTGGTGGTGTTAGGTCTTGGTTGCTAAGCAATCATTTCTTTACTCTTTGGCCAATGAGCTGCCAGAAAGTTTCTTTCAACCAGGATTAAAGGCAGGTGCTGGAAGAGCAGGTTGTGGGAAGGAATCATATCTAGTTTGCTACCCCTTTGGCAAGAGATAAGGGATAGGCTTGAAATAGATAGTTGCTCTTTGAAACTGAAGGAAGGTAAATAAGTCCAATTTGTCCATACTAATATTAATGTTCAGAGGTGCTGAAAGTTTTTTAAAAATTCTTTACTGATTATAGTATTACATATAGTATTACATACGTCTCCTTTATCCCCTTTTGACCTCTCCCCGGACACCTGCACCCCCCATCACATGCTTTCACCCCCCGCCCCCAGTGTCTGTGTCCATTGGTTATGCATACAAGTCCTTTGGTTGATGTCTTATCCTCTCCCCCCTCCCCCATCTTCCCCCTGACGTTTGATGGTCTGTTGGATGCTTCTATGTCTCTGGATCTATTTTTGTTCATCAGTTTATGTTGTTCATTATATTCAACAAATGAGTGAGATCATGTGATATTTATCTTTCTCCTACTGGCTTATTTTACGTTACCTCAAAAGGTGCAAGCTGCATTTATGGAAAACAATTAAGTACATGAGCTGACCTGACATCTTACTTTAATGTCTCAAGGCTAGGATGGACAAGAAATATATGAACCAAGTCTTTGGTCTCCATCTGGGTGAAAACATCATTTGTCCTTTCTTCAAGTAAGGAACTCCTGAGCTTTCATTAGGACAAAGACAAATACATATGATTTTAAAAAATGGTCTTTCATTAAAAGGAATTTTAAAATACCTTCTTTACTATCTTAAACAATATGGGCATTTAATGAGTGAGTGATCTCAAGGTAGATTCAGAAACTAAAACGAATATTTAGTTAAAAGGACAGTAATATTAAGGATAAAACAAGAAAAGGAGGAAGTTGAGAAGTTATATATAAAATATATTCAACTTTTACAGTGTGTCCAGATAATTACTTCAGAAACTCTTACATTTATTGTCTTGAATTTACAGGTTTTCCCCCTTTACTGGTTTCCCATTGTTGTCTTGACAAATTACTACCAATATAGTGGGTTAAAATAACAGAAATGTATTCTCTCCTGGTTTTGGAAGTCAGAAGTCAAAAAGGATTCTCACAGGACTAAAATCAAGGTCAGCTCTAGTTCCTTCTGGAGGCTCCGGGGGAGAAACCTTCCTTGACTGGTAGCTCCCAGCTTTTAGTGGCTGCCCAAATTCCTCAATTTGTGGCCACTTCATTCTAATCTCTGCTCAGTCACCACTCTGCCTTCTCCTCTTCTGAAGTCTAACATCCCTTTCTCTCCCTCTTCTAAGGACACTTAATGATGATATTCAGGGTCCATCAAGATAATAAAGGATAATTTCCCCATCTTAAAATCCTCAAGCACATATGCAAAGTGAGATGTTATTTTTGCCAAATGAAGTAACATTCACAGGTTCCAGAGATTAGGTTCTGGAAATCTTGGTGAGCACTGTTCAAGTTACCAGTGTCTTTAATGTCTTTTCCTTTCAGCAAACAGACTCCAAAATTGAACTTTCTTTCCTAACTTCTGTACTTTAAAAAAACGCCTCAATATAATTTAATTAAAGTTTTAAATATCATCTGTTAAACATTCTCCAAATAATACTTTTTCAATTCCCATTTGGATCCAGAATTTTCAGCATTGTCCAGAAGATGATTTGCCTCCTACTTTTACTGAACTTGAGGTCATTTGACCTAGCTTCCTTCAACTTCCTTTTTATTTGAAATTTCTTTTCATGATTTTTTTCTTTTTCCTTTTCTCTTTTACGCTCAATCCTTTCACCAACTCCACCCCCAGCCACCAACCCTCCCAATAGCTGTCAGCTTGTTCTCTATCTATAGATCTATTTCTATTTTGCTTATTAGTTCAGTTTGCTCATTAGATTCCACGTATCAGAGTAGGCGCCGGACCGCAGTGCTGGAGGCTGAGTGTGGCGGCCCCCCGCAGGAAGAAGATAAACGGGACGCGGGGCTGGTGTACCCTGGTGGACGTGCACCCGGAGGAGCAGACCGCGGCGGGCAGGAAGACCTATGCCATGGTGTCTGGCCACTCCCCCAGTCATTCTCTGGCCTCAGAACTGGTGGAGTCCCACGATGGACATGAGGAGATCATTAAGGTGTACCTGAAGGGGAGGTCTGGAGACAAGATGATCCATGAGAAGAATATTAACCAGCTGAAGAGTGAGGTCCAGTACATCCAGGAGGCCAGGAGCTGTCTGCAGAAGCTCCGGGAGGATATAAGCAGCAAGCTCGACAGAGACCCAGGAGAGTCTCACCATCGACAGGAGATACAGGTGGTGCTGGAGAGGCCAAATGGTTTTAGTCCAAGTCCCACGACGCTGTACAGCAGCCCACCTGAGGCGGACACCTATATGAATGAAGATGCCGAGAGCTTGAGGAAGACCGTGCGGAACTTGCTGGCCAAGCTGCAGGAAGCCGAGCAGCGGCACCAGGCAGACCGTGCGGCTTTGGAGGTCACGCTCAGTCGATACCAGAGAGATGCTGAGCAGAGTCACGTGGCCCTCCAGAGAGCCGAGGCCAGAGCGGAGCAGAAGGAGGTGGAAATCAGAGAGCTGCAGAGGCGCTTGCTCGGAATGGAGACGGAGCACCAGGCCTTACTGGAGAAGGTCAGGGAGGGGGAGGCGGCCCTGGAGGAACTTCAGAGCAAGAATGCTGACTGCCGAGCAGAAGAGGAAAAGGCCGCTAACCTGGAAAAGGAAGTGGCCGGGCTGCGGGAGAAGATCCACCACTTGGACGACATGCTTAAGAGCCAGCAGCGGAAAGTGCGGCAAATGATAGAGCAGCTCCAGAATTCCAAAGCTGTGATCCAGTCCAAGGACACCAGCATCCAGGAGCTCAAGGAGAAAATGGCCTACCTGGAAGCAGAGAATCTAGAGATGCACGACCGGATGGAGCACCTGATAGAGAAGCAGGTCAGTCACGCCAACTTCAGCACCCAGACCTGGGCCAAGGCCGAGAACCTGGGCAGCGTTAGGATAGCCAAGCCCCCCAGCCCTAAGCCCATGCCTCTCATCCGAGTGGTGGAAACATGAGCTGAGGAGGAGGACGATGCTGCTGCCGCTGCCTCTCGCCTGTGGGGACACTCGCCACCCCCGTTGGCCTAGCACTGACTTTGACTTCCTGACTGTCCCAGGGCTCGGGGCTGCGGCCCCGTCTGAGCCCCCGTCCTCGGTGTGCTGGGTGCAGAGAGGACGAGCGCTCCTCTGGACACTGCAGCCCTCGGCGGAGGATCCTGCCGGCAGGAGCCAGGGCGGCGGCCTTCTCCCTGTAGTTACTGTTTTTCTCTTAGCAGAGCCCCCCTTCTGCTGTGGACTGGGGTTCCGCCGCCCCGGGCCCTCAGCCAGGCGGGAGAAGTGAAGAGAGGACAGGATCTGGAAGATGGACACACAGATGCTGGAGAGTGTCGGGGGGGAACCAAGTTCCTCACCAAACACAGCGCAGTTCTTAGCGACAAACTGATTTTCTTCCGGTCCCACCCTCGGCTCATGCTGACCCGGGGCCTCCTGCGGCTTCGACTGGCCGGCCCGTCTTTCTGGGGCGAAGGGGAGGCGCACTCGGTGGAGCTTGGAGCGGAAGGATCGTGTAGGGCCGCCGACAGTGACGTGCGACTTCTCCGCTTTGAAGACTTCCGTATGTCTTGGGGATTCCCCTAAGATGTGGTACAAGGTCCACCTCCGTCATCTTGACTGACTCCGAGCTTAAAATCTACTTTCACTGGGTTACATCAATCTCAGCGAGCCTCTCGTTGTATTTATTTTGCTAAGTTATTGGTGTTTTTGCTTATATCTCACAACTGATTCGGTAAGCGAGTTCTACAGCCTTCTCTTGCGATGCTTGGATTGGCTCGACACTGGGAAAAGTGTTCCCGCTGGACTTCATTTCAGAACAGCATTGTTTTAAACCTTTCTCTTTCCTCTACCGGCTTCTTACTCCCCCCTCCACACGGATCGGTGCCTCAGGACCGCAACCATGTTCGCCCTGAGGCCTGAGGTCTGGATGTAGATTTGGGGGAAGAGGGTGATCAGGACTCTTGGGGAGGAATTGAATTCTTCATGATCCCCTCCACACGCCCTGCTTCACGTGGGTCTGTTGTCCTGGCTCTGAACGACCCTGCCACTCCAGTGGTTGGCTTAGGGCTCCTGCAGCATCAAGAGGGAGAGAAGCCTCAGTGGTACCACAGGGCGCAGAGAAATAAAAAATAAACGTAGACAAAGTCTTGAGGTTCTGTGTGGTTCAGGAGCAGAAGCCTAAGTCTGGGTGTTGCTGTGTCGTTCGGGCTTTGTGTGTATATTGGTGTTGCGGTTTCTTCGTGCAGTTTCCTCGTTTGTGAAACCAGGGGCTGAGCCCCGGTTCAGTGGACTGAGTGTCAGCCCAGGCACCAAGAGGTCGCTGGTTTGATTCTCGGTCAGGGCATAGGCCCGAGTGGTGGGCTCGATCCTCAGTGCAGGAGGCAGCCCATCAGTGCTTCTGTATCATCGGTATTTTATCATCGCTCCCTCTCCCTCCCTCTCTCTAAAAAAATCAATAGAAACTTATTTAAAAATAAATAAAACACACCAGGGGTTCAAAAAAAAAAAAAAGATTCCACATATCAGTGAAATCATATGGTACGTCTCCTGAATGGCTTATTTCACTTAGCATAATGCTCTCCAGGTCCATCCATGCTGTTGCAAAGTATGATTTCCATTTTTTTTTACACATTCCATGTGTAAATGTACCACAGCTTTTCTAGCCACTCATCTACTCATAGACACTCAGGCTGCTTCAAAATCTTGGCTATTGTAAATAATGCTTCAGTGAACATAGGGGTGCATATATTATTTTGAGTGTTTTGGGTTTCATTGGACATATTACCAAACTAGAGGCCTGGTGCATGAAAATTCATGCACTGGAGGCGGGGGGGGGGGGTGTCCCTCAGCCTGGCCTGCCCCCTCTCACATGCCGGGAGCCCTCAGTGGCATGAGGTGACCAGGTGATCAGGGGAAAGTTGATGCCTCCATCACACCTCTGCTGCTGTCACTGCTGGCAGAGCAACCCTCAGCCAGCCCTAGTTACTTGAGCCTTAGGTGGCCCTGGGTGGCTGGGCAGGCTTGCTGTGCCATGGCTGTCTGTGGGCAGCTGGGGTCTGAAGGGTCTGAGGGATTCTGGAGGCAGGCACACAGAGTGGTCAGGCCCAGCCGTGCTGTGTGTCTGCTGCCCCTGCTGCCCTGGTGAGGCTGAGGAGACTGGGTGCAACCATCTTGTGGCTGTGGGCACTGCCATTTTTGAGGGAGTGACAGTCAATTAGCATATTCCATCTTTATTAGATAGGATGTGGAATCACTGGGAATCTCCATCTATTCATTCTTTTTGTAATTCATCCCAAAATATGAAATGCCCTTCCTATATTCTAAATCCAAGCTTCCTACTCTCACTTTTCCTTCTATACACGTCTACTTTTTTTCTGGAAGTCTATTGACCATTTGTCCTCTCTGTTTTAATATTTTTGTTAACAACCTTCTTCATTTTTTAGTCTCATCCATTTTTTTATTACTAATGTCCTTAATTTAATTTCTTTGATCTAGATTGAGTCAGGTCAAATGGATGAAAACCAAAGTGCTGAATTTGTCCTCACAGGTTTCTCGCAGACACCATCTATTAAGGCAGGCTGGCTATTTGTACTACTTATTTTCTTCTATGTGCCCATATAGATATGTGATGTCCTCATCATGTCACAGTGGTCTCTAATAACTATCTGAATTCATCACCCATATGTATTATCTTCTTGGACCTTTGTTATTCAACAGTAATG
Source organism: Antrozous pallidus (assembly GCA_027563665.1). Taxonomy (NCBI): domain Eukaryota; kingdom Metazoa; phylum Chordata; class Mammalia; order Chiroptera; family Vespertilionidae; genus Antrozous; species Antrozous pallidus. The sequence continues at coordinate 22,379,859 of CM050518.1, read as the reverse complement.
ACCCCTCAGCTTCCGGCTGATTTTCTTGACTAACCTTCTTCTTAGTTTAAAAATTCTTCATTCTACCTCTCCTAGAAAAAGTTTCCTTTGACTATGGTATACTTTCAACTACTATCTCCTCAACTTACCCGTTAGCTTCTAAACATTGAAAAAGATAGTCTATAATCAGTGCTTCTGGCTTGTTGTCTCCTAATTATTGTTTAACTACTTGCTTTTATTTTTGCTAATTTACATAGATTCTAAGTCCAATTAATTATCTTTTCTCAGTTCTCATCCTTCTGATCTCCATAAAACATCTGACCTCAAACATCTTTTTGAAAATGTATTATTGGTTTCTCTAAAACTGAATTGCAATTATTTTCTATACTTTTGAACATTATTTATTCCTTTCTATCACTCTTTCTTCCTTCATTCATGTATTGCATACTTATTACATGCTAAATATGAATAATAATTCTCTTTTAGGTGTCCATTAATTTTAGTTCTTAGCTCCTCTGAGTCTTTACATTAAAACTAGGGACTCCCATTCAATTTCATGTGTTCTTTCTTAGTTTTGCTAATATCTCTCTCTTTAAAAAATATATTTTTATTGATTTCAGAGAGGAATGGAGAGAGAAAGAGGGAGAGAGAGAGAGAGAACCATCAATGATGAGAATCATTGATTGGCCACCTCCTGCAACCCCACTCTGGGGATCAAGCCTACAACCAGGGCATATGCCCTGACTAGGAATCGAATCATGATCTCCTGGTTCAATAGGTAGATACTCAACCACTGAGTCATGCCAGCTGGGCACCATCATCTCTTTATTGCTCCTTATTTAACTCTCATTCATTATATTATTCATTCAATAAATATTTATTGAGAGTCCAGTATGTGCCAGACATTGTGCCATTCTCTGTAGATGGTGAACAAGACGACCTGAGAGAGTTTGTAAGTCCAGAGTGAAAGATAAATATTAACAAAATATTCACAAAAATAAATGTATAATAACAAGTAATAAAAAGTACTGTATAGGTAAATAAATGAGCACTGAAAGCATATGAGGGGATACTGTTGGTAGAAGTCAGGTGGGATCAGAATCAAGATAGGCACTGTCAGAAAATGATGTTTAAGTTGAACTGTGAAGTATGAGAATGGGTCAACTAAACAAATCATGCCCCAAGTATAGCAAAAAACATGTGAAAATGCCATGTGGTAAGCATAAGATGTATTCAAGAAAATGAAAAGCTCTAAGGGTTGCTATGATTTGAACTAGAGACTGGGAGGTATAAGATAAAGCAGAATTGACAGAGATGTTCACTCAGTTCTTAATGATTTTGTTTTTATAATTAGACTATATTAATTGAATCAGGATGCCATAATGAAATGCCATAGGCTAGGTGGCTTAAATAACAGAAATTAATTTTCTTACAGTTTGGGAGGCTGGTCTGATTCTGGTGAAGGCTCTCTCCCTGGCTTGCAGATGACCACCTTCTCACTGTATCTTCACATCAAGGGTTCTGAGAAAGGAAGATAGAGAAAGATATTTTCCTTTAAAAAATAAGGCGATAGTCCCAGTGAATTAGGGTCCAATCTTTATGGTCTTGTTTAACCTTAATTGCCCCCTAAATCCCTAGCTCCTGATACAATCACATTGGGGACTAGGGCTGTGACATATAAATTTGGAGGGAACACAATTCAGTCCATAGCAAAGACCACCAGAATGTCATTGAATGACTTACAACTAGGAGATATGGTCATATTTAATAAGATAACTCTAGATGTGGGGTAGAGAATGGACAGAAGAGGGGTAAGGGTGAACAAGGGATCCAGTTAAGAAGTATTTTTCAGTAGTTCACTTAAATTCAGACTGAGTTTACTAAAGTGCTATTGGAAAGGAGATTTAAGTTATATAAGATAAAAATTGAGAAGGTATAGCAAATCATTTAAAATGATACTGAAGTGTATTGCTCAGTGGTTGGGTGTTGACCCATAAACCAGGAGGTCAAAGTTTCAAAGTTTAATTCCCAGTTAGGTCACATGCCTAGGTTATGGGCTGGATCCCCATTTGGGCATGGGGGCATGTAGGAGGCAGCTGATTAATGATTCTCGCATCATTGATGTTTCTATCTCTTTCCCTCTCCTTTCTTCTCTCTGAAATCAATAAAAACATATATTTAAAAAAATGATATTGAAGTTATAAAATGAACAAAGGATGGAACTTAGGTTTCCAGATTGCTCAACTGAATGGGTGATGGAGTCATTCGATGAGATATGGAACACTAGAAGAGATCTAAGTGTGGGGAAAAGTTCTTGATTTCATTGTGGCGTATGGTATATTTAAGGTACTTCAATACATTAAATAATATTTTGTCAGAATAATTAAAACTAAATGCTGAAAAGAATCCCCTCTAAATATTAATGCCTTAACACAATAAGAGTTTCTTATTTATATCATGGCCTGATGTAGTGCTCCTTAGATTCCCTGAGATACTCCCCAAGTAGTGACTCAGAAATGAAAGCTAGCCCTGGCCAGTAAAGCTAAGTGGTTATAGTATCATCTAGAGCACTGAAGGCTCACAAGTTTGATTCCTGGTCAGGACACATACTCAGGTTGTGTGGTTGATAAATAGTTTTGGCATGTATGGGAGTATGGGAAGCAACAGATTGATGTTTCTCTCTTACACTGATGTTTCTCTCTCCCCCTTCCTCTCTAAAATCAATAGAAATGAATCTTCAGGTGAGGATTGGGAAAAAAAAAACAACCCAAGAGAATTTCTTTCTTTAGATGATGCTTCTGAGATCACTATGGAAAGGAAAGAGAAAATATGGATGAATGCATAGGGATATGCTGTTCAGGCCTAGAAGTGGCATGCATAATTTTTATCTCATAATCCAGTCAAAATGCTGTCACATGTCCTAACTACTTTAGGGGAGACTGGGAAATATAGTTTCTCTGAATCAAGAGAGAGGAAATTGTATTAGTCAGTATCTCTGCCACATTTACCTGTTCTAAGTCCTTTGTATGTTTTAATTCATTTATTCTTCACATCAGTCTTATAAGGTACATACTGAATTATCATCCCCATATAACAGATTTAAAAAACAAACAAGCAAGGTACAGAAACTTTGAGAAACTTGTCAAAGCTCACATCCTATATAATAAAGAGCTAATATGCAAATTGACTCTCACTCTGTCATGCTGCCACAAAATGGCTGTGCCCACAATGGAGGTGGAGTTCCCATATTGAGCCATAGTGAGCAATCAGCAGGGCCCTGAGGCTGTGTGGTGCTGGGCCAGGGAATGGGACCTGAGGCTGTGCCTCCCCGTCCAGTGGGCTTGACGGTGGATCTCAGACTGTACTCCTTGTCTGGCGGGACTTTAAGGGGGGCCTCAGGCCACACCCCTGGCCTGAGGGGACCTGAGGCTGCACCCTCCACCTGGCAGGGCTTGACAGGGGACCTGAGGCTGTGCCCTCTGCCCAGTGGGGCTTGATGGGGTGGGGCTGGCTGGGTCTGGATCTCGCCCAATGGGGGTGGTGCCAGCTGGGTCTGGGTCTCAATTTCAAGATGCATGTGGGTGGGCAGGGACTTGACTCTGGGTCCCATGGTGTGACAGGAGAAAGATTTTCATATATATTTTACTAATTTTCTTTCATTTCTGACACTTCTATTATAGATATAGGGCAAATACCAATATTAAAATATTTTCTGTAACTAATTCCCTTTTAATGTGCACGAATTTCATGCACCGGGCCACTAGTCGTCAATAAGGGAAACCTAGGATTTGAAATCAGGTGTTCTGGCTCCAGATGCCTTTTAATGAGTACATAATACCAACTTCTTCATTTTGAGATTCAGTGTTTGGTAGAATGTATGAATCTAAAAACTCAAGAAGAAATTTTTTGCTGGAGATGATACATTTGGGAATCATTGGTGTAACTCAAGGTTTCCCAACTTTAGCAGTATTATCTGGGATAGATAATTCTTTGTTTTTAGGGGCTGTCATATGCAACGTAGGATGCTCAGCAATATCCTTGGCCTCTACACGCTAGATGCCAGTAGCATTCTTCCTCCAGGTGTGACAACAACAACAAAATGTTTCCAGACATTTCCAATATACCATAAGGAACAGAATTTCCTCTGGTTAAGAATCACTGAAAGTTGTGAGTATGGTTAAAATTATTATTATTATTGTTATTTTTAAAATATATTTTTATTGATTTCAGAGAGCAAGGGAGAGGGAGAAAGAGATAGAAACATCAATGATGAGGGAGAATCATCAATAGGCTGCCTCCTGCATGCTCCCTACTGGGAATTGAGCCCACAATCTGGGCATGTGCCCTGACTGGGAATTGAACCATGACCTCCTGGTTCATAGGTCAATGCTCAACCACTCTGCCATGCTGGCCTGGCTTATTGAAATTATTAAAGGAAAAAGTATAAACTAAAAAGAGACAAGGGGCTAGTACTGAATCTTAACAAATTTCAAAATGTAATAACAGAAAAAAAAGATGGGATAGTAAGAAAGAATGGCCAGAAAGAAGGACATTTAAAAATGTAATAAATTTAAAGAATACTGCAAGAAGAATAAGGGGTTAATACTGTTAAATGCTATTGGTTTTGTAAAAGAAAGATTGACAAATGTCAATTAAAAAACACAAGTTCATTGGTCACCATAGCAAAAGCTATTACAATTGATAATTGGACAGAACCCAGATTAGAGTGAAGAGCAAAAAGTAAGGCACTGCCAATCTGTTGGAAAGGAAGAAGCAGTAGCTGAAGAGGGTTGTGGGATCAGAGGACGATTTTTGTTGTTGTTGTTTTATACCTGACAGAGACTTGAGAAAGCTTAAAAGTTGATGGATGGTTCCAGTTCTTTGAACTGACTTGTGACAAAGAATAATCAAATAGTGTAATGTTCCTAAGGAAGCACAGGTAGAAGGACTGGCCCTATGTTGGGTAGAAACTGTCTCTGTTTTAACTGCAGGTAAAGTGCCCAGTATGATGCACTTTCCTGCAGACACCTTACACTTATAATTTCTAAGTAAGAAAATACCTTTCCCACAAAACCTGTAATTGATCATCTATTGCCTAATATTAATATTACTATTCTCTGCTTTAACTAGCCCATGGAACCCTCATCTTCTTTCTCATCCTGATTCTCTTCCCCAAATCTATTCCACTTCCAATTATAATGTAAGTTGAATCAGAGCCCTCTTTTTCCATTGTTGAAAACAAGTGCATATTTTTATTACTAGCTCAAATGTCACTTCTTCTCAAAGCTTTTCCTAAGTCTCTCAGCCAAATAAAATTTTATGTATTTAGCATGAAAAGAAAAACAGAAGGGGAAATGTCAAAATAAAAAGTATTGCATTACTGTGTTATGAATTATTCTCACAAGAGCATTCTGTTACTCAAAACATTTCATTCTTTACAATTGGAGACACATCAATTGGTTGCCCCCTACTGTGATTGGTGATTGAACCTGCAACACAGGCACAATGCCCTGACTGGGAATTGAAGCCATGATGTTCTAACCAAAACCGCCAGGGATTTTTTTCCCTATTATTATTAAAAAATTGTTACAAATAATTATTTGATCTTACACACCTTGCTTACGTAGAACACATATAACACAACACACCGATTGTCGAATAAATGTGGATTCAAATGCATCCACCAAGTCAGCATCCACCAAGTCTGCCCTGTGGATTGTCTGTTCTTTAGAAGTACAATAAATTTGGAGAGGGCTTACCAAACTTGCTCTAAATTCTAGGTCAATCTACTCTTCCGGTGGACTCTACTGGAACTGGATTTTAGTATTACCCTGAATATAGCCAGTCCTTTGGACCAGCGCCTTGACCTGAAGCAACTGGTAGAGGAATAAAGCGATAACATGACCTGGCTCTGGTTGACATCTATATGAATTTGCTTTGATGTAAGGCTTTGATGTTTCCAATATAACATTTTGGTCGCACACTATTGGCTGATTCTTGAAACAGTTGAGTAGTCCAATTTACCTTGGTGTTTTCCAAACTCCAATGAAATGTGTAATTTTTACTACAAGGTTGAGGAGCCTGTTGTATATGATCTGGAACCATTTCCCAATCGGTTCATTTCTTTCTGGTATACAATATTTGCCCACTTAGAAGACAGCTTCAGATTATCTGGTAAATTCCGTGCAGGAGGGCCAGTTGGAGCGAGCATGGACAACGTGTGAACTCACATCTCCCACTTCCACATTTTCCAGTTGCTAAGGCTGGGATCCCCCAATCACTCCTCTGTCACCTGAAGCACCTGGCCTAGAGGCCACACCTCCTCCTTGCCCTACGAAGCCTGGAGGGTGGTGTCTGCCTCCTCTTACTCCTCCCAGGCGTTCGCTCCTCGTCCCACTCCGGCCGCGAGGCCATTTCCAGCACCTTCACGCCCTGGCTCCGCCCCCTTCCGCTCCCCAACGTCCTTGGCGTAGGGCTCGAGCCTGCGCCTGCGCGTGCGCCCTGGGGCCGAAGTCCGGGCGCGCGGTGGCCGGAACGCGGAGAGTGGCGGGCGGTGCAACCAATGGGAGGCGGCGATGGCTAGCGGCTGTGAGGCGGGGCCTGCGCGGGTGTTAGGTTCGCGCGAGGCGTGACCTAGTTGACAGGCTCTGAGGTGCCGCTGTGGCGGAGTCCGTGGGGCTGAGGCGGGTGGGAGCCGAAGCCGAGCGCAGGCTGAGAGAGGAGGGCAGCGACTGGAGAGCTGCGAGCGGCGTGGGACCCGGAGCATTTTTCACTTTTTACCTCCCGAGTGCCCCCTCCCAATCTTCCCACTCTACACCACCGTTTTCCCGTGAGCCTGGGGAACTTGCAGCTTAAAGCCAGCCACCCCCACGGCAACATGTACCCCAGCAACAAGAAGAAAAAGGTGTGGAGAGAGGAGAAAGGTAACGGCCTGCCGAGTCCTGGGTGCGGGTGGGGGTGGATAAGGGGTGGGGGCGGGAGTCAGGGCTGTGTGTGCCGCGGTGCCCTCCGCCCGAGCTCCCGCCTCGCGCCCGTCCGACCGGTGTCACCTCCCTCGTGTGTACACACCCGCGTGCCCACCGGCGTGCACGCGCCGCCCCCGGGCACCTGCCGCTCGCGCACGTGTGGGCGCACGCCCCTCGCTGCCGCCCGCTGCGCCCAGTCACCTCCCCGGACAGGGGGACAGGGCTGCCTTAGCCTCACTCGCGGCGGGGCACTCGCTCCGCGCCGCAGTCCCCGGGCCCAGCACAACTTCCCTTGGTCCCCCCACCCGGGCTCCACACTCCTGCTGGGACTTTCCGCACGCCTGGCCGGCGTGTCCCACGGACACGTGCCCGCCGGCCGACACACCCGCTGCGGCCGCTACTGCGCCTCTGGTCCCTCTCATTCAGGCACCCTGCCGCTGCCTACCACTCCCTCGGTTTGCAGAGTGCCCCCGCCTTTCGGGTGCAGATCCCTTCTCTTGGTCCCCCACTTTTGCACCGCAGGGTGCCTTGAAACCTGGAGCTCTTGGGGGAAACCTCAGCAAGCGTCTTGTCCGCGAGGAGGAGTGCCATCAGAGACATCTAAGTGGGCTTTTCTCTGCGCGGGATGTTTCTCAACATTCCACCCCCATTCGTAGTGCGAAGTGGCGCCGAGTAAGGGTGTGAGACCGATGTCACTTTCTGTGAATGAACCCACCCGACTTCTGAGCATGTCAAGGCTTAACCAAATCACCGAAAGTGGCACTGACTTCTGTAAGACACAGAGAAGTGTGCCTGCCACCCCACTCTCTTCTCTTCTGTTTTCTCTCCTATATCTGGCATTATAGTTAGATAATATCCTAAGGTAAAGCTTGAAACTCTGGAATTTTTTTCTTTCTTCCTTTCACTCCTTTTTATTCTTTAGCTGTTTTTTTTTTTTTTTAAACAGAAACGAAGCGAAAAGTACTTACATTGCTATCTGCTGAGATACACTAAAGCGGTGTATGGCGTGAGGTCGAGTGAGGGTAGTGCACATCTCTCTTAAGTATCCCATCTTCTTTATAAAAGAAGGACATGGAGTGACTAGGTTGAAAGGTGGTTTCCTTGATGATAGTTTTCTGAAACCTATAGGTTTTTATTGCAAGTCCTGGGCTCTGTAAACACTTAGGCAAATAGTGAAAAAGAAATGAATGTGGGAAAAAGGATCCTCTTTATAAGGGCTACTTCAAACAATCTACAAGAAAAGGGATGAAAAGGGAATATTTTTTTCCCCAATGAACTACTAGAAAGATTTCACGTAACAACCGAGCAACTGGTTAAAATGTTTTTAAGGTATTAAAAAAGTAGGTTGTATGTCATTTAATTATGTTTTAATGATTACAATCATATATAGAACTAAAAATTCTGTTGTCGCAAAACAAACACTATTGAAAATAATAGCCTGATAAAGTAGTGTGAATTAATTGTTTTGTTTTTGCAGTAGCGGTTACTTTACTTTCAATAAGGATTTACTTTGTAAGCGTTGAAAAATCATTTATACCCATTTTTACTGATGGTCTTGAAAATGTTAGCTTTGTATTATTGATAATAATGAAGGCAAAATAATTGAAGATATGGAGATTGATTTTAATACATGAATCATTAATGAAATTATAGTGATTACTTAATAACTATTTTTTCTGTCATAATAGACAATGTTCCTGAATAATGATATTATAATTCTTCCTTCATTTAACTTCTACACAGTTGAACTGTGATAAGCAGGATTTTTAGAATCTTCATTGTCTTAATTCTTTGTTTTCTACTAATTATAAGAGAAAATATAGTTTAATATTTTCTAAATAAAGAAGCACATGCACAATTAAGGAAGGCATTTAACAAAATACATTTATCTTGTCAGATTATCCTATTTTTGCCTGAAGTTTAATATTAAAGGGAAAACTTATTGAAGACTTTAATATATGTCTCTGTCTTATTAGGATGTATATTTTTTGAATAGTTAATATTTTAAAAATACATGTTATACCATCAAGAAGGAGCTAAGGATTCTCAGTACAGTAGTTAGTATTAAAGAACCTGATGGAATTCATGACTTTTTTCTATTTATTGCACTGAAGAGGATGGTATCATATTTTTGCAGCTGTTATTTAAATGTAAAGGCTCACCCACCTCATTGAAATGTCAAGGCATTGTATAAACATTTTAACTCAGTATGCCATCTATTAAGTAGGTCTGCCCACTTATATGCTTAACATATAATTTTAAGGAAAAGTTTTGTATAATACCAAACAAACTATTTAGTATATGTATGTAGCTTCCAGTGTATCTCATTATTTAAACAAATAACTAAGGAGTTCTCCACATACGTTAACTAGATGTTGATATAGTTAACTAGATGTTGCTAGTGGGAGTGGGGTTCTTGGATGTTTGAGTCCTAATTCAAAACTACTTAATGTGTATTATAATTTTATGTACTGAAACTTAAATTATCTCATTGTTTTCTCCTTTTTTCTTTTTTTCTTTTTCTCATTGTTTTATCTTATTGTTTTATTATATAAATCTTGTTTCGTTCTAAGTGTCCACACTTAAACTTTTAAATAAATGCAGTGACAAAGACTAGATTGAATTCCCAAATGTACCTTCTGACACTTATTACAACTACAATTGCTTCATGTATTTCAACCTGATTAGTGATATTTCCATATTAGTGATCTGAGATTTTTAAGTAGTGCTTTGATAAGTTCTAGTCATCCCTTTTCCTGTTGTGTGATTATTTAAATTTACTATCCCCTTCAAACTTTCTATTCCATCAAGACCCCATCCTCCTACTAAACAGATGATATATGATATTGCCTTTTTTTTTTTTAAGTAAGAGAAAGTTTATTTAGAAGGCCATAGAGGTAGAAGTGAGTTTTAGAAGAAATTGGCTCAGGAAACAAGTTTCAGCAAAAGAAGGGCCTTTGGAACTTCAGAGACAGAGACGGGGTGGGGGGGGGGAGAGGGAAGAGGGGGAGGGGAAGAGAGGGAGAGAGAGAAGGAGAGGAAAAGGGAGAGGGAGAGAGAAAGGGAGGGAGGGAGGGGGAGAGGGGAAGAAGGGGAGGGGGAGAGAAGGAGAGAGAAAGAGAGGGAAAGGGAGAGGGAGAGAGAGCGGGAGAGGGTGGGAGGGGGAGAAGTGGAGAAGGGGAGAGGGAGAGAGGAAGAGACTGGGTCTTTAGAGAAGAAAGGAGAGGATTGGTTGGAAAGGGAGAGGGAGGGAGAATGAATGAATGAGTGAGCACATTGCAAGCTCTGGAGAAAGATGGGATTGGGGAAGTGTCTGGGCGTGCTCCCTAGAACTGCCAGAATTGCCTTTTAATTCAGGGAGAAAATACATGTCATATAACATAAACAACTGCATGGTATTATTTGTCTCTTTCTTCATAGGTTCTGTGACTTTTTAGCTTTGTTTCTATCTTAAAGCACTTTTCCTCTCTGTTTCTAAGATTAACTCCTCTGTACTGTCACATGCCTGAATTTTTTGAGATCTTGTGCTGTCATTTATTCCCTTTCGGGTATGTTTAGTTTCTGCGTGTCTTAAGGTTCCTCTCCTCATCCTATATGAATGCTCAAGTCTCTTCTACCCTAAAGTAGCCTTCCTTTTAATATCATTGTAAATAATCTGGTTATTAATTAACAGAAAAGGAACAAAGGAAAGACCAGATAATATAAGCATACCATTTATGCCAGGTAGCTGAAGGTCTGTTCCACTTGTACTGGACAAAGGAAAAATAGATGTATAATTAGTAAGGTCTGGGTGACATAGGGAAGGTACTCAGTCACACCTGTGAACATGTCATTAGCCAGAATAGATGTTGCTATTGCAGACTTGGGAAAATTTGATGTACATGCCTTATAACAAGAACAACTGCTTCTGAACAAAGGAGCTCTCTCTCTAGGGCACTTGGCTACTGGCTCTGTAGTCATGGTGCACTCCATTGCATTTACCCCCATGGCTCACAGCCAGGTAGACCCCACACACAATGGATTGATGGACTACAACTAGTCTGATACTACACTAGACCAAACTCCACCATGGAATGGAAACTCTGGACATTGGCTTTGCTTTTAGCTCTATTGAATTCCCAGCTGTACCTCTCCCAAGACTGGTTTAGGGAAATAGGACTTTGCAAGCCAAAGGATATAATTCCATGCAAATAGAGCTTTCTACTATAGTTCATCCTCCCTCGGGGGCCTCCAAAAATTCTTATTCCAAGAACCCCACTCCCACTAGCAAAGGAGAAGGGCAACCCATGCAATTCTCCCATAAAACGTTCATCTTGGAGTTTGCTATTTTCATTAATTTTTCTGTCTCTCATAGCCTCTTGGATTCCAGTTACACTCTAATAAAACTGGTTTTCTAAAGTCATTCTGTAATACCAATGATAATAGTATTAATATAAAATAGTTATTGTTTCTGTTTGAGTCCTACTCGTTACTTTTCTAGGTATTTCACATGGGATCTCATTTAATTCTAACTACAACACTCTGGGGTATTATACTCTAGGGTCAAGAGCTTTGAACACCATACTCATAGATTTGAACCCTAGGTGTAGTGCTTTCTGTCTGTAACATCGTAGGTAAATTATTTAACCTTTCTATTTTAGTTGCCTCATTTGTAAGTTGAGAATAATACCTACCAACCCATTTCAAAAGGAAACTGAGACATAAAGAGCTTAAGTAACCCAAAATCACATAGATTTGCATGATTTGGCATTAGAACCCAGACCATTTTGTTCACCACTTTATTCTCTTTTTGGTGCTTTGAGTGATGCAGTTGATAAAACCAACAATTTATTATTTGTTATTCTTTCTGATCTTCCTATAGCAATTGGTAATAGCTCTTCTCTTCTCCATATTAAAACTTTGATGGTTTGCACATCACTGAGACCTTGATTCACCATGTGCCCCAAGTGACATCTAAACTTCATTTCATTTTATTCCCCCCCCCCCCCCCCCGCGCTTTTTTTTAAAGCTTTGCTCTCCTCCCTTCACTTTCTGAAGGACTAGAAGTTTAGGTTATAATTTCCAAAATCTCTACCTAGATCTCTCTCCTGAGTTTCAGTTTCTTGATTTCAACTTGAATGCCCTTTAGGTATCTTAAATCAATAATGTTGAGTATTGTAGTATTATGACTTGAATATATCCATTTGATTAAAATATGGCTTTTGTTGCTGTTGTTTTGTCTACTTATGTGGCTGAAGATAAGCAACTTCTAGGAGTGGGGAAAAATTGGCTCCCTGTTTCTTGTTCATTTGTGTTTACATTAATACTTTTTATAGCTTATTTCTTTGGAATAATTTTTCAAAGTGATTATTTTGTGTTAGATTATCTAAGGCTAGATACTATCTTTAAATCCATAACCTAAAGTTTAATACCTTGTAATATACTGAAAGAAAACTGGAGAGGGAGAATACAAACTTTGGTAAAGTATGTGATATAAGACAGTTGACTTACAGAATGAGTGAGGATGCCAGTGTCAGTTTTTATATTGAATAGTAGTAATTTTGAATTTCTTCCTTATTTCTTTAGGTTAAAAATATAAATATAATTATATACATTTTTTCTCTTGTATCCTAGTGGATAATTTTTTGTACCTTCTGGGATATGCATAATTAACTTTGAATATTAGTGGTCTACTTTATAGGATAAAGGTTTAACTGTTGAGCATGGTATACAAGTTCCTATACATTTTCGTTTTAACTTTCGTTTAAAGCTACTTTTCACTTCAGTGCTCACTTCCCTTTTCATAGTATATCTTGCAGCTTCATTAATTTATTCCTATCTCCTTATCTTTGTTTACATTATTATTTAATCTGAAATATCCTTTTTACCTCTTCATGATAAAATTCTGCCTTTTAGGAACCAACATACACATCACCTCTTTTGGGGAGCTTTTCTTGAGAAGGCAGTACTGTATAGTGGCACATTATATAGGCTATGGTTTCTAATGACTGGGTTATCATGGGAAGTTCTCTTGCTTAGGACAGATTACTGAACTTCGATGTGCTTTATTTCCCTATCTGAAAATAGAGATACTAATACTATTTGTTGAGTTGAGAAGATTATTTAAATAAAATTATATATGTGAAGTACGTGGCACATGGTGAATTCTTTATAAGTGACCCCATTATTATCAATCAAAATATTTTAATCTTGTAATCAAGACATATATTTAAAGTATTATTTATATCACTTCCAGACAGGTGTTATTAAAAGTGCACTTTTATTGTGGATGGCATCTTCAAATTAAAATATCTTGGTGACTGCCTTTCTTGTGCTCTTAGCATCCTATCTAATAAAAAAAGTGATATGCAAATTTCCCATCACTCCAAGACACAAGATGGTCACCCCCATGTGCCCAAAGATGACTGCCCCCAGGTGGACACCAGATGGCTGCAAGATGGCTGGCAGGGGAGGGCAGTTGTGGGCAGTTGGGGGTGACCAGGTCGGCAGGGAGGGCAGTTGGGGGAGACCTAGACCTACAGGGGAGGGCAGTTGGGGGGACCTAGGCCTACAGGGGAGGGCAGTTGTGGGCGATCAGGCCAGCAGGGAGGGCAGTTAGGGGTGACTGGGCCAGGAGAGGAGGGCAGTTGTTGGGGGACCAGGACAGAAGGGAAGGACAGTTCGGGGGGACCAGGCCTGCAGGTGAGGGCAGTTGAGGGGGGAAACCCAGGCCTGCAGGGGAAGGCAGTTGGGGGGGGGTTAGGCCTGCAGGGGAAGGCAGTTGTGGGGGGATAGAGCCTGCAGGGGAGGACTGTTGGAAGGGGGGACCCAGGCCTGCAGGGGAGGGCAGTTAAGAGTGACCCAGCCAGCAGGGGCAGACAGTTGGGGGAGACGTGGCCTGTAGGGAAGGGGGCAGTTAGGGGCAATTGGGCCAGTCAGGGAGCAATTGGATGTCAATCAGGCTGGCAGTGGAGTGGTTAGAGGGTGACCAGGCTGGCAGGCAGAAGCAGTTAGGGGCAATCAGGAAGGCAGGTGAGTGGTTGGGAGCCAGCAGACCTGGATTGTGAGAGGGATGTCCCAGATTGGAGAGGGTGCAGGCTGGGCTGAGAGACACCCTCCCACCCCCTGTTACAAATTTCATGCACCGGGCCTCTAGTTTATACATAACTATTTTAGGATTTAGTGTTTTATTTATATAGCTGTTATTTTGTCTCATTCACTTCCTCTTTTTGTCTTGTGAGCTTCTCAAGGTCAGGGATCTCCTTTGTATTTGCAATGTGTAAACATATCAGCTGGTACACAGTAGACTGTCAATAGATGTTGATTAAAGAGTTTTCTTATTTTTCTTCCTGCTAATATAGTGTTAATTTAACATCTTTTAACACTACAAAGTAGAGTTATTAGATTTGCATTTCGGTGTTTCTCAAGCCCACATTGATTCTTTGAGTAGTTTAGCATGGTTAATATTTAAGTTATAAAATAATTCTTGATCTTAAAAGTTAAATACAAATGGAAGTTCTGCTTTTATTTTGCAAGAACGCTTACTGAAGATGACCCTAGAGGAAAGACGCAAAGAATACATAAGGGACTATGTTCCCCTGAACACTATTCTATCGTGGAAGGAGGAAGTGAAGGGCAAGAGCCAAATTAATGGTAAGTTTCTCAGAATATTTTTCAGGTAGATACATTACTGTTGCCTTTTTTTTTTTTTTAATGACTTCTGCAGGACAATTTTTGGCAAAAATGAATAATAGGCATTCAATACAGAGATGACAGTTTTGCTATTTTAAATCATTGTCAGTTGTCATTTAGTTATTTTAAACAATCTATTATATATTATTTAAATTTAGAAAATTATTATTTTTAAATTTTTTAAAATCCTAACCCTAACCTAAACCCTAATCATTCTAAAATATACCATGATTATATTATGGTACTTTAAAAAATTATTTTGCAGTAGTTTTTGGAGCAAATGATATTAGAGATTATGGTGTGGCCCTTTGAGTTTATTTTGATTACGTTTATTTATATTGGATTTCTTCAATTTTATTTTAAGGTTTGGATATATTTCAAAAATAGTTCATCAAAAAGAATAGAGAGAAACCAAATAACATTTCACATAATTTTAGAGAAGAGTATATAGGGTATTTTAAAAAAAATGTATATACACTTTAATAGCTGATAGCTCAATTTTGAAAATGAAATGCATTTTTATAAACACTGCCTTTATAATTATTCAAAGTGTGTTTATACTTTTTTGGTGGGGAACTCTATTTTGTGTGGCTTAGGATTATGTGTACATATAAAGTATTTGTATGACAAATTTACTCTTTCTCAAAATTGTTATGAGTCTAGATTGTTTGAAGGAAAATATATGTATTAGAATATAAATGAAATTTTTAGTATTACAAAGGTTCATGGAATAAAATTCTAAAAACAACATAATAAATGTAGTGTATATTTAATATGTTTATCTCTGAATTAACATTTATTGGTGTTTATGGTCTGGATGTCAAGTTTCAAAGAAATAGGGTGCTTTTTAGGATATGTACCAGTTAAGAAACAAAGGTAATTTTAAGAAAGGATATTGGAGCATGCTGATTTCACAGATTATTGTCTTTGATGGAACTATACAGGATATTATGGCTCAGAATAAAAAGACAAGGATAGAGTTTCTAGGGACAAAATCTGTGGGAAGTAGCAGCCAAATTAAGCTTTAGAACCTGTGAAGAAAACACATTGACCTGAGAGTTTGGGGCTTTAGACAGAATTTTGTTTTTCTAGGAAGGCAAATCATGTGGATTCTTTTAGACCTTTCTCTGCCAGGAAAAGTGTGCCCTTGGGCAAGTGGGTAGTTTGTTTACCCCTAGTTCTAATGGGAGTCATTAGCTGATTGGGATGTATAGATCTGACCTCCTTGCCCAGTGTCTTAAGTAAATGCAAGTTATTTTAATAATAGTCTAATCAAGACATCATTGAAAGAGTGGGGAATGCTGTGTAATGAAAAGAATACAGAGTTAGAGATCAAAAGGACAGAATTCTGGGCCTTCTCTGATCTAGAGCCATGTGCCTCTTAATGTTTGGGTCTCAATTATTTCTTTTGTTTATATGAAGCTGGCATTGAATACTTCAGCTTTACTTTTTATGCTAATAAACCTCTCTTTTTTCCAGTGCTTCATTCATCTGGTTTTCTTTCTTGACCACACTTTTAGCTGGTCCATTTTCTAAGGATGCAGTACATGGTGTTCTTTTAAAGAAAATTTTGACTCCTGAGATAGAGGTAGATTCCTGTTGCTGCCACAACAATTGACAAAGCAATAGTGAAACCCAGGCTGCATTGCCCAAGGTTGGCTTAGCTCACCTCTGCAAAGAGGCTTGACCTTTATGTTGGCTGCTTCTACTTATACATTCAGCATGTAACAGTGTAGGGTTGAACTGGGTTATTAAGAACTTAGCATTGAGTGTTTTTAGAGACACTACACACTAAAATATGTCCCCCAATCAGATAAGATACATTGAGTAACATCTGACATTGTTATTCCCAAACAAGATCCTGTGTATTTATTTAATCCTATTTTCCAATATGAGTCTTATAAGTGACTTACAACTGCTCTATGTATTTCAATTTTTTCCTTCATGCTTTTTGAAAATGACAGGCCTTCATGGGGAACTAGGTGATATGATCAAAATTGTATTTCTGTTAAATAGTGCTTTTTTCCCTTCATTAAATGTTACTCTCTGTTGTGATGTAGAAATTGGTGACTGGTCCCTTCTTTTTTCATGAAACAGAATGGCTCATTCTACATGTAATATCTGTTAATTTCTTTATATAATATATACTAGAGGCCTGATGCAAAAATTTGTGCAAGGATAGACCTTCCTTCCCCCAGCTGCCAGCTTCAAGGCCCTGTGGCCCCGGCCCTGTGGCCTGCCCACACCCGCCTTGGCCTGGCACTGTCCTTGTCCACCACCACACACTCCTGGTTCCCCGGTTCTGTGGAGGCCTCCTCCCACCCCTTCCCCCTTCCCCGAATGATTGCCCGCCGGCTGGTGGCCTGGGCCTCCCTCTGTGGGGCGATCATGCAGTGATGGCGGGCTTGGCACTAGTGTATGTCATAGCGTGGTCATCTATTCAGTCAATTTGCATATTACATCTTTATTATTATAGATGTTTTCTAAGTGCTTTCTTCTAGTGTTATGTATCTAGTCTTAGATAACTAAAATATTGGTCAAAACATTTTAGTATTTTTACAGTTTGAAAGATCTTTGAAAAATATAAATCCAAAAAATCAAAGGGCAATTATAAATATAGTTATATTTTTATATTTTATTTTGAAACATTTAAGCTTATGAATTAACTGCTTATAACTGTATATGTATATGTGTAGGTATTGATATTTGTAGCTTTATTTTTTAAATATGAGATTTTAAACTAAGTTTTAAAAGAAGATATTTTATAATTCTTTGTCACATACTTTCTTTTAAGTTTAATAGTTTATTATTATCTTTGTTTTTGTAGAAGTTCATTTGGTCTTGATATTTATAATTACATGGAAACTTCTAAGCTATTGTTTTAAATTTTTTTATTTTTACTTTGCTCAGTTTATTTTACTTTAACTGCTACTTGTTATATTGCAATAGAAATTTTAAAAAGAAGTGGAAAGACTGAATATGTTACTCATATTTTGACTTTAATCTGTCTTAATAAAAGGAAACCAAAAATTGCAAAACAAAATCGATGTTTGTGTAGAAAGGAAAAAGCAAGTAGATAATACAGGGTGGGGCAAAGGTACGGAAAATAATCCTATATAATAAAACCTTAATATGCACATTGACCAAATGGCAAAATGACCAGTCACATCCACTGACCATCCGGGGGCAGATGCTCAACATAAGAGCTGCCCCCTAGTGGTCAGTGTACTACTACAGGAGGAGTGCCACTCAGCAGAAGCTGGGATCATAGCAGAAGAATGCCTCTGCTGCAGGCGGCTGGTTAGGAGTGAGGGGTCCCAGACTGCAAGAACCCCCAACTGGAGAAATCAGGCCTAAGCCAGCAGTCAGACATCTCCCAAGGGATCCTGGACTGTGAGAAGGCACAGGCTGGCTGCCGGGCACCCCCACCCCCAACAATATGCACTGGGCCTCTAGTAATTAACACATTGTGGACCAGTAGTTTGTTTTTAAAAAAATAGATTTTAATTGACTTCAGAGAGGAAGTGAGAGGGAGAGATAGAAACATCAATGATGAGAGAGAATCATTGATTTTTTGCCTCCTGCATGCCCCCTACAGGGGATTGAGTCCGCAACCCAGTCATGTGCCCTTGACTGAAATCAAACAGGGGACCCTTCAGTCCAGAGGCCAATGCTCTATCCACTGAGCCAAACCAGCTAGGGCGTGGACCAGTAGTTTTATTGCTAGCTTTACCTAGTGGCCAGATAAATTTCTATTGAAGGAGCACAAAAAAATGTTTTACATAAATGTTAAAGGCATGCTTTAAAATTAAATATCCATTGCATTTTGAAGTTATTTATTACATATTCTTACAAGCTAATATCTTTTTAAAGTATGATACTTTGTAAAACACTATAATATGAAGTGGGAGTTCTCATGATCCGTCTGCAATTTGTTAATAAATAAGAATATAAGAATAAACCATGTTTCGCCTATTAACAACTGTAAACCTGCTTTTACCACAATTTATGTTCACATTGACATACTACTTTGGTAGTATTGAAAAGCTATGGATCAGAAGTGGTAAGTAATGGGGGATGATTACTATAACAGAAATCCATTTGTTTATTATTCATGTTCATATTTATCAATACCATTAGTAAACCTCTGGAATTATATGCTTCTAATTACTTCTTTCTCTGTATTAGCAATTATGTAATAATTATCTTTTATTTGTCAGTTGCTTTGTTGTAGAGAATTTAAAATTCTCATCCCTGCTATTATAGTGTGTCTCTGGCACCTGGAATAGTGCTTCATGAATAGGTAGGCTCAATTAGTATAAGAATATCTCAGAGGTTAACAGTCTACAAAGGGCAGTTCCTTTTTTCCACACTTTAAAGTGAGCATTTAAAAACATATAAAACATCGGGCCCCAATGCACGAAATTTCTGTAAGAGTAGGCCTTCTTTCCCCTGGCTGCCGGCACCAGCTTCCCTCTGGCACCCAGGACCTGGGCTTCCCTGACAGCACCAGCTTTGTCCGGATCTTGTCCAGTCTAATTAGCATATTGCACTTTTATTATTATAGATAGAGAGTATAATGAAGCTTTATGCATTTATTACTCAGTTTCAACAGTCAGTATGTGGGTAATTTTATTTCACCTATACCAAAGCTCTCTGTACCTTTCTCCAGACTATTTTGAAACAATTCCTATACATCATATCACTTTTATTTATAAATATATCTATGTATGTATATGTATATATTTCTAAAATATAGGAACACATTTTTATTGTTTTTATTGTTTTAAAAAACCACAATACTATAACATCTAAAATTAATAATTCTTTAATATAATACAATATCTAATTAGTGTTCATATTTTCCTACTGTGTCATAAAGGGTTTTGCTTTCTTTGTATAATTGGTTTGCTTGAGTCAAGATCTAAACGGTCCACATATTGCTTTTAATTTATATATTTCCTAAGTCTCTTTTAGTCTACAATTTCTTTTTTCTCTGTCTTTTCCCTGCTTTGTAATTTATTTAATGAATAAAGTAGGTTGTTTGTCTTACAGAATTTTTTACATTTTGCATTTTGCTGACTGCATCTTTGTGGTGTCATTTAACATGTTCCTCTTTCCCTTGTGTTTCATATGAGCTGGTAAATACAGACGCTTATCAGACTTGAGTTTAATTATTGGAAAAATACTTTGTAGGTTGTTGTGCTTTCTTTCATGTAATATTAGAAGACACATAATGTCTGGTTCTTTCTCTCTGTGGTGATAAAACTAACCACTAGTTGAAGTATTATCAGGCTAATTCATCCATTGTAAAACTCCCTATCAATTTTTCACCTAAATTACTTTAGTAGCCATTAATGATCATTATTTTTAGATACTATAAAATAATGTTATTTTAATATTATTCATTCTTCATTTATTAGTTGAACTTATATAAAGAAATTTTTTGAATCAAGTTTTTTTGTTTTTATGCATCACAGTTTATATAAAAAAGGAAGAATAAATGCTAGATTTCTTCTTTCTTACCAGTTTTCAGATTGAGTTGGTTCTCTGAAATTTAAAATGACTAAACAGAAAAATGGTATTTAAAACAGGATGGAACTCATTAGGGATAAAAAAATATGGAGAGGAATGTTTTCTATTTAATCATTTGATATTAATTTCTTTTTATATTATCATACTCAGTTTGAACACTATAATTTAAAAGTAAAATAATCTGTAGACGCAGAAGAAGACTCAGAGCAAAACATCCCAGCTTCACCTTACTAATTTTTCTCAGCTTTCAGTTTTCAGTTTGTAACCCTTGTATTCTCTCTGAAGTCTTCTCTATGCTCTTACTGTGGAACAGATTTCTTTTTTATATGTTTTCATAGAGCCATGTTCCCTTTCCTGGAACATTATATCAATTAATTTGTATGTACTTAATCCTTAGATTAAGTACATACAAATATCTAATCATGGTCAATTTCCTTATAAGATTGTAATTAGCAAGCATAGTGCTTGATACACAGTAGATATTCAGGAAATATTTGGTGTGTGAATTGAACAAATGATAAATTATTTACCTGATGGTATATTTATGTATTTATTTACTTTTCTATCCAAAGTTCCATGTGGAAATGACAGTTTTAGAAATTAAACCAGGTGCTTTTTAATGTAGGCAACAAATACTTTAAGTCTCTGTGATATAAGGTCAGTTGTATAAAGTTTTAAAAGTCAGATAGCTCGGTGATAAATTTCAATACAGATTTTACTGACCTATTACATAGGTAAGTTGAGAATTCATGTGTTATATGTATTCATCAGCATTGTATATTATTATTGAATAGTAGCCCTGCACATGAATCCGTGCGCCAATAACTCTCTATGTTGTGTGCATGCAGCCCAGAGGCTGTCTGCGGCCCAGAGGCCCATCTGGGGCCATGCCTCGTTGCCGTGGTGACAAGGCAAGCATTGCTCCAAGCTGCTCATGCTGCTGCTCCACCCTGGGACTGAGTGGACTGGGCTCCGCCATCTTATGGCTATGGGTGCCTCCATCTTTGTGATGGAGTGATGGTTAATTTGCATATTACCCTTTTATTAGATAGGCTAGTATTTAGTAACTAAACTTGATGATTTCAAAATCTGAGTTTAAATTTCAACAGAACTTAAATGGATGTAAATGAAAAAATTTAAGCCATTAGAGAATAATATTTTTAAAAATATATCTTTATGGACTTCAGAGAAGAAGAAAGAGGGAGAGAGAGAAACATAAATGATGAGCAAATCATTGATCAGCTGCCTTCTGCATGCCCTACACTGGGGGTTGAGCTGCCAACCCAGGCATGTACCCTTACCGTGACCTCCTGGTTCATAGGTTGATGCTCAACCACTGAGCCATGTTGGCCAGGCTATTACAATATTTTGAAGTGTTGAAAAACCTTAAAGTATTGCCATTCTAAATGCATTTACTTTGGCATTATTGTGTCTTGACATGTAAAGCAACTGTTAAAAATTATTTTAATGTTATATCCTCTTAAACCTCTTTACTGAGGTAGTTGGTTTGCTTCTAAAAAGAACTTTGCTACAAAGAATTTGTTTCTCCATGGAAGAACTCATCTAAATAGCCTAAATACCTTGTAAGAATTAAGCTAAATAGCCTGAATACCTTGTAAGAATCTTTGCATTTACCATTAAAATTTTTTGTGTAATAATATTCTATGTGAAGGTGTGAGCACTGGTTTAGTTAGACATTTGTTAACTTTTAAAATGATAATTATTGATTCACTACATAGTTTTGTTTTTCCTCTGCTTTTATTTCACTCAGTCTTTTTAACTTCTTTCCAAGATTATTTTAACAACTTTTAAATATGTTTTATTGTGCATCATAGTTTTTACTACTAAGAGCTGTGCAGAGAGCCCACTGAAACCCTCTCTCCTCAGCCACAGCCTGTTGTCCAGCTCTGCTTCTGAGATAGGGGGCACTTAGCTTGTCTTGGGCAAAGCCATTATCTCCCTTTTCCCTGTGTTGTTCTTGCAGCTGGAGCATCATCTCTCTACATCCTCTCTTCTCACCCTTGTCCCACTTCCAGTCCATTCTGCCTCCAACCCTCGTTTTAAAATAATGTACTAGAAATAAAAACACCCATATCTTTCTTTATGCATGGAGACCACAAGATGAAAAGTTATTATTATGTATCTCTTAAGTTTGTAATTTCACCACATATTCTATCAGTTTTTAACCCATTAAGTTAATCATTCTAATAAATATGGATTTTACTTAAATACGTTTAGGTCAGATACTTTGAGATGGGTTACAGACTAGGGGCAGTCAAAGCCATCCTTTTCCATTATTGAATTTTCATATAAGTATTCAAAACAAAGTTTTAAATACAATTTACTGTTTACCTACATCAGTGGTCTGCAAACTCATTAGTCAACAGAGCCAAATATCAACGATGAAATTTCTTCTGAGAGCCAAATTTTTAAAACTTAAACTTTGTCTAATGCCACTTCTTGAAAACAGACTCGTCCAGGCTGTGGTATTTTGTGGAAGAGCCACATTCAAGAGGCCAAAGAGCTGCATGTGGCACGCCAGCCACAGTTTGCTAACCACGGACCTAAGTCTTTGATTTAGAACCAAGTTGAAAATTACTAATGAAACACATACTAAAATATAGATAATAAATATAGGTCAATAAAATTTCATATGTTTGGCTATGTGCATGCCACAGCAGAAGATACATGTGCTTTTGGAGGTTTGGAAATATTGAGGTTTAGTTTGGTCTCTCTGTAGGGGAAGCCATGGATTTCAGATTGCTGGTTGTTCCTTAGAGATTAGAACAGATATGTTCAGAATCCAGACAACCCTAACAAAGAGGGCATTCTACCATCAAACTTATATTTGAAGTTCTGTCATTCATATGAAAATAACAGAGTTAGAGATTTTCTAGATTTTATAATTCTCTTGTATTAGTGGATCTGTTGGGGTAAAAAAAATATGAACACTATTAGTTGCTTCTGAAAGGAATGGACTCTGTCACAGTGCTTTTTTATTTCTTGGTGATCGAAGTATTTAGAAAGAATTTGGATAAAACAGTCAAACATAATAAAAGCACTTTCTTTACTTGTAATTGAACAAGATGTTTTCTAATGTGTCTGTCTATTGAAATTCTTATTATAAAATACTATATAATTTTCTATAAATGGTCTTCCCTTTTCTGATCCTTGACAATGTGATTTATCAATACTTTATGTTCTGAGTGAAACACTAGTGATTTTTTTTCCTTAATGTAAGACAGAGAACTAAATGCAGATGACTGTTCTGTTTCTAATTAAGTAATTAAACGCACTAAGCCAAAGTGTACTTGGAAACACTGATTGGCACAGTCAGAGCATGGTACTTTTTTATTTTGCAGATCTCATTGCAAAATATTGTTACCTGATTTTCTTGCAGGCATAGGAAAATTCTGATTGTTGGTTCTCTCAGGGTTTAGTTAGTGAGAGGGGCCGCCATGAATTTTACATTTATAAAAAGCTTATGGAAATGAATTGTATGTTTCTCCTACTTCCTTTTTATTGTTAACACAATACTTGTGTCCAGACTCTTTGGAATTGTCAATACTTAAACAATTAAATAAGGTATACTGTGACCTTCCCCATTAGTGGCTCAAATGGTCATTACTAGGATTGTCTGTATATCTTTGGGGAACAACTTAAATAGATGGACAGCCAACGTTTAGAAAGAGAGATAGGCATCTTATATAATAATCCTATATAATAAAAGGCTAATATGCAAATTGACTGGCTGGCAGAACGACCGGTTGCTATGATGCTCATTGACCACCAGGGGGCAGTTGCTCAACGCAGAAGCTGCCCCCTGGTGGTCAATGTGCTCCCACAGTGGGAGTGCCGCTCATCCAGAATCTGGGCTCATTGCTAGCAAGTGCAGCAGCTGTGGTGGGAGCCTCTCCTGTCTCTGTAGCAGCGCTAAGAATGTCCAACTGACAGCTTAGGCGCCTCAGTTGGACATCCCCCAAGGACTCCTGGACTGCGAGAGGGAAAAGGAGAGGGCTGAGGGACCTCCCCCCAGCCCCCGTGCATGAATTAGTGTGTGTGTGTGTGTGTGTGTGTGTGTATGCACTTTTCTTATTTTCTTCTACACATACCCAAATCTAGATGTGAAGTTATGTTTAGTTTAGTTTTGACCATTCGTGCTTTGCTAATAGTACCATGGTAGGATCTTAAAGACTATTTAACTATGCTCATGTAATACTATACTGGGTAAATAACAACCGATTTGATTCAGTGGATAGAGAGTTACCCTACAAACTGAAGGATCCTGGGTTTGATTCCAGTCAAGGGCATATACCTCGGTTGCAGACTTGATCCCCATGTGGGAGATAACCAATTAATATGTCTTGCTCACATCGATGTTTCTCTATCTCTCCCTCCACTATCTAAAAATACATGGAAAAATATTCTCTGGTGAGGATTAATATAAAAATAAAGATATCCTATCTAATAAGAGAGTAATATGCAAATTGACCATCACTCCAACTCACAATATGGTCCCTCCCATGTGGACACAAGATGGCCACCACAAGATGGTCAGCAGGGGAGGGCGATCAGGCCAACGGGGTGGGGGGGGGGAGTTGGGAGCAACCAGGCCTACAAGGGAGGGCAGTTGGGAGGCAATAAGGCCTGCAGAGGAGGGCACTTGGGGGTGACCAGGCCTCCAGTGGGGGGCAGTTGGGGAGGACCAGGCTTGTGGGGAGGGCAGTTGGGGGTGACCAGGCCAGCAGGGTAGAGCAGTTAGGGGTGACCGTGTCAGCAGGGGAGGGGAGGTGGGGGTGACCAGGCCTGCAGGGGAGGGCAGTTAGGGGTGACTAGGTCAGCAAGGAAGGGTAGTTAGGGGTGACTGGGCAGGCATAGGAGGGCAGTTGGAGGTGACCAGGCTGGCAGGGGAGGCCAGTTAGGGACATTCAGGTTGGCAGGGGAGCAGTTAGGCATTGATCATGCTGGGAGGGGAATAGTTAGGGGGTGATCAGGCTGGCAAGGAGAAGTGGTTATGGGCAATCAGGCAGGCAGAAAGGCAAGTGGTCGGGAGCCAGCAGTCCTAGATTGTAAGAGGGATGTCCGACTGCTCCTTTAGGCCCGATCCCACTGGGGTCGGGCCTAAATGGGCAGTCGGACATCCCTCAAGGGGTCCCCAGATTGGAGATGGTGCAGGCTGGGCTGAGGGACACACCCTCCCCATGCATAAAATTCATGCACTGGGCCTTTAGTGTGTGTGTGTGTGTATGAAAAAGCTCTCTCGATTTCTTTGGTACTATGAAATAGTAAATGTATTTAAAAGTAAATACATCAGTGTGTAAATAGATTGAACTCTATTACTTTGATAAAAAAATGATTAACTGTTCTGACATTTGAAATGAGCCTACAAATTGACTTTAGCAACTTATTTAAGGCTTTGTAATTACTTCTAAAATGTAATTACTTCTAATTAGTTACAAGTAAATGTCATATTTTTTCTTTAAATGTTTCTATTAATTAAAACTTATTTTTAAAAGATATATTAAAACTAATGGTAAATCAAATTTTTATCCTGGGCATTAATTTATTAGAGTTGGTCCCTACTATATATATCTGTGTATTTATATTTTGTTATCTATCTATATAAAAGCCTAAGCGACCATTCAACTCTTCAACTATCTGACCAGTAGCTATGATGCACACTGACCATCAGGGACACTTGCTCAATGCAGGAGCTACCAAGCTGTGGTGACTTGGCAACTGCAGTTCTTGGTGACACCACTGGAACCAGAGAGGAGGGAGCCTGATTCCAGGGTGTGTCACCTGAGAACTACCCTCTAGCAATCTGGGATCCCTAGGGAGATGTCAGAGAGCTTGTTTCAGCCTGATCCCCACAGGCCAGACCAAGGAACCCCATCTATACATGAATCTATGCACCAGGCCCTCTAGTATTTTTATAAAACAAAGGAATGCATTCAATCATGGCCATTATAAGGTACTCAGGAGGCATAAAAACATATAGAGTTAAAAAAAAATGATAGTTTCCCCTTCCCGAAACACAGAATTTCAAACAGGTAAGCACTGATAACATTTAGGTGATTATCTTTCTAGACATGTGTTTTTTAGTTTATTTTTGTTTAATGCAACAATGTATCAGGCATTGTTCTAAGAATTTATAAATAGTTGGGAGTTTTTATGAAGAACTAAAAGCCCTAGGAAGTAATAAGTATGGGGAACTGAGGCTAAGAGGGTAATTGTATGGTTAACCCAGCCAGCCTAGTACTAGTATCTGTACTCTTAATCCTGCTTTCTGGTAGGCTTTTATAAATATTTTTCTACTGTATGTGTACTCATACATAGTATTTTGTTAATTTTAATTTTAAAACTAACATATATACATGGTGCTTTGGACCTTCCATTTTACCTTATATTTTGACTTTGGTTAGTTTTAAAATGACTATGTGTTTTACCATAATTTACTTAAATTTATTTACCGTAAATTATTTTATCCTTGATCAGACCAATTTCTTTAACTATCGCAAACAAGGTTATGATGAATATGTTTGTAATCCTTGTATATATGTTTTTCTACAAGATAGAGTCATAAAACTGGAATTGTTCGGTCACAGTCAGAACATGTTCATGATTATGCTATAGAAAATTTTTATCTTTATATAAATGTATGTTTAGAATGCTTCTTCTATTCTTTTTTACATACAGAGTCATACTCTAATACTGTTAATTTTTTTGTATTTTTTAAATCTCATAATCTATTACTGAAATCCTTTTATAAAATCTAATGGTTTACTTGATTTTATTTTTAAAGGCTTTATAGTCTATATTGTATGAAGATATTGTGATTTTTACTTAATCACTTCCTCATTGGTGAGCATTTTGATTATATAAATTTTTGTTTTAACTGGTACAACCGATATTTTACAGATGTCCTCATATATTTATCTTTGTATTCTTGTGCATGCTTATATCATAAGAATAATTTCTAGCTATGGAATTGCTAAGTCAAAAGAGTCAAAATTTTTCAATTGACATATTTTTAGTTTACAATTTAAAAGTTTTGAACCATAATTTTATTCCCATGAACGGTTTAAAATGATTTAAGTAATGTTTAAATGACTGAAAGAATTATTTAAATAACCCTATCTAATAAAAGAGTAATATGCAAATTGACCATGCTTCTGTTACACCTGCAGGCCATGCCCGCCAGCCACACCCACCAGCCAATCAGGAGCAAATATGCAAATAAATCCAACCAAGATGGCTGCGGCCACAGAGAGCAGGAGGGAGGCTTGGGTTTCTCTGGCAATGGAGGAAGCCAAGCTTTCACCTGCCCTTGCAGGCTCAGGCCTCCACTTAAGGCAACAGAGTTTCATGTATAGAATCCCAACTGAAATGGCAGCAGCCACAGAGCAAGCAGAAGGCTTGGCTCCGCTCCAGGCTACAAAGTTTCAATTGTAGAAGATACATAAATCCCAGATACCAGGGCCTCTGCTTGGGTAGCCAGGGGGCATGGCCGGCCTGCAAACCACCACAAGCCCCTTGCCCAGGCCACCCCACACCCCAAGGTAATCCCCACTCTGATCTGGGACACCCTTTAGGGTAAACCAGCTGGCCCCCACCCATACTCCAGGCCTCT
Source organism: Antrozous pallidus (assembly GCA_027563665.1). Classification (NCBI taxonomy): domain Eukaryota; kingdom Metazoa; phylum Chordata; class Mammalia; order Chiroptera; family Vespertilionidae; genus Antrozous; species Antrozous pallidus. The sequence goes on along the minus strand of CM050518.1, from coordinate 22,352,076 downwards.
ATCCTATCTAATAAAAGAGTAATATGCAGATTTACCAGTACTCCAACACACAAGATGGCTGCCCCCAATGGTCAAAGATCCTGCCCCATGTGGACACAAGATGGCCACCACAAAATCGCTAGCAGGGGAGGGCAGTTGGGAGGGACCAGACCTGCAAGGGAAGGGCATTTGGGGGTGATCAAACCTGCAGGGGAGGGCAGTTAGCGGTGACCAGGCTGGCAGAGGAGGGAAGTTGGGGGTGACCGGACCTGTAGTGAAGGGAAGTTGTGGGGGACCCAGGCCTGCAGGGGAGGGCAGTTAGGGGTGACCAGACCAGCAGGAGAGGGCAGTTAGGGGCAAACAAGGCTGGCAGGGGAGCAGTTAGATATCAATCAGGCTGGCAGGGGAGTGTTTAGGGGTGATCAGGCTGGCAGGCAGAAGTGGTTAGAGGCAATCAGGAAGGCAGACAGGCGAGCAGTTGGAAGCCAGCAGTCCTGAATTAGGCCTAAACAGGCAGTTGGACATCCCTCGAGGGGTCCCAGATTGGAGAGGGTGCAGGCTGGACTGAGGAACCACCCTCCCCCACCCCCCATGCACGAATTTCATGCACCAGGCCTTTAGTATTTTAATAAGTTTGTTAGCCACTTGTTTTCCTATCAAAGCACTTACTATGGGCCATCTAGTGTAAGTGGATTGCATGTTTATTTAATGATTTATTTTCTAATATTATTTGCTTATTTAAAAATTATTTTTTCTTATGTCTCCCAAGAGTTTATTTTGCATTAAGGAAATTACTTTTAGTTATATGTATTACAGATTTTATTGTTCTTAATGATTTTGTATATAAATGTTTTATACCCAATTTTACATTCTTATTTGATCAGATAATGTTTTATAATGTTTTCATCTTATCTTGTTAGTTTTGGTCAGGCTTATTGCTAGATATTTATTTAATAGATTAAAAAAGTACGAGTGGGATATTTATTTTCATTTAATTTTCTACTTAGTTATCTATTAGGTATAAGGAAGTGGTGATTTTTTAAATAATAATCTGGTATTTTGTTATTAGTCTGTCTTTTATGAGATACTTTTGGATTTTCTAGATAGACATTAAAATCTTCAAATGATTTTCTTGTAGTTTCTCAATATTTGTCCCTCTTATTTCTTTTTCTTTTGCTTTGACTAAGGTCACTGGTACAGAGTTAATTAATAGAGCTCATAGCAGGCATTTTGCCTTATTCTAGACTTTAATGAAATTTATTTACATATTAATAGGATAATAATCTTATCTTTTAGGGGCAGTTATTTTGAGGAAAGTAGTTTACCTAATAAATGAACTAATTTTCTCCCTACTGGTTTGGCTCAGAGCATCAGTCTGCAGACTCAAGAGTCCCAGTTCGATTCCAGTCAAGGGCATGTACCTTGGTTGCAGGCACATACCCAGTAGGGAGTGTGCACGAGGCAGCTGATGGATGTTTTTCTCTCATTGATGTTTCTAACTCCATATTATTCTACTTTCTTCTCTGTAAAAAATCACTAAGATATATTAAAAATATGTAACTTTCACTTCAGAATTTGTGCTTGTGCAAACATTTTATTCTTAACTCTTTTATTCATTCATTCATTCATTCATTTAATATTTTCATAAATTTCCGAGAGGGAAGGAAAGGGAGAGAGAAATAGAAACATCAGTGATGAGAGAAGATCATTGATTGGCTGCCTCATGCACACCCTCTTCTGGGAATTGAACCTGAAACCTGGACATGTGCCCTTGACTGGAATCAAACCCGGGACCCTTCAGACGATAGGCTAATGTTCTATCCATCTAGCCAAACAGGCTAGGGCAACTCTTCTACTTATATAGTGAGGATAATTACTAATCTGTAATGTAAAAATTCCTATAAGGAAGCTACTAAATATATAAAATGTCATTGTAGTCAACCTATAAAAGAATCATTATATAACCAGTTGCTATTTATTGAGTTATTTCAAGTACTTACTGATGTTTCACACCAGAGGCATTATTTCTGAATTAGGAAACATTTTTTGTTCTGAAATTTTGGTCACTGTATTATTGATCTTAAAAATAATTTGTATTTTTAAATTTAAATTCTTTATTATTTAAAGTATTACATAAGTTTCCTTTTCCCCCATTGACCTCTCCCCTGCCACCTCCACCCCCAAGCACAAGCCCTCACCGCCCTACTGTCTGTGTCCATTGGTTTTCCTCATATGCATGCATGCAAGTCCTCTTACACTTGACCTTCTGCCTTCCCTCATAAGTTGTACACTCTGTTCAATGCTTCTATGACTCTGATTCTGACTTTGTTCATCAGTTTATGTTGTTCATTATATTCCACAAATGAATCAGATCACATGATATTTATCTTTCTCTGACTGGCTTATTTTGCTTAGCATAATGCTTTGTAGGTCCATCCATGGTGTTGCAAATGGTAAGAACTTCTTTTTTTATAGCAGTGTAGTATTTCATTGTGTAGATATACCATAGTTTTCTAATCCACTCATATGTTGATGGGCACTTAGGCTGTTTCCAAATCTTAACTATTATTAATTGTGCAGCTGTGAACATAAGGTTGCATAAATCCTTTCTGATTGGTGTTTCTGTTTTTTTGGGATACATTCCTAGAAGTGGGATTACTGAGTCAAATGGAAGTTCCATTTTTAATTTGAGGAAGCGCCATACTTTTCTTCACTAATTTATATTTTTTGTTGGCATAATATAGTAAAAGCTTTTCAAACTTCTTATTTTTTTCTATCAGCTGTTAAATTCATTATAAGGAAAATAGAAAGGTAAAGTTGTACAAGTAAACAAAAGATTGTTAGCATTCCCATTTTGTGAATCATTCAGACATCTGATAGGAATTCAATAATGTACAAGACACAGTTTCTGCCTTTTGAATTCTATATGATGTTTAGTAGTCTTATCTTCTCAGCTGAGATTTACTGAGACTATTTTAATAATATTCAAGTGCTGGCACAATGACTGGAATCTGTATAATTTTGCTTAGCATATTTACTGCTTATGAAACATATTCAGCAAATGATACATATTCTGATTCAGTTGATATGGTTAGGGTCCAGGAGCCTGTACCTATTGTTAACAACTACTTCAGGATGTTTTTTTCTTGTGGTTGCTCCCCATAGGTACAAAAGTTTTTCTGAATAGTGATTTTTCATTGTATCTCATAGAAAATAAATTTTGTGGAGATTCATTGTTATCTTCCATGTTTTAGTAATGTAAATTTGCCTTTTACTTTTAAACTTTAGTTTTTCATTTTAGAGTAATCTGGGTGGGTGGGTTCTTGGTATCCACTTCTTAGTACATATGTGGTGATTAACATTGATAACTAGTAATAATTATGGGATTAGCTATAATTTTTAATACAGTGGTTCATTTTGTCAACTTTATTAATTTGAATGTATATTTTATAAAACTTCTAAAAATGGAATTGATCTTTTTTCTTCTTTGGGATCTTTATCATGGCCTAGATACAGTGAGCTTGAAAAAGTACCATTTTATTTTATTTATACACACACACACACACACACACACACACACACACACACACACACACACAATCCTCATCCAAGGATATGTTTACTGATTTTAGAGAGGGAGGAAGAGAGAGAGATAGGAAAGAAATATCAGTTGATTTTCTCCCACATGTACAACTGACTGGGGATCAGACCTGCAACCTAGGTATGTGTCCTGCCTGGGAATTAAACCTGCAACTTTTTGGTACAAGGAGCAACACTCTAACCAATTGAGCCACTTGGCTGGGGCATAATATATTTTTTAATGAAAAAAACCTAACTTTTATTTTAAAAAGTATTGCACACGAGTAGCTGGTTATATTCTAAGATTGCTTGTATGTATCAGAGTCTTTTTTGTATTGTTATATACTAAAAAATATGAACAAATAATGACCAATAGAAACAGATTACAATTTTGTAGGATTTGCTAATTTTATATTCATTGATTTGGCCAAAATAAAAGTGCTGATGGGAATTTAATCTTGTTATAATATTTCTATCAAAATCCTATAGTAAAATTTTATTTCAGCAAATATTTTTGAATTGAAATATTTTTATTTAAGCAACTATTGGTGAATAGAATAGTTTTCTATTTGCTTTTGTCTTGTTCACTTATTCTATTGCGTTTCTATTCTTACCTTACAATGTAAGTTTTAAAAATTAGTTGTAAGAGTTACAAAAATATTTTCACAACGTCCTATTTAGTAATTAAGAAAAGCTCCTTTCGTGGAATGATATAACTGATACCAAATGTATTTCATCATGATGGGCGGGTAAATATTTAATTTATTTCATACTTTTAGTAAGTGATACATACATACTTTCTTGTTTATAGCTTAATTGAGCTTTACCCAGCTCAAAGGGATGAATATTTCATTTTTTGAACTTAACTCAGTGATGTTGCTAACCTAATCTATATGAACAAATGCCTATGTTTGTGTGTGTGGAAATGAGGGGTGAAAGTTAGTGACGATAGACTAAGAATTATTTGAGGTTAATGATAAGGAAACAAACATTCCCTTGGAACTAGGAAAAAGCCTTCCTTTTTAAAAAACAGATACATATAACGTTCTTAATATCTGCCAAATATAGTTATAAGCGCTTTACAAATGTTAAATTATGTAATTATCACAACAGTGAAGTAGGTACTGTTAGTAAGAGTAGGTACTATTATTATCTCATTTTACAAATGAGGTCACTGAGGTACAGTGGGGTTAGCTTGCCGAAGGTCACACTGCTGTCAAGTAGCAAAGTCTGAACTTGATGCCAGGCCTTCTGCCTCTATATCTTCTTCAGTTATCTTCTGTTAAGTGCTGCCTTTTGTTTTCTAAAAGCATTACTGATATGTTTATGTGTTACATGTTTACTGTTAATTATATTTGATTTTTGAAAGATATATTTTATGCTGTGCATTATAAAAGTGTTCATAGATTATTACTTATGATGCCATGATTTTAATTTAAAAAGCACAAAAACTCTAGGTAAAGTTGTGGATAATAAAATTGGCAATAACTGAACACTATGAAGAGAAAGACTTTGTCTCTTCAAGTAGCTATGTAATGACTACCACTTTAAAACATTTAAAAAAATCATTCACATTTCTTTGTAATTCCATCAGTGTTCCAAGTTTGCACTTATAATTGAAAGTTTTTAAAATCTGTTTCTTTACTTTTTTTTAAACCAGTCACCATTTTTTTCAGTAGAGTGGACCACATAATGAACACAAAACTACATTTTGCAGCTTTTAGCTGTATCTCTATGAACTTGCTTCTCAGACTGGATCACTAAGGTATCTATGGATATTTACCAGGGAATATGTGAAGCTACACAATAGAAGAATTAATCTTTAAAAGCACCATTTCTACTAAAAGATTGGTGGGGGTGGAATATTAAGTAATTTAATTGCTTAGCACTTAAGAAGTTTTTTATGTTAAGACTAATGATTCTCAAGAGAAGAGACAAAGAATTTCATAATAATGGTTTCTACCCTAGAAATCCTGAAGGTATATCAGTTCATTCTGTGGAGAGTTTTCTGGAGTGCTTGATTGTGTTTGGAGTCAGTTGGTGGCTTGGAAAGTTATAAAATAAGGAGTTATTTAACCAACATAAAATGGTCAGTAAAGTTGAGAAATAATCTCCCTTTACTTTATTTGTCAGTTAGTTGCCATAGTATCAATATACCCAAATGTTATTCAGTAATGTTTGTTGGGCTGCTGAAAATAGTTGCATTATCAAAGACACATCTTGTTTAAATCTTGGAAATATAATAATGTTTTCTTGGCTTTTATTTTAGCAAATCCAACTTTTAAGTAAATCCTAAGTAAAATAGGATTTATATAAAAGATAATTTTGGGGTTATTTAATTTACAAAAGATTGAAAATGTTATGTGTTTAAGTAGTTTCTTCGTTTTATTATATGCACAGCATCCAGGCTACATATGATATATAATATGATACAATATAATATAATATAATAAAAAAATAACATCACGGTGAAAGATTAAAAGAAAATAAAATCCGAAATCTGTATAGCCAGTGTTTTGTTTTATTTTTTAAAATACCTATTTGATTTGGGTATAAACAATATTAATATAATTGCCTTTAATTTTATTCTAAATACTGAGGCTAGGCCTTGAGTATGCCACTTATTTTTAATTGCTAAGTGAGACCATTAAAACTGTAATCACTTGACTTAGAGTGTCATGAATGCATTCTTAGAGTATTTAGATGGAAATAGTGGGTGTCAGAAAACCTCTTAATAGAGTAATTATGGGGATAGCAAATTAAATAGTTTTCATGCTGCCTTGGAGTATATTTTCTGTGTGGAAATTTTTCAACAGAAAATAGGTGTATAAAGCATTTTCTCTGTTTAGAAATTAAATGAGAAAAAATATACATTGTTCTTTTGGTTTTATGCTATTTAGACTCACTGAAGAAGAAAAATAGCAATAGTTACAATTGGTGTAATTCTTAGGTTTTCATGCCCTTAGTCTAGTTTCTTGATTTATCACTATATATATGTTCATTCAAGCATATTTAATTTACCTCATTTATAAAACTGTGAAGTTTGTAAAATTTCTATAACTTGATAATAAAGAATATTTTAAAAGTAAATTATGCATGATAAAAGAAAAAAGATACATCTGACTTCTGTATTCAAATTTCTTTACTTATGCTTTAATAAGATGAACCAGAAGTAGGGTCAGAGAGGATTTGGGGGGCTTGCTGATAGGATACAAGAGTATTACTAAATGTTGGGGAGGGAAGAAACTATAAACTGAGGCTTCCAGATATGTGATATTAAATGTTTGAGACTCTTCTAAGGACTTGCCCTTCAATTTTCTATTGTTCTTGCTATTTTGGAGGTAGCAAGCCAAGTCCAAATTGCAATGACAAAGGAAATATAAGAGTAAGAAAAAAATCCATAGTAGCTCTGGAAAACAGGAAAGGGTATATAGTCAATAGGCCAGAAATTTTGGAGGCTTTCTGGAAGATATAAGACTGACAAGATCAGATTATTAAAAACTGCTAGTACTAAACAGTCTGTAACTTAACATAGGGAAGATAATCTGTTTGATGGTTGTTGTTGTTGTTGTTTTTAGTAGAATATATACTTGCTTCTGTAATATTTCAGAAATTTACCCAGTTTAGAGATAGCAGGGTTAGGGCAGAGAAATGGCCCTCTGGGCCACATCAAGGTAATTAGACTATAAAATCAATGGATTTTGAAGAAAAATCTTTCAGCTGGCCTCTTCTCTTTACCACCCACAAAAAGCCTCAGTATTACATTATGGGCATGATGGGAGTGGGGGAGCTTGAGGAAAATAAACTAGTGAGCTGCATCACCTATCACTACTGAACAATCTAGATCCATGTTTGGCAAGCTGCAGCTCGCGAGCCATGTGCGGCTCTTTGGCCCCTTGAATGTGGTTCTTCCACAAAATACCATAGTCTGGGCAAGTCTATTTTGAAGAAGTGGAGTTAGAAGAAGTTTAAGCTTAAAAAATTTGGCTCTTAAAAGAAATTTCAATCGTTGTACTGTCAATATTTGGCTCTGTTGACTAATGAGTTTGCTGATCACTGGTCTAGATAGTCATTTGAAGATGAAGGCAATGATGAAATACTGTGTATTTGAGGAAAATCAGTGCTAAAAGGAAGACTCTTACTAAAACAAGCAAAGCAGCCTAGAAATCATAGTTAATTTTAAAAAAAAGCAAACTAAAAATATAATGGAAGAAACATTATATTGAGATGAAACAATGGAAAAAGTTGTTTATAGTTAAAAATATTATTGCCACCTAAAATCCCTAGAGGACCAAAACCATAGAAGATGCTAGAATCCAGAGTGCTAAGTGGACTCCAAAGCTGTTTTTAGAACATCTACTGACCTAGAGGCGTGTATTTAAAGTTCCCATTGGTTTGAGGGGATAGAACTTAGTACCTCCACTAAATGGGCAGTTGAAATTGAGGCCTCTATGTAAGGCCAAGACTCTTTAAGATTATGCTTCAGTGAAAGAGAACTTACCAAATAGAATTTAACTTCCAGCAGAGAACATCACAGAGTTTTCTTCTCTTGTCAAATGTGTGTGAGATTGAAAAGTCTCCTCTATAAATTTGTGACCATAAGTCAATCTTGAGAATGTAATCTTTTAATTCTGGAAAATTCTCAATCATTCTTTCTTTGGATATAGGCTGTCATTAATCTCTCCATTCTTTTCTGAAACTCCATCTTCATATACGTTAGACATTGACACATTACTCTCGAAAATTAGAATTAAAAGATGTGAATCATTAGATAAAACACTGTAAATTTAGAGGAACAAAAGTAACCAGATAATACTAAAGATAAAGAAACTGAAAGTAGCCCCAAATAGTCAGATTATTTACTAATGTATAAAAATTAGACTGGTTCAGATTTATAAATTACAACAGTGAATGCCATATGTCAGAATTTAGGTTTCAAATACTAAAAGGAAATAAATGTCATCCTTCAAATGGTCTCATGTCTTTTAGTATATTTTTCTTTTTCAGTGTTTTCCCCCCATTTTATTATTGTTGTAGTGTGTGTGTGTGAGAGAGACAGAGAGAGAGAGGGAGGGAGGGAGATAGATTTTGGTTTGGTGTTGATTTGGTTTTGTTTTGTTTTGTTTTGTTTTGTCAGCATCTGTGCAACAGTTGGGATGATGTGGTCAGGGTTGAATCTCACAGTCGGCAAGCCTGGGGACTGAGCCCATCCGTGAAGGGACAATAGCAATCAAGATCCAAGTACAATAGGAGGGCTCACATAACCAACACAAGGGGCATCCCTAGAGCACCCAACCCAGAAGATCAAGAATTCTATACCACTAGGTCCCACAAGCAGGCCACTAAATAAGACTAGGAGGCATAGCAGTCTTATCCATATATAGAAACAAACACAAATAAATAGCAAAAATAGAGAAACTAAGAAACAGTCCCCCAATGAGAGAACATGAGGAGTCTCCATAAAAAGAGCTACATAAAATGGAAGCAATAAATTTATCAGAAACAGAGTATAAAGTAATGGTTTTAGAATGCTCAAGAGCTTTAGAAGGGATATAGAAGCCATGAAAAATAACCAGTCAGAAATGAAGAATCACATAGCTGAAAAATAAACAGTACACCAAAAGGAATTAATAGAAGAAGCAGAGAGTTGGAATCAGTAAATTAGAAGATAAGATAGAAAAAAAAATCACTCAGAATAGCAAAAAGTAAAAATACTTTAAAAGCATGAGGACAGTTTAAGGGAACTTTGGGACAACATGAAACAGAATAATATTTTCATCATAGGGGACCAGAAGGAGAAGAAAGTGAGCAAGGAATAGAGAACTTGTTTGAGGAAATTAATCACAGAAAACTTAACTAACCTGGTGAAGATAACAGTCACAGGAAACACAGAAACCCACAACAATTCACATCATAATTAAAATGGCAAATGTTAATGACAGAATCTTAAGGACAGCAAAAGAGAGAGAGTGAGTTATCTATAAGTAATCTCCCATAAGGCTATCAGCCGACTTTTCAACAGAAATACTGCAGGCAAGATAATGTCATGAAGTATTCAATATAGTGAAAAGCAAGGATCTGAAACCAGGACTACTCTATCTAGTGAGGCTGTCATTAAAAATTAAAGGTGGAGCAGAAAGCTTCCCAGAAAAAAAAAGGCCAAAGGAATTTATCACCACCAAATCAGTATTGTAAGAAACATTAAAGGGATTGCTGTCAGAAGAAGAAATATATGTATATGTATATGTATACACACACACACACACACACACACACACACACACACACACACACACACACACAGAGAGAGAGAGAGGGACATAGGCATAACGAATAAAATGCAATAAATAAGTACCTATCAATAGTAAACTTAAATGTAAATGTATTAGCCAAAACTGGTTTGGCTCAGTGGATAGAGCGTCGGCCTGTGGACTGAAAGGTCCCAGGTTCCATTCTGGTCAAGGACATGTATCTTGGTTGTGGGCACATCCCCAGTAGGGGATGTTCAAGAGGCAGCTGATCGATGTTTCTCTCTCATCGATATTTCTGATTTTCTATCTCTCTCCCTTCCTTTCTGTAAAAAAAATCAATAAAATATATTTTAAAAATGTAAATGTATTAAGTGCTCTATTCAAAAGATACAGGGTAGCTGAATGGATAAAATAACATGACATACATATTGTCTACAAGTGACCCACCTCAGAACAAAAGACTTACACAGGATGAAAATTAAGGGCTGGGAAAATTTTTAATTCAAATGGAAATGAAAAAAAGTAGGGGAAGCAATACTTATATCTTACAAAATAGTCTGAAAAACAAAGTCCATAACAGGATACAAAGAAGGTCATTATATAATACTAAAGGGGTCAATGGAACAAGAGGATATAACCCTGTCAAACATATATGGCATATATTATATGCACTCAATATAGGAGCACTGAAATATATTAAAAACACACACACAACTCTTGGAGGACTTTAAGGAGAAATTGAGAGCAATACAATCATAGTAGGGGACTTTAACACCCCACTGACATCACAGGATAGATCTTCTAGACCAGTGGTTGGCAAACTCATTAGTCAACAGAGCAGCAAACTGTGGCTCACGAGCCAAAGTTTGCCGAACACTGTTCTAGATAAAAGAACAAGGAAACAGCGACCTTAAACAACATACAGGTAATATGAATTTAATTGATATTGCCAGAACATTTCATCCAAAATTAGCAGATTATACATTCTTAACTGTAAATGAAAATTCTCAAAGATCATATGTTAGGAACAAAATAAGTCTTTACAAGTTCAAGAAGATTGAAATAATGTCAGTGGCATGAAAATAGAAATCAAGTACAATAAAAAGATTGAAAAACATTCAAACTCATTGAAGCTAAATAGCATGTTATTAAATAACTAGAGGCCCGGTGCACAAAATTCGTGCATGGGAGGGTGTACCTCAGCCCAGCCTGCACCCTCTCCAATCTGGGATCCCTTGAGGGATGTCCAACTGCTCGTTTAGGGCTGATCTTACTGGATTGTCCCTCTCACAATCCAGGACTGATAGCTCCCAACTGCTTACCTGCCAACCTTCCTGATTGCCCCTGTTTTGGCCTGCCAGCCTGATCACATCCTAACCACTCCCCTGTCAGCCTGATTGATATCTAACTGCTCCCCTGCCAGCCTGTTTGCCCCCAACTTCCCTCCTTTGCTGGCCTGGTCACCCCTAACTGACCTCCTCTGCAGGCTTGATTGCCCCCAGCTGCCTTCCCTTGCAGGCCTGGTCTCTCCCAACTTCCCTCCCCTGCAGGACTTGTCACTCCTAACTGCCCTTCCCTGCAGGCCTGGTCCAGCCCAACTGCTCTCCCCTGCTGGCCTGGGTCTCCCCCCTCATCCCCCTGCCTTTCCCTATAGTCTCAGTCACCCCCAACTTCCCTTCTTGGCCCTGCCCTGCAGGCTTTATCACCCCCAACTGCCCTTCCTTGCAGGCCTGGTCCCTCCCAACTTCCCTCCCTTGTAGGTCTGGTCCCCCCCAACAGCCCTCCCTTGTAGGACTTGTCACCCCTAACTGCCCTTTTCTGCAGGACTGGTTTCCCTCAACTGCTCTCCTCTGCTGGCCTGTGTACCTCCCCTGTAGGCCCAGTCACCACCAAATTCCCTTCTCTGCCAGCCTGGTCAACCCTAACTGCCCTCACCTTCAGACTTGATCTCCCCCAACTGCCCTTCCTTGCAGGCCTGGTCCCTCCCAACTTCCCTTCCGTGCTGGACTTGTCACCCCTAACTGCCCTTCCCTGCAGGCCTAGTCCCTTCCTACAGCCCTTCCATCTTGTGTTGGCCATCTTGTGTCCATATGGGGGCAGTCATCTTTGACCACATGGGGGTAGCCATCTTGTTGGAGTGATGGTCAATCTACATATTACTCTTTTATTAGATAGGATAGAGGCCTGGTGCATGGGTGGGGGTCAGCTGTTTTGCCCTGGATGATGTCCTGGATCAGGGTGGGGGTTCCCTTGGGGCATGGGGTGGCTTGGGGGAGGGGCCTGTGGTGGTTTGAAGGCCAGCCACGGCCCCTGGCAACCCAAGCAGAGGTCCTTGTATATGGGATTTATTTATCTTCTATAATTGAAACTTTGTAGCCTTAACCGGAGGCCTGGGCCGGCGAGGGCTGTGGAAGCTTGGCTTCTTCTATCACTGGGGGCAACCCTAGTGATCTCGCCAGCTCTGTGGGATCTATTTCTCTTCTATATTTGAAATTTTGTAGCATTGAGTGGAGGCCTGGGCCAGCCAGGGTGTGCGGAAAGCTTGGTTTCTCTCCATCGCTAGGGAAACCCAAACCTCCCTCCTGCTCTCTCTGTGATGGCAGCCATCTTGTTTGGGTTTAATTTGCCTCCTCCCTCCTGATTGGCTGGTGGGTGTGGCTTGTGGGTGTAGCAGAAGCATGGTCAATTTGCATATTACTCTTATTAGATAGGATGAATGGATTATCAATGAGATCAATGAAGAAATAAAAACTTTCTGTAAACAAATGAAAATGAATACAAAACCCCAGATTTATGGGTGACAGCAAAAGCAGTCCTTAGAAGGAAGTTCATAGCATTAAAGGCTTACCTCAAGAAACAAGAAAAAGGTCAAATGATATAATCCTATGACTCAAAGAATTAGGGCACGACAAGACCAGAGTAAGTAGAAGGAAGAAATTTATAAAGAGCAGGGCAGAAATAAGAGACCTACATCTCCCTCCCCTGCCGCCAAAAACAACAAAAAACAAACCCAAAACACAGCAGTACAAAAGATCAATGAATTCAAGAACTGGTTCTTTGAAAGATAAAAAAGATTGAAAATCTTTTAGCATGACTCACCAAGACATAGAGAAGATCCAATAAAATAAAATAAAAAATTAATGAAGTAGTAACTGATGTCACAGAAATACAAAGGATTATAAGAAAATATTATGAACAACTATGTGACAACAAGGTGGACAATGTGGAAGAAATGGAAAATTCCTAGACACATACAATCTTTCAAAACTCAACAAGGAAGAACCAGAAAACCTAAATAGATAGATAACAACTAATGAAATTAAAACAGTAATAAAACTCCCAGCACACAAAAGTCCTGGACCGGATGATCTAATAGATGAGTTCTATCAAATATTCAAAGAACTAATACCTGTCCTCCAACTACTCCAAAATTTCAAGAGAAAGGAAGACTTCTAAGCTCTTTTTATGAGGCTAACATTATCCTAATTCCAAAACTAGATAAAGATACCATGAAGAAAGAATATTATAATCCAATATCCTTGATGAACATACATGCTAAACTCCTCAAAACATTATTAGAAAATCGGGTCCAACATTACATTAAAAAGATTATACACAATGACCCAGAGGGATTTATTCCAGGGATGCAAGGTTAGTACTACATTTTCAAATCAGTAAATGTGATACATCACATAAGCAAAATGAATAAAAATCACATAATCATATTAATAGATGCAGAAACAGCATTTGACAAAATCAAGCACCGATTTTTGATAAAAACTCTGAGAAAAGTGGAAATAAAGGGATCATACCTCAACATAATAAAGGCCATATGTGAAAAACCTACAGCCAACATTATACTCAATGGGCAAAAACTAAAAGCAAAAACAGGAACAAGACAAGGATGTCTTCTTTCACCACTCATATTCAACATAGTATTGGAGTTTCTACCCACAGTGATTAGACAAGAAGAAAAAAAGGATTCAAATAGGAAAGGACGAAGTAAAACTGTCATTATTCATAGGTGACATAATATTGTACATAAAAAACCCTAAAAGAGTCCACCACAAAACTATTAGATTTAGTAAATGAATTCAGTAAAGTAGCAGGAGACAGTATTTATATTCAGAAATCAGTTGCACTTTTATACACCGGCTAGAGGCCCATTGCACAAAATTCATGCATTTGAGGGGTGGTGCCTCAACATGGATTGCAATAGGGTGCAGGCTAGGCCAAGGGACCCCACTGGTGCACAGTTGGGGTTGGGGATGGACACAGGAGGTTGGCCGGCTGATGAGGGACCACAGTAGGGCTCCAGGGTGTATCAGGCCCATCTACCTCAGTCCCAATTGGCCAGACCCTTGCAGCAAGCTAACCTATCAGTCAGAGCATCTGCCCCCTGGTGGTCAGTGCATGTCATAGCAGTTGAGTGGCCTTAGCATATCATCATATTATGCTTTGGTTGAGCGGGTGACCAGACATTTAGCATATTAGACTTTTATTATATAGGATAATGAACTTTCAGAAAGGAAAACTAAAAACAATTTCATTTATCATTGCAACAAGAAAAAAGATATCTAGGAATAATCTTAACCACGGAGGTTAAAGATCTGTACTTGAAAAACTAGAGGACATTGAAAAAAGAAATAGAAGAAGTTACAAACAAGTGGACACATAGACCTTGCTCATGGATTGGAAAAATTAACATCATTAAAATGTCCATACTACTGAAAGCAATATGTAGATTTAACACAATTCCTATTAAAAATACCATAGGCATATTTCACAGATTTAGAACAAACACTTCCAAAATTTTTTATGAAGCCCAAAAAACCTTGAATAGCCACTGCAATCTTGAGAACAAAGAAGAACAAAGTTGGAGGGATCACAGTACTGGATATCATACTGTACTACAAAGCCACTGTAATCAAAACAGTCTATTACTGGCATAAGAATAGGTATATAGATCAATGGAATGGTTTAGAGATCCCAGAAATCTACACATGCCATTCGGATCAGTTAAATTTGATAAAAGCAAGAGCATGCAAGTGAGGAAATACAGTCTCTTAAATGGTGTTGAGATAATTAGGCAGGTACATGCAAAAAAAAATGCAGTTAGACCACCAACTTATACTGTATAAAAGAATGAACTCAAAATGGCTGAAAGTCTTAAAAGTAAATTGTAAAACCATAAAAAATCCTTTATAAAAAAAATTAGGCCATAAAATCTCAGACATCTCATGTAGCAGAATTTTCACCGATAAATTCTCTTAGGGCAAGAGAAAGAAAGGAAAAAATAAATAAATGGCTCTACATCAAACTAAAAAGCTTCTGCACAGCAAAGGAAACCATCCACAAAGTGAAAAAGGAACCCACTTGGTCCATGTATAAGGGGTTAGTTTCCAAAATATATACATCCTATCTAATAGAGTAATATGCAAATGGACAGTACCTTCACTATACCCACAAGCCATGCCCACAAGCCATGCCCATGAGCCAATCAGGAGCAAATAAACCCCAACCAAGATGGCTGCAGCCACTGAGAGCAGGAGGGAGGCTTGGGTTTCCCCGGCAATGGAGGAAGCCAAGCTTTCCGCCTGCCTTTGCCAGCCTAGGCCTCCACTCAGTGCTACAAGTTTCAATTATAGAAGATACATAATCCCAACAGAATTGGCGGTAGCCGTGGAGCTGGAGAGAGTAGAGGCTAGGGTTGCCCCGGCAATGGAGGAAGCCAAGCTTCTGCAGCCCTAGCATCTTGGCCTCCACTCAAGGCTACAAAGTTTCAATGATAGTATTTAAATAAACCCAAACAGAAATGGCTGTTGCCATGGAGTGAGCAGAAGGCTTGGCTATACTCCAGGCTACCAAGTTTCAGTTGTAGAACATAAATTAATCCCAGATCCCAGAGCCTCCACTTGGGTCACTGGGGGGTGTGGCTGGCCTGCAAACCACCATAGGCCCCTCATCCAGGCTGCCCCACGAGAACCCCCCACCCTGATCTGGGACACCCTTCAGAGCAAACCAGCTGGCCCCCACCCATGCACCATGAATCTATCCTATCTAATAAAAGAGTAATACTCAGATTGACCATCACTCCAACACACAAGAGGGCTGCCCCCATGTAGTCAATGATCCTGCCCCCAGGTGGACACAAGATGGACACTACAAGATGGCCAGCAGGGGAGGGCCATTGGGAGGTTCCAGGTCTGCAAGGGAGGGCAGTTGTGGGCGATCAGGCCAGCAGCAGAGGGAAGCAGGCCTGCGAGGCAGGGCAGTTAGGGGCGATCAAGTCTGCAGAGGAAGGCAGTTAAGGGTGACCAGGCCGGTGGAGGAGGGAAGTTGGGGCAAACAGGCTGGCAGGGGAGCAGTTAGACATCAATCAGGCTGGCAGGGTAGTGGTTACTGGGTGATCAGACTGGCAGGCAGAAGCGGTTAGGGGCAATCAGGGAGGCAGGCAGGCGAGCAGTTTGGAGCCAGCAGTCCTGGATTGTGAGAAGGATGTTCAACTGCTCATTTAGTCCTGATCCTGGCAGGATTGGGACTAAAGAGGCCGTCAGACATCTCTCGAGGGGGTCGCTGATTGGAGAGTGTGCAGGCTGGGCCGAATTTCATGCATCGGGCCTCTAGTAACTCATACAGCTCAACAAAAGGAAGACAATCCAATTAAATAATGAGCAAAGGAACTGAATAGATACTTCTCCAAAGAGGACATACAGATGGGCAGAAACATGAAAAAATGATCAACTTCACTAATCATCAGAGAGAAATGCAAATTAAAACTGCAGTGGGTTATCACCTCACACTTACCAGAATGGCTACTATCAATACAGCAACAGTCAAGTGCTGGCAAGAATGTAGAGAAATGGGAACCCTAGTATACTGCTGGTGGAATGCAGACTGTTGTAGTCACTATGGAAAACAGTATGGAGTTTCCTCAAAAAATTAAAAATGAAACTTTCATTTGACACAGTGATCTCACTTCTCAGAATATATCCTAAGAATCCTAGTAAGAATATTTGCACCCCTCTGTTCACAGCAGCCTTAATTGCAATAGCTAATATTTGGAAACAGCCCAAGTGCTCATCCATAGATGAGCAGATAAAAAGATGTGGTATATTTACGCATTGGAACACTATGTAACTAAAAAGAAGGATCTCTTACCATTTAAAGACAACATGAATGAAACTGGAGAGTATTTTGCAAAGTGAAATAAGCCAGTCAGAGAAAGACAAGTATAATATGATCTTATAGGTGGAATCTAATGAACAAAATAAACTGATCAATAAAACTGGCCCAGAGGCATAGATGCATGGAACAGATGGACAGATTTTTGAGAGGTTATAAGAAAGATAGAAGAGATTAACCAAAGAGTTTATATGCATATATGCATTGCACATGGGCACAGACAATAATGTGGTAAAGATCTGGGATCAGGTGGGCCTGGATAGAGAGGGCAAGTGAAGGACATCTATAATATTGTCAGCAAAAATGAATGAATGAGTGAACGAGTAAAATAAGAGGCCAGCCTTACCACAGAGAGGATGCTCTGCTTTTGTAATTTACAAAAAAAGAAAAAAAAGAAAGCAAAGCCATACTATATATAGTTTTATAGATATCCACATATGTAAAAATGTACCAAGCAATCCATGGAAATGATAGACACCATACTTAGGTTGTGTCTGGGAGGGAAAGAAAAGTATTTCTGTAACTTAGATATTTTTTAAGTAAAGTGGTAGATACATAAGTGCTTATTAAATAATATGTTATTTTCTTTGAATATCTAAAATATGCATATAAACTCTCTGGTTGATCTCTTGCATCTCTCCTATTTCCCTTCAGAAGTTTTTTTTAAAAGGGAGGAAACAATATTGACAGTGAAATTGAGATTTCTCTCAGACAGTAGAGCAAAAAGAATGAGTATTTTTTAGGAAAGTTTGATAACTTTAAAGTAAATCCAGGAGGTTAGTATCTGTGTAATAGGAATTTCAGAAGTAAAAAGTATACACATGTTATGAAGCATTAGATAATAAAATAATAAAATAAACTTTTCTGGTCCTGAAGAATGCCATCAAATAAGATACACTGGGATCAAGTTTTCTGGTTAAAACAAGTATTGGTAAAACTTATGCATTTCAAAAGTGAAAAGAAAATCAAATTTCCAGATAAAATAAGCAGGCTTACCCTAATCAAAAAAGATTCAGATTGGTATCTGATTTTTCTTACGCAGCTCTGGATATTAAGAAACAGTGAAAGATGCCTTTATCCTATATAATAGAAGGCTAATAAGCAAATCGACTGAATGGTGGCACAACTGGTCGCTTGATGTGCACTGACCACCAGGTGGCAGATGCTCAATGCAGGAACTGCCCCCTGGTGGTCAGTACACTCCCCCAGTGTGGCACTGCTCAGCCAGAAGCCAGGCTCACCTCTGTGGCAGTCAGACATCCCCTGAGGACTCCCAGACTACCAGAGGGCACAGGCTGGCCTGAAGGACCCCTACTCCGAGTGCATGGATGTCGTGCACCAGGCCTCTAGTTCTGAGATAAAAGTGTTATGAAGCAAAAACTGCTTTTCAGGAGAAAGGCAAAAATATGTATTTGTTCCAAAGTACTGAACTGTTATATTTGGGAACTTAGATAAATCAATATATTGTTGGAAATACTTATGCAAAATGAAATGTATCAGGATAAAGAATTCTGGACACAAAAAGGGAAAGGTACAGAAATACCCCAGAGATATAATGGGTTTGATTCCAGACCATTCAATAAAGTGAGTGTCACAATTAAGTGAGTTGTAATTTTTTGCCTTCAATATGTAAAAAACACATCTTTGAAACACAATAAAGTGAAGCACAATGAAACAAGGTTGGCCTGTATCCGTTAACCATTGATGAACAAAACTAAACAACAAACCAAAACATAATCAGTGAAGTTTATGCTTAAATCTAAAATATTGTTAATAATTTACTTTGAAATCTAACTTTAGAAAAAACATTTCTAATAAAATGAATGAGATGAAAAAATGACAATTAGGAAATTAATTCTAGATGCTTTAATAATAAAACATGTAGTCTACCAGATGAAATTGTGATGAAATTGGGAAAATAGAAGAATACTATGCAGAGTATACTATGCCAATATTTCTACTTATAAAATTATATGAGTAGATACTTTTTACTTATTAGTTTTGAAGGTGTATAGGTGAAAGTACATGTTAACAATTTGAAGGGGCATTTATTAAAAGATGGCGAAAGTTCTCTCAACTTCACATGTATTTGAAATTATTAAAATGTATTTCTTTTTAAAAAATTAGACTGATAATAGCATTGGTATAGCACATTTTGGGAAAGTCAATGAAGGTAGAAAACTGAATGAGAGAAGCACAGACACAAGAACAGAGAGAGTGAGAAGTTTTTCTTTAGTGGACCTCAGAAAATTCCATTTGTGTTAACATTTTCAAAGATTTGGAGTGGTCTGTAGGTAGTCATCAGAACAGTTAATTTAAAAACTGTCTGTAGCAGGTGGGGTTTTCCCTTCCTCATTTGTACTAAATGATTATCAGCTGGAAATAGTATTCAACTCTAGGATAGAGGCATGGCTTCAGTTCTGCAGGTAATGAGAAGACTTCTGGTAATAGGGGTTGGAGAGAGTTGCAGAGCAGAGCCAGAGAACTCTACCAAGACACAGAGTTGAGGTGAAGGGCCGGGAAAGAGAAAATGGTCTCACATATGAGAAATATTCTACCTCAAAATTAGAGTCTTCCTGGTATTGTCAATCTTGGGGGTTTCAGCCTACAACCTGCTTTATGATCACATGTTGTAAAATAAAACATGCCTCTTGATATGCTCCCCAATTCATATTCATCCTGAGATCAGCTCTCATTCTGGGAAGTTGCCTTCAGAGAGGGACAGACATAAATCTACTGGAAAAAAGACTAGGCCAGTTAGCTCCAGAACATCACTCACAAATTTGCAATACCAAGGATCATCAGAAAAACAACTATACACATAATCAGTGAACTAAAAGAAAAAGTGGTGCCTGGAGGATGGGAATGATATAAGCAATAAATGGTACATAATGGTATATATATATATTTTTGGTAGGCCATCACTAAGTGTCTATTGACTTAGAAAACAAATATAGCCAGGCCAGTATTGCTCAGTGGTTGAGTGTTGACCCATATGACCCAGGAGATCAAGGTTCAAGACCAGGTCAGGGCACATGCCCAGGTTTTGTGCTTGATCTTCAGTAGGGGGTGCGCTAATTGATGATTCTCTCTAATTGATGTTTCTATCTCTCCCTCTTTCTCCCTCTCCTTGAAATCAATAAAAACATATTTTAAAAAAAGATAATATTTTATAAATGATACATATAAATGGCTTTGAAATATAAACATGCTCAAGTTTATTCATTATAAAATAAACTAAAATTTAAACTAAAAATTGATGCTTTTTGAGAATAAACAGTTTGATAATAGATGGTAATGGTGAGGAAACCAATACTTTATCATAAATGTAATTTGTATCTTCAGAGGGATTTAAGAGGATAAAATAGCTTAAAAAATAAGTCAGACTGTCCTGAAGCAATCTGCAGAGTTGTCAGAAACAAAAATATGATTGTTAATTTTTTAAAAGAAAGAGGTAAAAGCTGAATTAATGATTTAGAAAAAAAGTGGAGGAAACATAATATAAAGATAAAAAGTGGAGGTGAAAAATATGAGCAAATGTTTAAGAGACATGGGGCATGGAACCAGGTATTTCCATTTTCAGAGGAGATTAGAGAAAGAGAGAGAATGAGCAAAGAAATAGTAGAGCACAATGCCTAGATGCAAGGGACTGTTATATAAACATTTGAGAAAATGATTGAGATCATTATGTGTCATGTGAAAAAAATGCTCAAGATATATTAAAAAAGAAGCAAGAACAGTCTGTGGTCAGAAATATGTGTATGTTCAGATATGCACAAGAAAGAGGAAAGGACATGAAATTTTAATACAGTTTTCTTAAAACAATGTTTTATAAGGAACATATTTTATGTAAAAAATTAAGCACTAAGACTTATGTTGGAGAGAAGGGGAGATGAGAAACATGAGGGTAGCAGTGGTTATCTTAGCCACTTTAATTTACATATAGTCTCAAGTCTAGTTTTCTTTGTAACATACTTTTCTTTTACTAAGTTTTTAGCAATCATCTCCTTCACTCATGATTCCTAGGCTCTCACAGAAGTGTATTTTCACATACTTCTCTTAACCTTTTTACTCAGAAGTAAATGGTTAGTTCCTTCATTGCATATGGATTTTATGAGAGATGATATATATGTGGAGAATACCTTCAAGTAAAGATACTTCTTAGGTATTGCTTTTTAATAAAGAATAATATCATCCCAACATCTTTTGGGGAATGGGCCAGCATATAAATAAATTAAAATAATAAGTAGCAAAGGAAAAATTAGGGGGAATGATATATTTAAGATTTTGAAGCATATAAGGATGGGGTTTTGGTGGTTGAGAGGAGAAATTAAATTGCTCAATATCAGAATAGTAACATGTAGTGTAATCATCTTGATTACCTGAAAAGCCCCATCCCTTTTTTGGGGGAGATGGATATGATCCTTAATCCCAATATGCCACATCTACTATAAACTTCTGAATCCTCCACCATCATTCAGGATGCATCTCTAATGGTTGAAGAAGTGGTGGAGGACAACATGGAGAAAGTGCCTGAGGATCCATGCCTGGGACAAGTTATGGGAAGAAAAATCTTACAGGTATTCTTCTTATGTATTTTACCTAGTTGCTCTGTTTTGGTTGGATAAAATAATTCTTTTTCTGAGAGGAGTGGGGAGTGGCTAGGGGAGGGTGGCGTAGGAGATGGGAAAGTTGGGGTTGAGCTATCTTCTTTGGTAAAGGTGGTAAAAGAAGTAGGAAAAACTAGCATTTTTGTATTTCTTTTTTTGCTCTTGCACAATTTTGCTTCACAATATAGGAAGTTGTCTCAGAGTTCTTGAATCACAGACTCACTTCTATGATAATCAGATTCACCAGGAACAGTTAGGTACACAGACAGCATGATGACATAATAGTATTAGCTATCAGTGACTTTTAGAAACCAATGAAAATGTTTAGATGTAAAAACTGTATTGAATTTTAAATATTTTAGTATATGTTTAAACCTTTTATTTGTAATTTATGATCCCTTCTTTGGCTAGTTAACCATTTAACACTGACTTCTCGCGCATGAAAATGTTTAACACTGCAGGCAGTTAGTTAAATTGTTGATTAATTGGAACTCTTTAAGTCTTACATTCTTGATTTTTCCCTGGAGTAGTAGAGACTTAAGTGCCAAAAGCTCAGTGAATGGCTTCCAAGATGGCCCTCGTCTTAGTGTAGTTTAAAAATATTGCACAAAGATTTTTTTCTTCAAACCATATAGTAGGGAATTTTATAGAGATTTTCTAGATATTTACTTATTGAGGTTTTAGAAATGCTATTTTCAGTTGTACTACTGACAATTTATAATCCTGTTTTGCTTTTAAGTGCTAATACAAGAAGTATGCATGAGTATGTGGGGGAAAGTTGTTTTTGAAAAATTTGGAGCAGTGGGAACTTATACCTGTAACAACTCAATTAGAGGATATGAATAAAGATATGTCAATAAAATTGGTCAAGTGAGAGTTTTATTTTTTCTTTCAGTGAAAATAAGAAGTGTTATTAGGTAATTCTGTATCATTTTTCTCTTCTCCCCACCACCCCTCTAGCTTGGGCACAATGAAAAGAACTCTTTTATCTCATCTTGTCTTCCAATCCATTTTTTATCAAGAAATTCTCATTGAAGACTCCTTGAGAAGAGTCTGTTTTGAAGAAGGAAAGGGAAATACTGTTGAGACAAGAAAGCGAACACAGCAAAAGTTATAGAAACATATATTTTTTGTTGTGTGTTTAACACTAATAGAACTTCACAGAATGAACATGGAGAGCTGAGAAGAAAGAAAACTAAGAAGTGACTGAATTTTGTGTGTCCTGATGAAAAAATGTTGGCCGTCTACTAAAGCAGAAAGACAGTTGATGCTTTAGTTCCAGGATACTCTGTCTGCTGTGTGTAGTTATCATAAACTCTTTTCACTTTCAGAACCACTCCTGTGCCCTCTGAGAGTGATGGTACTCTTGCTTATTTTTCAGCAGTACTTGGAAGGATGAATGAAAATACAGTCTGCCAAAAACCAAAAAATACATTTATTTATCATAGAACTTTGCAAGGTACCCCTCTTATTTCTAAAATTCTGTAGAGCTCAAAACCAACAATTCATTGTGAAGTTTTTTTAAATCAATAAATATATTTTCAAGATGACGTATGATAATATTCTGGTCAGTTTTCTTCAATTTGATATCTGTAGGAAGCTTGATAGAACAGATTTTAATTTTTACCCTTAAAAATTTTGCTATTGCTGATGTTTAGTTATATTATTTCTGTTTTGTTGAGATGTTAAATGATCTTATTTTACTGTATATGACAAAAATTGTTTTAAATAGTAAATATGTTGTAATAAGATATACATATTAATTTCTACTAAATATTGTTTGCCTTTGGTATAAATCCTAATCCTAAATGATAAATTTATCTCAAGTATTAAAAATTGTTTATATGTGTTATATAGGAAGCATTTTATTCATTTGATTTGTGTGTGTGTTTTAAATTTAAATTTTGTCTAGAATTCTTTTTTAAATTATGTAATCATACTCTATTAGGCAGCTTCTCTTGGAAGACAAGATGACTTTGTTTTTGAACCTATAATTGGTTGTTTCAGTTCTCCAAGCTAATAATATGAACTTTGAATCTTGTTCCTAATTCTTTATTCTTTCCTTATTTTGAGAACTTTTAGAAGAAATTGTGATCCATTTTGAACATAATATCTCATTTGTCAAGAATGTGTTCTCAAAGTTCTTTTCATATACTAGGTTTTCTTCTGAGTGCTCTCTTATTAATTTATTGACTATATGTCTATATGTAAGGTTATAATTTTGTTTCAACGTGACATAGTGATACAGACATGTTTATCACTGCATTTGCTGGCAGTGACAAAAAGCTAGAAATTAATGTATATCAAGAGGGAGAATGGTCGCAATGTAATATCATGGAGTTCTTAAAAATGAGTTCTATGATTATTGTTTCTTTTTCTAATCCTCACCCAAGGATATGTTTCTGTTAATTTAGAGAGAGAGAGAGAGAGAGAGAGAGAGAGAGAGAGAGAGAGAGAGAGAGAGAGAGGAGAGAGAGAGAGAGAGAGAAAACATTGATGAGTTGTCTCCTGTACATACCTTGACTGGGATTGAACCCGCAACCTGCAACCTAGGTGTATGTCCTGACCAGGAATCGAACCTGCAATCTTTTTGGGTGTTTGGGATGATAGTCCAACCAACTGAGCCACCTGGCTGGGGCCTTTGTGTTCATTTTTTAAGGAATGTCTGTGATGTTTAAATAAGTGAGGAAAGTTAGTTATAACTCTCAGAATACCCTATTTTTTAAATATTTTTTAGAATACCCTATTTTTAAAAACTTATCTTTATAAAACATATTGTATATATTTGAAACAAAAAGGTATAATTATCTTGATATATGGGATGGAGGATAAAGAAGAAATAGAGATGACCTTTTTTTCTTTTTATATTTTTGTATTATCGTATTGGGTTCAGTGGGGGTGTTACTTTTTTAATTTTTGAGGAAGAGTTTAAGAATTATGGAAAAAGTACTTAAAGGCAATCTTGTATCTTATAACTTTATAGAATAATTTAATAGGGAAAAGTAAAAATACTTAATGTGGCCAGTGATATACATAATCTGCCATTATTGTGAAAGCAATTAAGGGCATGCATTGATTATTCATCTCATCGATTATGACTTAAGAGGACACTGAGATAGAAGCCATCTTTACCTATAGGAGATAATGAGCCAGGATTAGTATGCACATTTGAAATTTGGTGCAAATTCTTATTATAGGGACTAGTTTCAGTTTAACCTGCTTTCTTTTCTTAGCCTCAGTGTTTTTGCATTTGAGACACTAAATTACCAAACAAAATTTTATTGAATTTGCTTGTATCTCTTCTTTCTACTTCTTAGAAAGGAGTAGGCAAAGGGGGAGTATTCAGCAGTATAAATGAATTTTTTTCTTTATTGATCAAGGTATTACATATGTGTCCTTATCTCTCCTTGCTTTGAATACTTTGTGGACCTGTTCTGATCAAAAGCTTTCTGGGCCTCCATTTGCTCAGCTATAAGATAAGGAGTTTAGACTCATGAATGCAAAGGACTGTCCTGAAATAGGTTTACATAAAAAATCCTTACAGAATAGATATTTGAATATATTTACCTTTTTAGGGGGATGGAGTTAATGCAGTGATACATATGGATGTGAACTTGGGCATTATGTACTACTAGAATATTAGAATATTTTTCTTTAAGAGCTGGTAACTGCTACACAATGATAATTACTATAGTAGCAAATATCAATGGCTATATTAGTTTTGTACAGTTAACGTCATGAGTTCATAGGGTGTAAGTTTTAAAATACAACAATTTAAAATATAGCAAAGTGACAGGTAATAGATATGGACATGTCAGGAAATAATATTGAAGGAAACAAAAGCCTGACATTAATTTTGTATTATGCCAAGGAATTGTGTATATAACTTTTAAAAGCTATCCACAGTTTCCTTGAGGAAGAAACATTATATCTGTGGGATAGAGATGAAATTTTACTCTAAATTTCTCATGTCAAGTTATTGAACCCAATATTCACAGTCAGAGGTTTTAGTTGCTTTTCATTTTAGTCTCCATTAACTCCATCAGCTTGAATAATTACAAATTCCTTGAGTTATCTTATTACTTGGTTATAAACTTAAATTCTAATGTTTTTCTTCTTTCAACTAGATTATCAAAGGATTATGAAACCCAAACTCTAAATTTCAGTTTTATACAATATTATAAATCAAGTCTATGGTATATGTTTGTATACAGCATGAACTGTAAACTGATTTATAAGTTGTGGTTCTGTATTTTGCATCTGTATATTCCAAACACTTGTCTGTTATTTGCTTTCTATTATAACGTATAGGATTATTATAAAGACTAAAAGAGACTGAATAGAAATACTTTGAAAATAAGCAAGATTATACCAACAAATTATTTTATTCAGTGGTTAAAAAAGATTAGAGGGCCCATAAGTATGTTCTTCAGGACTGAAAATCATTTACTTATGCTAGGTGTGGTTTTATGGTACAGTTTTATGAATAGCAATGAATAGCAATATTTCTGTTTTCTGAGAGAGAAAATTGAGATGGTTCTACTAGATGATTAACTGACTACCAGTCCTATACAGTGCGATATGGAAATATATAAGATGTAAATTTTTAATTTTATTGATTTCAAAGAGGAAGGGAGAGGGAGAGATAGAAACATCAATAATGAGAGAGAATCATTGATTGGTTGCCTCCTGCACACCCCACACTGGGGATTGAGCCCACAACCTGGGCATATGCCTGACTGGGAATCGAACTGTGACTTCGTGGTTCATAGGTTGATGTTTAACGACTGAGCCACATCTGACTAGGCAAGATGTAAAATATTTAAGAAAAATATGAAAAAAATTCTAATTTAACTCATATCCTTTTACAAATAGTTGAAATTTGTTAACTAAAGTGACTCTG
Organism: Antrozous pallidus; assembly: GCA_027563665.1. Classification (NCBI taxonomy): domain Eukaryota; kingdom Metazoa; phylum Chordata; class Mammalia; order Chiroptera; family Vespertilionidae; genus Antrozous; species Antrozous pallidus. The sequence goes on along the minus strand of CM050518.1, from coordinate 22,325,569 downwards.
AAAATACCCACTATTATTTCAAAGTTGAAATGTCAATGTATGACCTTAGGTATTGAAGTTGGTTACATTTTTGTTTCTAAGTCAACTTAGCTAAACTTACTGTCTTTGTTTCAGAAAGCCTATTCATCTTTAGCCTTATTTTGGAGTTGTTTCAATTTATCATATAGTACTCTCCAGTAACACTTACTTCTAGCAGGTTCTAAATCATTAAAAATTTCTTCTTTAAAATGCTATTTGTTTATGTCTCTATTTCTGTCACCCCTGCCACTACTGGAGATTATGCTCTAATTGTTTTTTTTTTTTTTTTGCAGTATAACTTACATTTAATAGTAGTACATGTTTTCCTTCCCCCCCTCATTATCCTCCCCCCACCCTCCCCTACCCCCCAGCACATGTCCCCAACCAGCCCCCTCCCCTCCCCAGTGTCTTTCATTCATTAGTTATGCTCATATGTATGCATACAAGTCTTTCGGTTGATCTCCCCCACCATCTGCCACCCATCCACCCAAGCCTCCCCCTGTAGCTTGACAGCCTGCTCAATGCCTCCCTGCCTCTATATCAATCACTCTCCCCTGTTTCTTTTCTTCAAAAATATCTTGCCACTGCATACTAGAAATAAATGTATAAGAACAAAAAATGTTTCAGTCTCAGTTTTAATGTCCAACTGTTCTGAGTCCTAGTTTCAGTGTCAAATAATTCTTTATGTGTACATGTCAGCAATGGTATCCAGATGGTGGACACATCATAGCAATGCAAGATCCATCCTCTCTGGTTTGGTTCTGGGCTGCCTGCAGCCATGCACAGCTGCTGACTACTAGCATGGCAAAGTGTCGTCAGTGTCCCCCATCTCTGGACCATCCTCGTGACTGGAACAGATCCATCAGTTCCTCACAGTCGCAGGAACCCACATGGTCTTGGAGTTGTTCTCCTGAGGTTTGACATTCTGATGGACTTTTCTCAGTCTCTGGATCTATTCTTGTTCATCAGTCTATGTCATTCATTATATTCCTCAAATGAGTGAGATCATGTGATATCTGTCTTTCTCTGCCTGGCTAATTTCACTTAGCATAATGCTCTCCAATTCCATCCATGTTGTTACAAATGTTAGGAGCTCCTTCTTTTTTACCGCAGCATAGTATTCCATTGTATAAATGTACCATAGTTTTTTAATCCACTCATCTGCTGATGGGGACTTAGGCTGTTTCCAAATCTTAACTATGGTAAATTGTGCTGCTATGAACATAGGGGTACATATATCCTTTCTAATTCACATTTCTAGTTTCTAGGGGTATATACCTAGGAGTGGGATCACTGGGTCGAATGGGAGCTCCATTTTTAGTTTTTTGAGGAAACTCCAGACTGTTCTCCACAGTGGCTGCACTAGTCTACAATCCCACCAGCAGTGCAGGAGAATTCCTTTTTCTCCACATCCTCTCTAGCACTTGTCGTTTGTTGATTTGTTTATGTAAGACATTCTGACAGGTGTGAGATGGTACCACATAGTCGTTTTGATTTGCATCTCTCAGATAATTAGTGACTTTGAGCAAGTTTTCATATGTCTCTGGGCCTTCCTTTTGTCTTCTTTCGAGAAGATTCTATTTAGGTCTGTTGCCCATTTTTTTATTGGATAACATTTGTCCTCCTTTTATTGAGTTGTGTGAGTTGCCTGTAGATGCTTGAGATTAAACCTTTATCACTGATAACATTTGCAAATATGTTCTTCCATATAGTGGGTTTTCTTGTTGTTTTCTTGATGGTTTCTTTAGCTGTGAAAAAGCTTTTTATTTTGATGTAGTCCCATTTATTTTGTCTTTAGCTTCCATTGCCCTACGAGCAGTATCATCGAGTAAGTTTTTTCGGCATATGTCTGAGATTTTTCTTCCTGTAGATTCCTCTAATGTTTTTATGGTTTCCCGTCTTATATTTAAGTCCTGTATCCATTTTGAGTTTATTTTTGTGTATGGTGTAAGTTGGTGCTTTAGTTTCATTTTTTTTGCATGTATCTGTCCAATTTTCCCAATACCATTTATTGAAGAGACTGTCTTGACTCCATTTTATGTTCATGACTCCTTTGTCAAATATTAATTGAGCATAGTGGTTTGGGTTGATATCTGGATTCTCTATTCTATTTCATTGATTTATATGTCTGTTCTTGTGCCAGTACCAGGCTGTTTTGAGAACAGTAGCTTTGTAATACAGCTTGAAATCTGGTATTGAAATCCCACCGACTTTGTGCTTCTTTCTCAGGATTGCTGTGGTTATTCGGGCCCTTTTTCTTTTTATTCCAGATGAATTTTTGGAGAGTTCTTTCTAGGTCTGTGAAATATGCCATTGGTATTTTAATAGGGAGTGCATTAAATTTATAGATTGCTTTGGGTAGTATGGACATTTTAATGATGTTGATTCTCCCAATCCATGAACATGGTATGTTCTTCCACCTGTTTACATCTTCCTCTATCTCTTTTTTTAGTGTCCTGTAGTTCTCTGCGAATAGGTCTTTTACCTCCTTAGTTAAGTTTATTCCTAGGTATCTTAATTTTTTTGGTGTGATGGTAAATGGGACTGCTTTTTTAGTCTCTCTTTCTGTAAGTTCACTATTAGTGTATAGAAATGCCATAGATTTCTTGGCGTTAATTTTGTAGCCTGCTGCATTGGTGAACTCATTTATTAAGTCTATTAGCTTTTTTATGGAGTCTTTCAGGTTTTTTATGTACAATATCATGTCATCTGCAAATAAGGATAGCTTTACTTCTTTTCCAATTTGGATGCCTTTTATTTCTTCTTCTTGTCTAATTGCAATGGCTAATACTTCCAGTACTATGTTGAACAGGAGTGGTGAGAGTGGGCAACCCTGTCTTGTTCCTGTTCTTAGGGGAAATGGTTGTAGTTTTTGCCCATTGAGTATGATGTTTGCTGTGGGTTTATCATATATGGCTTTTATTATGTTGAGGTATGATCCTTCTATTCCTACCTTGTTGAGAGTTTTTATCAAGAAAGGATGTTGGATTTTGTCAAATGCTTTTTCTGCATCAATTGATATGACTCTGAGATTTTCATCTCTCAATTTGTTTATGTGATGTATCACATTTATTGATTTGCGGATATTGTACCATCCTTACATTCTTGGGATAAATCCTACTTGGTCATGGTGTATGATCTTTCTGATGTACTGCCGGATCCGATTTGCTAGAATTTTATTGAGGATTTTGGCATCTATATTCATGAGGGATATTGGCCTGTAATTCTCTTTCACTGTGTTGTCTTTGTCTGGTTTTGGTATTAGGGTGATGCTAGCTTCATAGAAGGAGTTTGGAAGTGTTCCATCCTCTTGAATTTTCTGGAATAGTATGAGGAGTATAGGTTTCAGTTCTTCTTTGAATGTTTGATAAAACTCCCCTGTGAAGCAGTCTGGCCCTGGGCTTTTGTTTGCTGGAAGCTTTTTGATGGCTGCTTCAATTTCTTCCACAGTTATTGGTCTATTGAGTTGTTTAGATTCTTCCTGATTGAGTTTTGGGAGGTTATATTTTTCTAGGAATATATCCATTTCCTCCAGGTTGTTGAGTTTGTTGGAGTAGAGTTGTGCATAGTATTTTTAAACAATCCTTTGTATTTCAGTGGGGTCTGTTGTTATTTCACCTCTTTCATTTCTGATTTTATTTATTAGGGTCCTCTCTCTTTGCTTCTTGGTGAGTCTGGCTAGAGGTTCATCAATCTTGTTTATCCTTTCAAAGAACCAGCTCTTGGTTTTGTTGATCTTCTATGTTGTTTCTTTGGTCTCTATGTCATTTATTTCTGCTCTGATCTTTACTATTTCCTTCCTTCTGCTTACACTGGGCTTTTCTTGTTGCTCTCTTTCTAACTCTTTGAGTTGTTGGGTTAGATAATTTATTGCCACTGTTTCTCGTCTTTTTTTTTTTTTCAGTAGAATTGTAGAGCTATGATGAACTTCCCTCTCAGAACTGCTTTCACTGTGTCCCATAGATTTTGGATTGTTGTGCTATCGTTGTCATTTGTTTCCATGATGTTTTCTATCTCTTCCTTGATCTCTCTAGTAACCCAGTCATAATTTAATAGCATGCTGTTTAGTCTCCATGTGTTTGATTTCTTTGGATTGTTTCTATTGTAGTTGATTTCCAGCTTTATGCCACTGTGATCTGAGAATATGTTTGATATGATTTCTATCTTCTTGAATTTGAAGAGACTTTGCCTATGACCCAACACATGGTCTATCTTTGAGAATGACCCATGGGCACTTGAAAACGATGTATATTCTGTAGCTTTGGGGTAAAATGATCTGAAGATGTCAATTAATTCCATCTGGTCTAGTGAGTAATTGAGGATTGATGTTTCTTTACTGATTTTTTGTTTAGAGGATTTGTCTAATGGTGATAGTGGGATATTAAAGTCCTCTACTATGATTGTATTGCCGTCTATCTCTCCTTTGATATCCTCTAGGAGTTTTTGTATGTATTTGGGTGCTCCTGTATTGAGTGCATATATGTTTACCAGAGTTATTTCTTCTTGTTGGATTGCTCCCTTTAATATTATGAAGTGGCCTTCTTTATCTCTTGTTATGTCCTTCACTTTGAGATCTAATTTGTCGGATATTGCTACCCCATTTTTTTTTTCATTTCTGTTCTCCTGAATAACTTTTTTCCAACCTTTCATCCTCAGTCTGTGTGCGTCTTTTTTCGGAGGTGGGTTTCTTGTATACAGCAGATACATGGGTCATGTTTTCTTATCCAGTCTATTACCCTATGTCTTTTGATTGGAGCATTTAAACCATTTACATTGAAAGTTATTATTGATAGATACTTATATGTTGCCATTTTCGTTCTTTACCCCTGTGTTCCTTCTTCGCTTCCTATTTCTTTTTATAGCAGACCCTTTATCATTTTTGAATTGCTGGTTTGGTGTTAACAAATTCCCTTAGTCCTTTTTTATCTGTGAAGCTCCTGATTTGACCTTCAATTTTGATCGATAGCCTTGCTGGGTATAGTATTCTAGGATTCAGACCCTTCCTTTGCATGACTTTGTAAATATCATTCCATTGCCTTCTGGCCTGATACGTTTCTGTTGAGAGATCACTCAACAGGGTTCCTTTGTAGGTGACTTTCTGTCTCTCTCTGGCAGCTTTTAAGATTCTTATTTTGTCATTAGTGTTTGCCAATTTAATTATAATGTGCCGTGGCATAGGTCTTTTGGGGTTCATTTTGCTTGGGACTCTGTGAGCTTCTTGGATTTGTGTGGGTTTTTTCTTTCCTATATCAGCGAAGTGTTTTGTCATTATTTCTTCCAACAGGTTTTCTATTCCTTGCTCAGTTTCCTGTCCTGGAAGCCCAATTATATGGATGTTGTTTTGTTTCATGTTGTCCCAAAGTTCCCTTAGGCTCTCCTCCTGCTTTTTAATTTTCTTTTCTAGAAGCTGCTCTACTTGGGTATTTTTTCCTACCTGGTCTTCTTGCTCACTGATGTGGTCCTCTGCTTCTTCTAGTCTACTCTTAATACTTTCTATGGAGTTCTTTACCTCAGCAATGTCACTTTTAATTTCTTCTTGGCTCTTCTTCATTTCTTCTTGGCTCTTCATCATTTCTTCCTGGGTCTTCCTCATCTCCTTTTGGTTCTTCTTCAATTCCTCTTGGTTCTTACTCATATTATCAAATTTGTCTTTCATTCTTTTCAGCCACCTTTTGACCATTTCTCTGAATTCTTTCTCTGACAGGTTGTTAACTTCCATTTCGTTTACTTCCTTTTCTGGTGAGGCTTGTTTTTCTTTCATATGTGGGCTGTTTCTTTGTCTCCCCATAGTCTCTCTTCTCTGTGTAGCTGGTTATGTAGTTCTCACTCTCCCGCGTTGATTTAAAGGCACAAAATACAACAACCAGGTGCAACACACCAGGCACTGAACCGGAATGTAGTCACGGTAATGCTAATTCCAAATAAAGGTGATCGCCAGAGAAAAGCAAATTCAGTGATAGGTAAGAAAAAAGAAGGAGAACCCCCTCCACCAGACACACACAGACACTCACACACCCACACTCACACAAAAAGAAAGACAGGAATGCCAAAATGATAATGGGAAAAGGGGAAGAAGAAGAAAAAAAAGGGAGCAAACTATAAATGTGGGGTGAAAACTCCTATAGGACAGTCCCTAATCCAAACCAAAACCCGCAACAAGTACCTGGAGATCAATACAAACTACATACAACTACTAATATCAGGGGAGGTGAGGGAACACAGAAGCAAAAATCTATCTAAAAAACAATGCAAATGAGGACAACAAAGCAAGAAACAACACCAAAAATAAAAATAAAACCCCCTACAAGACAAACCAAAATAAAAGAATAAGCAAATCAATCTCATAAACCTGCATAAAAAATTGATATAATCAACAGTCAAGTAAACAACAACAATAGGACAGGGATAAAAACAATTTAAGATAGTGAAGTCAGAGAAGCTAGAGGTGTATATGGACTTGGAGTAGGTGGTTGGAGATTAGATATATAAGTGGGGTGAAATTTTAACAAGGGGTAAAAAGAAAGAATTAAGGTAAATCTAAAGCGGGAAAAGTGTAAGGGAAACAAGGCACTAAATAGGGAAAGGTTAGCAAGAGAGTGGTGGTATAAAGGTGAAGTTGAGGTAGAGTAAAAGATACTAAAGAGTAGAAGAAAATAGACTATTCCCAAAGTAGAAGAGAATATATAATCAATTCCTTGTGTTACACAAGAGTCAATTTGTGATTCGGCCCCTGGGTGGCAGTGTTTCTAGATTGACCTCTGGGTCTATTGGTCCTCTCTGGCCTGAACTAAAATCTCGTTCTCCCTGTGGTATTCAGTACTGCCTCTCTAATGGTGACTGCTGTTTTAGCAGCCAGGACCCTCCCAAAATCTGGGTTTCCCTCCTCTGTCAGGTCCAAATTGGTTGCGCTCCAGGGATTAACTCTGCCACCAGCTCCAAGGGCCCTCTCCCACGTTTACCAGCTCCAACAGCCCCATATTTTATTTCAGGCACAGATCTCTGGGCTTTGAGTTACCAGGTGCAGATATCCCAGTCTGCCAGCCCCCTCAGTTTCAGGCCCGAAGTACCACCAAGGAAATCTGACCTTTCCGTGCTGGACTCTGTGGGTCCGTGCAAACTGGGCACCGATGTTCTGGGAGTCTTAGCCATCCAGCCGGTAACTGCTGCTGTATATTTTCAGATCCTTCCCCTTCAAGATGTCGTGATCTGCCTCTGCTCTAAATGTTTTTTAAAAAATACATATTTTTGTTGATTTCAGAGAGAAAGGAAGAGGGAGAGAGAGAGAGAAACATCAATGATGAGAGAGAATCATTGATTGGCTGCCTCCTGCATGCCCCTGACTAGGGACTAAGCCTGCAACCCAAGCATGTGCCCTTGACCTGATTTATAAGGAACTTGGGACCCTTCAGTCCACAGGCCAATTTGACACTCTATCCACTGAACCGAACTGGCTAGGGCTCTAAAGATTTTTTTATTTGGATTATAATGCACCCTCAGAACTCATCTACCTGTCTTTTAAAGTCTTGCTCCATCCCATTCATACCTTCTCAAAGCAATCTTTCTAAAGGCAAATTTGAGCAAATTATTCTTTTGGTATCTTACCCTTTAAAGACCTTTTTTGACAATGGACTAAACTAATATAAAGGGCCTCTTTATGATCCTGCAAGGCCTTTGGGTGCACATAACTGGTTCAGATTCCTGCTCCACCCTTATCACTGTGACCTCTAGTAAGTTTAGACTTCCTTAAGTTCCTCAGTTTATAAAATGAGGTGATTATAGTCACCTCCTTTGTATAATTATTGTGGGGATTTTATATACACCAAAGTGCTCCGTATTTTGGTTGGCTCATAGTGTTACTTCCTGTTGTCATTACTTCTCCAGCCTCATAGCTCTTAACTCTCCTTCCTCTATATAGTATTATCCAAAGTACTTCTTAAAAATGTTTAATTAATTATTTCAAAGGTCTGATATTTTTTTGCGGTGACACCAGTTAACAAAATTGTACAGGTTTCAGATGTACAATTCTACAACACGTCATTGTGTTCATCACCCCAAATCAAGTATCTGTCTATCACCATTTATCCCCTCTATGTCTTCCTTCACCCCCCCCCATCAACAAACTGTTCTTCTTGTCTATGAAGTTTTTCTCCCCCCTTTTTTCTTTTTTACTTAACCCCCCAGCCACCCACTAATCTGTCAGCCTACTCTCTACCTATAACGCTGTTTCTATTTTGCTTGCTAGTTCATTGTGTTCATTAGATTCCACCTAAGAGTGAAATTATATGGTACTTGTCTTTCTCTGCTGGGCTTATTTAACCCAAAGTACTTCTTGTACTTTATTGTAATTGGCTGTTTACTTTTCTGTCTCCACTACCACATTCAAAGCTTATCTAGAATAAATGAGCTGCCTTATTTTTCATTATGTTCCTCTGCTTTGTATTACACCTGGTATTCTGTATGTCCTCATTAAATATTGGCAGAAGGAATTAATCCTGTTAAATCCTGTTACATATATCTCTTATACTGAAAAATTATTCTCGAGTTTCTAAAGAACTTTTTAAGCACTTTCTTTTTATTGGCCATCGTCTCTATTTCATTTAGCATAGTGCTTGTCAATTAGTAAAGTGCACAATAAGTGTTGAATTAATTGATCAATTTGAAATCAAAATTGGAGTCTAAATTTGGATGACATAGTGGATATGGGACATAGTTGTTTTGGTGGAGATGTTAAGTTTTCATATTCTATTTCCTCTATAGTTGAGAAGAAGGAAATTCTTTACTGTGCATCTTCTGAGCCTGGCAGTCTCTTATCTAAGCATTTATCTGAGGTTTTTAAATTTTTAATTTAAATTTTTTTTTTTTTGGTGGGGAAGGTCTTCTTTTCTATGTGTCTTTCCTCAATAAATTTTCATTTTGGTTCTCTTTCTTTAGCCAGTTCAGAGGTGGCTTAGGGGTACTTCCTCTCTGTAAAATGACTTGATCCATTGATCAGCTGAGGATATTAAAAAGGAAAAGGTAAATCACCATAAAGGAAAAAGAAGCTCCTCTTCCTTTCTATGTGTAAAACACAAACATTATTTATCAATAGCCAGATAAAATTGGAATTAGCTAATTTGCCATGTTGCTAATTAGATGTCACACTTAAATATTGATTCTCTGTCTAGGCTGGGTATTAGATACATTTCAGATGGAATTAGTCTCTGGGATTTAATTATTGAAAAACTTGAAAAATTATTTATTAACCATTGGTTGTAGGTGTTTTTCCTATTAAAATTTGTACTAATTTTTAACATCGTGAATTAGTTAAGATTCACTTTATCTCTCATTTAATAAAATAGCCAGGTGCAATTGATATGTAAATAATATCAAGATAGGCATTAAAAATAAGGAGAAACAATTTCATAAATCTTAAGGTAAAGTTTTTATTCCATTCAGGCACATTTTACCTTGAAATCATATACAAGATTTAGTGAAACTGTATTACCTACAAATTCATTTTATTAGGTCAATCAATTGAACACTTAAAGGCTGTTCCTCTTTTTCATCATTTTATGTGTAGAGAATTCATACATGACATTTTTCTCTGAAAGTATTAAATAGTCTTTCACTAGTAATCCTACTTTCTCACCCACAGAAATAACTTCAGATATAAATTACTACTTGGTCATTGTGCATATCCTACTTTGTGAAAGTTAACTGTTCACAGTGGCAAGTATTTTAACCCCTTATTTCTACTCCAGTCCCCACAAATGCACACATATCAGGCATTCAAAATCATTATCCAGTTTCTTCCGACCTTGAAACTTATACAAACTTATCTGGTTCCTTTTTATGATGAATTATTTTTCCAGAGATAGCTCAAGGTGACTCTTCAACTTGGCAGTACTTTTTTGTTGACTTCATGTTTTATCAAATAAAATTTCCAGTCACCACTAGATTATTTCTTGAAATAAGATCTCTATGTTTAGCTTTCATTTGTTTACTTATTTTTATTTTTACAATAAAGGGAAAAATGTGTATTTATTGTCTATGCAGAAACTGACCTGAACAGAATAGAAAACACCAACCTACTTTATCAGGACTAGTGACCCTCACTTATATTTTATTTTATTATTATTTTTTAAAATATATTTTATTGATTTTTCACAGAGAGGAAGGGAGAGGGATAGAAAGTCAGAAACATCGATGGGAGAGAAACATCGATCAGCTGCCTCTTGCACACCTCCAACTGGGGATGTGCCCGCAGCCAAGGTACATGCCCTTGACCGGAATCGAACTTGGGACCTTTCATTCCGCAGGCCGATGCTCTATCCACTGAGCCAAACCGGTTTGGCCTCACTTATATTTTAATTCAATTAACATTTTTAAGGCCCTTCTACCTTTGTTTCAGGTGCTTGAAATATAAAGTTGGATGAGATAAAAATTCTGATGCCTTAAGATTCTTTAAATTACAAAAAAGAAAATTTTTGAAAAAGGAAATGTAGTCTTTTATGGGACTAAAGAGACAAAAGACTAAAGGGATATGTTGGGAGGACTTTAAAGAGGAAATAATAAAGCTAAGACCTAAAAGAAGAGTATCTGCTTAGGAATAGGTGGGGGAGTAACAGGAAGTAGAAAAAAAGATGCAAGACTTAAATTAAAGATCTATTGAGTTCTAGAGTGCCATTTCTAAAGGCAGGAAGCTCTCTATGTATGGGAGAGTGGTAGGTGAGGCAGTGGCAGAGACAGTCAGGGACCATTGAATGAAAGTTCTCAGACCAATGCCTTTTTATGATGTAAAACTAATATATGAATTCCCTGTTAAAAGTACAAGTTCTGATTCAGTAAGTCAGGAGTAGGACCCTATCAGTAGGAGAGGTGATGCTTCCAGGTGATGCTGCTGCAGGACTCCTAACCACAAGGAGCAACAAGATTATCGACTGTTTTGAAGAGTTCTGACTTTATTCTGTGGGCCTTGAAGGAGTGATATGACTTTCATTTTAAGAACATTTTGCTTACATAGAAGTAGAAGAGGAGAAACATTAATCACTAGGCTTGGCAAGGAAAAATAATTGTGTGATACTGGAGAAGAGAAGGCGATAGAGGCAAGAGATATGCAGAAAGTAGAGTAAAAAGCTCTTGGTTATTTGGCTGAGGAGATTTGTTGAGGAGCAGATAATTTGTTATGTCCCTAGATTTGGAAATTGTCTAAGTGGCAAGAGATATTAAGAGATATTAAGTTAGGGAGGAGAAGCTGGTCCATCTCCTGTGCCTGGGGGGGGGGGGGGCAATAGGAGGATGGATGTCTGCTGGGAAGTTCCAAATGACTAAATTATCATGTCTGGAAAGTATGTGTGGACATCAGGGACTTATTTGGTCAGTTTATTTCAACATTTATTGAGAGCCTGCTGTTGCCAAGTTCTCTGCTAATAATAATGCTTAGTCTACTAGAAGGGGTAAGATCCTTCCCCAAAGGATCTCACTACTGAATGGGGGAGATAGACCCAAATGAGTAATTTCAATGTGGTGTAATCCATACAGTAATGAAACAAATAAAGCTGGGAATTCCTGAACAATACTGAGGAAATATTTAGAGTAGATAACAATTCAGCAATGTAGAAGAGTGAAGAATTCCACAAGCAGGTAGATAAGTGAGAGGTGAGACACACATCCCAGTTACTCAGAATGGGAAGTTATCTTTTTTTACAATTAATTTTTTTATTGTTTAAAGTATTACAAATAGTACTGTACATACGTCTCCTTTTTTCCCATTGACCTCCCCCTTGGCCTTCCTTACCCCCCAGTACATGCTGTCACGTGCCCCCACCCATGTCTTGTATCCATTGGTTATGCTTATATACATGGATACAAGTCCTTCAGTTGATCTCTTACAGCCAACCCACCCCCCCCCCAACTTCCCCTGTCTTCCCTCAGTAGTTTGACAATCAGTTCAATGCTTCTTTGCCTCTGTATCTATTTCCCCCCCATTTCTTTTCCTTAAAAAATCTTGCCTCTGCAGACTAGAAGTAAACATATAATAACAAAAAATGTTTGAGACTCAATTTCAATGTCCAACAGTTCCTCATGTGTACTTGTCAGCAATAATATCTGGATGGTGGACACATGGTGGGAATGCAGGTCCAACCCTCTCTGGTTTGGTCCTAGGTAACCTGCAGGGACGCACAGCTGCTGACTGCTAGCATGGCAAGGTGCCATCAGCTTCTTTCATCTCTGGATTGTTTTTCCTCTTGTCTTCATGGTTGGAGCAGGCATGTCAATTCCTCTCTGTTGCAGGAATCCACATGGTCTTGGAGTTGTTTTCTGAAAATATACAAACATATTCTCGACCAAAAGTTAATAAAGGAATCTTTTCTATAAAATTGACTTGGGATCCTTTTTATTTTTTGCCCAAACAATTTTCCTTTGGCTTATTTTGACATCATGTGTGTTTTTCATGGGTGTCCTGCTGTTAGCATTACAAATGAAATTAATTTTGTAAAGTAAAAATTTTCTAGTTGTAATTTACTTACAGGATATTTTTCCTTACATGATATTGCCCTACTACCGCCCCCCCCCTTTTTCGATTAATGGAGGCTTTTGGAAATTTTATAATGCAGTCTTGATAACTTTAAATTTTAATTTTTTTGCACAAAAATATGACTGCTTTAGGTTCATTGTATGTTAAGCAATTTACCATGAGATGAACTACCAATAGAAATTTTAGTTAATACTTTAAGAACAGCTTTTTATCCAGTACAATTAAATTTTCTTGAATATTCACTTATTTCAATTAGCCAATTTGAATTAATCTGAAAACTTGATTACTATTTTACTGTCAAATTTAATACTCTACCAAAAAACTTAGTTTACCCTGTAAATATTAGTGGAAAGAATTATTTGCATTCTTAAGTAGGCCCTGAGCATTCCTAGTGCTAGGCTGGATTTAGATATATGGCAGCTGCTGTCTGCCAAGTCTTTGTCTGTTACCTGGGTCTTGATCTGAGCTTGGTGTAGGAAGCGAAGCAGCCATGGGGGAAGGAGACCTCCCTCAGAAGGGGTGAGGGTTCAGGCCCATGCAAGGTTGGGAGGTGAGAGTCTGTGCCCCACCTCTGTTGACCCCCAAGTTTTCTCCTGATGGCCCCTCTGCAACTGTGCCTGTCTTAGGTTGTTCCTTCCCTGAGGAATCTTACCCGCCTCTGCCCAATCAGTCATCATCCGGGGCCAAGCAGGGTGATGTGAGGTTTAGTTCTGTCTCCTTGGTAGCTTATGCCCCCATGGCCTCCACCCCCAGCACCTGCCTTGGGATCCCCTTGCCTGCTGGCAGGGCCTTAGCACTGATCACATATCTCGGGGAACTCAGGTTTCTTCTCCAGGGATGTCCCAGCTCACACCGTTGAGCAAGAGACAGATCCATGGTACTAGCCACCATGAGGCTCCAACCTCAGCATGAACAGAAAGCTCAGGCAACTACTGAGGGCAATTGGGTTGTGAGAAGAGGGTCCCTCTTGGCAAAAAGGGCAAGAGGGGCCAATACATAATGCTCAAGGAAGTTATCTTTTGAGTGAAAGTTTTAGATCATTTTCTGTAACATCTCAAAGTAAAAGGCAGGATGGTGGGAAAGGAGGCTGTAGAAAAAAGCAGAGGTATGATTATAAGAGAAGTCTTGACTTTGTGTATTCCCTTCACCTGTAGATAATCAGAGGAAGGGCATTTATTTTAGAGGGAAAATTCTATCAATATGAAGGATGAATTGGAGAGATGTAAAATATGGGACTTGAACCCCAGGTAGACAAATCTAAGGTAGTGTTTTAAGTATAAAATTAAGCTCCAAGCTCAATTCTTTATAGGGTCAGACAGGTAAGCTGGATGTGGGAAGTGGCAGTGGTGGGAGGCTTAGAGAGAGGCAGGTTCTGTGGTGAAAGAAAATGCTATGTGTTCCCTTTTGCCTACTAAGGAATCCACATTCAAAAGTTTAAATAGTTAATAAAACACCCTTAAAATTCTAATTCCTGGTTAAAATAAAATCTGTTCCTGTGGTGACAGAAATAGTGATTTGGGAAGTAGAATTTTGTCTTGCAAGACTGGATGGTTGTCTTCCCCAGTTATGGCAAGGGAATGTAGGAGGAATCACACACTTTTGGTGAAAAGTGAGGATTTAGCTTTGGATATCTTGGATTTTAGATGCTTATGTAACATCCAAGTAAAGATACCTAGTGTGCAACTGTCAGAACTAGGCCAGAGAATGAAATTTGGAAAGCCTTTTATATAGTAGAGTGGAGATTCTCAAAGAAAAAAAGGCATGGGAGAGAAGAGGGCTGAGGATGGAAACCCAAATTCTAAATTTTAACAATGGCCAGTGAGAGAACCAACAGAGGAGTGTTCATAGTAAAACTAAGTCAGTAAAATTTGGTTGCCAGAGACAGAATCAGTGTTTCAGAAAAGATGATTTTTTTTTTGTGACAGTTGCTGCAGAAAGGTGCAGAAACAATAACTCGGAGTCATTCAGGTCTGTTATGAGCAGCCATTGACAAATTTGTCTAGAACAATTTTAGTGGGACCTAGAAAAATGAATTGTGGAGTGACTACTGGGAGGTGAGAAAACCCAGACAATTATTTTCCTTCAGAAAAATTCTTGCTCTCTGCTTTTGTTATTTTTATTTTTTAAAAAATATATTTTATTGATTTTTCACAGAGAGGAAGGGAGAGGAATAGAAAGTCAGAAACATCGATGAAATGAGAGAGAAACATCGATCAGCTGCCTCTTGCATACCCCCCACTGCACACACCCTACTGGGGATGTGCCCGCAGCCTGAGTATATGCCCTTGACCTGACTGGAATCAAACTTAGGACCTTTTAGTCTGGAGGCCAATGCTCTATCCACTGAGCCAAACTGGTTTCAGCTGCTTTTGTAATTTTGAAAAGGCACTATCTCAAAGCTTAAGTTCATGAGTGAATGATCTAATTATAGGTTGCCTATCTGAAAATAGTTCTATATGGAATACATTAATTTAATTAATATAATTATGCTGACAAAGGTAGGGCTCATTATTTTTAAAGTGAAAATCTGCTATAATAAAGATAATTTAGAAAATAAGATTTTATATTTTTAGGCTTATTTATCTATCCTCATTAATGTTATAGTAATCTTTGTGAAACTCTAAAGAAATGTTTTACACAGTTCAGGTTAAAAAGAATATTCTGTGAATTTATTATTTTTTTGTTTTATACATGCTTAAATCATTCTAAAAACTATTTGAGCAAAGGAAAACATTTCCCTTTTAGTACTTTAAAAATGGGCTTAAATATTGCAGTGCTTTTAGATCTTTTTTTTTTTTTCTACTGACTTGTTATTCATAATGTTTGAAATGTCGCCCTCTAGTGATAGCTTCCCCCAATGCATTAGTTAACTTGAAAGACTGTCCAATCTCTTTTTTTGACTCCAGAGGTCCTTTGCCACAGCATGAATTGTTTGGTGTCCTCTTTTATTCCATCTCAGTTGAGGTATGTATATGTATGTGTTTTATAGCCAGTTAGATTTCTTAAGGAAAGATCAGGAACTTTGGGGCCAAAAAATTTGGATGTGAATTTAAAAAAAAAATTTATTTCAGAGAGGAAGGAAGAGCTAGAGAGAGACAGAAACATCAATGATGAGAGAGAATCATTGGTTAGCTGCCTCATTCATGCGCCCTACTGGGAATTGAGCCTGCAATCTGGGCATATGCCCTTGACTGGAATCGAACCCAGGACCCTTCAGTCCACAAGCTGACACTCTATCCAGTGAGCCAAACCAGCTAGGGCTGGATGTGAATTCTTATACCTCTGTTTACCAGACTGCACATAGGGCAAGTTATCTGTCCAGAGTTGTCCTGAGGAGTGAATGAGGATTTCTTTTTAAGGCATCTGACACAGTAGAGAGTAGGCATTTGATATTTGCCAACTCACTCTTAACAACCCTCTTCTCCCCGTCCTCATTGACTAAGGTAGAGGCCAGTTCTCTTGCCCCACCACCCAAAACTTCTCTTTTGTTGAAACATCTCAGTTATAATTGCCTATTCACTTGTCTGTGCTGTGACTTCTAGAGGCCAGAGATCATGTTGGCTTGTGTAAGTTTGTATTTAGTATTTAGCACATATTCCAATACATACAGGATCCTCACTAGATATTTGTTGAATGACTAAATGAATACCACTTCTTAGTAGGAATCCTTGAGTGTGTTTCAGAAATTTCTCTGGCATTATGCAGGTTGCAAATGGATAATACATGATATAATTAGATTTTTTATCCTAGCCTTTCATAGAGGTATTTATTTGATAATTTTTATAAACATTTGTACATAATAATTTCTTATAATATTTGATCTCTTCTATATCCAGTTAAAGTCCTTTTATTATTACTAATTTTGTCTTATGTTTTCTTTTTAAATATTGAATTATATTAGAGGTGTGTATATTTTGATATTTTTGAGGCCTCAGATTATTTTTAATTCTTCCATTTTTCTACTCTGAAAATTATATAATCTTATATTTCCTCTTCTAGGTTTTTCTAATGATTTAATGCTCCCATTAATTTTCGTGTGAAAATTACTTCTAAGTTTGCTTCTAATCATATCTTTGACCAAGTCCAATATGGTTTGATACACACTGGTTTTGCTATTTCTAAGTGCTGAATAAATGCAGCTGTGATTTCCTTCTTGACCTAAGAGTATTTAGGTGGATATTTTAAAATTATGAAATGTGTGTGTTTAAAATATTAATTTCTAGTTTTATTATAATGTGATCAAAGAATAGGCAGTTGTACTTTCTATTTTTTGAGATTTTGTTCACAGGATAAATATGAAATCAATATTTAAAGTATTCTCTAGGCACCAAGAAAGAAGGTGAATTTCTTGTAGAGTTTACAGTTCTATATATTTATTGGATTTATTGCATACATTCAAATATCTTTTATATTTTGACTGCTTCAGTTGTCATATTCTTATGAGAATTATATTAAAGTTTTCATTACTGTTATGTTTGTAATTTTTTTCATTGTTTCCAACATGTTTCATTGCTTTGTTATTTGATGCTTAAAAGTTTGTGATTGGTATTTTCATGGTGGTGTTACTTTTCACCAATTAAAATAATATTTTAAATCAAATGTCACTGGTCATTTTGATACTCAAATGGGTGGGAAGGGGTTGAAATTTGATCTCTATTTCCCACCATTGCACATTTGACTGAAGATCTACATGTGAAAAGTAAAATAATGAAGCCTCTAGAGCAGTGGTTCTCAACCTTCCTAATGCCTCGACCCTTTAATATAGTTCCTCATGTTGTGGTGACCCCCCAACCATAAAATTATTTTCATTGCTACTTCATAACTGTAATTTTGCTACTGTTATGAATCGTAGTGTAAATATCTGATATATAGGATGTATTTTCATTGTTACAAGTTGAACATAATTAAAGCATAGTGATTAATCACAAAACAATATGTAATTATATATTATGAAACATTATTTCTAATTAAAAATAAATGAAATTTTGTCTTGAAGCATGGTGTAGCATGGGTAACAGTCTTAATATAACAACAGTAAACTACATTGCTACAGAATGTAAAAAGCCAATGTCAGTGCGAAGGTTGAGATTGCTTCTTTTTCACCAGGTCAGAAATTCTCGGGCAGTCTTTGCAAGAACACAGTGAAGATCATCTTCCACAACAAGTCTACTTCTGTATTTAGACTTGATAACCAACAAGCTCGAAAACTCTGTTTCACAAAGATATGTTGTTGGAAATGGAAGAAGAAGGTGCTACACAGTCTCAGACAGAACAGGATATGACTGCAAACACTTGACCCAGAATTTTGTAACTGGCATTGTAGAGAAATCAGTTCTCGCTGCGTCCTTGTTAATAAGTTCAATGAACTCCTCTTGTGCTTTGACTGTGAATGGGCTTCTGGCAAGTGCAAATGGGATGTCAGGTAGATTTGGAAAGTACGATAAAATTTTGTCTGTAAGCATGTGCAAGTGTTCTTACACAGAAATTATCGTAATCCTTTTGTCTGGTTCAATGTCATGTTCCTCAAAGAAAGCAGATAAGGTAGGCAACATGTACATTTTATTTTCATCTAATTTTTTTCCCAAAGCTGAAGCTGCATTTGCAATGATCAGATATTTTCAGACAAATTGAGGCATGTTGCAGTGATAAATTTAACTCATTCAAGATGGCAAAGATGTCAACCACGTAAGCTATTTTCTGCAGTTACTTTTATCGCTGAAAAGCGCTCTGAACTGCGGTCTTGCTTTCTGATTAAAACACGTTTTGAGTTCATCAAGAAGCTCAAAAACACGTTTTAAAACTTTTCCTCTTGAACAATTTTTCCTCACTTCTGTGTCAAATAGCAGAACATTGTTTGGCACATCTAACTCGTTGCACAGTTGTGAAAAACAGTTGACTGTTTAAAGTGCTCGCCTTTACAAAATTGACAGAACTTATGATGCTTTTCATTACTTCTTGTAACTCTTGTGGCAGTGTCTTCATTGCTAATATTTGCCGATGAATCATACAGTGAGTTCCAGTGACTTATTCGGTACCAAACATTGAAATCCAGATTGACATCCTAGCATAGTTGGAGCACCATCTGTGCAAACACCACAAACCTTTTCCCAAAGGATCTTATGCTCTTTCAAATACATCACATGCAGTAGTTGTTGTTTTAAGAGGTTTGCAAAAAAGAAACTAATCGTTAAAGTTGCCATCATTAATATATTTCACGTAAACCATTAACTGTGAACAGTTTGCAATGTCTGTAGATTCATCAAGCTTGATACTATATATTGGAAGTGGAGCAGATTTAATTTCCCAGATTACCTGATCAAGAATATCAGCAGACATGTCATCTATTCTTCTGCAGACAGTGTTGTTAGATAAGGAAATTGCACTTAATTTCATAACAAATTCGTCTCCGATCATAACTTGAACAATGTCTTTGGCCGCTGACAACAATAAATCCTCAGCAATGGTGTGAGTTTTCATAGCTCTGGCAATTCTGAGTGCCACCAAATATGAAGCTTCAATGGCTGCTATGTTTTCTTTGTGGTACTTGTCAAGTCTGGCTTTCTTGAGTCCATTAGCTTTGCTTCTAAAATAGTTGGTATCCTTCCCAGCAAAGCTCAGATGCTTGCTATCAATGGCATTTGATAGCCAAAATGGCATTTTAGTTTGTTTGGCTTCATAGATTCGGCTGATAGAACTTCACAACAAATAACACATTGAGCTTTCTCAATTCCTGCTGTATTTATTGAAGTAAAACCATACTGTAAAAGTCCTCATTATATTTTATTTTCTTAATGTTCTCTATACAACCCATTGTCATGGGATGGTTTGCTAATAAAATAATATATAACATTAGCTTTCATAATACAAGGGATGATATATGGCATAGTTCAGTCAATATAGTCATTAAAGTTTCCCATGATTTATTATTCTCTGTGTTGGTTTTTTTTTTTACATGCCTGTTACTATCAACCACAGCTGAATATAAAAAGACTGATCAGCATCCACATTAAGTTCCCATGGTACAGATTTTTTTTGTAGTAGTTGATGATTTCATAGTACATGATTTTACATTTACCCAGCAATTATAATTCATGAAGTGTTGTTTTACCTCCAATACTGCTGCTTTCAACACAGTAGCTGCTTTCAACAAAGCAACTGCTTTCTACACAGTAGCTGCTCTCTACACGTGTGTGACTGGTCTGCATAAGTACATTATGGCGCCAACTCTGTCACATATACCTGTATTTGTATGGGATGTATGTGATGGGGTTGGCGTGATGATGTCATCATGCCGGGTATTCGTATGTGGGGGTATCTGCATGTGGGTAGACCTACCTGGAGACAGATAGAGGAGCAGTGTTTTGGTTCCTAAGACCATTGGAAATATGTGTTTTCTGATGGTCTTCGGCAACCCCTTTGAAAGGGTCGTTTGACCCCCAAAGGGTCGTGACCCACAGGTTGAGAACCGCTGCTCTAGAAGATAAAATTAGATAATATCTTTATTATCTTAAGGTAGGAAAATATTTCTTAAATAGGACACAAAACTTAGTAACATAAAGGAAAAGGTTCATAAACTAGACAAAATTGATAAGTTTAACAAGGTAAGAATTTTTCTTATCAAAGATACTGATAAAATATAAAAAAATAAACCAAAGGACAAGAGAACATACTTGTACTTATACCTGACAAAAGGTTTGTATCCATTCTGCGTAAAGAAATTCTATAAATCAATGTGCAAAAGACAGATAACCTATTAGAAAAATGGGAGAGACTTGAGTAGGCATTTCACAAAGAGGATAGTCAGATGGCTAAAAAATATGTGAAAAACTGCTCAACTTATTATTTATCAGGGAAATGCTAATTAAAACTATAGAGATGCTGTTGCAACACTCACTAGAATGGCTAATACTAAAAAAGATTGACAATACCTAGTGTTAGAATGAGGATAGCATTGAAACTCACTGCTGCCTGGAGTATAAATTGGGAAAATTACTTTTGCAAATTCTGCCAGCATCTACTAAAGCTCTCTGTACTCAGATAAACAGGATGAGGCAAAAGTAGATTTACAGTTTTTCATAGGGAAAATAATAATATAAGAATAAATGGAGTTTTGCATATTCACAACTATAAATCTACTTTGCCATACACATAGTTCCTATATATCCAGCAATTTCAATAGGAATTTAGGCATAGTCACTAAAAGATATACAGTCATGTTCAAAGAAGTATTATTTGTATGAATACTTTATATGTTGGAAATTAACCCCTTATTTTATATATCATTAGCAAATATGTTCTCTCATACAGTGGGTTCCCTTTTCATTTTGATGCTGGTTTCTTTTGCTATGCAGAAGCTTCTAATTTTGCAGAGGATCTAAATAGATACTTCTTCAAAGAGGACTAAAAATGCCCAAAAGACATGAAAAAATACTCAAAGTCACTCATCATCAGAGAGATACAAATTAAAACAACAGTGAGCTACCACCTCATACCTGCCAGAATGGCTACCATCACTAAATTGACAAACAAGTGCTGGCAAGGATGTAGTGACACTTCTGGGAATGTATTAGGTACAAGAATGCAGACTGATACAGCCACAATGGAAAACTGTGGAGTTTCCTTAAAAAATTAGAAATGGAACTGCCATTTGATTCAGTGACCCCATTTCAAGGAATATATTCTAAGAAGCCTGAAACACAAATCAGAAAGAATATATGCACCCCTATGTATTTAATATCTAAGCTCTGGAAACAACCCACATGACCATTATAGTAGATGAATGGATAAAAAAGCTGTGGTACATTTACACAATGGAATGCTATGCAGCTGTAAAAAAGAAATACTTCTTACCCTTTGAGAAAGCATGGAGGAACCTGGAGAGTATTATAAGGGACAATAGAAGCCCAGTGCACAAAATTCATGCACTCAGGGAAGTTCCCTCAGGCTGGTCTGTGCTCTCTCGCAGTCTGGAAGCTCTCAGAGTGGGTCTAAGCTGTCAGTCAGACTTTCTTAGTGCTGCAGTGGAAGCAAGAGAGGCTTCCACCACCACTGCTGTGCTTATCAGTGGTGAACTCAACTTTGAGCAGTGCTCCCCCTGTGAGAGCACAATGATAATCACGGGGCAGCTCCTGCATTGAGCATCTGCCCTCTGTTGGTCAGTGCATGTCAGAACAACCAATCATCTGCTATTGGATTGATTTGCATATTAGCCTTTTATTATATAGGATAAGCCAGTCAGAGAAAGCCAAGTATCACTTGATCTCACTTATATGTGGAATCTAATGAACAAAATAAACTGACAGACAAAATAGATTCAGGAATATGGAAGCATGCAACAGACTGAGGATCCTCAGAGGGAAAGGCAGGGGAAGATATCAATCAAAGAACTTATATATGTATATGAATAACCCATAGACACAGACAATAGTGGGGTAAAGACCTGGGAAAGGGATAGGAGTGGGAAGGAGGAAGGTCAGTGGGAAAAGAGGGGACATCTATAATACTTTCATTAATAATTTTTTTAAACAGCAGTATTATTTGTGTTAGCTAAAACCTAGAAATAATTTTCATCAGCAGTAAAATGGTATAATCAATCCAATATTAGACAGTCATAAGTAGAGCAATGAAAATGCACAAATTACAGCCTCATATAACAACAAAAATTACACAAAAAAATGTTCATCAAAAGAAACCAGGCATGAAAGAATATAGTTTATGATTTCAAATACATAAGATTTAAAAGCAGTGAAGACTAATCCAGGACTGACACTTTCAGTATAGGCTGATGGTTGTGCAAATGTGTATATTATTTTACATACCTGTGCTGAAGGATAATGTTAAGAGGGTGCTGACCCAGAGTTTCAGGGTATTTATTTCTTTCAATAGTCAAGAATTGTAGATTTCATGATTTTCCTTAAATTTTGAACATTTATGACCTCAAAAATAATGACCATGTGTATAGTCATGGAATTTATCATTGCCAGCATCTGAAGCATAATGAGGAATTATATCTCCTTCCAGATTTGTGACAACATGGAAAAACTCAGAAACATACTGTGAGTCAGGAAGCTAATAGCTTTTCTCTTCTCTGAATGTTATGCATAGTTTTTAAAAGTCTGTCTAACCAGTTTGTCTCAGTGGATAGAGCTTCAGCCTATGGACTAAAGGGTCCCAGGTTAGATTTCAACCAAGGGCACATGCCTGGGTTGCAGTGTGGGATGGGATGGGGCATGCAGGAAGCTGTCAATCAATGATTCTCTCTCTCATCATTGATGTTTCTATATCTCTCTCCTCTCTTCCTCTCTGAAATAAAAAAAATATTAATAAAATAAAATAAGAAAAAAATACCTGTTTAAAAAAATCACACACACACAATCTGTTGGGTTTCCAATGTTATTTTAAAAATTGTGTCAATGATTTTTTTATATAAAACTAGTAGCCCTGCACACAAATCTGTGCACCAGTAGGTCACTGCCACCCTCCTGTAGCTTTTTGCCCGCTGCCTTGCCCTCCTGTAACTCCCCCTCCACTCATAGTTTGCCATCTTGCCCCTGCCTGTAGCTCTCTGGCCACCCACTTGTAGTTCGCTGCCCCACCCTCCTGCAGATCCGTGATCTGGTCATTACGTGATTGGTCATTACACCTCAGATAATATTCCTCTCTTATTATATAAGATTAGAGGCCTGGTGCATGAATTTGTGCACAGGTGGGGTCCTTCGGCCTTGCTGACAATTGGGTCCAATCAGGGCTGCCTTGCCTAGTACTGATCAGGCCAATCAGGATGGCTGGCCAGAGGGAGGAACTGTGGGACTCCAGGAGGTTGGCCAGCATGGGAGGTTGGCTGTGGGAGCACACTGACAACCAGGGGCAGTTTCTGCATTGAGCGTCTGCCCCCTGATGGTCAGTGTGCATCATAGCTACTGGCTGGTGATATTGGTGGCTTAGGCTTTTATATATATAGATAATCATTTAGAGCCCTGGTTCTCCAATTTTAATGTGCTTAAGAATCAATTTAAAGCTTGTAAAAAAGATGGCTTCAGTCCTGTCTCCAGAAAATTTTCCTTGTTCTTCAGAACACATTTTGTGAATCTATCTTGAAGACTAAAGAATAAAAAGGTAGTTTTGGAAGTTAGTGATTTGGGAAGCAGGAAATTAAAATATATCCAAGGCATTACCATTTTTGCTTAGAAACTTACATTAGTTTAACATAAGCTTTCTTGTTATTGTCCACTAAAGTATTTAAAGTGATAAGCCTTGCTTTTGAAAATATCATTGTGTTAGGTTTCTATTTCTTCTATATCTCTTTAGTTTTTCTTTCCTTTTAGTAAATGTTTCAGTATCTAATGTGTCAGTAGTTGTGCTAGGAATCTGGAAGGACTTAAATATGCAAAAGACATCAATCTAGCCTTGACAGTCTCATTTCAGAGACTGAAAATCAAAACGTAATCAATAACTGTATAATGTATTAAACGACAAAGTCATTTGGAGTAGTGGAGAAGAAATCATGAAACGTGGCATTTATAGTAGCTCTTAACAAGTGAGTAGGAGTTTTCAAGGGGATGAAAGGGAATGACATTTGGGTTAGTGAGAACAATGTTAGCAAAGACACAGAAGCATTAAAAAGGGTGGTAAGATTAGAATGCAGAGTGATGGGGAATTGTGGAAAATGAGATTGGTAAGATAGATTAGGGCAAGAGATACTATGTTTTGATTTTAATTTATTTTAATATTTAACTTAATACACCAGGGCAGTTGTAGTGAGTGTAAAGAGGAGAAAATTAATTTGAGATATTTTAAGAGTAGACTTGGTAATATTTACATACTAGTTGGATATGTGGAAGGAGACTTAAAATTGAACTGAAGTTAGAGGATTTAGGATAACTAACTGGAAGAGGTAATGACTGCAGAATCTAAGAAATATCATTTCTAAAATTCTCAACCATCCTATATAGTAAAAGCCTAATATGCTAAGTGTCTGGTTATCTGGTTGTCCATTTAATCAAAGCATAATATGCTAATGATTTGCTAAGGCCACTCAATCGCTCACTATGATGTGCACTGACCACCTGGGGACAGATGCTCTAACCAGTAGGTGAGCTTGTTACTGAGTTCCAGCCAATTGGAATTGAGCGAGACAGGCTGGGCATGCCGTGGAGCCCTCCTGTGAGGGCTGGCCAAACTCCATGTCCCTTCTCAGCCCCAGTGTGCACTGGTGGGGTCCTTCAGCCTGGCCTGCTCCCTCTTGCAATCCAGGACCCCTCAGAGGTTATTGGAATGCTGTTTTCAGCCCGATCCCACAAGCCAGCTCAAGGAACCCCACTGGTGCACGAATTTGTGCACTGGACTTCTAGTGTATGGATAAACAGGAAACTTCTAATCCAAAGGGCCTTCTTTCAGGCCTTATCCTTTTTTTTTTTTTTTGGCTTCTTTTTTTACAGTGTTATTGAGGTATAATTGACAAATAAAATTGTAAGATATTTCAAGTATACAACATGGTGATATAGGTACATACTATAAAAGGATTCCCTCTATTACTTTATCCTTTCTGAAGTCACCAAGTATATGAGCACTTCTTTTCTCCTCTCTCACAGTCTAAGCCATGTGTGTTTTTGTTTTCCTCTCACCCATATGCAAACAAAGCATCAAAAGTGTGTGTGACTTGGTAATGCTTAGTAGTTGAAAAAAAAAAATCGGAGATGAATTCAAAGATTAATGTATAAATAAAGGTTTCAGATTATGTTATTTTTAACAAAAATGGAAAATGATATAAGTGCTCTCACAAAGAAATTAATTAGATAAATTGGTATATCTATTTGTTTGATGGCAAGTTAAGGAAAAATTGGGCTGTTGTAACAGAGACCTATCAATGATTTCATGGTTGAATGAAGATTGAACTTTATTTCTTACTATACAGTGGAATTTTCTGGTCAGCTGGAGATTCTATTCTATGAGGTCGCTTAAGGATAGAGATTCTTTTTTATCTTATTTCTTTACCAGCTCTTGGGGCATTATGGTCTAAGTCCACTTGTAGGCACATTCATATTTTGGCTTTATTGAAACTGTAGTTGCTAAGGTCACCAGCGATGGCATAATTGTTATATCTAATGAGATGTTTTTAGTTCTCTATTACTTGTCTATGACATTTGAAAGTGCTGGTAACATGTTTATTAAATTTCCTCCTCCATAGGCTTCTGTTGATTTCTCTCTTTATTCTTCATGTCTCTTTCATGTTCTTTCTCTTTGCCTTACCTATAAAAGTTGGTGTTCTCCAGTGTTCCGTTTTGCTCATTTTCATTTCATGTCTAACCATGATCATTTCAGCCAGGGCCCTTACATATGATGATGTCTCCCAAATCTGCATTTCTAACCTGAATACCTTTCTTTTGAGCACCAAGACTTGTACATACAGCACCTTTACTTAAATATTCTGCAGGAAGTTCAAATCTAAGATATCCAAGATGGACTTATCTTCTCTGCTAAATTGGCTCTTCCATGCATTGCTTCTCATAGCCACCGAGTGAAAAACCAAGAAGTTAACCTCAGGAATTTCTATCTTTCCTCCAGTGAGACCCTTAACACGTTATTTAGTCCTCTTGAATATTTTTGCTGGCATATGCAATTTTCTGTATTTCCATGGTCTTGGTTCAAGCCAAAACTACTATTTTAAGAGTTTCTTTGGGGATCTATGTTTTTGTTTAGGCTCCCTTCCAATTCTGCTTATTGATTAAATAGGTCACTATTTTTTCCCCCTACTGGTATTTAGTGGAAAGCAGCTGTGTGTTTAAATTATATAACATCTGGCATAGTGTGAAATGCAATTCAGTTGTTAATAACAAAATTATACAAATAATAATACATTAAATGAAAAGAGCTTTTGAATACAGACAAACCAGAATTAGTAATTATATTAATTAATTATTACCATAGTATCAAAGAATCCTAAGAGAAAATGAAATATTATTTTTGTGAAAATTCTATTATATTGTCAATAATTATGATAGCCTTTAAAGTCATGCTTTCAAAACAGTGAGGATGCTGGTCACTTCATCTTAATTAAGATTTAGTTAACAGTTTGTTTCTCCTTATGTATCTTCATGTTACCAGAGTGTTAATGTATGTTTGGTTGAACTTACTTTTGTTGTTATTATAGCATTGTATTGTATTTCTACCTCATAGAATAGATCAGTATTTCTGAAGTGGCTTTTTTATGCTTAAAAAGAAATGAAATAGTAACAATAGTAACTGCAATGCCAGAACTCAGAATAAATGTAAATAATAGAGTACCAGTATAAATAGAGGATAGATTGGGACTCATGATTTTGCATAAAAAAGAGAACATGCACATGTAAGATACATGATTAATACCTGAAGATTTAATGTTATTACATAGTCTTCTAATCCCTGGTGTGTATGTTATGAAACTTTGTCAGTTAGTAGCAGAAAACTGCTGAGGCCTTTGCAGTATTTTCAAAGCATGTTAAGCGTTCTGATAAACCAATTACATTTTTTTTTGTAAGGGAAACCAAATAATGACTCTTTTGTGGGTGTGAAATTGCATTATTTTGCAACTAAAGGACAGATAGGACCTAAACAATGGATACCTCATTTAGAATTGGACTCTTTGAAATAAAAATAGGTAAATTAGAGCTTGCATAGTTTGTTGTTAAGAGCACGAGCTTCCTGGGTTCAAATCCCAGGCTTGTACCTAATAGCTGTATATATTTGGTCAGACCACTTCATTTCTGTATGCCTCAGCTTCCTTATATACATGGAATACTAGTAATATGTACCACATAGATTTGTTTTGAGAATTATAGAAGCTAACATTTGTAATCATTAAAACAGTATCTGGCACATAGTTTGTGCTATACAAGTATTAGTTAAATATATAAACCCAGACTAAAAATGTGTATTAGAGGGAATGCTTTTATAAAGATGAGATTATGACTCATACAAATATAAAATGAACACTTATAACAATTTTATTTAACTCTGATTCAAAGGAGAATTTAAAGAACCACATACTTACAGGGAGTAAGGAACTCTGAAATGAAATTTACAAGTAAATGTAAATTGCCTACAGGACAATATCAGTTCCATTAGGAACATAATTTATTTGCATTTACGTGGACAAGAATTGTTTTCATTATTATTTGTTTTCTACAATTTATGGAAATATAAAATAGCTTATAGACAATGAAAGGTAGAGATCATGCTGATGGGTAAGATAGACAGAATGCCCACTAATCTTTTGCCCTCCATAACTTTCACAATTTTTTAATGTGCCAAACTATTACAAATAATTATAAAATCAATGCAAAGTTAATAATATGTTATGCTCAGAGAAGTAGAATGGAACAATTATTTTTTAAATACCACTTTTGAATGTCGCATATTAAAAAAACACATAATACTTTAGTCACATTTTTCTAAACCCTTCCATTGTGAGTGAGACCTGCATAACCCAGTTTTAGTTAGAATTCTGTTAAGTAAATTTAGGAAGAATTTTTTATGCTGGCTATCTGATTATCTTCTATATTTGAGCTTAAAAGCCTTCCTCATCACTCTTGACTGATTGGGGATTCATTGTTAAGGAGAACTCCTGATGCAGCACTCTGGATGACAGTAAGTGGAAGCATAGTAGAGAAAGATCTATATATATATAAAGAAGTAATATACAAATTTTCTGGGACACTGGAATGGCCATGACCGCTCAGCAGGAGGCTGCACGCACAGGTGGGGGAAGGGGACTGCATGCGTGGTGAGGCAAGCCACTGATGGCACAGGCCAGCTCACTGCGGTGGCGAGCAAGCAGGCCCACAGAGAGCAGGGCCTGCCACCTCGCCATGGCAGTGAGCTAGCAGGCCTGCAGAGCCCGCAGAGAGTAGGACCTGCCAGCTTGCCACAGTGATGGTGACTGCTCATTAGCTAAGCTCCTCTTACTCTACTTGCAATGTTCTTGGTAACTTGGGTAATAAGAATCCAAGAAGGTGATCTAGGGTTTTTCCACCACACTCCTGGAAGAAAAAATGAAGGTCCGCTACAGGAGGGGCTAAGAAATGTCATATCCTGCCCTAGCCAGTTTGGCTCAGTGCATAGAGCCTTGTCCTGTGGAACACAGGGTCTGGGTTTGATTCTGAATAAGGGCATCTACCTAGTTTGCAGGCTTCTCCCTGGCTGGGTCCCAGATCAAGGCTCATGTAGGAGGCAACCAATTGAAGTGTCCCTTTCACATTGATGTTTCTCTCTGTTTTTCCCTCTCTTTTACACATTCTCTAAAAATCAATGGAAAAAATATCCTCAGGAGAGGATAAAAAGAAAGAAAAAAAAGGAAAAAAGAAAGAAGAAAGGAAGGAAGGAAAGAAGGAAGGAAAGAAGGAAGAAAAGTCATATCCTATGAAAGTGACATCTTGAAAATGCCTAAAGGAAGTTATTAAGACGAGTCCGTGTTGATGAAAACACCTTGGTGACTGCGGCAGCTGGCAGCAGCAGCAGCAGCGGGGTGATGTGGGTGGCACCTTCCCCTGATCAGCCTCGTTGCCTCTTACACTGTGGCTTTGTCCCACTCTCCAGGGTGAGCGGGTATAAGCCATCAGTAGGACATCTCCTGAGGGCTCCTGGATTAGGGAGGGTGCAGGTTGGGCTGAGGCCCTGCACCCATGCATGAATTTTGTGTACCAGGCCTCTAGTTTTTAAATGAGATTCTAAGATTCTAAGTATAGGATAAAAATCACATGATCTATAAGTGCAGAAAAGGCATTTGCCAAATTCAGCATCCATTTTTGATAAAAACTTTTAGCAAAGTGGGAATAGAGGGATTGTGCCTCAACATAATAAGGGCCATATATGACAAACCTACAGCCACCATCATAGTCACTCAGTGGGCCAAAACTAAAAGCATTTCCCTTAAGAACAAGAGAATGACAGGGATTTCTTCTTTCATCACTTTTATTCAACATAGTACTGGAAGTCTTAGCCACAGTGACCACACAAGAAGGAAAAATAAAAGGCATACAAGGAGGAAGTGAAACTGTCATTTGAAGATGACATGATATTATACATAAAAAACCCTAAAGATTCTACCAAAAAAGCCTAATTTCATAAATGAATTTGGCAAAGTAGCAGGATACAAAATTAATATCCAGAAAAATTGATGGCATTTTATACAACAATAAGCTCTCAGTAAGAGAAACTGAAAAAAATACCATTTACCATTGCAACAATAAAAATAAGGAATAAACTTAACTAAGGAGGTAAAAGACTTGTACTCAGAAAACTACAGGACATTAAAAAAAAAAAGAAATAGAGGAAGATACAAACAAATGGAAGAATATACCATGTTCATAGATGGGAGGAATTAACATCATTAAATATCCAAACTACCAAAGCAATCTCTGGATTCAACACAATCCATATTAAAATAACATTGGTATATTCCACAGATCTAGAACAAATATTCTTAAAATTAATATGGAACCAAAACAACAACAACAACAACAACAACAACAACACCCCCCAAATAGTTGCAGCAATTTTGAGAAAGAAGAACAAAGTTGGAGAGAGCATAAATACCAAATATCAAACTATATTACAAAGCAATTGTAATCAATGGTACTGGCACAAGAACAGGCACATAGATCAATGGAACAAAACAGAGAACCAAGAAATTGACCTAAGCTATACATTCAATTAATATTTTACACAGGAAGCAAGAACATGCAATGGAGTAACGACAATCTCTTCAATAAATGGTGTTTGGAAAATTGGACAGGTATATGCAAAAAAATAAAACTAGACCACCAACTTACATCATACACAAGAATAAACTTGAAATGGATAAAAGACTTAAATGTACATTATGACACCATAAAAATCCTAGAAAAAAACAGGCAGCAATATCTCAGACATTTCTCATAGCTAGGGAAACAGGAAAAAATAAACAAATGGGACTACATTAAACTAGAAAGCTTCTAACAGAAAAATAAATCATCAACAAAATGAAAAGGGATCCCACTCTAGGGAGATACATCTCATAAAGAGTTACTTTCCAAAATATGTAAAGAACTCATACAAATTAACAAAAGAAGACAAACAATCCAATTTAAAAACTGAGTAAAGGACCTAAATAGACACTTCTCCAAAGAGGACATACAGATTGCCAGGAGATACATTAAAAAAAAATGCTCAAAGTCGCTAATCATCAGAGAGATGCAAATCAAAGTAACAATGAGGAATCACTTCACACCTGTAAGAATGGTTACCATCAACAAATCATCAAATGACAAGTCCTGTCAAGGATGTGGAGAAAAGGGAACCGTAGTATACTGTTGGTGGGATGCAGACTGGTGAAACAGCTATGGAAAAATGGAATGGAGTTTCCTCAAAAAATTAATAATGGAACTGCCATTTGACCCAGAAATCCCACTTCTAGGAATTTATTCTAAGAATCCCAAAACACTAGTAAAAAATAATATATGCACCCTTATGCTCATAGCAGCATTACTTATAATAGCTAATATTTGGAAGCAGTCCAAGTATCCATTAGTAGATGAGTGGACTAAAAAGCTGTGATACATTTAAATCATGAAATACTATGCAGAAGGATCTCTTACCCTTTGAGATAACATGGAGGGACCTGGAGAGTACTATGCTAAATAAGCCAATCAGTGAAAGACAAGTATCACATGATCTCAGATGTGGAATCTAATGAACAAAATAAACTGTTGAACAAAATAGATCCAGAGACATAGAAGCATGGATCAGACTGTCAAATCTCAGAGGGAAAGGAGGGGTGGGTGGATGGATGGGAAGAGATCAACCAAAGAACTTGTATGCATAACCCACTGACACAGACAATAGGGTGATGAAGGCCTGGAATGGGAGGCAAGGTTGGACCACAAGGGTCAATGTGAGGAAAAAGGGGACATATGTAACACTTTCAACAATAAACATTTAAAGAAATTCAAACATAAAAAATTGTATAACCAAGGCTTTAACTGGAAAGTCATACTTGGTATACAGAATCAGATATCTGAGAGTTTTGAGGAACTAAGGTTGACTTTATAGAGCTAATGCGAACAAAGCCCTTTTGGAAATAACAGTCTTATAATTGGTTTACAAGGTACCCAGACTTGCAGCTAAGTAAGGCAGATTACTTCCTGGCAAGCCTAGGAACTTTAAGATATTTTGAGAAATGTGAGGATAGAGGAATTCACCCAAATCATAGGTATTGCAGGCTCAGTCTAGTGGTGAGTTCTTGGCTTGGCTTCCTAGCCTTGAGAAGTTTTAAAAGGTCTAACCTGAGATTCTTTATTAAAAGTTGCAGGAAAGCAAGCTCAAAGGAGCTAAGTGGTCAATTACCATTCTTATTGCACTTATGTAAATAATCAGGCCAGATTTAATGAGACAACTTATTTTGTAAACAAAAATAAAAATGGGGGTGACTCTAAAGACACTTTTTATGTTTCAGTGGAAAACTAATGTGCACCCCTGTGGCTTATCAAATTCAAGCCCTATTTTATTGTCTTGAACATTTTTTCAATTCTAGTTTCCTCCAATATTTGGCTGCAACCATTGAAATGTTTTGAATTTTTCTTCTCTCCTTCTGTTTTGACGTCACCGAGAACTAAAACTGCCCCTCTGCTAAAGCCCTGCAAGCTGAAGCTGGAGGGCCTGGTGTACTAGTAAACTTCAAAGAAGTCATCACAACCCATCATGTATGGTCAACCTGCATGCTTGCTGTTGTGTAGTCCCTTCACTGGAACACCTGATGCCATCACCAAGGGCATTCAAACTGCAAAAAAAAAAAAAAAATGGCTCTAGAACAACATGAAGAAATCTCAACTGTATTTCCTCTGGATTCATAAACTGGATTTATAGCCAGCTCCATCCATTAATCTTTATTTTTTATTTTATTTTCATAGACATTACCCTCAATTAATGCATGATTGCTCACATCACCTAGCCAATATCATCTACTGCTAAGTCTTAATTGTTGGTTCAGTTGGTCCTTAATGAGCAAAAGACAACTTAAAGAAAAATGGATTTACATTAATCAAAGGAAAGGAGAATGTTTCTTTTGAATGAGAGAAGAGACTGACAAAAACTCTTTTAACTAAACTTTAGTGGGGTTTCACTAAGCTCTTTTCTCAACTTGGCCCAATCCTTGCAGATATGCATAGTACAGATTTAGCAAGAATCCTGCCTAATCAGTTTAGAGAAAATTCCCCACCTTTTATATATAATCACCCTCAGTATCTAATCAAAATTCCACACACTCACCCCTATTCCCCAGGTTATATCTGATCACCCTGGCCTGCCTGTAGCAAGAGTCCTAAGTCTGTTTAACCACAATTTTTCTCCATCCCCAGTGTTTCTTCTTAGTAATTTTCCTTCCATTGATTCCCACTTTGTTCCTTGGCCATAAAACCCCATTTGTTCTTGCTGTGTTTGCTATTGAGTCCTGTTCTATACTGAGGTCTCTTTTCTCCTTTTGTAGCAATTTCTGAATAAAACCTATTTTTTAATTTTTTTTTTTTTTACCACTTTACTCTTTATCTCTGGTTTAAAAAATATATTATCAATAGTATACAATCTGGAAGAACGATTACTATCATAAGTGCACACTGGCAGATACTTCAACTTGCAGCTAGATAAATCCAGTACTATACAAAATGTGAATTGATGCTTTGTCCACAGATAGAATGCCCATGAGGGAGTGACACAGAACAGTGTTCTGTCCTATCCTATCTAATAAAAGAGAAGCATGTAAATTGACAATACTTCTGCTATGCCCGCAAGCCACACCCACCAACCAGTCAGGGATGAGTATGCAAATTAACCCAACCAAAATGGTGGCAGCCACAGAGTTGGAGCAAGCAGGAGGCTTCCACCATCATGCACTGGTGATGGAGGAAGCCAAGCTTCCAGCCCAGCTTGGCCTGCCATGGCCTTCACTCAAGGCTACAAAGTTTCAATTATAGAAGATAAATAAATTCCAGATACCTGCTTCCAACTGGCCCTGGCCTATGCTTGGGTTGCCAGGGAGTATGACTGGCCTGCAAACCACTATAGGCCCCTCATCTAGGCCACCCCACACCCCAAAGGAATCCCTACCCTGATCCAGGACACTCTTCAGGGCAAACCAGCCAGCCCCCACCAATGCAACAGGCTGGCAGGAGAGGGCCGTTAAGGGTGACTGGGTTGGCAGGGAAGGGCAGTTGGGGGCAACCAGGCCCACAGGGGAGGGCAGTTAGGGGTGACCAGGCCAGCAAGGGAGGGCAGTTAGGGGCAATTGGGCTGGCAGGGGAGTGGTTAGGGGCAATCCAGAAGGCAGGCAGACAAGCAGTTGGGAGCCAGTAATCCTGAATTGTGAGAGGGATTGGGCCTAAACGGGCAGTCAGACATCCCTCGAGGGGTCCCAGATTGGAGAGAGTGCAAGCTGGGCTGAGGGACATACCCCTCTCCCTCGTGCATGAATTTCATGCACTGGGCCTCTAGTTCTATATAATAAAGAGCTAATATGCAAATGATTATCATGTCCTCAGGCCATCATGCCATCACAGCTCAGACATTCAACACACAGGAGAGGGGAATGGGGACCAGCCATTCAAACATGAGCTCCTGAGAGAGGAATGGGGACCAGCCAGGCTGCAGCTTGGGAGAGGGACAAGCTGCCTGCCCCATGGTCCCAGGCACACCTGTGCCTGCTGCCTAGGAGAGGGACAAGACACCTGGTCTGTGGAGGCAGGTGCCAATGGCTGCCCCTCACCTGCGCCTGCACCTGCAGCCTGGCCCAGGAGAGGGAAAAGCCACATGCCCTACAGTCCCAGTGCACCTGCATCTGTCATCCACCCACAGTCTCCTGCAGCTCAGGTCCTGGGTGCCTATGACTGGCTGCAGGAGGGAATCCTGGGTCCTGGGTGCAGGGTGAGGCAGAGGCAGTTAGGGGAGATCAGTTCAGGAGGGGAGCAGTTAGGGGCAATCAAGCTGGTGGGGGAGCAGTTATGGGCAATCAGGAAAGCAGGCAGAGGGGTTAGGGATGATCAGGCAGGCAGGCAAGTGGTTAGGAGCCAGAGGTCCCAGATTGCGAGAGGCAGTCAGACATCCCCCAAGAGGTCCTGGTTTGGAGAAAATGCAAGTTGGGCTGAGGGTCCGTCCCCCCTGCCATGCACAAATTTAGTGCACCGTGCTCTAGTGTATTCATGTAAATCCAGTATATGGAAAAGATAGATTGGATCAGTGCTGATGGAAAAACAGTTGTGTGAAAAAGGAGTTCATTGCTATTTAAATAAAATAAGTGGCCTGTAATGGTAATTTACATTTGTTGTAGTTACAGAAAATAGTTGGTGGTTAAAATGATGCCATTTGGTTTTGGTTTGTTGTTGAAGGAAATGCTGATAATTATTACTATTATTAATTGTAGTTTTTGAGTACATTTCTGCCTTTTTGATAGACCATGTGAGGAATTGGGCAGCAGTATAAATCTAGCTAAGAGGGAAAAAGATGCTCATGTGAATTCTTAAAATGAGAAAGAGATAAAAATATTTCTTTATGTGGTTGATAATTTTAATAAGATCAGTTGAGTAACTTACTTGACTGACCTGCCAGAGCAGTGTATTTATTCAATATATTCAACTGCTTGAATCTTTATTTAGGCTCTAAATAACCCCCTTTTTAAAGTTTGCTGATGAGAAATTAGGATTTCTTTTAAGAAATCTGGACTGTGGTACAAATGGTTTAAACTTTGATGCTTTCCAATACCATTATTTAAATTTTGCAGAAGAAATACATTGTTTATTGTCACATATGTTTAAAAGTCACATTATATACAATATTGCATATATGCTTCATGAAAAAGACGAAGTACTTTTCAGAACTAAATGCAACCAGAAAGCCTGGCCAGGCAGCTCAGTTGGTTAGACTGTCATCCTGAAGAGACCAAGGTCTCCAATTCGAAACCCAGCCAGGGTGATACCATTGTAATTAGCTAGTTATTAATAATGGTAAAGGAACAAAAGGGAGGCCAGACTTTATAAACATGGTCGGCCATCTGGGCAGTTTCACCAGGAAGCTACAGTTTCACACTATCTAGGGAAGCACCAGTCGCTGGAGATCACTGGGGAAGGGGAAAGATGGACACTTGCTCAGTAAAGTTGGGGTGATGTAGGGGAGGTGCCTCTCAGACTAACCTGGGACATAAATTATTTGTCAAAGTGGGTGGGATCACTGTAAGCCTCCAAAAATTTGGGAATATATAATCTCCCAGACAAAGGAGCTCTCTCTCTCTGCTCTTGGCTCTCTGTTCATCTGGCTTTACTCCTGCCCATGTTCCCTTCATAGCCATCTGGTCCTGTGGATCCCACATGCAATGGACTAATGGACTATAGCTAGGAATACAAAGTAAGCTAGTCTGATGCTGGATTAGGCTGTGAAGACATGGAATGGAAACTGGACAACGGCTTTAATCCTAGCTCTGCTGAAAGCAAAATGAGACTTTTTCTTTGGTGGGACAGAGTGAAATAGAACCTTGGAAATGGAGGGGTTTGATTGCACAGAAATAAAGCTTTTAACAATACTTTCTTCTCCTGTATGAATCTCAGAAAATTCTTTTTCTCACGACATCGAAAGAATCCTGCTTCCAGCAACAACAGATGGAGACACAGAGAGGTCCCACCAATAACAAGGACACATATGAGATTCACCCATGAATGCATAAATAAGTGGAATAACAAATTAATATTTCTATTTCTCTCTCTGTCTCTCTCTCTGTCTCTATCTCTTTCTCCTTCCCCTTCCTCTCTCTCTCTTAAAAAAAATGCAACTAGAGGATAGACTAGAATCCTTAACTCTTTCACCCAAGTTTAAACAATTAACCTTCCACTTTAATTTGTGAGGTGCTTTTTTTTCTTTTCTTTTTTTTAAAATTTTTTAATCTTTATTGTTCAGTTTATTAATTACATTGTTTCCCCCTTTTTATCCCCCTATATCTCCCCTCCACCCTGTACCTATCCCACCCTCCACCCTCACCTCCTCCTCCCCACTGTCCTCTCCCATTGTTGCAAGATTTTTGTCCAGTCTCTTGCTGTACTTCCCACAACCCTTTTCTCCCCAAGAATTGTCAGTCCATTCCCTCTCTATGTCCATGTTTCTGTTATATTCACCAGTTTATCTTGTTCATCAGCCTATCAATTCACTTGATTTTTATGTTCATTTGTTGATAGATGTGTATTTGTTGTTCATAATTTATATTTTTACCTTTTTCTTCTTCCTCTTCTTAAAGAATATCTTTCAGCATTTCATATAATACTGGTTTGGTGGTGATGAACTCCTTTAGCTTTTTCTTATCTGCGAAGCACTTTATCTGATCTTCAATTCTGAATGATAGCTTTACTGGATAGAGTAATCTTGGTTGTAGATTCTTGCTATTCATCACTTTGAATATTTCTTGCCACTCGCGTCTGCCCTGCATCGTTTCTGTTGAGAAATCCGCTGACAATCATATGGGTGCTCCCCTGTAGGTAACCAACTGTTTTTCTCTTGCTGCTTTTAATATTCTCTCTATATCTTTTGCTCTAGGCATTTTAATTATGATATGTCTTGGTGTGGTCCTCTTTAGATTCCTATATTTTGGGGTTCTGTGTACTTCTTGGGCTTTTAAGTCAGTTTCTTTCACCAGGTGAGGGAAGTTTTCAGCCACTATTTCTTCAAGTAGGTTTTCATTAACTTGCTCTCTCTCTTTTTCTGGCACCCAAATAATTCGGATGTTGGCATGCTTGAGGTTGTCCCAGAGGCCCCTTACAGTATCTTCAATTATCTGGATTCTTTTTGTTTCTTGCTTTTTCAACCAAGTGGATTTTGCTTCTTTGTATTTCAAATCTTTGACTTGGTTCTTGTGGCCCTCTGGACTGCTTTTAGGACTTTGTGTAATATTTTTTATTTCAGTCTGTGTATGCTTGATTTCTAGTTGGTCCTTTTTCATATCTGTGAGGGTCTCATTCCTGTCCTCAGAGATCTTGTTCATTTCCTTGAGGGTCTCATTCATTTCCTTGTAAGTCTCATTCATTTCCTGGTTGTTCTTGTTTATTTCCTCATAGTTCTCATTAAGTTGATCGGCCTTTTCTAGGAGCCTCTTGAAAAGCCTTATAACCGTGGTTTTGAACTCTATGTCTAGTCGTCTTTTTTCCTCCATTTCTTTCACACCCAATTTCTTTCCATATCTTTTCATGGTGGCTGCTTTATGTGGTAGATGTCCTCTCAGGGTCAGTGGCACAGCCTCCCCAGTTACTTGAGGTGGGTACTCTTACTGTAGTCCTTTATGGGTTGTACAGTACTTTTGAATTTAAGCCCAGCTTGTTGTTGTTATCCCTAGGAGGGTTTGATCTCCAGGCCAATTGGCTGTGAAGGGAGACTGTGTTCAGGTTGGATGGGCGGAGTCTCTGAGCTGAGCAGGCAGCCTCAGTGTCAGCTAAGTCCTATGCAGCGCTCGCGCACGGGGCTCTGTTGGATAGGGATGGCTGCAGGCACCTCCTCGAGAAAGCCGCGAGTCTCTTCCCCTTGCCAGACAACTCTGCCTCTCCCCAAATGAGTCTGCGCACCCAAAGTCTCGCCCAGGGTTGTAAAACAGGTGATTTCTGGGACCAGGAGATGAGTTTCCAGGGAGCAATTCGCGAGTCTGTGCTGTCGCACAGTTGACTTGCAGCAAACTTCTTTTCCCAGCTACTCGGTTTCTCCTCAGACCCGGAGTCCTCCGCCGCGCCTGTCTTCCAGGGTGCGTCCCCCAGACCTTGGACCTTGCCTGGCACTGGGGAATCTGTGCAGTGGGGTGGGACGTCTCCACGTACCCCGGGTCTCGGACCTTGCTTGGTGCTGGGGAATCCGTGTAATGGGATGTCTCCACCCTCCCCGTTAGCGAAATCCAGCTGGGGTTGCTGCTCCAGCCACAGCCCGTGCGCGCGACCAGGATGGCTCCTAACCTGTTTCCATCTTCAAGGCTGTGTTCCCGCCGCTATTCTGAGTCTCAGTGTCCCACCTTTACTTTTATTTCTGGAGTTTTCACTCAGCCAGCTTTCTGGTGATTCTGGGTGATGTTTGTTTTGTTGTTATGTTATAGTCTCTGAATTGTTCATGGGGCAGAACAATGGGTGTTCACCTATGTCGCCATCTTGGTTCTCTTTTCTGTGAGATGCTTTTCAAATTAATGCCTGATGGGATTCTGAATCTCATCTTCACTGAGAGGTCTTTAAAATGTCTAGATTCAGATAGTACAAATATCCAGAAATTTTTGTCAAAGCCACCAAGTATTTATTGTCATCTAACAATCTTTAATTGGAAATAAGACTTTCTAATTTGATAAAAGTAGTAAGACTCAAAATTGATTGGATGTGGAATTCAAGGTCTTCTGGCTCAAAGTCTTTGTCTTTGGCCAGTCACTGGCAGCTTGGTAAGAGCACAAGAAGTCTAATCTCTTTCATGGATGGGGAATAGTAACAACAATAACAATAATAAATATATTAATATTTGATTGAAAAAATTTTTTCTTTGGTTGATGGAGCCCAAAGACAATTCAAGTGACATAACTTGTCACCTCTATTCACTCAGATACTTCAAATTGTATGCTCATCTGAGAGTATCATAGTGAATTTATAGCATTATCATCCCCATTGAAAGATTTGCAGAAATCATGAATATTTTAAAAAATTGGAGTTCATAAATCAGTTTTTTGAGGGATATCTTAAAAAGCTTTTAAAACATAACATTTTAGTGTATATTAATTTCATATAGCTTTGTTTAATATGACTTAATATTACTATTTGTTTAACAGAAAATGCAGGTTATATTATTTCTCTAAAACATTTTAAAATGTCAGGTTTTAGAATGTAATTTTTAACTTTTAATTATACTACCTTGCTGGCTGTTGTGTGCAAGACAGAGTGATTTCTCTTTTAAATCTAGCAGTGCCTTCTAGAGTCAAAGGTTAATATAATTTAAGAAATGAGTAATTTTACACATTCAAATATTCTTAATCCATTTCCATTCTGAGGTACAGCTTGTTAGCTAGAAGTAGCAAACAGCTGAACCTAAATGTTTTTGTTTTGAGTAAATATTATTTTCAATAATGTCTTTTAGGTAACTGAACAAAATAGAAATAAACTAATTCACTGTAAAAATTTATTTTGTCTTGGTTTTTGTGCATATTTTTTTTATTTCCTTGTGAAACTGGAACTACATAATTTTATTTCAAAATTCACATTTTAATAACAAAAATAAACACTGATTTTTTTGATTGACCAATATAACATGCCTACATTTATTGAGTGCTTATTATATACATGCCTAGAGGCCTGGTGTATGAAATTCATGCACGGGGGCAGGGGGATGTCCCTCAGCCCAGTCTACACCCTCTCCAATCTGGGACCCCTCGAGGGATGTCCAACTGGCTGTTTAGGCCCGATAAACGGGCAGTTGGACATCCTTCTCACAATCCAGGACTGCTGGCTCCAAACTGCTCACCTGTCTGCCTCCCTGATTGCCCCTAACCGCTTCTGCCTGCCAGCCTGATCATCCTCTAACCACTACCCTGCCACCCTAATTGATGTCTAACTGCTCCCCTGCCAGCTTGTTTGCCCCCAACTTCCCTCCTCTGCTGGCCTAGTCACCCCTAACTGCCCTCCCCTGCAGGCTTGATCACCTCCAATTGCCCTCCCTTGCAGGCCTGGTCCTTCTCAACTGCCCTCTCCTACTGGCCTGATCACTCACAACTGCCCTCCCTTGCAGGCCTGGAACCTCCCAATGGCCCTCCCTTGCTGGCCATCTTGTGGTGGCCATCTAGTGTCAAATAGTAATATTAAGACATATTAAACAAAGCTATATGAAATATTATGGGGGCAGGATCTTTGACCATATGGGGGCAGCCTGCTTGTGTGTTGGAATGATGGTCAATCTGCATATTACTCTTTTATTAGATAGGATAGAGGCCTGGTGCATGGGTGGGAGCCAGCTGGTTTGCCCTGAAGAATGTCCCGGATCAGGGTGGGGGTTCTCTTGGGGCATGGGGTGGCCTGGATGAGGGGCTTATGGTGGTTTGCAGGCTGGCCCCACCCCCCAGTGACCCAAGCGGAGGTCCTGGGATCTGGGATTAATTTATGTTCTATAATTGAAACTTTGTATCCTGGAGCGGAACCAAGCCTTCTGCTTGCTCTGTGGCCGCAGCCATTTCTGTTTGGGTTTATTTTAATTCTATAATTGAAACTTTGTGGCCTAGAGTGGAGGCTTAGTTGCTAGGGCTGCAGAAGCTTGGCTTCCTCCATCGCCTGGGCAACCCTAGCCTCTGCTCTCTCCAGCTCTATGGCTGCCGCTCTTTCTGTTGGGATATATCTTCTATAATTGAAACTTTGTACCATTGAGTGGAGGCCGAGGCTGGCAAGGACAGGTGGAAAGCTTTGCTTTCTTCATCACTGGGGAAACCCAATCCTCCCTCCTGCTCTCAGTGGCTGCAGCCATCTTGGTTGGAGTTTATTTGCATAATTTGCTCCTGATTGGCTGAATGGCATGGCTGTGGGTGTGGCTTGATCAGAGGTATAGTCAATTTGTGTATTACTCTTATCTTAGATAGGATGCTGCATTGGTATTTAGGAATACACAATATGTGAAAAATAAGCCACACCCCTGCTTATCTAATATATTAGAGTGTGACTCATATTGGCTTTTGTATCAAAATTGTATTTATTAAATTAAAAATATTACTATTAATATATATTTCATTTTTATTACAGAAGAAAATACTCAGGAAACATCACAGGTGAAGAAAAATTTGAGTGAAAAAGTTTCTCTCTATAGAGGTGACATTACATTGCTAGAGGTAGATGCTATAGTCAATGCAGGTGAGTAGTTGATTTTTTAAAATGTATTTATTATATAAGCATATCTTATTTAAAAATATTTTTTATAAACACGAATATTAGTATCATAGAAAAAGATATCATTCCTGGTATAGAAATGTCATATGTATTTTTCTGCTTGAGGATTTATTTTTGTGTATATGCTACAGTTAATATGCTGACTCTACATAGTAGAGAAGAGGATACTAGAGCAATGGGAAGGTGACAGATTTCACAGAAAGTTGTTTGGAAAGAAATTT
The DNA here is from genome assembly GCA_027563665.1 of Antrozous pallidus. Classification (NCBI taxonomy): domain Eukaryota; kingdom Metazoa; phylum Chordata; class Mammalia; order Chiroptera; family Vespertilionidae; genus Antrozous; species Antrozous pallidus. The sequence goes on along the minus strand of CM050518.1, from coordinate 22,283,897 downwards.
GTCAGCTGTATTACTGCTGGTTTTATGCTTGAGGTAACAATTGGCCAACATAAAAACAAGTTTACTAAGCTTTTTAAAAAAAGAATAAAGAGATGATTGAATTATTCTATACAAAAATAAAACATAAAGGATTTTTTTTCTGTGATTTTCATACCTCGGTTATTTGGTTTCAACTTTTCATGTTAGTTATGAATGATTTATTTTAATTATTTTAATAATTATCTAAGTCATTTTCACAAACACTGAAAAATAGCAGTGTTATACTAGTATATGGTGGTCTGGATCACCTATGTATTTTACTATGTAGCTATATATCGAGAAATATGTAATAGTTGTGATTCATTAAAAATACATGGCTTTATTTATTTATTTATTTTTAAACAGCATATATATATATTTATTTATTTATTCTTTAAAGTATTACAAATAGTAGTACATATGTTTCCTCTTTTTCCCTGCATTAACTTTCCCCCAGCCTCCCCCACCCCCCAGCACATGCCCTCACCTCCCCCTTCCCCCCTCCTAGTGTCTTGTATCCATTGGTTATGCTTATATGCATGCATACAAGTCCTTCAGTTGATCTCCCACAGCCCCCGTCCCCGCCACCCTCCCCTGCCTTCCCACTGTAGTTTGACAGTCTGTTCAGTGCTTCTTTGCTTCTGAATTTTTCTCTCCCCCCCCCGCCCCGTTTCTTTTCTTTAAAAAAATCTTGCATCTGCATACTAGAAATAAACGTATAAGAACAAAAAATGTTTGAGTCTCAGTTTCAGTGTCCAACTATTCTGAGACCCAGTTTCAATGTCAAATAGTTCCTTATGTGTACATGACAGAAATGGTATCTGGATGATGGACAAGTGGTGGCAATTCAGGCTCCACCCTCTCTGGTTTGGTCCTGGGCCACCTGCAGCGATGCACAGCTGCTGATGGCTAGCATGGCAAGGTGTCATCAGCGTCTTCCATCTCTGGACTGTCTTTGCAGTTGGAACAGACTTGTCAGTTCCTCTTTGTTGCAGGAATCCACATGGTCTTGGAGTTGTTTTCTGAAAATATACAAACATATTCTGAACCAAAAGTTAATAAAGGAATCTTTTCTGCAAATTAGACTTGGGGTTCTTTTTTATTTTTGCCCAAATGATTTTCCAGCCCCCCCTTTTTTTCAGAGAAAAATGAATAGGCTAAAAAGAATTGGGTGTGGAACAAGGGGGTGAATGGATGGCATGACCAGACAATGGATCAGGGAATGTTTTTCCCTGAGGTCAACTGATTCTTAAGAGGGGTCTTCAAGGAGGAGCTGTTCACCTTCCATTTTCAAGAAAGGGTCAAAACTCAGTGGCTTGGAAGAAGGACTAAACCTGACTAAAATTTGATCAAGTCTAGGCATTGGCCAACCAGAATGATTGGTGGAGGCAAATAGTTCAGCTAATCATTTATGAATCAAAGAATAGAAATTTGCAGAGTCTATGCCTTGGTTTTGTCATAGTTCACAAAAGGTTGTCTATGAATTTTATTTAAATTATATGAGGAAGAGTTGGTGGGGGAGGTCAATTTATTGAATATTCCTGTTTCCCAGGGGTACAGGATTCAGATAAAATTCAAGTTTGTCTTAAGGTTCTCTCTGATGATGATTAAATTCACATAGGATAGTAGGAACATGCCTTGATAGGTAAATAAAAGGGTGTCATAAAGAACTGTAACATTGTTCATCATATAGCATGGTTCTGGCAGCTTAGCAGGAAGTCTGGAAACCTAGCCAGCTTGTTCTTCCCTCAGAATTGGCTGTCAGTCACTTTGTACTGTGTCTGCTTTGCCATAATTAGTGCTCAATTTTTCTCCTTTTCTTCTTCTGAACCTCTGTTCTTCCTTTTTCATCTGCTGCCTCTCTTAAGAGAGAGAATCTTTTTGGTGATTTATGAATCACTTCTTTTGGATAGAATTCCATCTTCAGGCTATATGTCTCCCTTATATCTGGTCTCTATAGACTGTTCATTTGTTGTCTGGGTATCAAGATGCCTTTCTCTGATCAGTGAGGCCTCTAGAGGAGACAGGCCCTTGGAAGGTCTCATAAACTTTCTTCAGTACAGAGGTTTAATCAGATATCACTATAGTTATTAAGTTGTCAGTGATTTATTATGCTATTAATTCTATAAATGTGAGCTTTAATTAAAAATATTTACCCATTTATTTTTATTTCTAAAAACCTATTGTGGTGACATTGGTTTTATAAGATTATATAGGTTTCCCCTCAGCTGGATGGCTCAGTTGGTTGGAGCATCATTCTTTACACCAAAAAGGTTGCGGGTGTGATTCTTGATTAGGGCACACACCTAGGTTGTGTGTTTGATCCCCATGGGGCTGTGTATGAGAGGCAACCAATTGATGTTTCTCTCTCTCTCTCTCTCTCTCTCTCTCTCTCTCTCGCTCTCGCTCTCGCTCTCTCTCTAAAAATTAATAAACATATCCTTGAGGATTAAAAATATTATATAGGTCTCCAGTATACATTTCTATGGTACATCATTTGCATATTGTGTTTACCACCCAAAATCTTTTTCTGGTAACGTATAATATTCCCTTTACTCTTTAATATTCATCCCCTTCCCTCTTGTAACCACCATGCTATTGTCTATGTCTATGAGTTTTTGTTTGTTTTTCTTGTGTGTTGCTTTCAGTTTCATATTCCACATAAGAGTAAAATCATATGGTTCTTGACTTTTTCTGTCTTATTTGTTTTCTTTTTTATTGAATTTATTGGGTGACACTAGTTAACAAAATTATACAGTATCAGTTGCACAATTTTACATCATCTGTACACTGTATTGTTTACCACCCCAAGTTAAGTCTCTGTCCATAACCATTTTCTGTCTGACTTATTTCACTTAGTATGATAATCTTAAGATCTTTAAAAGCTTGTGTGTGTATGTATGTGTGTATTCTTGTAATTTTTAACCATTGATTCTAATATTTTTTTTTCTGTAGAGCACAAATGATGACAGGTATTTTCTTCTTAAATACATGAAGACCACTTTCATGAGTTGTCTCTTATTATTGCATAATATTAAATTTCCATGTTAGCACATTTAATAATAGCAGTAATTCTTGGGTTTTGTTAAATATATACCTGTATATCTCCCTCTTGAGGCTACAGACTGGTGTCTTTCAATTTTTATGTTAGCTCCTACAGCAATATCCTGCCCTTATGTTCTTAATAAACACTTAATATTGTATATTTGTTGAAATGAACTACAAGCAATTGAATTTGTAGCACCTCTTACCAATAGCACATTCAGCACTGGGGACTTGATACAATGAACCAGATTGGCTCTGATTTTTAGAAACTGATTTATAAATAATAACAATGTTTTTACGGTATTTTTTATTGAAATAAAATGGTGTGAAACAGGAACACAACACTAATATGAAAACATTTCATTGCTATTTCAATTCTTTGTCATTGCCTATGCCTACAGTATGTGTAATTTTTTGTAGTTGCCACAAACCTAGCGTACAAGATTTTAATGAATCAATATGAAGCCAGGAAGCAACTTTCATTCTGTCCCAAAAACCATTTGGCACGTTTTAGCTCATCTCTCTGGCTGTGATGATTATAATTTAACCATGTTCTGTATCTCACAAGGAAACCTCATCAGGGTAGATGGAAAAGAGATGCCAAATGTACAGTGTAATGACTATTTATAGCTTTCTGCTGTGCAGTTTGTCTGCCTAGTGTGTTGGGAGAGGAACAGCTGTTAACCTTCCCAGTGAACAAGATAACATGGCAGGAGACCTTCGGGCTGCCTCTAGTGAGAAGGAAAGAGAGGCAGTGCCTATAGTCAAGGAGCCAAAGCAACCCAGTCATCACTTCTATCTGACTCCCAATTTTCTTTCCATGTCCGTATTAGTACATTGGAATGCCTAGGCTCAGTTGCTATGAATGAAATGATTCAGTGTCTTCATTTTTTCCTAATAAAATGTTTTGAATTTCCTTAGATTTCTTTAAATGTGATCCAGATGAGCCTTTTATATATTATATTCTTCTCTGTAGGAAATAGCGTATATTCAGTATATTTTAATAAAACATTTTTGTAGGCAGTAGGGTACACAGGGCAGTAGCACAAGTTCAAATTCAGGTTCTTGTACCAACAGCCATTTTTTGTTTGTTTAAACTTGTATGTTGAAATAATTATAGGAAATTACAAAAATAATACAAATAATCCTTTCTACCCTTTACCTTTACCTGTATAAGCCTCCTTAAAAGGTGATATCATCCTGTACAATAAAGGCTAATATGAAAATTGTCCCATTGACTGGGAGTTGGACCAGGGAGCGGGACTGGCCAGCCAACTGCCTACAGCCCCTCCCCCTGGCAGGCCCTGCCCCTGGCAGTCCCTCCCATCTAGATCTGGGTGGGGACTGCCGGCCAACCTGGCATGTCCTCTTCCCCCAGTTGGCCTGGCCTGATTGGCCTCAATCAGGGTAGGCTAGCCGGACACCACCCATGCGTGAATTCATGCACCGGGCCTCTAGTATAGCTATAATACAACATCAAAACCAGGAAATTGACATTGATACATTACTATTAACTACACACTATAGATGTTATTTACTTTTTGCGATTGTTAACTTTCACTCATGTGTATGTATGAGTAGTTTTGTTCCAGGTATAGATTCTCATTCTCTTTTATGCTATCCCTTTGTAATGTCATCTGTCTCTCTACCCTTCTCCTGTTCTTTATCTTTATAGTTTGGTCACTTTGAGAATGTTATATAAAGGGAATCAGATAGCGTGTAAACTTATGAGATCGAATTTTTACTAAGCATAAAGCCCTTGAGGTTCATTCAGAAAGTGACATGTATCAGTAGTTCATTCCTTTTTATTCTGAGTAGTAGTCCATTGCATGGGTATACCAAAGTTTGTTCAGCCATTCACCAATTGGAGGACATTTGGGTTCTCTTCAGTGTTTTGCAATAACTAATAGAGCTGCTATAATGATCCATACAGACAGGTTTTTGTATGTAGTTGCATATAGGATGATCTGTTTACTGTGACTAGGTCCTTGTATTATTTTGCACTAAGCCTGTTGATCAAAGAATTTTGTTCTTTGCTAGAACTTGGGAGAGAATACATCATTCTGATTTATAGTTCAGAATTATATTTTTGGAGACAATTTCACCTGTACCACAATCACAGAAAAATATTTTGAAGAAGATGTGATTTTTATTTACTTGTGAATTATAGGCTGAGTAATAAAAAAGTGGTTAACTTTCCAATTCTAATAGGCTGGCTTTGGCTAAAGATTAATTCAATTTGCAATGAAAAGAATTTTAAAGTGGATAGTGAAGAAGGATTATTTGTTTATTTAATTATTCCTGTACACTTCTCTAACATGCCAAGGACAGGTATATTTACATTGTGTGGATCATAGGTCAAGTAGAAATATTTTAATGAATGTATAAGATATACTACCACAAATAATTTTGTAGCGTTTCATAGTGAACAATCCATCTTAAGGCTTGTATAAGTGAAGAAATAATAATGTGAAAAATGTAAATGTTGTTTTCTTATAGCTGATGAGAAATTAGGGTTCCTTTATGTAGTTTTTCATTGGAATTTTATAACTGTAATACATTTTCCTCTCATAGATAGCAGCAGTTAGGAATAAATAAACTATCATATAAACTATCATGCTATGAAAGCACTCCTACAACTATTACTAATATTACTATTACAACTCTTCTTTTGGGAATATCAAAACCAGTTTTAGGAATGACAGTCTCAAACCTACATTTGGGAAAAAAAGGCAGCCAGGAAAAAGCCTCATAAGGTTTCTTTCTACATCTGAGATTCCCAGAAAGGCTCTCATTTTACAGAACATAGATATAAAAATAATCCTGCAATGTAGTGTTTTTATTTAATTTAAAATTTATTTATTTTTATTGTTGACACTATTATAGATAGCTCCCATTTCCCCACAACTTTCCCCACTTCCCCTAACCCCCTGCCACCCTTCCTCTGGCCATCACCATTCTGTTGTCTGTGTCTATGGGCTATGTATATATTCTTTGACTGCTCTCTTAACCTTCTTTTATTCAATACCCTTTCAATTCTCCCCTCTGACCTCTGTCAGACTCTTCTATGTATACATGCCTCTAGTTCTATTTTGTTCATCAGTTTATTTTGTTCATTAGATTACACATACCAGTGAGGTCATATGGTAATTATCTTTCTCTGATTGGCTTATTTTGCTTAGCATATAATCTGCAAGTCCATCCATGCTGTGGCAGTGGGTAAGAGTTCCTTCTCTATAGCCACAAAGTATTCTGTTGTGTAAATGTACCATACCTTTTATATTCATTCATCTACTGATGGGAACTTCAGCTGGGTCCAGGGGTTGGCTATTGTAAGTAATGCTGATATGAACATAAGGGTATATTTATTCTTCCTGATTGGTGTTTTGGGATTCTTAGGATGTATTCCTAGAAGTGGGGTCACTGGGTCAAAGGGTACTTCCATTTTTAATATTTTGAGCAATCTCCATACTGTTTTCTATAGTGGCTGTACCATTTTTAATTCCCACCAAGAGTGCACAAGGATTCCTTTTTCTCTGCATCATCACTAGCACTTATTGTTTGTTGATTTACTGAATTATTTGTCTTCCTGATATTGAGTTGTATAAGTTCTTCATATATTTTGAATATAACCCCTTTTCAGATGTATCATTGGCAAATATGTTCTCTCATACAGTGGTTCCCCTTTCATTTTGTCGATGGTTTATTTTGCTATGAAGAAGCTCTTTAGTTTGATGTAGTCCCGTTGTTTATTTTTTCTTTGTTTCTCTTGCCGTAGGAGATATATGGGTAAAAATATTGCTATGCAAGATGTCTGAGTTTTATTGTCTGTTTTCTTCTAGGATTCTTATGGTTTTGTGATTTATAGTTAAGTCTACAGTCATTTTGGGTTTATTCTTGTGTATGCTGTAAGTTGGTGGTCTAATTTCATATTTTTGCATGTACCTGTCCAATTTTCCCAAGATCATTTCTTGATGAAACCATTTTTACTTCATTGTATGCTCTTGCTCTTCTTTGTCAAATATTAATTATCCATAAAGGTGCGGGTTGATCTTTGGACTCTCTGTTCTGTCCCATTGGTCTATATATCTGTTCTTGTGCCAGTACCAGGCTGTTTTGATTACAATGGCTTTATAGTATAGTTTGATATTTGGTATTATGATCCCTCTAATTTTGTTCTTCTCTTTGAAGATTACTAAGCCTATTCAGGGTCTTTTTTGATTCCATATAAATCTGAAATGGTATTTTAATAGGAATTGCTTTGAATCTATATATTGCTTTAGGTGGTATGGACTTTTTATTTTGTTAATTCTTTCAACCCATGAATAGTATCTTCCTCTTGTTTGTATTTTCCTCTATTCCTTTTTTTCAGTGTTCTATAGTTTTCTGAATATAAGTGTTTTACTTCCTTAGTTAAATTTATTCCTAGGTACTTTATTTTTTGTTGTTGCAATGGGAAGTGGTATTGCTGTCTTAGTTTCTTTTTCTGATAGTTCATTATCAATAATAATAAAAGCATAATATCCTAATTAGACTGGGTTAATTAGCAAAAATTAGAAAGGACAAAGCTGGGGATACAAGGGAAGTCTGGGTCCCAGGAGCCTGCTGGTGGCCAAAGGAAAGCTTAAGTCCCAGGTGCCAGAGGTAAGCCAGTGCTGGCAGCTGGGGGAAGGAAGGCCTATTTTTGCATAAATTTAATGCATCGGGCTTCTAATTGGTATATAAAAATGTTACCCATAATTTCTGGGTATTAATTTTGTATCCTGCTACAGTTTTCCTTTTTTTTCCCTCCAATCTGAATGCCTTTTATTTATCCCTCTTGTCTGATTGCATTGGCTAGGACTTCCAGTACTATGTTGACTAGGAGTGGTGAAAGCAGACATACCTGTCTTGTTCCTGACTTTAAGGGAAACACTTTTAGTTTTTGCCCCTTAAGTATGATGTTGGCTGTATGTTTGTCATATATGGAATTTATTATGTAGAGATCCCTATATTTGTACTTTGCTGAGAGTTTTTATCATAAACTAGAGGTCCAGTGAAAGAAATTAGTGCACGGGTGCGAGGGGTGTCCCTCTGCCCATCCTGCACCCTCTCAAATCTGGGACCCTTTGAGGAATGTCCGACTGCTCGTTTAGGCTTGATCTCAGTAGGATCGGGCCTAAACGGACAGTCGGACATCCTGCTCGTAATCCAGGACTGCTGGCTCCAAACTGCTTGCCTGCCTGCCTCCCTAATTGCCCTAATCACTTCTGCCTGCCAGCCTGATCACCCCCTAACCACTACCCTGTCAGCCTAATTGATGTCTAACGGCTACCCTGCCAGCCTGTTTGCCCCCAACTTCCATTCTCTGCCGGCCTGGTCACCCTTAACTGTCCTCCCCTGCAAGCTTGATCACTCTCAACTACTCTCCCTTGCAGGCCTTGTCCCTCCCAACTGCCTTCCCCTCCTGGCCTGGAACCTTCCAATGCCCCCTTCCCACCCCCCCCGCTGGCCATCTTGTGTCCACATGGGGGCAGGATCTTTGGTCACATGGGGCAGCCCTTTTATGTGTTGGAGTGATGGTCACTCTGAGTATTACTCTTTTATTAGATAGGATAGATTCATGATGCATGGGTGGAGGCCAGCTGGTTTGCCTTGAAGGGGGTACTGGATCAGGGTGGAGGTTCCCTTGGGGCATGGGGCGGCCTGGATGAGGGGCCTATGGTGGTTTGCAGGCTGGCCATGCACCCCAGCGACCCAAGCGGAGGCCCTGGGATCTGGGAGTACTTTATGTCTACAATTGAAACTTTGTAGTCTGGAGCAGAGCCAAGACTTCTGCTCACTCCGTGGCAACAGCCATTTCTGTTAGGGTTTATTTTAATTCTATAATTTAAACTTTTTAGCCTAGAGTGGAGGTCTAGGCACTAACGCTGCAGGAGCTTGGCTTCCTCTATCACCCAGATAACCCTAGCCTCTTCTCTCTCCAGCTCCATGGCTGCTGCCATTTCTGTTGGATTTATGTATCTTCTATAATTGAAACTTTGTAGCATTGAGTGGAGGCCGAGGCCGGCAAGGGCAGGTGGAAAGCTTGGCTTCTTCCACCACTGGGGAAACTCAAGCCTTTCTCCTGCTTCCAGTGGCTGCAGCCATCTTGGTTTGGGTTTATTTGCTCCTGATTGGCTGGTGGGTGTGGCTTGTGGGTATATCAGAGGTATGGTCAATTTGCATATTACTCTTTTATTAGATAGAATAGGTGCTGGCTTTTATCAAATGATTTCTCTGCATCTAGTGATATGATCATGTGATTTTATCATTCATTTTGTTTATGTGGTATGTCACATTCATTTATTTGTTAATATCTTGTCAGCGTCAACAGAATAAATCCTACTTGATCATGGTGTATGATCTTTTTAATGTATTTCTGGGTCTAGTTTGCTAATATTGTGTTGAGAATTTTAGCATCTATGTTCATAAGGGATATTGGCCTATAATTCTTTTTCTTTGTACTGTCATTATCTGGTTTTGGAATTAGGATAATACAGCCCATGTAGAAAGAGCTTGAAAGTTTTTGGAATAGTTTGAAGATGGGAGTTAGTTCTTCTTTGAATGTTTGGTAAAATTTGTCTATGAAGCCATCCAATCCAGGACTGGTTTGTTGGGAGTTTTTATTTATTCATTATTATTTTATTACTGCTTTAATTTCATTAGTTGTTATTGGTTATTAGTTGTTAAAACCTACCTATTTAGGTTTTCTGGTTCTTCCTGATTTAGTTTTAGAAGACTGTATGTTTCTAGGAATTTGTTCATTTCACCCAGGTTGTCCAATTTGTTGGCATAAGTAGTTTGTAATATTTTGTTACTATGCTTTGCGTTTCTGTGATGTTAGTTGTTACTTCTCCTTCTTTATTTCTGATTTTATTTATTTGGGTCTTCTATCTTTGCTTCTTGATGAATCTGGCTAAAGTTTCATCAATCTTGTTTATCTTTTCAAAGAACCAGCTCTTAATTTATTTTTGTACAGTATTGTGTTTTTAGTCTATGTTACTTACTTATTTCACTGATTTTTAATCTCTTTTTGTTTAATTTTTATTGATTTCAGAGAAAGAAAGAAGGTAGAGGGAGAGATAGAAACATCAGTGTTGAGAGAGAACTATCCATTGACTTCCTCTTGCGCAGCCCCTGCTGGAGATCAGGCTCACAAACCAGGCATGTGCCCTGTCTAGGAATTGAACTGTGACCTTTTGGTTCATGGGTTGATATTCAACCACTGAGCCACACTGGTCAGGCTTACTCTGATATTTATTCTTTCTTTCTTTTTACTACTATGGGCTTTGCTTGTTATTCTTTTTCTAGTTCTTTAAGGTATAGGGTTAGATTGGTTATTTTAGGTTTTTCTGGTTTCTTGCTATAGCCTTGTAAGCCCAGGCCTATGTTGGTAACTCCTCACCAGAGCTTAAAACACAGGTTGTGGTGAGCAGAATTCCAGAGGCTTTGGAGAGTGGAATACTGGAGGGTAGAGGTAGTGGCTTTTTTTTCCTAGGCTGATGCCACTTGGAGAGGGTTATTCTAAGAAAAAATGCCTGCCATAGTATCAGAAGTTGGACTAAGTCTTTTAGTGCCACTTTCCATGTGCACTGGGACAATAGGAATGAGACTGTAGAGGAGGGAGCCAGTCCTCTGGGAGGGTAAGCAGCTGTGCTTATATTAGGACAAGGAGATTTGGAAAGCCGTTTAAAATTCTGGTGGTAGTTAACAATAAATACAAATACTGTCTGCCATAGTTTCATTTTTATAATTGCATGAATTATCAGAAGTCAATTCTGATAAATCTAATTAAAAATTGACCTTTATAACGATGGTAGATGACATTTCATGAGGCTCAGGGGCTGTCTACCTTATGTGTATCTAATTTGGAATTCTCAATTCTCTTTTACTTAAATATTTTAAAAAATGATACAGTAAAATTGAAGAATTTTTGCTGTATGCTACTACTAATTTTAACTAAAAGGAATTTATATGGAGTGTATATTTTGTTACATATAAAGGTCAACTTAATTTCTAAATGTTATTTTCCGTCTTTATTTGTGACTTCTGGGTAGCTGTTACTTGTGGATTGAAAATCATCTGGATAATACTCACTGTGTTCTATTGACCAAATATAATTGTAGTCATTTGACTATTGGTTTACTTAATTTTTTTTCAGTTAAGACCTTAGTAGGTATGTGTAAGAATATGGAAAAATGACATTGACCTCTGAATTCCAATAATTAATTCATATAAAAATTACTCTCTATAAATAATAGTGAAGAAAAATAGTTTATCAATAGGAAGTATATATCCTCCCCTGGCCAGTGTGGCTTGGTTGGTTTCCCTTACACCAAAAGGTGGAGGGCTCTTTTCCCTGTCAGGACATATATCCAGGTTTCAGGTTTGATTCCCAGTTGGGTGCAACTGATTGATGTTTCTCTCTCACATCAATGATTTTTTTCCCTCTCTCTTTTTGTTTCTCTTCCACCCCCACTTTCTCCCTCTCTCTTTCTCTATCAAAAAGTAGATATCCTTGCATTTTCATGAAATAAAAACTATATTAAACTTTAGCAGTTTTAGAGCACTTACTGGTTTTTATTAACTTTGTGTTTGATGAATGGTCCTTCATGAAGTAAATTCTAAATACTTAAAAAGGACAAAGTCAATGCTTGATAGTTGAGTAAGAACAATCTTCTTATTTATAGCTCAGACTTGGTGCTTTTTAATTGAAAATGGTTTATTAAACATGGTGTTATATAAAGGAAAATTTTAGCCATTATGGTAAGAAGGAAAGGTTGATAATTATTTTCAACATTCTTAGCTGGTTTTGCTTTCTAGTTGTAGAAGTAGCTCATGCTTGCTTCGGAATAGGGACAGAAATATTTTATTTTGACATACAATCAGTGCAAAGGCAGTGGCTGTTCCAGTATACCTTTCATTTTGTAACTGTTTAAAGAAACAAGTTTATGACATGAAACTTCCCCAGCTTCTTTTGACTTTGAGTTACAATCTGATTTGTTTCATTAAGGTTTAATTTTATGATACACCACACCTCTATTATGTCCAAAACTAAACTTCAGGGTAGAGGAATATTTTTCTACAGTGGATTGTGAATAGAATAAATACAAGAGAATTATGTTTAAATGAATGTGTCAGTATAGGAATGTTGAATAGGTGAGGCACACCTCCCTACATCAACAACTTGTTAATGTGCAATCAGTCCCTACAGTTGCTATAAACTTGGAGCTTAATGAACAGGTGGAGAAAGAGGATGAATCCCAATCCAAAATGGATCTGACAGCTTATCAGGCAATTTCAGTGATCGCTAATCTATTTCGTTTGGCAACTTAATTTATCACACAGTTATAATTATCATCCCATGGGTTTCCAGGTGGAAATTAATTCAGAAACATGCCTCGTACTATGGGGTTGAAGAGACTCGTATAAGCTTTATGAGGACACTTAGAAATAAGGTATTTTAAAGGCATAAAATAGGAATCACTTACATTCCATTTGTATAGTCAGGTCATCCTTAAAATGTATAAATGAGAGTATATCATGACCAAGAACTAAGGTTTATTCGTTTCTATAAGAAAATTTCTAAGTTAAATATACACATTTTTTATTTTAATTCATTGGTGAAATAGTTACTAAAATGTGTTAAATAAACTTGTGAATATAATTCTATCTTTACATGTAGAAAAATTACTGGTCTTGAACATGTTTTATGGTGTCCATAGCAAGAACAAATGAGCAAAATAAATTATTTCTTAAATTATTTCTTACATTTTTGAGTAGTTATAAATTCTCTAGTTAGACTGATTTACAGTTCATTATTTTATTTAAAATATCTATTAAAGCAATATTCTTTAACAGTAAGGAAGAACTGCAACATTTCAGCTCATACTCTGACTCTGTTTATAATTTGCAAGGATGAGCCTCAATAATTGAGCTTGGCTTAGGACCTGGCTATGCTTTAAAATAATTTCAAAACCAGAAATACATTTTCTTCACTTTTTAAACACTTGATTTATAGTGCATGGAAAGTGAAATTGAATATTGATTCTTGAAAAAGAAATGTGTCTTGTAAAAATAACAGAATAAAAGAACACAATAAAAATGATAAAGTGAGTGATGTCCAAAGCTTAAAGACAGGAGCCTCCTCCTAAGATGTCATCTTCTCTCAGCATCTGTAACTCTGAGGGTGTTGGGGATGAAATGCTAAAGGAGATTAGTTGTGAACTGTTACATTTTATAAGAAGATTGAGGAAATCTGGTAAATCATGTCTAAGAAGGAATTTGAGGAATGAGGAATGAAGCACAAGATCAATAAGATCTATGATATAACTCCAGGGAAGGATACTAGGGAATTCCTTATAATTTCTCAAGCCCTGAAGCACCTTCAAGAAGAATTTAAGTTGGTGAAAAATAATTGAGATGACAGGAAACCACAAACTGGCATAACCCTATTATTGATTGGATGTGTCAGGCAAACTGTAGCTATCATTCTCATGACCAGGCTGATTAAAGTAATGTCTTCACAACCTAGAGGGGCTCAGTATTGAATCATTCTGGCACCTTTCCCAGATCTCCTCTCTGAATCTTTGGCATTTTCCCCTGGAACACTTTGCAGACTTTCAACCTTGTTGTTTCAGAAACTGGACTTTCATTTTTACCTTTCAAGGAGAATGGTCACTGAGTCCAGTACTAGTCCTTGGGAAGCAAGCTAAAAGAAAAAAAAATAGTCAATACATTATTTGACTTTCTGTCCTTTCCTATGAGAGGAATGATTGTGTTAAACTTCAGTAAGCATCAGAATCACTGGGAAGCTGGTTTTAAATGATGATTCCCTGTCTCCACCACCTGAGGATTCAGGTTCAGTAGGTATAAGAGGTGCCCTTTGAATATCCAACTAACAAGCTTCTGATGTAGCGGTCTGATACAGGAGTCTGAGTACCCTTCTTTGGGAATATTTTTTCTAAAATATAGGGCTTAGAGCATGCCAAGATAGGTCCATGCACTTGCTCTCTCTGGTACTCTTTATATATATTGTTCAGTTTATTACTCTTAATCTTAATATTTATTGTTCAGTTTATTAATTACATTGTTTCCCTTTTTTTCTTCTGTAGCTCCCCTCCAACTGGTACTTATCCCACCCTCTGCCCTTACCTCCCCCACGCTGTCCTCTTCCATAGGTGTAAAATTTTTGTCCAGTCTCTTGCTGCACCTCCCACACCCCTTCCCTCCCCAAGAAGTGTCAGTTCATTCCCTCTCTATGCCCATGATTCTGTTATATTCACCAGTTTATCCTGTTCATCAGATTTTTAATTCACTTGATTTTTAGATTCATTTGTTGATAGATGTGTATTTGTTGTTCGTAATTTTTATTTTTACCTTTTTCTTCTTCCTTTTCTTAAAGAATACCTTTCAGCATTTCATATAATATTGGTTTGGTGGTGGTGAACTCCTTTTTTCTTATTTGCGAAGCACTTTATCTGACCTTCAATTCTGAATGATAGCTTTCCTGGGTAGAGTAATCTTGGTTGTAGATTCTTGCTATCCATCACTTTGAATATTTCTTGCCACTCCCATCTGGCCTGCATAGTTTCTGTTGAGAAACCTGCTGACAATCGTATGGGTGCTCCCTTATAGGTAACCAACTGTTTTTCTCTTGCTGCTTTTAATATTCTCTCTTTGTCTTTTGCTCTTGGCATTTTAATTATAATGTGTCTTGGTGTTGTTCTCTTTGGATCCCTATAGTTTGGGGTTCTGTGTGCTTCTTGGACTTTTAATTCAATTTCTTTCACCAGGTAGGGGAAGTTTTCAGTCACTATTTCTTCAAATATGTTTTCAGTATCTTGCTCTCTCTCTTTTTCTGGCACCCCTATAATTGGGATGTTGGTATGCTTGAAGTTGTCCCAGAAGCTCCTTACACTGTCTTCAATTTTTTGGATTCTTTTTGCT
Organism: Antrozous pallidus; assembly: GCA_027563665.1. NCBI lineage: Eukaryota > Metazoa > Chordata > Mammalia > Chiroptera > Vespertilionidae > Antrozous > Antrozous pallidus. The sequence goes on along the minus strand of CM050518.1, from coordinate 22,268,864 downwards.
TCTTGCTTTTCTAGCTGAGTGGATTTTATCTCTTTGTATTTCAAATCTTTGACTTGATTCGTGCGGTCTTCTAGACTGCTTTTAGGTCTTTGTATAATATTTTTTATTTCAGTCAGTGTATGCTTAATTTCTAGTTGGTCCTTTTTCGTATCCTCGAGGGTCTCATTCATATCCTCGAGGGTTTCATTCATATGTCTTAAGGTCTCATTAAGTTCATCGGCCTTTTCTAGGAGCCTCTTGAAAAACCTTATAACCGTTTTTTTGAACTCTATGTCCAGTCGTTTTTTTCCCTCCATTTCTTTCACATGTGATTTCTTTCCATGTTTCTGCATTTGGCTGCTTCCCTGAGTTGGTCGATTAGCTTTGTGTGGTAGATATCCTCTAAGGGACAGTGGCTCAGCCTTCCCAGTTACCTGAAGAGGATACTCTTGGTGCAGCCCTTTATGGGTTGCACAGTCTTGTTTAAGTTAAGCCTTGATTATTGTTGTTAGCACTAGGAGGGTTTGACCTCCAGGCCAATTGGCTGTGAGGATCAGCTGTGCTCAGGTTGGATGGGTGGAGTCTCTGGGCTAATCAGGCAGTCTTGATTTCCTGTCAGCTTCGCCCTATGTGGCACCTCTGAGAGAAAGTTGTGGCCGAGCTCTACTTGCTGCCAGACAATTCAGCCTCTCCCCAAATGAGTCTGTACACCCAAAGTCTCACCCAGGGTTGTAAAACAATGCAGCCCGGTGGTTTCCCTTCTTTCTTTCTTTTTCTCCCAAATGAGAGAGCAAGTCACCAGTCCTCTCTGTACGCTTGCGCGCTTCTGTAGTTCCCAAGTTTACGTGCCCTCTTGGCAAGCTCACAGACCTCTACAGCACCCGAATTTCAGCATGCTTACTCCTTACTGTCCAATTTCACCCCATATGGGTGTGAGTTCCCCAGACCTCGCCTGGAACTGGGGAATCAGTGTAGTGGGATGCCTTTGTCTCCCTCCCCGTTGGAGAAAACCAGCTGTGTATCCATCTGCCCACCCTATCTGCTTGCGAGTGCATGGCTCCGAATCTCTGACTTCGCTCATATCCTCAACTCTGCCCTCCGCCGCTCCTCTGAGTCACAGTGTCCTATCTTTACTTTTATTTGTGGAATCTTCACTCAGCCAGCTTTCCGGTGATTCTGGATGACGTTTGTTCTGTTGTTAAGTTGTAGTTTTGAAATTGTTGTGTGGGGCAGCAAGATAGGTGTTTACCTATGCTGCCATCTTGGTTCCTCCCAGGAGCATAACTCTCTGGTACTCTTTTTAAGACATTTTGAAAAATCTCTCTCCTTAGGGCTTTCCCAGATTTGTCTTGGAAAGAACTGTATCTCCTATTTTCTTAAAACAACCTAGGCTTTAATATTTGCCTTTTCCATTCTTTATCTTCCTTTCCCTTTCTTCTCTTACCCTCTCCTTTTCTCTTTCCCTTCTTCTTTCTAATGCATATTGTGATAGAATTTTTGTCTAATTCTTTGCCAAACATTGGGATGATAGACATTCTTTGTTTTAAAGGAGCTTATACTCTCCAGGCAGATACACCCTTATATAATAAAAGCCTAATATGCTAAGTATTCAGTCATCTGGTCAGCCAATCAAAGTGTAATATGCTAATGATATGCTAAAGATGCTCAAATGCTTGCTGTGATGTGCACTGACCACCGGGGACAGACACTACAACTGGTAGGTTAGTTGGCTGCTGGGGCCCGGCTGACTGGGACTGAGTGAGACAGACCGGACATGCCCTGTTGTCCTCCCACGGTCCCTCCCTGAGTGAGATCATGTAACCTTACTGTCCAAATTTTGGGTGTTAAAAGATGATCCTTCAAACATAAAATAGGCACTCTGTTAGTGAGTCAAGCTATTGTGAGATCAGTAGATACTTTGAGCCATATGTGCAGGCATTGGGTACATCCACTTGCATTGCGATAGAACTGATGCAATTTAAGAATCAGGTGTGTCTGGTTTGTGAGTCTTGGGAATTCAGTCCCTTGGCAGCAATAACAGGTCTCATCCTGCTATAGTGGATAGACTTGAGGTAGTCAACTATTTTATTCATTTTATCAGGCTGAGACTTGCACCCATAAGTGAACTATTACTTAGAGGATTTTTTTCTTCTCATTAATTATCAAAATACAGTTGACAAATTAAATCTCATTATAGTATTCAATCCTACATGTACTATGTTTTTAACTATGCATATGTACCTGTGATAAAGTTTAATTTATAAATTAGGCATGGTAAGAGATTAACAATAATAACTAATAAAACAGAGCAATAAACTGTAATAAAAATTATATGAATGTGTTATCTTCTTTGCTGATAACTGAGATGAGTATTAAGTGACTAATAGGCAGATAACATATATAACCTTAATAAATGGATAATTCGTATCTGGGAGGAACAGAGCAGAATAGCTAAATATTTCATCCTGCTTCTCAGAATGGCATACAATTTAAAATGTATGAATTGTTTATTTATGCCATTTTCCATGTTATACTTTCAAATCAGGGTTGACTGTGGATAAATGAAACTGCAGGAAATGAAACCACAGATAAGGGGGAACTACTTTATCTATCTATCTATCTATCTATCTATCTATCTATCTATCTATCTATCTATTTAATGAGAGAGAGAGAGAGAGAGAGAGAGAGAGAGAGAGAGAGAGAGAGAGAGAGAGAGAGAGAGAGAGAGAGATATGATGTGCCCTGACTGGGAATCCAACCTGCTACCTTTTGGACAACAGTTCAACCAATACAGCCACACTGACTAGGGTGGAGATTACTGTATTTAAAATTTTTCTTCTGGCAAACTTTTTGCTCCTTGAAGGAATATATGTTTGAATAGAAGACATTACATAGATGGATAGTATACTGTACAGAAATTCTGTACAACTATATGATGCTTCCATCTGTTCATTTTTCACTTTTGTCATGTTGGCTGTCATATCTTAGATTCTTGAGGCAATCTTACACCCTCCCCTGCAAAGTCAATATCCATAGAGCCCACAACACTCCTTTCCAGTGTGAGAAGAATACATTTGTTTTTTGAGTTATCTTTTTCCAAATTGTAATTTAACTCAGGCTGGCACCAAAGTAGTGTTTTTTAACAAGCTTGTCATCAGATAAGAGAATGAGGCTATCTTTGTAGCCTGGTGTCACAGAGAAATTAGTTTGTGCTATGAACAAATGCAGAGAATAAGGTACGTGTTTCATTTCTTGAAGCATAGTCACCACCATAATCTGCTGACTTTGCCAGAAAGTATTTGATTCTTAACATATGAGCCCTATTTTAATCAAACCTATTTGAATGTCACAAAACTTCAAGTAATTCATACTTTCACATTGTTTAGGTAAAGCTGCATTTTTTTGTCCCTGATAAATCTAGTTATCTTTTTCAATGTCTACCCTACTCATGACTATTTTTTGGTATATCACCAAACTGTGTCTCAGTTGCCATCTGACATTGGCCAATAATATCTCTCCTCCTACTCAAGCTTTTCTTGTTTGAAGGAGTCCCACCTTCACCAACATGCAGCATCCATGGTGAAGAGTTGAGGATGAAAACCATGATTCCCCACTCCATGCTTTACCTGGTCACCTATGCCTTCCCACAAAATCTTCAAGTTCTGTATGAACTGGAAGAAAACATCAAGTCATGTTTCCCCAGACATCAAGCTACCTGAAGAAGGCTCCTAAAGTAGAGGGGTTCTAAAACCAAGCCTAAAATTTGAATACACAGGTAATCATCCTTATCGCCTCTGCATACATTGTGTAGATTGATGGATATCAGTGAGTATTTCTGTCAGTTTTAAGGGTTAGGGCAAGAAAGGCGAGGGAATAATCGAATAATAGAAAATGGTGAAGAGGTTTACATAAAGGGCAAGGAAATAAAATTGACATGTCTGTAATCAGCAGTGGTAACATTTTCCTAACAATTGTTATAAATGCAGCATAGTAATTGCCTCAGGATACTTACCTTTCCTTACTGGTATTTAAGAGTCTTTTAACTCCTCGTTTCTAGTTTCTGTTATGTGTATTTAGTTTTGGAAAAGAATATGAAGTATATGCCGGTTCCAGTGGTATTTGTTTTTTTCATTTTTTTCTCTTGAACCATACTTATTTGCTCCCCAAAACAAATGACAAGCTTCAAAGGATAAGTTGTTTCTACTATTTATATAAATTGAGTATAAGTTGCATGTGAGTCCTATTGCATGCATTAAGTTTTCCTAGAAGAAATTTGACCCAGATAGAACATTTTATTGAATGTTTCTTGAAATTGGTATAGAGTTATTTTTCCTTTCCTTTCCATTTTTTATGCTTCATTGAATTGAAATTTTATTACTTAATCTCATGCATTATGCCATCTTTAGAAGAAATGTGAAATATTGTGAACTACTTTTTCAATTACATATCCAGTAAACTAGAAATTAACTAGGGACTTAATGGATTAATGTGCTACTTCCCCCTTTATCTCCTATGTCCTAAATTTCAGCATTAGCTCAATTGGCTACTTAAAACTACTCTACTGTTATCCTTGTTTCTAATGGAGTTGTTATTCTACTTAAAAATGTTATTACACAACTTGTTATAATTGTTTGGAATTTTTTGCATGATTACTAGAACTAAAATGTCAAACGTGTGTAGGTTATAGTTATAAAATAATGAATCACAGTGAGATATTAGTTGACCTCACCAGGATGGCTCTCATTTAAAAAAGGAGAGGGGAATAATAAGTCTTGGAGGGATGTAGAGAATTGAGAACCCTCATGTATTCTGGTGGAATATAAAATAGTGAAGCTGCTGTGAAAAAAATGTTTTGTCAGTTCCTCAAAAATTTAAACATAAAATTATCATGTGACTAGGCAATTCTGCTCCTACATGTATGCCCATGAGAATTGAAAACATTTGTCCACAGAAAAGCTTGCACATGAATAACTAGCTTTATTCAGCTAGCCAAAAGACAGAAATAACTCAATGTCTATCAATTGATGAATGGGAAAACAAAATGTAGTTTATCCAGACAATGGAATATTACTTAGCTGTATAAACGAACGAAGTACTGAGACATATTACAATATGTATGAACCTCAAGAACATTATTCTGAATTTAAAAAGCCATGCATAAAAGGTCACATATTGTATGATTTCATTTATATGAAATATCAATAATGGGCAATATAGACAGAAACAGAATAGCTATAGCTAGAAGCTGGGAGGAGGTGGGGGATAGGGAGTAAATGCTTAATGAGCATGGGGTGATGAAGTGTTTTTAAACTAAATAGAGGCAGTAATTGCATAAAATTTTGAATGTGCTTAACACCACTGAATTACTTACTTTAATAATGTTAATTTTATGTTATATGAATTTTGCCTCAATAAAAAAAGTAACTAATTCTCACAGAAGTGAGTGTAAAATTTTAAAATATTGATAGGTATTTACTCCCTTTAGTCTTTTTGGGCGAATCTTGTATAATTTCAGGCTTAGGCAAGCCTTTTGGAGGTAAGATTAAAAAAAATGTTTGATCATGTTTTATTTTAAAAATATATATATTTTATTGATTTTTGACAGAGAGGAAGGGAGAAGGATAGAACGTCAGAAACATCGATGAGAGAGAAACATTGATCAGCTGCCTCTTGCATGCCCCCTACTGGGATGTGCCCGCAACCAAGATACATGCCCTTGACTGGAATCGAACCTGGGACCTTTCAGTCCACAGGCCAATGCTCTATGCACTGAGCCAAACTGGTTTTGGCTTTGATGATGTTTTAAACACAAAATAAGTACTCAAGATAAACAAAAATAGAAAATTCAAATTATTTTAATTATACCAATTACAAAGAATAAATGTTAACAGTTTTATATATGCCTTTTCTATGTTTTTTTAAATGTGTATTACATACACACATACTTTACAAATACAATGGCCCAAAAAATATATTCACACTCTAAGAGCTGATAGCTCAATTTTGAAAATGAAATTTATTTTAATAAACACTTTTATAATTATTAAAAGTATGTGAATACATTTTTGGGATATGTTTTATAAGTACACTAGAGGCCCAGTGCATGGAATTCATGCACAAGGTTGCGGGGAGTGTCCCTCAGCCCAGCCTGCACCCTCATCAATCTGAGACCTCTTGAGGGATGTCCGACTGTCCTTTTAGGCCCGATCCTAGGACAGCTGGCTCCCAACTGCTTGCCTGTCTGTCATCCTGATTGCCCCTAACTGCTTCTGCCTGGCAGCCTGATCACCCCCTAACCACTCCCCTGCCAGACTGATTAATGCCTAATTGCATCCCTGCCAGCCTGTTTGCCTCTAACTGCACTCCCCTGCAGGCCTGGGTCTCCCCCAACTGCCCTTCCCTGCAGGCCCAGTCACCCCCAACTTTCCTCCTCTGCTGGTCACCCCTAACTGCCCTCCCCTGCAGGCTTGGTCCTCCCAACTGTCCTCCTCTGCTTTCCTGATTGCCCACAACTGCCCTCCCTTCCAGGCCTGGTCCTCCCAACTGCCCTCCCCTGCTGGCCTGATCGCCCACAACTGTCCTCCCTTGCAAGCCTAGAACTTCCTAATGGCCCTCCCCTGCTGGCCATCTTGTGTCCACATGGGGGCAGGATCTTTGACCACATGAGAGCAGCCCTCTTGTGCATTGGAGTGATGGTCAATCTGTGTATTATTCTTTTATTAGATAGGATAGAGGCCTGGTGCATGGTTGGAGGCCAGCTGGTTTGCCCTGAAGGGTGTCCCAGATCAGGGTGGGGGTTTCCTTTAGGGGTGTGGGGCAGCCTGGGCAAGGGGCCTATGGTGGTTTGCAGGTTGGCCATGCCCCCCAGTGACTCAAGCAGAGGCCCTGGGATCTGGGATTAATTTATGTTCTACACTTGAAACTTTGTAGCCTGGGGCAGAGCCAAGCTTTCTGCTCACTCCATGGCGACAGCCATTTCTGTTGGGTTTATTTTAATTCTGTAATTTAAAATTTGTAGCCTAGAGTGGAGGCCTAGGCACTAAGGCTGCAGAAGCTTGGCTTCCTCCATCACCTGGGCAACCCTAGCCTCTGCTCTCTTCAGCTCAGTGGCTGCCGCCATTTCTGTATTTTTTATAATTGAAACTTTGTAACATTGATTGGAGGCCTAGGGAGGCAGAAAGCTTGGCTTCCTCTGTTGCCGGGGAAACCCAAGCCTTCCTCCTGCTCTCAGTTGTGGCAGCCATCTTGGTTAGGGTTTATTTGCATAATTTGCTCCTGATAGGCTGGTGGGTGTGGCTGTGGGCATGGCTTGTGGTTATGGCAAAGGTACGGGCAAAATTTGCATATTACTCTTTTATTAGATAGGATATTTAAGAGCAGATCTAGAATAAGATTATCTGAGTTCAAGTCATGGTTGCATTAATTACTGTTTTACTCAACTATAACATATCAGTAATAATAGTTGATTACATCTTCATAGTTTTGTTGTGAGTATTAAAGAAAATAATATATGTAAAATGACCATTCTAGGTTCATAATAAATGCTCAATAAAAACAGGTTATTACTATTATTCTAGATATAACGTAACCATGATATCATTTTTTTAGAAAGCAATAAAGAAGGGGATAAAAGGAAACATAGATAAGAATAATTCTAGAGTTGCTTTATATGAATCTTTTCATTATTTAAAAATATGTATTAAAAAGTACTTGTTAGTTCTACAACAAAGTTATTCTGGAGGTTAAATATTCATATAACTACTTAGAGTTGAAAGAACCATGTCTCCACATGGATTAATCCTGAGGGTTCATTTTAAATAACATGAATAGATAGGACTGACAAAATACTTGTGGGACACAGTGCAAAATAAACATATGTGGCTTCTTTTAAGAAGATTAAGCATTCCAGATTGGCAACAGCAAACCATTAAACTAAGCATAGGACACTTCTAAGCACAGGCCTCATGAAGCCAGTCTTGCCAAGAGCTTTGTAGACATTTAAGTGCCAGAGATTTTTTTTTTTAAATAAAGTTTGATACTAGCAGGCATTGAACAGTTCCTAGCTCTGAATACTGGGATATAAGATGAACAAGCCATATTTTCTCTCCTGAGAGAAGAATTGATAGACACCAAAGGGAAAGCCACCATATAAAGAACAGGCAGGGGTAATAAAGAACAGTCTTTCATTACTGCAATTAAGTTTTGTGTTCTAAAGATGTATTAATCTGTTTGAGTTGCTATGACAAAATACCACAGATCAGGTATTGTAAACAACGGATACTTATTTTTCACAGTTCTAGAGGCTGTAAAGGCCAAAATCAAGGTGCCAGCCCTCTTCCTGGTGCATTCTCACTTGGTCCTTACATAGTGGAAGGGGTGAGGGATCTCTGTGAAGTCTGTTTTATAAGAGCACTAATCCCATTTATGAAAGATTCACTCTCTCATGAGCTAAGCACCTCCCAAAGACCCTATGGGTGTGTGTGTGTGTGTGTGTGTGTGTGTGTGTGTGTGTGTGTGTGTTTGGATTTTAACATATGAATCTGGGGAGGTACACAAACATTCAGGTTATAGCAGAAGGTAAATATAAGTAAAGATTTTATTTTAGAAGAGTAACCAGAAAAATTCCCTGGATAATATTGCTTTCTCTTCAAAGAAAGAAAAAAAACACTCTTTTTTTTCTATTAATAACAAAAAAAGAAAATATTGGATGTGCTCAATGATTCTGAGAGGTGACTTATGATAAATATAGCAAGAAAATATAAATACCATGTTACATGTTCACTATTTAGGTTATTGGATTTGAGTGCAACATCTTCCCATACTTATATATTTTATATAGAAATAAAACTTATAAACAAATTTTAAGATGGTGTAAAAGGACATATTAATTATTGTTTTGTATTTTTTGGCACTGTTGGTATATATGAGTCCCTTTTAGTAATACTGCTGTAAAATTTGAGATTGTATATTGAGATAAATATATCACATAAAAGGATAACATTCAATCAAATCTGTGAAGTTGTAAACAAAGTATTTTGTAACAATTTTAGGGCATACTATTTCATATATGCAACATATTAAAAGTAAGTCTTGAATTACTAAGGAGGAGAGTGTCTGTTGTGGAAAAAAATCTTAAATTCGGTGGCATTTAATTAAATACAAATGCAAAGTGGTTTGCTATTTGCTAGGATTTTGACCATTACTAGGTTAACTTGGGCTTTCCTCCAGAATGTCTTTTCAGAATATGAATAAGCATTTACTACTTTCAAGGAAAGATGACCATTTCCACTATAATAGGTACACAAGATGTACAAATAATAAACACGTTGTGAAGAGATATAGCAGGTCATGAATAACATTGCTTCCTTCAGCATTGTTTTGTTATAATGATGAAGTGCGTAAGGAACTTAATTCTTGTTAATTTATACCAATTAGCCTATGGCAAAGTTGGTTTAGTTATAGGTCGTTGCAGTTAAAGTTTCAGAACCTGTCCAGTGAGGACTTACTCACTGTATTTTTCTTTTATCATATTCTATAAACAAATGTCTAATCAGTGGAATTGTGAGAAAGTTCCCAAATCAATATTCTTTTGTTGACTTCAAGAACAATCTTTAGTTCAGTTTGATTGAATACAACCCAGAAGAGATTGATGATTTGTTATACACGCGTGAGGGCACTGAGCTGTAATTGTTACACACCTTGCGGATGCACCTGAATTTTCACATCTTTTTACCCTCAATGTTAAAATATTAACTTATTCACTGCAGAGAGGGTAGAACAGAGCTTGTACCTCAATACCTCAGCTGCTGCCAGATGACTCCCAGCCAACACCTGCAGGTGGGGAGCTGCCTGGGTTTTCTGTCATGTCAAGTCTGGGCATACTCAGGGAGAATGCACCTGCCACAGATCTCTCTATTTTTGAACTGTGCATCAGTGTTGTTTGCCAAGAGAGCCAGCTGGTGGGCTTATGTACCTACGAAGTCCTCTTTATGGGCCTTTCCTTCTGTGTTGGAGAAACAAAGTTGGATTTTACCACCTGTTTTGGTGCTAGGCTTGGCATTTACATTGGTGAATGAGTTACTCATATTACAGAGTCATCTAGGACACTCAACCTTCCTGCCTTCACCACCATAGGCGAAAAATCTCTTTCTGCTTCCTAATTTACTATGGTATATACCTGGGTGTGTTGTGGAGAGAAGGGTGGGTATCTTTAATTATAATCTTGGGTGATTAACAGACTATTCCTAGTGACAGCAGAATTTGATACCTGTTTAGTCTTTTCAAACAGAGAGGTATCTGCCTGTTGTAGGCTAAGGTATTTTAATTCCTCATTTATCTACTAGCTAACTGTAGGGCTTTAGTTAAGATACATTAGTATCTTAACATAAAATAGAACAGAGGAATAAAATAAACGTTGACTATGGTGCAGTGGTTAAAAGCATAGGTTCCGGAGTCAGAAATACCTGGATCTGAATCCTGGCCCTGCCACTTGCTAGTTTTTGGGCTACACATCTGCCTTCTGTCATCTGTAAATGAGGTATTTGTTATACAGTAACTGGTAGAGAATATGTAAAGAGCACTGTGGTTGGCATATAGCAAACAATCAATATATTATAGCTTTTAATACTATTATTTCTTTTTAGCTTAAAAATAAATAATTTTTAGCTTAAAATGAATAGATATAGTGCTTTCTGTGTGCCAAGTTTTAGTCTAAGCATATTACAAATATTGTCTTTATTTAATCCTTATGGCTCCCCTTAATGTGAGTATTTAAAAAAAATCTCTAGTGCAAAATTAAGGTACATTTTAAAAACTTCCTGAAGATCACACTGACAGATGCTTTACAAATAATATTACCATTTCATTCATGTAAACCATTTTTTCCATAAAAGTTCACATATACTGCCTGTGTTTTTGGTTCTTAGATTCGAAAAATGTTAGGTAGCTTACTCTACTCTCTGCTTTGATGGTGGTGCTTCAGTGGCTTTGGTCTGGACAGCCTGAGCTATCCCATTTTTGTCACCAGGGTGTGCTGTAATTCCATAAATCTGAACTTCCTGCAGCTGCTGTGAAACTGGAAGGGATCTCTTTAATGCCTTTGCTGCTGCTTAGTAACTATAGGTTTTTCAGCTTGGTGCTTTACTATCACCTGGGCAACTGCGGGAATTCCCAGTTATATTCCTTTTGTGTTATGCCATGTGTCCCTGCTCACTGGTGTCCTCGTGTAGAGGAAGGAATTAGCTTGTTCACAGAAAAAAGCTCTTTGTTGGCAAGCATTATGATGCTGCCCTCACATTCATTATTTTCCTAAGTAAAAAATCTGTATGAGATTGCCAAATTGATGGCTTTAAAAATTTTGATAGCAACAGCATTTTGTTAAACTTGCCACTGCTTTTAGGGCTTGCGTTTTAGTGTCTTTTGTGCAGTCTGTGAAGTTCCTGATGAATTTGGAATTAATCAGGACTACATTAAAATGGCCTTAGTTTTTATAGATAAGCCCCTATAGTATTTAACCATTTTCTAAATTTAACAAAAGTACCCTATAATTATGAACAAATATTAAAAGGAGTTGTGATTACAAAGGACTACTTTATATTCATTTGTCTATTAAAATATGTCTGTGTAGTATGATTTATGTAAATGCATAGATTGGTTTAAAGTCTTAGGGTATCTATACACACAAAAGAGGTATAATATGGCAGGGTTTGTGGCAGATTAATTTTGCAAGAAAACTTTTCATGTCTTTCATCATTCTTTTTTAAAAACTGAATTCATCTCTTGATTGTAATTATCCTAGAACATTTGATTAGTGGGAAGGTTAAACAACTAACTCACCAAAATGAAGTTGTTAGCACAGCAAGATGATTCTGTCTTTAATACATTGTTTTTAGTGTATTAATTAATATGTAGTTGTCCTTCAAAGGACACTTGTTTCTACTCTTATATAAGTGGTTTTTAGGAGTCTAGACTGTTTTGTGAGATATCTTTGGAAATGACTTACATTACTTGGGTAAAGAGACTTCTTTCTCAGATAACACTGAAAAATGTGTGTTTGTATAACCAACTTGTGTAGCAACATTCAGGTTGAAGATAACAGTTTTATATGCTAGATAAATATGACGAAATCACTGACCAGCAAGATTCCTAAGTGGGGTCTGTCAGCATATAGTAATATGATAATTTTGTTTAATGTGGAAATGGTTACAACACCTAATATATGTGGAATTTCTGCTTAATGGGCCACTTGCTTGAAGAAAACCAAAATCTATGTATGAAGTTCTAGTCTCCTTATTTCATTCCAAATGCCTATATGACCATTTTATTTCATTAAATCCACTGACTAGTATGTTAATTAATATACACACTCTAAAATTTAAAGTTTCTCTTTGGGCCACTATGGAATAAGTATCATCTATTAATCTTGTTTCATATTAAAGTGAATAAGAAATTTATGATTTTTGAACTGCATGTCTAAAATTACAATTTAGCATATGAAACATATTCTTGAAGAAATTACTTAGACAAGACTATCTTATGAACAATACAAAGTGTCATTAAGTCACTAAAAGTAGGTTTTAAATGTTCTCACCCAAAGAAACAAGTGGTAAAATATGTGTCAACATGGAGGTGTTAACTAACCCTATGGTGGCAATGTCTTGTAAGATATAAGTACATCAAATCAATATGCTGAACCTTATACACATACAATGTTGTATGTCAATTATATTTCAATGAAGCTGGAATGTCTGGATGAAAGACTGGGCCAAGTTCAAATTCTATATTTAGGTTCTTTTCAAAGTTAAAATAATTAAGGTTATTAGGTCTCAGTCTGGGCAAAGGTTTCCCCTACTCCCACATCTTTGATCTAAATGGCAATCTTTCCATCTCTGTTTTTTACAGTCATTTTTAAAAGAGCTGTTAGGGATAAAAATCTATACCTAGATATCTAGAAATACCATTAGTCAGTTTTTCATGTTCTTTACCACAGAGCCACAGTAGCCAGCCTTATAATATTTTTTAAAAAAAATCTTTATTGTTGAAAGTATTATATATATCCCTTCCCCTGCTTTGCCCTCTCCCACTCTCTTCCACCTCCAAGCCTTCACCACCCATTGTCTATGTCCTTGGGTTATGCATATACACATATGAGTTCCTTGGTTGATCTCTCCCCTCCTTCATCTTCCCCTGCCTTCCCTCTGAGGTGTCACAGTCTGTCCAATGTTTCTGTTGTCTCTGGGTCTATTTTTTGTTTATCAGTTTATGTTGGTCATTAGATTCCACATATGAGTGAGATCATCTGATACATATCTTTCTTTGATGGGCTTATTTCCCTTAGCATAAGGCTCTCTAGGTCCATCCATGCAAATGGTAAGAGTTCTTTTTTTTTTTTACAGCTGCGTAGTATTCCATTGTGTAGATATACCACTATTTTGTAATCCACTCATCTGTTGATGGGCACTTAGGCTGTTTTCAAATCTTAGCTATTGTAAATTGCATTGCTATGAACATAGGGATGCATATATTCTTTCTGATGGGTGTTTCTGAGTTTTGGGGATATATTCCTAAAAGTGGGATCACTGGGTCAAATGGCAGTTCCATTTTTAATTTTTTTGAGGAAAATCCAAAGCGTTTTCCACAGTGGCTGCACCAGTCTGCATTCCCACCAGCAGTGCACGAGAGTTCCTTTTTCACCATGTCTTTGGACAACACTTGTCATTTTTTGATTTGTTGATGATAGCTATTCTGACAGGTGTGAAGTGGTACCTCATTGATGTTGGGTTTTTTTGCATCTCTTGAATGATCAGTGACTTTGAGCACTTTTTCATATGCCTTTTGGCCATCTGTATGTCCATTTTGGAGAAGTGTCTATTGAAGTCCTTTGCCCATTTTTAATTGGATAGTTTATCTTCCTTTTATTAAGTTGTATAAGTTTCCTGTAGATTGTGGAGTTTATCCCATTATTAGATGTATCATTGGCAATTACGCTCTCTCATGGAGTGGGGACTCTTGTTATTTTATTGATGGTTTCTTTTGCTGTGTAGAAGCTCTCTATTTTGAGTAGTCCATTTTTTAATTTTCTCCTTAATTTCCATTGTCCTAGGAGATGCATCCATAAACATGTTGCTACGAGAGTTGTCTGAGATTTTCTGCCAATTGTTTCTTTTAAGATTTTTATGGTTTCACAACTTACATTTAAGTCTTTTGCTCCTTTTGAGTTTATTTATATGTACAGTGTAAGTTGGTGGTCTAATTTTATTTATTTGCATATATCTGTCTAATTTTCCCAACACCATTTAATGAAGAGACTGTCTTGACTCCATTGTATGCTCTTGCCTCTTTTGTTGAATATTAATGACTTCAGTCTTTTTCTGGGTTACTGGTCTGTTCCATTGGTCTATATGCCCATTCTTTTGCCAAAATCAGGATGTTTTGAGTACAGTGGCTTTGTAGTATAACTTGAAATCTGGTATAGTGATTCCTACAACTTTATTTTCTTTCTCAAGATTGCTGCAGCTATTTGGGATATTTTTTTGATTCCATATAAATTTTTGGAGAATTTTTTCTAGCTCTGTGAAATATGCTGTTGGTATGTTAATAAAGATTGCATTGAATCTATAAATTGCCTTGGGTAGTATGGGCATTTTAATGATGTTGATTCTACCAATCCATGAACATGGTATATTTTTTGCACTTGAATATATCTTCTTCTATCTCTTTTTTCAATGTCTTGTAGTTTTTCAAATACAGGTCGTTTCCTCCTTGGTTAAGTTTATTTCTAAGTATCTGATTTTTTTATTGTTGCAATGGTAAATGGGGTTGCTTGTTTGGCTGCCCTTTCTGAGAGTTCATTATTGGTGTATAAAAATGCCATAAATATCTGGGTATTAATTTTATATCCTGCTATGTTGTCAAATCATTTATTAAACCTAGTAATTTTCTGATGGAGTCTTTAGGGTTTTCTACATATAGTATCATGTCATCTCTAAATAGGGACAGTTTTACTGCCTCCTTTCCAATTTGGATGCCTTTTATTTCTTCTTCTTGTCTGATCATTATGCCTAACACTTCTAGTACTATGTCGAACAGGAGTGGTGAAAGTGGATATCCCTATCTTGTTCCTGTCCTTATGGAAAATGGTTTTAGCTTTTTTTCCATTGAGTATGATGTTTGCTGTAGGTTTTTCATATAAGGCTTTTATTATGTTGTGGTATGATCCATCTATTCCCACTTTGCTGAGAGTATTTATCAAAAAAGTGTGTTGGATTTTGTTGATTTTTCTGTATCTATTGATAGGATCAGTCTGTGTGAGTCCTTTCTACCTCTGTTTTTATCTTTCAGTTTGTTTATGTAATGTATCATATTTATTCATTTGCGGATATTGTACCAGCCTTGCATCCCTGGAATAAATCCCACTTGGTCATGGTGTATGATCTTTCTAATATATTGCTTGATCCAAGTTGCTAGAATTTTGTTGAGGAATTTAGCATCTGTGTTCATTGGGGATATTGGCCTGTAATTCTTTTTGTTTGTAGTATCTTTATCTGATTTTGGGATTAAGATAATTCTGGCCTCATAGAAAGAGCTTGGGAGTGTTCCTTCTTTCTGAATTTTTTAGAATAGTCTGAGGAAGATAGGTATTAGCTCTTCTTTGAATGTTTGCTAACGTTCTTCTGTGAAGCTGTCCAGTCCAGAGTTTTGTTTGTGGGGAGATTATTATTATTATTATTATTATTATTATTATTGCTTTGATTTTCATCAGTAGTTACTAGTCTATTCAGGTTTCCTGATTCTTGCTAATTGAGTTTTAGAATATTGTATTTTTCTAGGAATATGTCCATTTGGTCAAGGTTGTCCATTTTATTGGAGTAAACTTTTTCTTAGTATTTTTTTTATTATCTTTTGTATCTCTGTGGGTTCAGTTGTTACTTCACCTCTTTTGTTTCTGATTTTGTTTATTTGCATTCTCTCTGTTTCTTGGTGAGCCTGGCAAGAGGTTCATTGATCTTGTTTAGCCTTTCCAAGAACCAGCTCTTGTTTTTTTAAAATTTTTGTTGTTGTTGTTAATTGTTTGTTTGTTTGGGCCTATGTCATTTATTTCTGCTCTTTGAGTTTTATTATTTTCTTCCTTCTACTTACTATGGGCTTTTTCTGTTACTCTCTTTCTAATTCTTTAAGTTGCAGGGTCAGATAACTTATTACAAGTTTTTCTTTCTTTTCTTTTCTTTTTTTTTCTTTTCTCTTTCTCTCTCCCTCTCTCTCTCTCTCTCTCTCTCTCTCTCTCTCTCTCTCTCTCTCTCTCTCTCTCTCTCTCTTTCTTTCTTTCTTTTTTTGAGGTAAGCTTTCAATACACTGAACTTCCCTGTCAGTATTGCTTTCACTGTGTCCCATAGATTTTGGGTTGTTGTACTTTCATTGTCATTTGTTTCCAGTATGCTTTTTATTTCTTCTTTGATCTCTTTGGTAACCCACTCATTATTTAATAGTATGCTATTTAGCATTTAGATGTTTGATTGTTTATGATTTTTATTGCAGTTGATTTTTAATTTTATACCATTGTGATCTGAGAGTATTCTTGATGTGATTTCAATATTCTTGAATTTGTAGAGATTTAGTCTATGTCCTAACATGTGTTCTATCTTTGAAAATGTCCCATGTGCACTTGAGAAGAATGTATATTTGGTAGCTCTGCGCTAAAATGTTCTGAAGATATCAATTAGTTCCACCTGATTTAGTGAATTGTTTAGGATTTCTGTTTTCTTGTTGACTTTTTGTCTAGCAGATTTATCCAGTGATGGCAATGAGGTATTAAAGTCCCCTACTATGATTGTATTACTGTCCATCTTCCCTTGATATCTTCCAGAAGTTATTTTATGTATTTGGATGCTCCTGTATTGGGTGCATATATATTTACCAGAGTTATATCCTCTTGTTGTATTGATCCCTTTAGTATTATGTAGTGGCCTTCATTATCTCTTGTTATGGGCTTCACTTTGAGGTCTATTTCATCAGATATTAGTATTGCTACCCCAGCTTTTTTTCCATTTCCATTTTCTTGAAGAATGTTTTTCCACCCATTTACTTTCAGTCTGTGTGAGTCCTTTCTACCTCTGTTTTTTACAGTCATTTATTAAAGAGATTTTAGGGTCTTAATCATTTTGGCTCAATGGATAGAGCATCAGCCTGCAGACTGAAGGGTCCCAGGTTTGATACTGGTCTAGGGCATGTACCTTGGTTGTGGGCATATCCCCAGTAGGGGATGTGCAGGAGGCAGTTTATTGGTATTTCTCTCTTATCGATGTTTCTAACTCTCTATCCCTCTCTCTTCCCCTCTGTAAAAAAAAAAATCAGCCGAGACCGGTTTGGCTCAGTGGATAGAGCGTCGGACTGCGGACTGAAGGATCCCAGGTTCGATTCCGGCAAGGGCATGTACCTTGGCTGCGGGCACATCCCCAGTAGGGGGCGTGCAAGAGGCAGCTGATCGATGTCTCTCATCGATGTTTCTGACTTTCTATCCCTCTCCCTTCCGCTCTGTAAAAAATCAATAAAAATATTTAAAAAAATCAATAAAATATATCTTTTAAAAAAGAGATTTTAGGGGTAAAAATCTGTACCTGAATAGATATATAGGAATACCATTAGCCAGGTTTTTCATGATCTTTACCACAGAGCCACAGCAGCCAGCCCTATAATATTTTTAAACATGCATATTTTTACATCTTCAAACTAGAGGATATTGCATATTTATCTAGTGACCTTTAGAAACAGCTTACATAATTTGTTTCTAAGGATGGGGCGATGGGGAGAGACAATATTGGTATATTATTTGTGTAAGCACAGATTTAGTGTCCCATAATTAGGGGGCATTGCCCACTGTACTGCCTGAGGCTTTTCACCTCTAGAATATTGCTTACTTCCACAGATTTTCTGGGTTCATGTTCAGCTATTCTGTATCAAGATAATTATGGTTGTTGTCTTATCTCTTAGTTGACAAGATATCCTCTGGGTTTTCTTCCTGCATTTTCTCTGTAAGCAAGCTCCTCCCACCTTGTATAGATGTATGTATTGATTATGAATTAAGTTTAATTACAATGACTCCACAATTAAGCATTGTGTATGTGTGCTATATCTCTGTGTTTTAGGCTTAAAGAGAGTTTGGAATAAAGATGAATAGATTTACTTCACCCCACCTCTTTACTCAAAGACTCTATAATATAATCTAGTGTTTGTGGTAATTATAATTAAACTAGAGGTCCGTTGCACAAATATTTGTGCAATAGGCCTTCCTTCCCTTGGCTTCCAGCACTGATTTTCCTTCGGCAGCCGGGACCTAGGCCTTCACTCTGGCTGGAGTCTGCCTTCCTCGTCTTCGCTGCAGATTCAGACCAGAGTCTACCATCTTCGTCTTCACTGCAGACTCCGGAGTCTTTACTGCAGCCAAGTGCTGCTCCTGTAGCTCTCTTTGCCCCTCACCCTCCCTCTCATAGCAGGCGTCCTGTCCCGCCCAGCCACTCTGCTCCTGGAGCAGCTGGGTCTCTGCCATCTTTGTCCTTCTAATTTGCATATTTCCTCCTAATTGGCTAGTGGGCATAGCAGAAATGGTGATCAATTTGCATGTTTCTCTTTTATTAGTGTAGATGTTAGGTAATATAATGATTGTTCTTTGCATATAACTCATCTCAGAATTGTATTTCAAAAATATTGATTCAGTTAAATTATTAAAATTTTTATAGGTTTTTCAAGAGAGAAACATCTTTGAGGCAAGATTGACTCTTTCATCTGTGTTCATTAAGCTTGAAATAATTAAGCCTCTGTCAAAATATGGAGAGTGGCCCCTAGATTGAAGACTATATATATCAGAATATTAGAAATACCAGTTTCTAGAGTTTTCTTATTGGTAAAGTTCTAGGTAACAGAGATCTGATTGTATGAATCTCCAGAAATCTAAAGCTAACTTTAATTCTTTTTATTTTCTCAAAAATATTTGCTCAAATAATTGAATAATGTTTACAGAATAGTCCATTAATTTAAAAATCACTCACAATATTCTTATTTCAGGACTTTCTCACTGTTAAATTCTGTATTAAAGTCCTTATGGAGAGTTGGGGCTTCCTAAAGAGTTATTATAAATGTTCAAATTTTCAAAATAGAAAAGCAATGAACTCCTGTGAAGTTTGAACAGGGAATTAAATCAATATTAGCATAGTATTAACATAATTGTTTTCTGCATATTACCTTATTTGGAAACCTGTTTAATCACTACCTGGGAAGCTATTGTTCTCTATAAACCAGTGTTCTACTGAATCATCCTTTCTTTGTAAGATTGATTATAGTTTCATCCCCATTAAAGATTTCTGTCAGTATTGAGTTACTCTGCAATTTAGTTATTGACATTGATAAGCTAAATGAAAACTGTAAATTTGCCTCTTGCTCCATCACTTCCCCACTTGTTGCTGTTTAGGCTGACTCAGGTTTCCTGCTATTCTAGTCAGCTGCTGGCTTGGGTAAATTTAGTGGTTAATCAGGGCAAGGGAGAGTTTCAAAAAAGGGGGGGGGGCACACAGCCCAGTTGCTGGTGTATGCTATTCTAGAATCCCCTGGTTGATGTTTTACCTCTGGAAATTATAAAATTACTAGAGGCCCAGTGCATGAAATTTGTGCACAGGGAGGCAGGTGGTGTCTCTCTGCCCAGCCTGCACCTTCTCCAATCTGGGACCCTCAAGGGATGTCTGACTGCCCATTTAGGCCCGATCCCGGTAGGATTGCCTAAACGGGCAGTCAGACATCCCTCTCACAATCCAGGACTGCTGGTTCTCAACTGCTTGCCTGCTTGCCTTCCTGATTGCCCCTAACCACTTCTGCCTGCCAGCCTGATAACCCCCTAACTACTCCCATGCCAGCCTGATTGATGCCTAATTGCTCCCCTGCCAGCCTGTTTGCCCCACACTGCCCTCCCCTGGAGGCCTGGTCACCCCTAATTGCCCTCCCTTGCAGGCCTGGTCCCCTCCAACTGCTCTCTCCTGCAGGCCTGGGTCCCCCCAAATGCCCTTCCCTGCAGGCCCGGTCACCTCCAACTTCTTTCCTCTGCTGGCCTGGTCACCCCTAACTGCCCTCTCCTGCTGGCTTGATCAGCCCCACCCAACTGCCCTCCCTTGCAGGCCTGGTCTCTCCCAACTGCCCCCCTTTGCTGGCCATCTTGTGGTGGCCATTTTGTGTCCACATGGAGGCAGGATCTTTGACCACATGGGGGAAGTCATCTTGTGTGTTGGAGTGATGGTCAGTTTGCATATTACTCTTTTATAGATAGGATAGAGGCCTAGTACATGGGTGGGAGCCAGCTGGTTTGCCCTGAAGGGTGTCCTGGATCAGGATGACGGTTCCCTTGGGGTGTGAGGTGGCCCTGATGAGGGGCCTGTGGTGACAAGCACACTGCTCACCACCCCCAGCAACCCAAGTGGAGGTCCTGGTATCTGGAATTTATTTATGTTCTACAATTGAAACTTTGTAGCCTGGAGCGAAGCCAGCCTCCTGCTCGTCCAGGACCACAGCTATTTCTCTAGGTATATTTACCTTCTATAATTGAAACTTTGTAGCCTTGAGTGGAGGCCTAGGCCAGCTAGAGCTGCAGAAGCTTGGCTTCCTCCATCTCCAGGGAAATCTAAGCCTTGCTCCTAATTGGCTTGTGGGCGTGGCTTGTGAGTGTAGTGGAGGTATGGTCAATTTGCATATTACTCTTTTATTATATAGGATGCTTATTTTTTAATACCTACCCTTCTCTTTGCTTATGAGGTAAGTAAGGAATTGTTTGAGAAGCCTTCTAGATTGATACTGATAGGATGAGGGAAGGCTCACCAAGTTTTTTCAATCAGAGGTTAAAGTTTCCTCCTGGAGAAGAGTCAGTGTCATGGGTCAGGTAGCTGGGGAGAGAAGGCCTGTGGAGCAGGCCTCCCAAACATTGTTGTTTCATAACCCGGGGCTGTAGGAAAGACAACAGAGGCCCAGGCTCCTGGAAATAGGCCAGGGATTTTGTATTTACACTGTATTACAACCAACTTTGAGAATGGCTTGGAGTGGGGTAAAAATATTTCTCTGGTCTGCTTTTCTTTTCTTTTTTAAATAAATATTTTAGGCTTTACAGACAATCCAAATTAAATTGATTTCAGAGAGAAAGGGAGAGGGAGAGAGAGATAAAAACATCAATGATGAGAGAGAATTATCAATCACTTGCCTCTGGCATTCCCTGACTCCAAATGGGGATTGAGCCCATAATTCAGGCATATGCCCAGACCAGGAATTGAACCCATGTCCTCTTGGTTCATAGGTCAACATTTAACCATTGAGCCTTGCCAGCTTGGCTCTCTGATCTGCTTTCTTGAGCACAGTGAGTTATAAAGAGAAAGGGATAGAGGAATGGGAGGAGAAGGACTACCCTTCGTGAGAGCCCAGGTAATGAGTTGCTGCTTTTAGGTATTATCACACTGATGTTCACAGCAGCACATCAAGGTAAATATCATCTTTGTTTTACAGGTGACCAAGTTGAAATTCAGAACACTTATATATTTTTTCATTTAATTTTTTAAAATTACAGTTTATATCCAATGTTATTTTTATTAGTTTCAGGTATATAGAATAGTGGTTAGATAATATATACTTTGCAAAGTGTTCCCATGATATTTACAGTGACCACTTAGCACCATACATAGATATTCCAATATTATTGACTATATTCCTTATGCTGTCCTTTACATCCCTGTGACAATTTTGTAACTACCAATTTGTACTTAATCCCTTCACCTCTTTCATCCAATTACCCAAACTCTCCTGTCTGGCAACCACCAATCTTCTCTTTCTGTTTATGAGTTTGTTTTAAACTTGTTTGTTCATGTACTTTGTTATTTAGATTCCACATATAAAATGGATTCATATGGTATGCAAATTTCCCAAAGTGGCACAGTGTGTAAGAATCAAAATATGAACTTTTAAAATTTTGTTTGTATCTGAAGACCACATTCTTTCCATGCTATTCATAGTGTTGACTGTCTGAGCCTATTCAATAGCCGTTGAATGAAAACTGTAAATTTGCCTTCTTATTCTGCCACTTCCCCACTTGTAAGATGAAATTAATAATAGTAACTTATGGAGTTGCGAAAATTGAATAATATATGCAAACCACTTAAAACAGTACCAGGTATTGCTGTAGTAAGCTCCTAATGTCAACTATCATCACCATTATTACTGTAGTTCCTGCTATGGGATATGCATGCTGTTAGGTAGTGATACAAAGATAATAAGACATTCCTTGTCCTCAGGCAGTTTAGGAATGGTAGAAAGACCCCATGGTTGAAAGTAGGTTTTTTTTTCTTTTTAATTTCAGGAATGCATTATAAAATGTGAGTGAAGCCAGGTAGAAAAACAAAGTATGCCGAAATGTAGAGATGGAGCCTGTGGCAGGGACAGACATTCCACACTCAAGCTTCGCAGTGAATTCAAATTCAAACTTGTGCTTCTGAAAAACGTGCAATTGCTATATATTTGGATCATCAGGGCTCTAAAGATTCTTTACGCACTTAGGGTTTGCTGTATTTCTTTCCATCAAACCCATTTTTAGAACCCCCCATGATGACCTCTCTTTTCTTTTAAATTGAAATATTGTATGTAAGCACCGTGTTTGAGAAGCGTGACTTTATATTTTTTTATATAGAGAAAAGCTCTTTCAAGTCGGTGAAGATGGAGATTTTAGATCTTTAGAGTCTCCTTTATTTATTTATTTTTTAACCTTTCTTATGACTAACTAGTGGCCCAGTGCATGAAATTCATGCATATTAAAAGGGGATTAATTAAAGGCAATAATTTAATATTGCTATTTGCCCTTTCTCTATAATATAAATGCCAGAGATGAAAGAAAATTAGTAAAATGTATATGAAAACCTTCCTCTTGTCAGAGTCTGGGACACACCACAGGACCAGAGTCAAGTCCCCGCCCATTCACATTCTCCTGAAAATCGAGTGAGATACAGCCCTGGCCACCCACACCCACATTGGGCTAGATCCAGACCTGGCCATTCCCACCTTTATCAAGCCCCACCAGGCAGGGGACATAGCCTCAGGTCCCCTGGCCTGGCACCAGGACAGGAGGTGTGGCCTGAGGTCCCCCAGCCCAGACTAGGGCGGGGGGGGGGGGGCATGCCTTGAGGTCCCCCATCAAGCCCTGCCAGGTGTGGTGCATGGCCTGAGATCCCCTGTCAAGCCCTGCTAGGTGGGGGGCATGGCCTGAGGTCCCCTGTCAAGCCCCACAGGGGAAGGGGCGGGGGAGGCATAGCCTCAGGTTCCTGCTGATTGCTTGTTAAGGCTCCTTATGGGAACTTGGCCTCAGCTGTGGGTGTAGCCATCTTTGTGATGAGTGATGGTTAATTACCACATTCCCTCTTCATTGGATAGGATAAGCAAATTCCCCAGAATATAAATTCACCAGAAAAATTAAATAAGAAGTTGTTTAAATTTTACTACTCTGTGATATTAGAATTAAGATAATTATAGAAGGGTTACTAAAACTTTTTGGCTAAATTGAGGTTTTAAAAGTTTCTGAATTTCAGTGCTATCATTGAATCATGTATGAGTTACTATGAATTATTTACTTTTTTTTTATGTGGCCCTTAGGTATTAGCAATGCTGTCACAATGCTTTACATGAAGTACATATTCAGGAATGATGTTTGGGATAGACAGATGCATGAATGAGAGTAGATAGGAAACACGTACTGCTAAATTAGTAATTGAAGAACATTTTTGTGATATTTTACCATGTTGAATAAATTACTTTGGAAGACATGTACTGGAATCTGAAGAACATGTCTGTAAATTCTTTATTTATTTTGTGAGATTTTATTTCATTGGATTCTTTTTGGTGTCAATTCCTTAGAAAATCATTTTATTAGTTTGGTCTTCTTCATCTGTCTGGCTTCCAGATTTACTTTTGCCAGTCACTGACAGATTCTATACAGTAAAGTATGCTGCACTGTTTCATATTCCTCCATGGTTAATACTTTGGGAGCATATTTCTTATACTTCATTTCCTGTGAAACAAGACATATTTGGTGATATGAGTTTTTTATGTAAGCAGAGAATCATGGTGGTTGTATCATTTAGCACCACATTTCCTCTTACTTAAATGCATTTAAAAGTATTCAGGAATAATTAGATTTTGTGAAGAAATTATAGATATTTTTA
This sequence comes from Antrozous pallidus, assembly GCA_027563665.1. Lineage (NCBI taxonomy): Eukaryota > Metazoa > Chordata > Mammalia > Chiroptera > Vespertilionidae > Antrozous > Antrozous pallidus. The sequence continues at coordinate 22,244,661 of CM050518.1, read as the reverse complement.
TCAAAAGCAAAACTTTTGTTTTCTTTATGGTATTTGGCATTTAATATTTGTAATATATTCCACTGAGAACGTTTCATATGCTTTCCTAATTCACAGGGACAGTGTTGTTCTTAGGTGCATCTTTTTCTTTTTTAATTAAGACAATTTTTTAGAGCAATTTTAGGTTCACATAAAAATTGAAGGGAAGGTATAGAGATTTCACATATACCTTCTGTCCTCACATGCATAGCCTCCCCCATTATTAACATCCACCCCAAAAGGGGTACCTTTGTTCCAAATGACAAACCTGAATTGACACATCATTGTTACCCAGAATCCATACTTTACATTATGCTTCACTCTTAGTGTTGTAACTTCTACAACAAATTCATAATGGATACATCCAAGTGTTGTCTTTTCATGCCTTTTTATTTCTTAAAAATAGAGTCAAACCTGGCATTTTATTCTTTTTTTAATGTTTATTGTTCAGTTTATTAATAACATTGTTCCCCTTTTCCCCCCTATAGCTCCCCTCCTCCTGATACCCATCCCACCCTCTGCCCTCACCTCCCGCCACTGTCTTCTCCCATAGTTGCATGATTTTTGTCCAGTCTCTTGCTGCACCTCCCACACCCCTTTTCTCCCCAAGAATTGTAAGTCCATTCCCTCTCTATGTCTGTGATTCTGTTACATTCACTAGTTTATCGTGTTCATCAGCTTATTAATTCACTTGATTTTTAGATTCATTTGTTGATAGATGTGTATTTGTTGTTCATAATTTACACTTTTATCTTTTTCTTCTTCCTCTTCTTAAAGAATATCTTTCAGCATTTCATATAATATTGGTTTGGTGGTGATGAACTCCTTTAGCTTTATCTTATCTGCGAAGCACTTTATCTGACCTTCAATTCTGAATGATAGCTTTGCTGGATAGAGTAATCTTGGTTGTAGATTCTTGCTAATCATCACTTTGAATATTTCTTGCCACTCCCGTCTGGCCTGCATCGTTTCTGTTGAGAAATCCGATAACAATCGTATGGGTGCTCCCTTATAGGTAACTAACTGTTTTTCTCTTGCTGCTTTTAATATTCTCTCTTTATCTTTTGTTCTTGGCATTTTAATTATGACGTGCCTTGGTGTGGTCCTCTTAGGGTTCCTATATATTGGGGTTCAGTGTGCTTCTTGGATTCTTAAGTCAATTTCTTTCACCAGGTGTGGGAAGTTTTCAGTCACTATTTCTTAAAATAGGTTTTCATTGTCTTGCTCTCTCTCTTTTTCTGGCATCCCTATAATTTGGATGTTGGTATGCTTGAGGTTGTCCCAGAGGCCCCTTACACTATCTTCAATTTTTTGGATTCTTTTGGTTTCTTGCTTTTCCAGCTGAGTGGATTTTACCTCTTTGTATTTCAAATCTTTAACTTGGTTCTTGGGGTGCCCTGAGTACTTTTAGGTCTTTGTATAATATTTTTTATTTCAGTTAGTGTATGCTTAATTTCTGGTTGGTCCTTTTTCATATCCTTGAGAGTCTCTTTCATATCCTTGTAGGTCTCGTTCATTTCCTTGTAGGATTCATTCAGTTCCACATTGGTCTTACTCATTTCCTTGCAGGTCTCATTCATTTCCTTGAGGGACTCATTCATTTCCCTGTAGGTCTTGCTTATTTTCTTATAGGACTCAATCTTTTCTAGGAGCCTCTTGAAAAGCCTTATAACCGTGGTTTTGAATCCCATGTCCAGTCATTTTTTCCCCTCCATTTCTGTCACATCTGATTTCTTTCCATGTCTCTGCATGGTGGCTGCTTCCCTGAGTTGGTCAATTAGCTTTGTGTGGTAGACATCCTACAAGGGACAGTGGCTCAGCCTCCCCAGTTACCTGAGGTGGATATGGGTTGCACAGTCTTGTTGAAGTTAAGCTCAGGTTAATCGTTGTTAGCACTTGGAGGGGTTGACCTCCAGGCCAATTGTCTGTGAAGTTCAGCTGTGCTCAGGTTGGATGGGCGGAGTCTCTGGGCCAAGCAGACAGCATTAGCTCAGCCCTATGTGGCCCCAGGGACTCTGTGCCGGGGGCAATGGCCGCTGGCACCTCTGAGAGAGAGCCGCTGCTGAGCTCCACCAGCTGCTGGAGAATTTAGCCTCTCCCCAAATGAGTCTGCACACCCAATGTCTCACCCAGGGTCGCAAAAAAATGCAGTCTGATGGTTTCCCGAATGAAAGAGCAAGTCACGAGTGCTCTCTGCGAGGTCAGGCAGATGCGCTGTTCCCAAGTTCATGCGCACTCTGCACAAGCTCGCCTTCTCCACAAGCCGGCAGACCCCTGCAGCACCCGAGCTTCGGCATGCCCTCCCACTGTGCAGTTTTTACCCCGTATGATAGTGGGTTCCCTGGACTTTGCCCAGAGCTGGAGAATGAGTCCAGTGGGACGTGTTTGTCTCCCCTGTTCGAGAAACCTGGCTGGTTTTCAGCCGCCCACCCTATCCTCTGGCGTGCGCACTCCTCCAAACCTCTCTCTGCGCATATCTTCAACGCTGTCCTCAGCCGCTCCTCCGAGGCACAGTGTCTTATCTTCACTTTTATTTGTGGAATTTTCAGTCAGCCAGCTTTCCAGTGATTCTGGATGGTGTTTGTTCTTTAGTTAAGTTGTAGTTTTAAAATTGCTGTGTATGGTGGCAAGATAGGTGTTTTACGTATGCCGTCATCTTCGTTCTCCTCTGGTATTTTATTCTAAATAAATTCCAAACCTTAAGTTTGATAAAATACTATGACTTTCTCATTATATTTAGTTACGTTATGAACATCAATGTATCTTATGTATATAAAATTATTGATTTCTTTTTATCAGTCAATGGTTAAACAATTTTTCTCTCTCTCCACTTCTCATATCCTCTTCCCCTTTTCATCTTCTCTGTCTTCTTTTCTTTCTCCACTTTTCTCCTTTTTCCTTATTCTCTTTCTCTCTTCTTGATTCTCTGATTTTCCCACCTCTTTCTTATTTATTATACTAAAAATATAAAAAAATGAGGCTGGAGATGATTTTTATAAAACTAATAATGCTGATGCAGAACTAAGGACTACATTTAAAAGTTGGGTTTCCACATGCATTTGAATTACGAAGCAGTGTAGATGTTATCTAACTTGCTTCCCCCACCCCCATGCTTACATCTAATAAATAAATGCCCAACTATGCCTTAAAAGTCTTATGCAGTAATAAACAACCTTAAGCTTGTTATAGTGAATGGTATATAGTAACAACTCAGTGTTAAGTATTTACTTAGAGATTATTATCTTTCTTCTAAATGTAGGTAATCCCCGCCCCCTCAGCAGACTTTAGTCTAAATAACTGAAGAGAACATGCAACTATTAGAAAGAAGGGATTTTTCACCCCCTTCTCTGGCTCTCATTTATGACCAGTATAAGCATACAATATAATTGCCCTTTGTTCTTTCTGAACTTTCTTCTTCTCTCCTAATTTTTGTCTTCTAAATGATTTTCCTTTAAAGGAAAAGACTTCTTAGCTGGAAATCAATTCAGATAATACAGTATATTTTAAGGTAGTAATTTTTTATTGGTTAGAAAAGTTCTTTAGCAATAAAAAGAAGAATGAGGAAAGGGAGAGAGAAAAATGATGAGGAATTCAGTCAATTGTGAATTTACTGACAAGGAGTAGAAGGGAAGATAGAGAAGAAAATATAGTTGTGACAATGACATATTCTATTTCAAAAGAGCAGGGTTTATGATTCCGCAACAAACTAATCATGTAGTATCACTCATGATAGCAGAAATTTCCTCACTTGTTATATGTAGTAGAGGGATAATACCCCAAATTTTTCTTCTCTGAAAAGTGTCATTTTTATGGGAATTTTTTGCATCATATATATCACTTTTGTTAAAGTTTATAACTTAAAAATTGCCTTTTTATAGAAATATATTTACTATAAAAATGAATAGAAATATTCAGAGATACAACAAGAGTAAAATTAAAAATATTTGCAACCTGCCACTCCAGTGATTTAGCAACCTGCTCCAGGCTACAAAGTTTCAATTGTAGACATAGATTAATCCCAGATACCAGGGTCTCCACTTGGGTCGCTGGGGAGGCATGGCCTGCCTGCAAACCTCCACAGGCCCCTTGCCCAGGCCGCCCCTCACCCCAAGGGAACCCCCACCCTGATCTGGGACACTCTTCAGGGCAAACCAGCTGCCATCCCCCCATGCACCAGGCCTCTATCCTATCTAATAAAAGAGTAACTTGCAGATTGACCATCACTCCAATACAAAAGAAGGCTGCCCCCATGTGGTCAAAGATCCTGCCCCCATGTGGACACAAATTGCCACCATAAGATGGCCAGCATGGGAGGGCTGTTGGGAAGTTCCAGACCCTGTAAGAGAGGGTAATTGTGGGCGATCAGGCCAGCAGGGGAGGGCAGTTGGGAGGGACCAGGCCTGCAAGGGATTGCAGTTGGGGGTGAGCAAGCCTGCAGGGGAGGGCAGTTAGGGGTGACCAGGCTGGCAGAGGACGGAAGTTGGGGGCAAACAGGCTGGCAGGGGAGCAGTTTAGACATCAATTAGGCTGGCAGGGTAGTGGTTAGGAGGTGATCAGGCTGGCAGGCAGAAGCAGTTAGGGGCAATCAGGGAGGCAGGCAGGTAAGCAGTTTGGAGCCAGCAGTCCTGGATTGTGAGAAGGATGTTCGTTTGGACATCCCTCCAGGGGTCCCATATTGGAGAGGGTGCAGGCTGGGCTAAGGGACATTCCCCACCCCCAATGCATGAATTTGTGCACTGGGATTCTAATATATATATATAATCTCCTCACCTGAGAATTTTCCCCAATGATTTTTAGAGTGAAAGAGAGGGAAAAGTGGGGAGGAGGGGAAGAGAGAGAGAAACATCAAGGTGAAAAGGACATGTAAGCAGGTTTTCATCATTGTATGCTTCTTAATCTTTCATATTAACAAATTTGCTTTGAGTACAAGTTGAAATCAGACTGAATGGGTAGATATACTTATAGACATAAATATAATTATAGATAGATATCATTAATCAACTCTTCATTTTATCATCTGATTGAAATGAACTTTGAGGATTAAAATTAGGTAAGAACAAATATTATACATAGGACTTTTCTTGGTACCAACACAATGTTTGAGAAGAAAGTTCTAGGAATAATAAGAGGAGGAGTGATGAATTTAGCAGACCTTTCATTAGTGATAAGATGTGATTGCTAGAAAGGAAAATCATCTTGGGTGAGAAATGAAAACAGTGGTGACAATACAATCTTTGGATAGAAAAAGACAGTGGAAAATCTGTTTAGTCATTGGCAGGTGACCCCAGAAGGTTTAGTACAATTAAACAAAATAGAAGTATTCAAAATATGAAGAGTGAAAGACAAGTCCATCTGGGAATGTTGAGAAGAAATGAAGTCCAAAGTTTCAACTATTTTGTGATCATCATATATAATAAAAGGCTAATATGCAAATTGACTGAACAGCAGAACGACCAGTCACTATGATGCACACTGACCCCCAGGGGGCAGACACTCAATGCAGGAGCTGCCCCTGATGGTCAGTGTGCTCCCATAGGGGAGCACTGCTCATCCAGAAGCCGGCCTCTCCTGCCTTCCTCTGCAGCAGCTAAGCTGGCAGTCGAACATTTCCTTGAGGTTTACTGGACAGCGAGAGGGTGCAGGTTGGGCTGACAGGATCCTCCTACCACCTCTCCTCCCGCCCCCCGTGAGTGCACAATTTTCGTGCATCAGCCTCTAGGGTGTGTTAAGTATGTGGCTGTGGGTGGTGCCTGTTCCAAGAGCATATTAAGATATTTTTCATATACAATCTTTGTGCAGATATTGAGCACAGATCATATAAAAATATTATATTGATTCTCAAAGAAAATAATATAAATACCTCAGCATGTGGTTTCTGGATGTATAAAACTGAAAATAATTAAGTGGCAAATGATCCACAAACTATTTTCAGTGACAATGTACTATGTATATTCTGTGATTGAAAAAAGCTAAAGTAAGAGATAATATGTCCTTGGTAAAAAGATATTCATTATACAAATTTAAAATTTAAAATTAAAAAATATGTGTTATTTATAAATTTGGTTCAATTAAAAAAGTGAAGCAAATATTTTAATGATGTATTTATGTAGTGTCCAAAGTGAAGAACCCTATTTTCCCCTGTTCTTTTTCTGCCTGCTGACTCTTGTTTTAAATTCTAATTTCAACATTTTGCCAGTTTGGAGAAATGATTTATTAGCTGCTCTGTGAAGAAAGTGAACATGTGTTAGAAATATTTTAAATACACAAGTATTAGGAAGAAAGGGCAGGCCAATTTCCCAAGACTTTGAACAAATGCTACCTTATTTCTTAATAGCAGTAGATATTAAAAAGCTCTGAAAGATAAAGGGCTCTTTTTCTTTCCTCCTGCTGCGGATGACTTGGTTGTGTCTGATTTTGTATTGATGTCATCAGTATTGACTTGAAACATGCCTTGGGTCCTGTTTTCATTGTGCCTTAGGAAATGTTCTAGCCAGTTTTTGTTGCAGGGTGAGAACTTTTTGGATGATGCGAATATCATCAGCAAATGGGCACTGGAAATAGAACCTGTCAGGGTAGGTTCAGTAACTGAATAATACCTTTACCTGTTTTATCAGTGAGCTGTGCTGAAGCTTTCCTTGGGGGACTCTGGCCCCACATTCCCTGGACTGCCTGGACCTGTTCATGTTCCCCCATGCCACGGGTTGTATAATAACTCATTCTGGTCTTTGGAAGCAATATGTAACAAATGTCTATTTTAGTGTCTATCATGTGTGTCATAATTACTTGTTTACAAGTCATTCTCCCCTGATAAATTGTGAGGTCCTTGAAGATGAAACCTAAGTGCTTTTATTTGCAGCTCCCTAGCATCTAGCCCTGGGTGACAGGGAAAGCTCTAGGAAGGACCCTGGAAGGTGCCTCAGGGAGCTCTTGGCTGTGTTTCACAGCTGAAATCTCTGTTAATTTGAGTTAGAACAAGAGCACATTGTTTTGAATGGAAAGTTCTAGTGAGATTCATTCTTCATCTAGAAAAATGGAAATGTATATTTATATGTCATTTATATATATATATATCACATGACTATTATATATATATATATATATATATATAAAACATTGAAATTAATCTGAAACATTTCTTTAATAACATTTCAAATTCAAGAAAGGTAATTGGTTCAACTGATTCAGATGCCTTTAGTAAAAGTTCCTACTGGAATTCCTTCCTTTTATATGTCTTTTCCTGTGTATTTTATTCTTTCTTTATAAATAAATTAGAAACCCATTGCAGAAAGATTCCTGCAAGAATAGGACTTCCTGCAGCCTAAGCAAAACTCTCTCCCATCTCCACTGCCTCACTCTCTCTCTGTCTCCATTGGCTTGCTCCCTTCCATCTTCTCTGCCTCCCTCCCTCCCATCTCCTCTGCCTCACTCCCTCCCTTCTCCACTGCCCCACCTGCTTTCCTCCCTTCTCCCCAACCCCACTTGCTTGCTTCTCTGCAGCTTTGCTCCCTTCTGCAATGCTTGGCTTCCTTCTATGCTGTCTTCTGCACCAGGATATGCAAATTAACTCCATCTTGATTGGGTTACTTTGCATACTCTCTCTGATTGGCTTGTGGGTATAGTGGAGGTATGGTCAATTTGCATATCACTCTTTTATTAGATAGGATAATATTATAGGTGCCTTTTCATCAGTATGCTATTTCATATATAAATTGTCTCTGGTATAAGTCATTCATAACTTTTAGAACTTTTTTAAAGTTTTAACTTTTAAGTCTTTGACTAGGGAATCCACAGACATGACTGATAAAAATAGATATTTACTTCCACTTCATTCAGACTTAAGCCTTCAAACTTGCGTCATTTGAGCAAAGACAGATGTGTTACTGACTTTATTAATCTTAAGAGATCCACTGACTCTTTGGTAATCCATTTCACCACATTTTATTAATTTTTGTTCTGTGTGGTTAAGCTCATTTTAGAAAGCTTTCTTTAAAGTTAAAAATTATCTTTCAATTACAGTTGACATACATTATTTTATTACTTTCAGGTGTACACTCCAGTGATTAGATATTATATAACCTAGAAAGCTTTACAATCCACTATATGCTTTTCTCAAAACAAGCAGAATTAATTTCTATTATTAATATGTAACTTATGAAAGTTCTCTATTATTTTAATATTTAAACAATTTAATTATATCACCTTTTAAATTAGAATCTCTGTGGCTATGTCACAGTTACACTCATCTCTTTTAAATATGTATTTAAGAAATGATTGTATATTTTTTTCACATACAACCAGGAATTCACCTCTCAATTTTCTTGAAAAACTATGCAGGTGTGGGGCATAATATTTGTTACAGCTGTTGTTTACTGCTTCTTTTGAATCTATTTCCCAAGTGAAATAGAGAGACAGTATTTTAAGAAATGTATTACCCCCTTGGCTTTTTCTCCCTCTTTCTGAGAGGTTATTTTTATTTGCAATATTGCTTAACTGTAGAATGCTAGAATTTCTAACCCATTTCCTCCAGATTGTTAGCTTACTAACCTGAACAAAAATTGATTCTTATTGTACTGAAAATGACATTTCCTGACTATATGTATATAAACATGCTAATCCAGTTTTGAGGTCCCATTAAATTTTTATCATCAATGTCAAGAAATATTAATCTGTAAGTATAATCATTCCAAAAGTTTACTATGAAAGTGTTTTAAAGTTGCATTTAATTCCATTTTATTTATACTCATTATTTATTTTTTATATTTACATGGCTTTCTATGTCATCCATGTAGCAAGAAAAAAAATCAATGTTGAAATTAACTTTTGCAATTTCTTCTTTCCTGAAACTACCTTTTCTTTTGAAGATTGGATTTTATATGATCTGTGGAGTTGCTGATTGCCAGCTACTGAAAGACAATATCTAAAATACAATTTCTGACTGGCATAAATGAATCTACTTTGCAATAGCCAATGTAATTTCGCTTAAGGGTCATTATGAGCAGATGGCTGGCTCTTCATCTTCACAGATTTTAAGGTTTCAGTAAATTATACTTTTTGTCATATTTTCCATGTATCTGAAAAATATTAATTTTAGCAATATTGAAACCTTTATTAAGATTATCCTGTGTGTCAAGAGCTGGTCTTTTGACCTGTACATTCTGGTATAGTATGATATGTACTATATATCACCTGTAGTATAATAGTCATGTTAATTGATAAAGCAAGTTAATTGAATAACTCATCAAAAAAATGAATTAAAATTGGGTGCATCCAAATTAGATATATTCTGGGACTGACTTATCACAATAATAATCTAAAAAATAACTCTCTGAGAGGATCCTATAATTAATTTAAGATGATAAGCTTGCACAACAGATGATTTGTAGTCTCTACATATACATATAGCATGATAAGACATTATATTTTCATTTTTTAAAATGTTTTTATTGATTTTAGAGAGAAATAGATACACATTGTTGAGAAAGAATCATGGATTGGCTGCCTCCTGCATGCCCCCTACTGGTGATTGAGCCCATGACGTAGGCACTTGATGCCCTAGTTCATGTGTCAAAGCTCACTGCTGGCTGAGCTAAAACATTTTATTTATTTATGTATTCATTCATTCATTTATCTATCTATCTATCTATCTATCTATTTATTTATTTATTTAAAAATATATTTTATTAATTTTTTACAGAGAGGAAGGGAGAGGGACAGAAAGTCAGAAACACTGATGAGAGAGAAACATCTATCAGCTGTCTCCTGCACACCTCCTACTGGGGATGTGCCTACAGCCAAGGTACATGTCCTTGACCAGAATTGAACCTGGGACCTTTCAGTCTGCAGGCTGACGCTCTGTCCACTGAGCCAAACCGGTTTCGGCAGAGCTAAAACATTTTAAAAGGAGGTAAAATTACATACAAATTGTATATTTAAAATTATGAGTAAGCGGTCATCAATCTACAAACACTATAATTGTTTGAACATTGAATGAATGAATCAATAAATGGATTACTGGATGAGTAAAATGCCATCCAAAAAGATGTTATTATAAATTCAAATATAGTTGTTAAGTTGTTGTAGTACTTATAGTAGAAGGAGCAGTCTAATAAGAAACAAAATAAAATAACAGGTGTCTTTTAAAAATAATTAATACATAATAAATAATATGTAGAAAAGTTTTAGGCTTATACAAAGATTGAGCAGAAAGTACAGGGTTCCATAAACTCCCTAGCACAAACCTTACTGCTCACAATTCCCCATATTATTAACATCTTGCATTACTGTGGCATATTTGTTAAAATTATTGAACCAACCTTGATTCATTACTATTAATTATAAGTCTATAATTTACATTAGGGCTCACTATTTGTGTTGTAGAGTTCTATGGGTTTTGCCAAATTCATGTCATAATGGTGAATATGGTATCATGCAGAATAGTTTCACTGCTTTAAAAATCCCCTGTGCTTCAGCTACTTATCCTACCCTTCTAGTCTCCCAATATTTAACGATCATAGATCTCTTTGCTATCTCTATAGTTTTGCCTTTTCTAGAATTATGTAGAGTTGGAATTAGACAGTATATGTATTTTTCAGACTATCTTCTTTCACTAGCAGTATGCATTTAAGATTTTTCCATTATTTTTGATTTCTTAATAATTCATTCTTATTGCAGTATAATTGAATAAAAGAGTAATATGCAAATTGACCATACCTTCACCACACCCACCAGCCATGCCCACCAGCCACGCCCACCAACCATGCCCACCAGCCAATCAGGAGTGCAGACGGGGCCAAGGCGGCCTGGTCCGCAGTGGGTGGGGCTGATGCGGCCTGGGCTGTGGGGGGTGGGGCCATGGGTGGCGGGGTCAAGGTGGCCTGTGTGCACAGACCAGAGAGAAGGCCTGGGCCGGGTGGGGAGGGGGGTGGGCGGAGTTGAGGGCCGTGCTAGTCGGGCTTGAGCTGGCTGGGGTGAAGGCCTGGGCAAGGGGGAGGGGGGCATGGCTGGGATAGAGCCAGTCATCAGCCCCATTTCAGGGCAATGGCTGGGGGCACAAGGCTTAAAGCCTCGGCCAGAGGCTTTAGGCCTTGGGCAGGCTGGGGTGAGTGCTTAGTAGGACATCTCCTGAAGGCTTCCAGTATGTGTGAGGGGGCAGGTTGGGCTGAGGGATCACCCAACCCCACTGCACAAATTTTGTGCACTGGGCCCCTAGTTGACATATAACATTATATTAGTTTCGGGTATACAACATAATGATTTGATATTTGTATATATTATGAAATGCTCACCTTTTAAATATATAATACAATATTATTAACCATAACCTTTTAAATCTGCAATATAGTATTTTTAATTATAGCACCTTTTGTATACATAATACAGTATTATTATTTACTAGAGGGCTGGTGCCCGAATTTGTGCACCAGTGTAACTGGTGCACAAATTCAGATGACTGGGTGCCTCTGAATGCACTCTTTCCAATCTGGGACCCCTCGAAGGATGTCTGACTATCTGATCCCAATGATATTGGGCCAAAACGGGCAGTCAGACATCCCTCTCACAATCCAGGACTGCTTGCTCCTAATCACTTGCCTGTCTGCTTGCCTCATTGCCCCTAACCACTCTGTTGCCAGCCTGATTGATGCCTAACTGCACCCCTACCAGCTCAATTGCCCCTAACAGTGTGCCCTGCTGGCCTGGTCACCACCAACTGCCCTCCCTACAGGCCTAGTAACCGCCAACTGCCCTCCCCTGAAGGCCTGGTTGCCCCCAACTGCCCTATCCTGCTGGCCTGGTTGCCTCTAATTGTTCTCCCCTGCAGGCCTGGACCCCTCCCTAACTGTCCTCCCCTGCAGGCCTGGAAGCCCCCAAGTGCTTTCCCCTGCTGGCCTGCTCTTCCCTAACTGCCCTCCCCTGCAGGCCTTCCCCCCCCCCCCACACACACCCAACTGCCCTCCCCTGGAGGCCTAGTTGCCTCCAATTGCCCTCCCTTGCTGGCCTAGTCAACCCAAACTGCCCTCCCCTGCAGGCCTGGTTCCCCCAACTGCCTTCCACTGCAGGCCTGGTCGCTCCCAACTGCCCTCCCCTGCAGGCTTGGTCCACACCCTCTCAGCTGCCCTCCCTTGCAGGGCTGGTCCTTCACCATTGCCCTCCCTAGTCGGGCTGGTCCTTCCACAACTGCCTTCCCCTGCCAGCCATCTTGGGTCCACATGGGGATGGCCATCTTGTGTGTTGGAATGATAGTCAATTTGCATATTAACTCTTATTATATAGGATTTAAGTGATTAAGACACCACCATATTATAGTATTAGTGTTTTCTGAATTTCATTATCTTACCTTTATCAGTGCGTTTTATTTATTTTTTATCTTTTAAAAATATTTTAATCTTTATTGATCAGTTTATTAATTACAATATTCCTCCTTTTTCCCCCTATAGCTCCTCTCCACCCAGTATCCATCCCACCCTCTGCCCTTACCTCACCCCCACTGTCCTCTTCCATAGGTATATGATTTTTGTCCAGTCTCTTGCTGCACCTCCTACATCCCTTTTCTCCCCAAGAATTGTCAGTCCATTCCCTCTCTATGCCCATGATTCTGTTATATTCACCAGTTTATCCTGTTCATCAGATTTTTAATTCACTTGGTTTTTAGATTCATTTGTTGATATATGTGTATTTGTTGTTCATAATTTTTCTTCTTCCTCTTCTTAAAGAATACCTTTCAGCATTTCATATAATACTGGTTTGGCAGGGATGAACTCCTTTAGCTTTTTCTTATCTGCGAAGCACTTTATCTGACCTTCAATTCTGAATAATAGCTTTGCTGGGTAGAGTAATCTTGGTTGTAGATTCTTGCTATTCATCACTTTGAATATTTCTTGCCACTGCTGTCTGGCCTGCATAGTTTCTGTTGAGAACATATGGGTGCTCCCTTGTAGGTAACTAACTGTTTTTCTCTTGCTGCTTTTAATATTCTCTCTTTGTCTTTTGCTCTTGGCCTTTTAATTATGATGTGTCTTGGTGTGGTCTTCTTTTGATTCCTATAGTTTGGGGTTCTGTGTGCCTCCTGGACTTTTAAGTCAATTTCTTTCACCAGGTGGGGGAATTTTTCATTCACCGTTTCTTCAAATATGTTTTCAGTATCTTGCTCTCTCTCTTTTTCTGGCACCTCTATAATTTGGATGTTGGTATGCTTGAGATTGTCCCAGAGGCCCCTTATACTATCTTCAATTTTTTGTATTTTTTTTTTGCTTCTTGCTTTTCAGGCTGAGTGGATTTTGCTTCTTTGTATTTCAAATCTTTGACTTGATTCGTGCAGTCTTCTAGACTGCTTTTACGTTTTTGTATAATATTTTTTATTTCAGTCAGTGTATGCCTAATTTCTAGTTGGTCCTTTTTCATATCCTTGAGGGTCTCGCTCATATCCTTGAAGGTCTTGCTCATATCCTGGAAGGTCTCATTCATATCCTTGAAGGTCTCATGAAGTTCATTGGCTTTTTCTAGGAGCCTATTAAAAAACCTTATAACCGTAATATTGAACTTTATGTTCAGTCGTTTTTTTCCTCCATTTCTTTCAAATGTGATTTCTTTCCATGACTCTGCATTTTGGCTGCTTCCCTGAATTGGACAATTAGCTTAGTGTGGTAGATGTCCTCTAGGGGACAGTGGCTCAGCCTCCCCAGTTACCTAAGATGCATAATCTTGGTGTTGCCATTTATGGGTTGCACAGTCTTGTTGTAATTAAGCCTAGTTTATTGTTGGTAGTACTAGAAGGATTTGACCTCCAGGCCAATTGGCTGTGAGGATCAGCTGTGTTTATGCTGTGAGAGCCATGTGCTCAGGTTGGATTGGCAGAGTCTGGGATGAGCAGGAAGTCTTGTTTTCCTGGTAGCTCCACCCTATGTGGCACTTGGGTCCCTGCGTCTGGTGGTAATGACAAAATGCTCCTCTGAGAGAAAGCTGCTGCTGAGCTCTACCCGCTGCTGGACAATTCAGCCTCTCCCCAAATGAGTCTGCACACCCAAAATCTTACCCAGGGATATAAAACAATGCAGTCTTGTGGTTTGCCTTCTTTCTTTCTTTTTTTCCCTCCCAAACGAGAGAGCAAGTCACGAGTCCTCTCTGCACACTTGTGCACTTTTGCAGTTCCCAAGTTTACATGCCCTCTTCACAAGCTTGCGGATCTCTGCAGCAACTGAGTTTCAGTGTGCTTCCTTTTTACTGTCCAGTTTCACCCTGTATGAGTGTGGGTTCCCCGGACCTCACCCGGAATTAGGGAATCAGTGCAGTGGGACACCTTTGCTCTCTTCCCATTCGAGAAAACCGGCCAGGTATCCAGCCTCCCGCTCTTTTCATTTGCGCATATGGCTCCGAACCTCTGACTCTGCGTGTATCTGCAACTTTGCCCTTTGCAGCTCCTCTGAGTCACAGTGTTCTATCTTTGCTTTTATTTGTGGAATTTTCACTCAGCCAGCTTGCCAGTGATTCTGGATGATGTCCGTTCTGTCGTTTAGTTGTAGTTTTGAAATTGTTGTGTGGGGCAGCAGGATAGGTGTTTACCTATGCTGCCATCTTGGTTCTTCCTCTACCAGTGTGTTTTATATTTTCATATTACTAGTTTCCTTAGGTTTCAGCTTGAAGAACTTCTTTCATGATTTTGTGTAAGACAGTTCTAGTGGTGATGAATTCCCTCAGCTTCTGTTTGTCTGGGAAAATATCCTTTAATTCTGAAAACAACTTGACTAGGTAGAGTAACCTTGTTTGGCAAGATTTCTTTGTTGTTGTTTTGTTTTATTTTAGTGATTTGAATATATCATTCTACTCTCTCCTGGCTTGTGTAGTTTCTTCTGAGAAATCCAATGAGAGCCTCAGGGATTTTCATTTATATGTGTACAGTGATTTTTTTTGGTTTGTTTTTTTATTCTACTTTTGAAATTCTCTCTTTGTCATTGATTTTAGACCCTTTTATTCTAATGTGTCTGGGAGAAGATCTTTTGGGGGTGGAAATTTGTTTCAGACTTTAGGGGCTTCATAAATTTGGATGTCTAAATCTTTCCTGAGATTTGAGAATTTCTCAGCTATTATTTCTTAGCATCCTGCTTTTTTCTCCCGCTCTTAATTTTTTCTGGGAATCTAGTAATGCATGTTTTCCTTTTTGGTATCTTATAGCTCAGGAAGGCTTTCTGTTTTTATTTGTTTGTTTGTTTGTTTGTTTGTTTGTTTTCATTCTCCTCTCACTGGGTAAGTTGAAACAACCTGTTTGTACTTCACAAATTCTTTCTTCTTGATCAAGTCTACTGTTGATACTCCTTATTGCGTTTTAATTATTTTCATTATATTTTTCAGCTGCAGCATTTGTTTGTTTTTTATGACCTTCTTTCCATTTGTTTCTTTTCTTTCTTTGTTCCTTTCATGGCTTCTTCTCTTTCTCTTCATTGCTCTTTTGTATCTCCATTGTGCAAAATTGTACCTTTTGATATACAGTTCTTGCATATTTGATTCTGTTTAAAAAATTTTCCCCATTCTTTATTCTTTTCAGTTTTAGAAGTTTCTATTAACATTTTCTACCACACTGATATTTTTTCCTTGGTCATGTCCATTAAAGGCATTTTAAAAATATCTGTTACAGTGTTTTTTATTTTTAATATTTTCTAGAAAATTTCCCCTAGAATTTACTTTTCTCAGCTTACATTATCTATCTGTTCTTGCATGTTGTCTCTCTTTTTCATTAGAGCTCTAAACATATTAATCATGTTTTGTTATATTCCTAAGTTGATAGTTTAAAAATATCTGGCATATGTTCTTCTGATTTTTATGTTTCATTTGTCTTTTCTGACTGCATTTTTTCTTTTCAGCATGCCTTATAATTTTTGTTGAAATTATAATTTTTGTTTGAAACCAAGACATGACATGTTATATAAAAGGAACTGAGGTAAATAGGCCTTAATGTAAGATTTTATCTATGTGTAGCTTGGCGTTAGGTTGTGTTACTATTTACTGTACTTCTAGGTGTTTAAGCAAAAATTTCCCATAATGTCCTTGTTTTTGTGTCTGTTGTTTTGGGTTTTCCTAAAGACTTCTTAAATAGGGGCTGGGTCTTGCTGTTCTTTCAGCTATAATGCACTGTTATTATACAGAAGCCTGATGTTGATGTGGTACTAAGGTGTAAGGGAGAGAAAAAAGTCTATGATTCTATGGTTAGGATTTACTTTTTATATAAATCTGTTTCCCTCTACTATAACCTTTACAAGTACTCTACTGTCTTTATTCCTATACTAGGGGCCTAGTGCACAAAATTTGTGCATTGGGGGTGGGTGATCCCTCAGCCCAACCTGCCCCTTCACACATCCTGGGAGCCCTCAGGGGATGTCCTATTGACCATTCACCTCCAGCCTGCCCAAGGCCTAAAGCCTCTGGTCAAGGCTTTAGGCCTTGGGCACCCAGCCATTGCCCTGCAATGGGGCCGATGGCTGGCTCCATCCCAGCCATGCCCTCTCCCACCCCCAGGCCTTTGCCCCAGCAGCTCTCACCTGGTTAGCACGGGTCTCGGCCCTGCCCCCTCAGCCCAGGCCTTCTCCCTTGCCAGCGCTTGCTGGCCACCTCGACCCTGCCCGTCCCCCACCCCCTCACACACCCCCGCAGCCCTTGCCGCATCAGCACCCCCCCCCCCCCCCCCGGCCCAGGCCACACACTCACTGGCTGGCTCCACCCCAGCTCCTGATTGGCTGGTGAGCGTGGCTTTGTGGGTATAGCAAAGGTACAGTCAATTTGCATATTACTCTTTTATTAGATAGGATGAGATAGAAGAGGTGGTTGGACTTTGGCATTTTCTTCCCATGGCCATGGCTAAAGGAGGCTAGAGTTGGATGTTTTCCTTCCTCTTGATCAATTTAGGCTCTGATAAAAATTCAAAGTGGGTTAGTCTCAAGTAAAAAACTTTTCTTTGAGTGTGATTTTTCTAATTAATATATCTTGGAAAATGTATGATGACTTATTCAAATTTTGCCTAAAATCTGGGAAAATATATACTAGGTGAGAATTTTAAAAACTCTCTTCTGAATTATGTTTGTAAACTTAATTATATCACCTTTGAGACATTTTTTAGATGTCTTTTAGAGCGTGGGCATTTGTTGGATGAAGTTGCTAACTTAATGACTTAAGGGTAA
Organism: Antrozous pallidus; assembly: GCA_027563665.1. Classification (NCBI taxonomy): domain Eukaryota; kingdom Metazoa; phylum Chordata; class Mammalia; order Chiroptera; family Vespertilionidae; genus Antrozous; species Antrozous pallidus. The sequence goes on along the minus strand of CM050518.1, from coordinate 22,227,481 downwards.
AGTAGGTTTTATCCTGTGATCCTAATTCTTAATGAATTGTTTGTTAACACTAAACTCCAAATAAGTATAAACATATTTCCAGTAGATAATCTGGATATATGTATCTTGTAAATATTTCTAACAGATGTTAATTATACATGAAAGCTTAGGTTGAGTCATGGATATCCCAATACCAATATCTCAAATATGGAATCCAGAATGAATCAAACTTGCACCTGATTTTCTCTCTGATTTATTAGAGATGTTTATCTGATATAATACTATTAATCATAGAATTTTAAAAGTGTCAGTAGTGACAGAAGGCGTTTTAAAAATGTGGAGTTTCTGTAAATATTCAAAATAATTAAAATGCATAAAAAGCAGGCAACAGATGGTAAAAGTGTGTGTGACTTTTTTACTATCTAGTTTTAAATGATAATGTGTACAGTTAAGATGGTGACCTTTAGTGATGATTTCTTCAGATATACAAAGTAGAATGTGCTCTCTGGACTTGCTATTATTTGGCAATTTTAGAATCAATATGAAAATACTTTCCTAATGCTTTACTTATAACTTTACTATTATAATATAAAATGAAAAACTGACTGTCACTTTGGTTTTCTTTTCTCTCAAATTTATCTCTTTCTTTCAACCAAAAGGTTTGAAAAATTAGCTGACAAATAATGTTGTTTCCATAGCGTTGTGATTTTCCAATTAAACTTTAAAAGTTATGTACTTTTTAAACTTTCTTAATTTAAAAACTGCTTTTGAATGTGAAGAGAAATGCCATGCTCTTTGGTATCATTGCATTTCTAAGTAACTTAAAACTATTCACTTTTATTGTTTTTTATCTTTATATTCTAAAAAAAAAAAATACAGTCCTATATCTGAGTTTCTTTTCCTGTTCATGACAGTGGATTTTTGAAAATTCAATTTTTTTGGTTATCTATTGATTATCTATTATGTGAGAAACTACCTCCCATGTTAGTAGTTTAAGGAAATAACTATTCTAGCAGCAAGAAAGATTAAGTCTTTAGGAGTAAATTTAATGAGGGATGGGCAAAACCTCTACTGGAAAAAATAAATATTCTTGAAAAATATGACTAGAGTTAGACAAATAGAGAATGACTTCTGTTTTTCATATAGATACTCAACATTTTGAAAATGACAGTTCCTCTAATATTAATGTAATTACTGTAATACAATCCAAACAAAAGTACCAACATTCCATTTTATGGAGTTAGGTAAGTTGATGCTGAGGTTCAGACAGAAAAATAAACGTGTAACAATAGCCAGAAAAATACTGAAAAAGAAGGAACACTATAAGTGGTGACTAACCCTACTAGATATTAAATTATACTTGAATACTAGATAACCTCTATAATTAAAACATTGTAGTACTTGTACATGAATAGAGAAAGCAATGGAATGGGATAAAATGTCCAGAAATAAATCAAAATACATATGGAAACTTAGCATAGCATGAATAGAGCATCTCAAATGACTGTGATAAGGATATGCTTTTTAATAAATGGTTCTGCAAAAATTGGGTGGCCATTTGGAAGAAGTTATTTTATGCCATATATTACATTATACCCGAAAATGATGGACTTGGGATCTAATTGTAAAAAAATGAAACCATATAAGCAATAGATGAAAATATAAGTGCATTAAAAAAATTGGTGTAGGGAAAGTCTTTCTAACTCTGACTCAAGATCCAGAGGTAATAAAGAAAAATATTGATAAATTTGACTACAAATTTTCAAAAAATATTGTATGACCCAAACCACCACAAAGTCAAAAGACAAATGTGAAAGTGAAAGAAAATATTTGCAACATGTATGTAGACAAAAAGTAATATCCCCAAATACATAAAGAACTCTTAAAAGTATGAGGGCAAAAGACCAAACACCCAATATAGCATGTTCATGGATTGGTAGAGTTAACATCATTAAAATGTCTATGCTAACACAAGAACTCTATAGATTCAATGAAATCCCTATTAAAATACCAACAGCATATTTCACGGAGCTAGAATAAACACTCAAAAATTTATATGGAATCAAAAAAACCCCCAAATAGCTTCAGCAATCTTGAGAAAGAACAAAATTGAAGAGATCACAATACTATCAAGCTATAGTACAAAGCCACTGTAATCACAACAGCCTAGTACTGGCACAAGAACAGTCATATACTAGTAGATAAATGACCAGAAGAGAGAACCCAGAAATTTAACCAACCCATTATGCTCAATTAATATTTGATAAAGGAGGCAAGATCATACAATGGAGTAAAGATAGTCATTCAATAAATGGTGTTGTGATAATTGGACAGGTACATGCAAAAAATGAAACTAGACCACCACCTTATACCATACATAGGAATAAACTCAAAATGGATAAAAGATTTAAATGTAATTCATAAAACCATAAAGATTCTAGTAGGCAGCAAAATATCAGACATCTCAATATTAGAATTTGCACTGATACAATGCCTAGGGCAAGAGAAACAAAGGAAAAATAAAGAAATGGGATGACATCAAAATAAAAAGTTTCTACACAGCAAAAAAAAAACCAAAAAAAACAGCATGAAAGGAAAAGGGAACCCACTGTATGGAGAACACATTTGCCAACGATACATCTGATAAGGAATTAATTTCCAAAGTATATAAAATACTCATACAACTCAACAAAAGGAAGAGAAACAATCCAATTAAAAAAATGGGCAGGAGACATGAATAGATACTTCTCCAATGAGGACACAAATGTCCAAGAGACAAGTGAAAAAATGCTCAAAGTCACTAACCAACAGAGGGATGCAAATTAAGACTAAAATGAAGTATCACCGAACACTGGCTAGAATGGCTACTGTTTATAAATCAACAAACAAGTACTGGCTAGGATATGGAAAAAGGGAACTCTAGTACACTGCTGGTGGGAATGCAGAATGGTGCAGCCACTATGGAAAACAGTGTGGAGTTTCCTCAATAAATTCAAAGTGGAAATGCCATTTGACTCAGTGATCCCACTTCTAGGAATACATCCTAAAAATCCTGAAACACTAGTCAGAAAGAATATAGCACTGCTATGTTCATAGTAGCATTATATACAACTAGAGGCCCAGTGCCCGAAATTCATGCACTCAGCAGGGGGCCTGGGTACCTCAACCTGCTCTGCGCCCTCTCACAGTCTGAGAGCCCTTGGGGGATGTCTGACTGATGACTTGGGAAGTGGGCCTAAGCAATCAGTTGGACATTTTTAGCACTGCTGCAGGGGTGGGTGAGGTTCCCGCCTCCACCGCTGCGCTTGCCAGCCATGAGTCTGGCTCAGGGCTTCTGGCTGAGCAGTGCTCTCTCTGTGGGAGTGCAATTGACCACAAGGGGACAGCTCCTACATTGAGTGTCTGTCTCCTGGTGGTCAGTGTGCATCATAGCGACCTGTTGTTCTGCTGTTTGGTCGATTTGCATATTAGCCATATTAGTCTTTTATTATATAGGATAGCTAAGCTCTGGAAACAGCCCAAGTGTCCATCAGTAGATGAGTGAATAAAAAGCTGTGATACATTTACACCATGGATTACTATACAGCTATAAAAAGGATCTTTTACCCTTTGAGATAACATGGAAAGACATGGAGAGCATTATGTTAAGCTAAATAAACCAGCCAGAGATAGATAAATATCACATGATCCCACTTGTATGTGGAATCTAATGAACAAAATAAACTGACAAACAGAAGAGCAAGAGACATGGAAACATGCGACAGACTGAGGATTCTCAGAGGATAGGGGCAGGAGGGAAGAGATCAACAAAAAAATTTATACACATATATGCATAATCCCTGGACATAGACAATAGTGTGCTGAAGGCCTGAGGAGGGAGTGGAAGTGGGGAGGATGGGGTCAATGGTAGGGAAAAAAAGGAGGACATCTGTAATTCTTTCAACAATAAGGTATATTTTTTTAAAAAGCAAATACGGAAATCCCTGGTAATAATGAAAGTAGGATACTAAGTAAAAAAAAAAACACACAAAAAAGGTAAACATGTGAGAAAGATTATAAGCGTACATTTACTTAAGTTAGAGGACAAATGAATAATACATTGCATGTTGCTTAATGTTTTCATGATATATCTGGAATAAAATATTATGAGTTTCTCCGGGGTGGGGTGGTGGGGGCAGAAGATCAAACACCCTATAAAAACGGTAAAAGACAATTCACAAAGAGAAACTTATGAACATATGATAAACATATAAAAATGTTCAAACTCATTCATGATTAGAGAAATGTAAATTAAAACAATGCTAAATACAATTTATCACTTTTTAGAGTGGCAAATTTTTCTTTAAATGACAAATACTATCACTGAGCCGAAAGGAAATAGTCATTCTTATATATTTTTATAGGAATTAAAACTGATACAGTCTTTGAAAGGAAAATTTGTAGTACCTAACAAAAGTACATATTTATCTTTTGACCTGACAATTCCACTCCTAGACCCTATCATGATGATACATCTCCAAAATCAATAAAATGAGTATGTACAAGGTTATTTACTGCAGCATCATCTGTAATTGCAAATGTTGGAGATAAATGTCCATATATAAGAGATTGGTTGAATAAATTATGCTATATTCTATATTCACCTAATAAGTATTATGCATCTGTGAAAGTGAGAGAGATATTTATAAACTTATTTTGGTGATTTCTAGTACATACTGTTATAAAATTTTTTAAATGCAAAAACAGTGTCTACAGGGTGCTATTTTTAATGTAAGACAGAGAGACATATTAGTATAAGTAAGTATATTTGTTCAAAAGAAATATAGGAGTGATAAATCACAATCTGAAGAAATCAGCTATCTACTAAGAGTTGGGTAGAAGTGGTGTATAAAAAAGAAGAATAAGAACAGAATAGTAAGGATTAGGAGGGAATAATGTTTTTTGTTTGTTTGTTTTTATATTGTTTTGATGCTTAGAATCATAGTAATGTTTTACATATCAACCAAATGAGATAATTGAAATTAACCAGGACTTGGAGCAGGATTATCCAAAATGAATACAAATGGTATCAAATGCACCTAATTGTATTATTAATCCTATATAATAAAAGCCTAATATGCTAAGTGTCTGACCTTCCATTTGACTGTTTGAGCAGTCGCTATGATGTACAGTGACCACCAGGGGGCAACGTTCCAACTGGTAGGTTAGCTTGCTGCTGGGGTCTGTTGATCAGGACTGGGCAATACTGGGTGAGACAGGCCAGAGATGCCTTGAAGCCTTCCCGTGATCCCTACCTGGCCCCAATCATGCACTGGTTGGATCTCTTGGCCTGGCCTGTGCCCTCTTGCAATCCAGACCCCTTGGGGGAGGTCAGAGAGTCAGTTTTGGCCCAATCCCTGCAGGCCAGGCTGAGAGACCCCAGCTTCTAGTGAATAATATAATCATTAAGAGGATGGAAACCAAAATACCTAATTTAAGAACAGTATTTTGACTAGGATATACAAATATTGTATCCCGTTTGTTAAGTAATGTCTTTCAGTGGAATAGGTTAGCAATTTGCTAAGTAGTGTATGTGACTATTAGGATTGAACAAATAAGTAAATGCATTGTAGATAATGAGAGCCAGGTTTCTTATTGTCAGAGAAGGAAGTAACAAATAAGAAAAGGGGAAGGCTATAATGAAGCTTGTAATGATTGGAATAAGAGTTATCAGTATGAACTTATAGTTACCTCTTTCTCTGTCTCTGTCTCTGACTCTGTCTCTCTCTCTCTTTCTTTCTTCTGTATCTCTATCTATACACATATAAAAGATATAGAAATAACATACACATATAGATGTGTAGTCATGTATTATATACATACACATATATATCTTAGCTTCTTAACTGTTCATTGACATGGCCTAAGCACAGTTATCCCTCAGTAGTAGTGAGCATGCTTTGTAACAGAATTTGTTTTTTACATATCATTCTATATAATAAAACCTACTATGCAAATCACCAAACGATGGAGTGACTGGTCACTATGATATGCACTGACCACCAAGGGGCAGATGCTCAATGCAGGAGCTACCCGTGGATGAATTTAGTGCACCAGGCTCCTAGTGCTATATTAATCTGGAAAAGAAGTGTTTCTTTCTCTGAACCACTCTCAGATATTAAAATAATCTCCATTCATGTTCCTCAGAAGGATTCTGGTAACTAGAGAGTAGTTTAATTAATTTCAGTCTGTTTCTGGAAGTGATAAAGGCAAACTTAATCCCAAAGAAAGAATATAATTGGTTGTTGTGCATCTGCTCTTGGATGGAACATTAATTTAATTTGGAGATGACCAGCAGTTTAATTCAAGCAGTATTTATTGAATGTTAACTGTGTATAAAAAGCTATTAGGTGCTGGGGTAAAAAGATTGATATGTCATTGAAGCAAATATGTCTTTCTGTAATTTTAAAAATAGTTAAGGCAAAATACAAAGGTCTGCAGAATGTCAATGTAAGAAACATTCAAACCTGTGAAGAATTTTTGTGTTTATTTGAGCCAAATTTTCAACAATTGCAGGGAAGCAAAATCTCAACAGATTGAGGTACTGCTCTGGAGATTGGCAATTTTGCACCTTATTTTATATATTACTAGGAGCCTGGTGCACTAAATTCATCCACAGGTAGGGTCCCTAGGCTCAGCCAGCGATCAGGACTGATTGAGGCCTTCCCTCCCCAGCTTCCAGCTGCCAGCCAGGGCCTTCCTTTGTTTCATGCCACTCCCTGGTGGTCAGCACACATTATAGGGAGCAATAGAATTCCCAGTCAGTTGAACTTTTGAGGGGACAATTTACACATTAGCCTTTTGTTGTATAGGATAATCCAAAGGGGAGACATGTGGATTACATGATATCCATTGGTGATAGATTAGGGAAACCTCTGGGGTAGGATAAAAAGTAAAATGAGCCCTAGCCAGTTTGACTCAGTGGATAGAGCTCAGCCGCAGTACTGAAGAGTCCTGGGTTCAATTCTGGTAAAGGACACACACATACCTGGGCTGTGGACTTGATCCCCAGACTTGGTCAGGGTACGTGCAGTGCAGGAGGCAATCAATTATTGTGTCTCTCTTACATCAATGTTTCTCCCGCTCTGTCTCTTCCCCTCCCTTCCACTCTCTCTAAAAATCAATGGAAAAATATCCTTGGGTGTGGATTAATAAAAATAAAGTAAAACTATAGACACATACTTGTTTTACTTTGGTAGGCATAGGGTAGTTAACAGTCAGCAATGAGGAAATTTGTGATCTCCGCAGAGTGGTACCTGTGGTTTGAGGGGTCTGGAGAAAGAAAAGAACTACTTTGGCTTTCCAAAGATATGTTGTTGTAGATGCAAAAAATACAATGGACAGACTCAGGCTAAAGTTTGACCTTTGTCGGGGAAGATGCTGGCCTAGGACAATGACTACCCGCATAAACTGCTTTCATTTATTTATTTATTTATTTACTTATTTATATTTTTATTTAAAATATATATTTTATTGATTTTTTACAGAGAGGAAAGGAGAGAGATAGAGAGGTAGAAACATCAATGAGAGAGAAACATTGATCAGCTGCCTCCTGCACGCCCTCCACTGGGGATGTGCCCACAACCAAGATACATGCCCTTGACCGGAAATGAACCTGGGACCTTTCAGTCCGCAGGTTGATGCTCCATCCATTGAGCCAAACCGGTTTTGGCAAACTGCTTTTATTTAAAGTTAATTTCAGACCATCCTTTGTGGTTACTTTAGGTCTCTGAGTTTGTAAGGCCACCAAGCAGGCCTTTCCTGAGCTAGTCAGGTTAGCATGTGGCCCCTTTTCATTCACAGGAATAATAATTCAGAGAATCAGTTTCAAGATTTGAATCTCTGGATTTAAATTCCAACTCAGTTAGCTCTAAAGGCTTAGCTGGACCCTTCTCTGTAAGCTTCAGTTGCCCTTTTGTAAATGATGATAATATTACCACTTCATAGGGTTTTCATGGATATTAAATGAGAAAAAAATAAAAAAACTCCCTTGCACACACATATTGTGTTCATTATACTACATCCTATAAATATTAGTTTTTCAAAATTGTGAGTATATTTTTTGAAACTTTTGCGTAACTGATAGACATAGCTGACTTACTGTCAGGGTGTATCCCACCTTACTGGCAAGCCCAGCACAGAGTAGCATGTTATACTTTTATCAGCATTTTGCCCCCAGGGTATATAGCTCCATCCCCAGTCTTTTTCCTTAAAAATATTTTTAAATTGCAGTTTACATTTAATATTATTTGATATTAGTTTCAGGTGTACAGTCTAGTGTTTAGGTAATCACATACTTTACAAACGTGCCGTACCCTGATTTCCAGTACCCACTTGGAACTATACATAGTTATTACAATATCAATTGACTATACTTCCTATGCTGTATTTTACATCCCTGTGACTATTTCATAATTACCAATTTATACTTATTAATCCCTTCACCATTTTCACCTAGTCCACCAAACATCCTTCCCTCTGGCAACCATCAACTTGTTCTCTGAGTCTGTTTCAAATTTGTTTGTTAGTTTATTTTCTTCTTTAGATTCCACATATAAATGAAATCATATTGTATTTGACTTCATAATACCCTCTTGCCCTCTTGGTCCATACATGCTGTCACATATGGTAAGATTTTTTTTATGGCTGAGTAATATTCTACTGTATATATGTACCACTTCTTTTTTTCCCCCCATTTGTCTTTTGATTAGCACTTGGGTTGTTTTCATATCTTGGCTATTATAAATAAAACAGCAGTGAACATAGGGATGTATATATTCTTTTAAATTAGCATTTTGGGTTCCTTAGGTATATACCCAGAAGTGGAATCGCTGAGTCATAGGTAGTTCCATTTATAATTTTTTAGTACCCTTCATTCTGTTGTCCACAACTACTGCACCAATCTGCATTCCCACCAACAGTGCATGAAGATTCTCATTTCTCTACTTGTCACTAACACTTATTTGTTGATTGACTTATGATAGTCATTCCAACATATGTGAGGTGATATCTCATTATGGTTTTAATTTGCATTTCTTTGATGATTAGTGATATTGAGCATCTTTTCATAAGTGTATTGGCAATCTGTATGTCCTCTTTGGAGAACTGTCTATTCAGGTCCTTTACCCACATTTTCATTGGATTGCTTGTTTCTTTGGTGTTGAGTTGAATGAGTTCTTTATAAATTTTGAATATTAACTCCTTTTTTGTTGTATCATTAGTGAATATGTTCTCCCATCCAGTAGGTTGTCTTTTTATTTTGTTGATAGTTTTTGTTTGTTTGTTTTTTGTTGTGCCAACACTTTTAGTTGGATGTAGTCTCATTTGTTTATTTTTTTATTTTTCTTCCCTGGCCCAAGAAAATATATTAGAAAAAATATTCCTGATCTCTTTGATGGTCAGCCTAATGGAGCTTGCTAGGTATCTTCTGACAGATTTTTAAAATACTAACTGATTTTCTGGACTTCATATGGGTGGTTATCAGATTATTTATAATCCACCTCTTCCCAGGTTCTACTGGGAAGTAAAGTAAGCATGATATGAAAAATTTTCTAGTGAAGGAGATGTATAACATATGAGTCTTCACTCAGATTAATGTAACCCAATTTCCTACATTTGCCTATCACATCACATTTTTTTTGCCATTCTCTCAGCAATTAAAAGACATAGTAAATGTGCCTGTTTGTCAAGTGACTATTTTAGACCTTGAAGAACACCATGTAAATTGACTATAGAAAGTAGAATAAATTGAGAAAAATATAGATTTCATGAAGTTGTTGTAAATGATATTGGGGAATTTATCGAATCACCTATACAGTGATGGTAAATGAGGATTGGATAGTTTACAAGGGAGCAGAGAAAATTGGCAAGGGTTACAATGTAATAATACTTCAAAAAGCCAGGAATAGAAAAGGATTAAGATAAATCCTTCAGAAAACTGTTGAAGCCCTCTAACTTTTGTTAGATGACATTTATTATTATCTTTTAGGTGTTAAATATAAATTGACAGATATTATTTCACACCACAATCATAAAGTAATTTCAGAAAAATCAACAACATTTTATAACTGTTTTATTTCTTGGCTTAAAAATTTTCACATAATTATGTTACATTTAACTAAAATTTTGTTAAATGTAACACAAAGACAAATTACTTTTATATATTTTAGATTCGTTTTTTAAGATAAATGGCTTTAAACTGATTCTTGGTATAGATACATTTGTCTTAGGTAAAGTATTCTCTCTGTACTGCCTATTTCTTGATGCCCTGTGATCCTTTCCACACTTTACTTAGGCTCTCTCTATTCTGATGTATGAATTAAGGCAAACACCTATTATCTATTTACCATGTTCTATGGACTGGCCTTCAAGTGATCATACCAAAACTGTGATATAAAGGATTTGTGAGGTTCAGATCCAGATTTTGGTACTCTACACTAAGCCAAGGTGGTGATCCAGTTGACCAAATTTAGTAGTTCTTCCTACAGAGTAAGAGTGAAAGGTATAATAAAACCAGACTATGAAAGACTTTATCAGGTTAAAGGAAATGAACATCATCCAACAATTAGTGTTTCTCAAACTGTGATCCACTGACCATTTACATCAGCATCATTTATTATGTTAAAATCCCCATTCTCTTAATTATGATGATGTTAACGATGATGTTAATAATGACCATTGTACTGCATATCAGAAAAAGCCAAATGAAGGGAAAAGCTTAGTTTTCGCACCCTAGTTAACAAGCTACTCAAAGTGAAGCCCAAGTTACCAATGACATCAAAGTTCTTATGCAGAATTCATTCAAAAATTTTTTATAGTTGAAAATATTACAGATGTCTCCCCCCACCCCATTGACCCCTGCCATTCCTTTCCTGTTCCTTCCCCACACCTTCACCACACTATTGTTTGTCCATGGGTTATGTATATATACATATAAGTTATTTGGTTAATCTCTTTCTACTCCCCCTCCCCCTACCACTTGCCTCTGAAATACATCAGTCTATTGCATGCTTTCACGCCTCTGGATCTATTTAGTTCATCAGTTTATTTTGTTCATTAGATTCCACATATAAATGAGATCATGTGATACTTGTCTTTCTCTGGCTGACTTATTTTGCTTAGCATAATAATTTCCAGGTCCCTCCATGGTGTCTCAAAGGGTAAGAGATCCTTCTTTTTTACAGCTGCATAGTATTCTATTGTGTAAATGTACACAAAATATCCTAAGAAGTCTGAAACCCAATCAGAAAGGATATATATATATATACCCCTATGTTCATAAAAGCATTATTTAAATAGCTAAGATCTGGAAACAGTCCAAATGCCCCATCTATAGATGAATAGAGCAAAATTTATTTTATATTGTTGGCATGGTATATTCAATTTGGGGTGGTCTGAAAGAATTTCTGTAGGTTCAATATATTTTCCATTGAGATGATTCAGCCACTAATTTCTACATTGAATACTCTTCTTATAATTCCTTTAAAGGCTCATAGAAAGCTGGATTTTGAGCCCTTGAATCCTTAGTAAGCATAGCAGAAATGGCTTTCTGTGAGAATGCTTTAGTTTTCACAATTGATGATTAGGCTCATATTCAGTCCTAACGTGGATAAGACACAAGTAAATGCAGTGATCATATACTACTAGTTTGAGAATATGTAGATTACACTTGAAATAGGTGATTTCTCTCATCAGCAAATATTATTTGAATAAAATAGGAGGTGCTTAAGACAAGATATTGCTCTATAATGGTTTGCTTTCGAAGAATGGAATGTTAACTATTTTTTCCCATCACTTCCTTTTGAGAAAAGAAAATATGTTAACTGTTCATCATGAAAGTACATTTCTGATTGCACATTGACTGGAGTTCTTTCTATGTGTATATGGACTAATGATGTGATTTATAAAATGAGGATTGGCTTATACATAGCCTTTAACTGCATGGAAGATTTTTAGATCCTGTGTCCCTGAAGCAATTCTGTTACTTGATAGAATTTTCAAGGGCTCTGACAGGCCCCTTTAGAAGGACCAATTCTGTTCCTAGAATTCATTCTTCAGTGGAAAAGAATACATTACAAAAGCATCTCCCAATTTCACTCACAAAATCTGCAGAATTACTTGTAGTTAGTAGTACAAGACTGGCCAAAAGACTTGTAAATAGCATACAATGATGTCTTACTATTTATATGTAGAGAAGCTCTTTGAAGTAATCAGATCGGCTTACCTCACAGGCCTTAGTTTAAAAAAGTATACTTCTCCCCCCACCCCCATTCTTTAATTCTGTATAGTCCAGACCTTTAGGATTCATGATCATCTGAGTGGTTTTATGCTTTTAGCTACTTTTTTTTTTTTTTTTTACAAAAAATAACTCCATGTTTCTACTACTAGTTCAGTATTTTATAATTTCCTAGTAATAAAGTATTGTTACTTTCAAAGCTGTAACAGTTAACTTTATTCTTCTACTCTGAAAAATCTTGAGTTATTTAAGTGTATATAATATATTTAAAGGAGCTTTATGGATTTGTTTTCATAATTTAATATTTTTGTATTTGCTCTTGTATAATTCTTTTTAACAGAAAGTATTATAGAACTGAGATTGTAATTCTTAGAACCAATGTTATTCTTAATAAAAATTACCACATGCTTGGACCATGAAAAAAAGGAACTCTAACTGTTGCTCCTAATCTGTGAATCAACATTTCTGGGGCGAATCCAGGAAATACACATTAAAAATATCATTATGTGGGTTGTATGTGCACTGTTATTTTAGAGCCATTGCTAACCATATACTTTAAAGAAATTTTATCTGCATTTTTCTTTTAAATTTTAAGTATTATCATGATATATTAGGAAAACTTTGTCACAAAGAACTTTACAACAATATCATAATAACCTGAAATTATAACTTCATTGTTTCTTAGAAATTATTTCTAAGCTTACTGTAAAGAGAAATAATTGTTTCATATGTTAACTCTATGTATGGAAGAGTTTAAAGATAGCATTAGCACTTAATTCTATGTTTTTGAGATTCTCTTATAAAAACATAGTGTTAATTCTTTTCAGTTTCTTCACATGGAGTCCCTTACTGTTATGCAACATTGAAATAACAACATTGTTTTCACCCATTAAAATACCACTGCAAGATATTGTGAATTGGTTCATTTGCCTTAACTTTTTTTTTTTTAACAAATGAGGCAGTGTTTTGAGTTATGCCAGATGTACAAATGAGAGATTTGAATGCACTTGTAGAATTTAAATTGAAATGCTAATGAGACTCTGACAGGCAGAAAAAACAACCCAGTCTACATTTCATCTGTTTTATTAAAGTCGTTATTTAACTGGAAAAACACATTATTTAGAACTATTTATTTATGTGGCATTGGTAAGTCAGCTCTTAAATTTTATCCAGTTAAAATGCTTCTCATTCCATTTCACTTAATGTGGTGAATTGTTTTGGGCATTCATCTTTTGCTGTGTTTCATTCAGCTGTAGAGTGGCAGTAACTCAATTGAATGAATGTATCTCTTTCTCTTTAAACTAGTGCTTACATGTGCTGCTTCATGCTGTGGTGCTACACTGACATCTTTATTTTTTATCTGCCATAATTCCACTGAAATTTTATGGTAGATTATAACACAAGATTTTTTATGGTTATTTCATGTTTTGGTTATTTCACTAGCATTTCTAAAATGTTATACAAAACCAAAGTTCTGAGAAGATAAATTGACCTTAAGGATTATTAAACACAGTGCACTAAACCTTAAAAGTACGTATTTTAACAAAGATAGCCAGTGCCTTACCAAAAATATTGCTAATTTTTAAATTTTTGTTATTATCTATTTGAATAGTTTTTTCAATTTTTTTTAATTCTTCCTTTAAATAAAGCCTTTCTGTGGATAAGAAAAGTGTATATTCTGAGAATTAACATAAAACAGTTTTCTGAGTTCTTTTACTCACATTTTTCTACCCATTTCACAGATGAGGTTAAAATGAGAGAGAATATTTGAAGTTATAGAAATTTAAATTTTTATGTATGTACATAAAACCAGTACATTTACACTTGATCTTAGTCAAAAGGCCGAGAAGTAATTAAAACCAGTACATTTAGATGGAGAAATAATAGTACAAAATTTCAAGGCTGGCGAGGCTGGCTGAGGTCAAGCTCACATTGGACTACAGAAATTTGGGAAGGGTCTGGAAGGTGGTGTGCCTCTTGAGAAGGCAGCTTCCATGGAGAGAGTGGGATGGGAGTCCAGCATTGTACAGATGTCATATCAAATGCCAGATCTCCTTTTGATTGCATTTTACAGCGGGCCTGAGGATTCTACTGTTGTAAGAATGCTTTATGTATCTTAAACTGCCTGATGTTGCTTTTATGAAAATCTGTGGTGAAACAAACTCTATTAGCATAAAAACCATTACAGTTAATGTTCGGTGAATAATAAAGATTCTGCGCTAACTGGAAATTGAACTAGTGACTGTCTGTCGGTTCTCAAGACATTTACATAAGTATTCTCTTGAGGGAGCTCCATTAAGCAGTTTTAGGGGATTTCATACACGAAACTGTGTCTTTATGTAAAACTTTTGTAAGGGTGGAGACTCTTGACATGCAGAAAGGACAGTGAGCTTAGAGTAAGGAGCCTGGCTTCTAATTCAGATTCCATCACTCATGAACTCTGTAGACCTGGAATGCCACTTGACTTCTTTAGGTTCAGATTCTTTATCTGCCAAATAAAGAATGTGGTGATGACTTTTAAGAGCACTACCAGCTAACTCTGACTTCCTAATTCTCTCTCCTCTATCCCTGGCCTGACTTCAGTCGTTGTATTATTTATGTAGTTGCATTTCTAATTGTGATTTTTAAAAATTTACCCCCAAGAAGCCAGGACACATAACATTTATTACTTTTAAAAATATTTATTATTGAAAGTATTACATATGTCCTCCTTTTCCCCCCATAGACTCCTTCTAGTCCATCCTCCGCCCAGCCCTATGCCTTCAATACCCTATTGTCTGTGTCTGTGGGTTATACGTATAGGCACACAAATTCTTTGGTTAATCTTTTCCCACCCACCAGCCCACCCTTCCACCTCTGCCTTCCCACTGAGATTCCACAGTCTGTTCCATGCTTCTATGTTTCTGGATCTATTTTGTTCATCAGTTTATTTTTCATTAGATTCCACATATGAGTGAGATCATGTGATAACTTATCTTTCTCTGACTGGCTTATTTCCCTTAGCATAATACTCTCCAGGTCCTTCCATGCTGTCTCAAAGGGTAAGAAATGCTTCTTTTTCACTGTGGCATAGTATTCCATGGTGTTTATGTACCACAGCTTTCTTATCTACTCATCTAGTGATGGGCACTTGGGCTGTTTCCAGATCTTAGCTATTGTAAATTGCACTGCTATAAACATAGGGTGCACACATATTTTCTGATTGGTGTTTTGAGTTTCTTGGGCTGTATTCCTAGAAGTGGGATCACTGAATCAAATGGGATGCATAATATTTAAATGACAGATTAACTTTATCATATCTTCATGTCTTCTTAACATGATATCCAGAAATATTTTTGAAGATGAAATAGTTGAGCTGAATTAATTCCCTAATTAGTATTCAGAATAGTTTCAGAAAATAGTTTTTGTAGGTACAGCCAATTTTTGATTATCAAATAATGTGGGATAGCTCGTCTAACTGAAATGTATATGATGTCTTCACTCCTTATTTTCACATTTGTCTGCCTTTGTAAGGAACATATGAAGATTTGCTAAAAATACTGGTTTGAATTTCATCTTTAGCCTTTAGCGTCGTTATGTAGCTTTATTTTTACCCACTGCCCAGTTTTGCCAAAGAATAGGGTTCATCAGTAAACCATAGGAATTTACCTCATTTTCCCCCAAGTTTCGGTTTTGTGTGTGTGTATTTTTTTATATTTTAGAGACACATTACTTTCATACCCATACTCTCCTTATCTAAATTTACATCTGTGTATATACAGTTTTATGAACATGCCCAGCTTTTGTGCCTCCATACCTTTACTCACATTCTTCTTGTCATTTTTGACTCCTGCTAACCTCAAATACCCTTAGCTAAATTCTGCCCATCTTGTAAAGTCTAGCCTTCCAGTCCTTCATATTTTCCCTAATCACAGGAGCCTCATTGGCCAACATATTGATTCCATATTCTGGTGCTACAATTTGATAGCTTTCTGGTCCTGAGAAAAGTAAATAGTCACTCTGCCCCTCAGTTTCCTCATCTGCAAAATATGAATCTCAAGATTGTTTTAAATTTTAAATGATATATAATATATAATTCAGCCATTCAACAAATATTTAAGTAGTAATATCATATATCAGTGACCAAAAATAGACAAAAGCCTACCCTTCATAGAACTTATATCCTGAGGGGGATAGACAGATACATTAATAAAACCCACAATCCTATATAATGATAGCTTAATATGCTAAGTGTCTGGTCATCCGGTGATCAGTTGACTGTTTAACCAATCAAAGCATAACATGCTAATGATCTGCTAAGGCCAAGCAACCACTTCCTATGATATGCACTGACCACCAGGAGGCAGACAGTTGACCAGTTGCTATGACATGCACTGACTACCAGGGGGCAGATACTCTGACTGTTAGGTTAGCCTACTGCTGGGTTCAGGCCAATCAGGACTGAACCAGGTGGTCCAGACACACCCTGGAGCCCTCCTGTGGTTCCTCCTTGGCTGGCCAATCTCCTGCATCCCTCTCTGGCCAACCTTAATCAGGGCTGGATGAGATGGGGCCAGACATGCCCTGGAGCCCTTCTGCGGTATTTTCCTGACCCAATCGTGCACTAGTGGGGTCCTTCGGCCTGGCCTGCACCCTCTAGCAATCTGGGACACCTTGGAGGATGTTGGAGAGCCAGTTTTAGCCCAATCCTGCAGGCCACTCCCCTCAGGATGGCACCAGATGCAGGGCTCATGGCTGGTGAATGCTGTTGCAGCAGCATAAGCCTCTCCAGATTGGGACTGATTGGATGTGAGCCCGTGGCAGGTGCAGTGGGGCAGGGATTAGTGGGAGCAACAGGTAAGAGCTGCAGGCAGTGTTGGACTGCAGTTTTCACCCAATCCCCACAGACCACCTAGAAGGACCCCACCCATACACGAATTCGTGTATTGGGCCTCTAGTATATAATATGAGAAATGGTGATGGAGGTGGTTAGAAAATGCTACAAATGGAAGAAGAGAGAGGTTTCAATGTTATCAATGGGATAATTTGAAGAAGGTGACATTTGAGTGGGCCTACAAGAGACTGGAGATATTTGAAGAAAGAGCATTTTAGGTAGAAGTAACTACAGGTGCAAAGTCTCTGATGTGGGGTGAATGACATGCTCTAAGAACAGCAAGCAGATCAGTCAACTGTTTCAGAGTGGAAGGAGGGAAGCTAGAACAGGTCAGTTCCTGTAAAGGCTTTAGGTCCATTTATAAGGATATTATCTCTAAAAGAGATGAGGGGCCATTGGAAAGTTTTGAGGCAAGAAGTCAAAGGTTTGGAATTTTTACTAGTACTTTTTAAAAGTACTGTCTGGCTTTTGTATAGTTTTGGGTAAAGGGTCAAATGTAAATATTGAGCAAGCTTTTGACTATCAGGTGAAAGCTGAACAAACTATAAACAAAGCCACTAAAGAGTATCTGACCTGTAATGGGCATTCCATAATCATTAATGCTTTCCTTCTCACTTTCCTCTATTGCTATCCATAGCCAGGAATTCTCTCTTGTTCCTTAGAACTCTCTTTATGGCACATGTCATTTTTTAAAGTAAGAATTATTTGTATGTTTTTCTTATTTCTTTTATAATTGTCTCAGGAACAATTTCTAAAAACTCTATTTTTATTTATCTTTATATAACCCACAGAGTTCAGCGCAAGACATTGTAACCAATTATTGAAAATACTTGGATAGAATGAATAAATTTGTGAATAGGTCTATTTGTTTTTTTTGAAAAAGTTATAGGAGAATGTGTAATTTGGGACATTGGCAAGATAGGTTGGTGAGAGTGATGAATCTGTGGTAAATTCTGGAGTTTTGTGGCGGTATAAGTATAAGAAAGAAGTATGCCACATACACATTACTATGATGTGGGGTGTGTGAAAAAAATGAGGTAGTAGATAACTTGGATCCTTCTTAGGAGAGTGTTATATGAGAAGCAGGTTGAGAATATATTTGGGATCTGATGAGCAATAACATCCAAGAGGAGATGTTTAGTATGTCTGGAGGACAAGGAAGTAATAGCTCAGGAAATACGTGGTTGACATATTTTAGGATATATTAGTCAGAAAGAGTGTGGCTTAATTTTATGAAGTAGGCTAGATGGTTAGTAAGTAAGAAAAACATTGGTCCTTTCACTACAGGAGAAAGATGCCAGGACAGGTCCAGCAAGGCATGCTGTTCAGGGACTTTGGCCATCTTCATTTGTGATTCTTACAGGAGTGAAGTGGTAGCCCCCTGATAACTTGAGCTTGAAGCGTTTCAAATATCATATCTTCAATACAGACTTATCTGGTGGAAGAAAGCCCGTCTCTCTTGGCTATCAATGGGAGCTCTGGACTTTCGTCCTACTATACCATCTTAAGTCTAGTGTCCATCCCTAATCGTTTATTTCCATTGTGCCAGGATTATATTGGCGAGCAAGGGCCTGAACTTCATACTCTATCCTCAGAGTCAGAGATGGAGTAAGTACACTGGAAACATGAGGTGTAATGAAATTAGACTACTTTTATTGATTTATGGAGGTGGTGTGGATTCAGTCCCACCAAAAACAGTAGATATTTACTACAGGAATTATATTGTCAGGGCCTTGGAAAGAAACACAATTCACAAATGTTCTGTCCTGCCCAGATTGGGATTGCTTCCTACTCAAACCTGACTCAAAAACTCGCAGGAAAGTCCAGCTCAAATAGTTGATTAAATGAAGTGAATAAGGATGGCCCTATGAATATTTATCCAGACAATTCTGTGCGTTAGATGCTAATCACTGCCACCAACTGCTATGACAAATACCCAAATGATACTACCACATGGGTTAAAAACAACTTAGGTTACAGGTGGAAGCTCAAATTGTAACCAGTAATGAGGTAGCAAATAGAAGTCGCACAGAGCCAACTTCATTGGAGGATAGGGCAAGTAACAACCTTCCCTGAATTAACTGGGGCTCAGAAAAGAGCATCTGATGCAAAGTCAGAAACTGGAGGAGGACCTGACTGAACACTAGAACTCTGAGCCTAAAATGATTTCAAAGCAGAACAAGGATTGTTTAATAGTGCAAAAGAAAGCTTGGTTTGATGCCTAGAGAAAATTAGAAGATGTTAAAACAGATCATTGTTTATTACAAAATCAAGCATTGTAAACATATCAACAATCTTGAGATAGTCTTTATCTGGATTGTTACATCTGCAATTCAGGTGAGAGAATATTACCAAGTCCAACCTGCTAATCAACCCTTGTGTAATGAGAACATATAAAAGTGAATTAAAATATATTCAGTCTGCAGTGAAAGAGAAATGTAATAGACACAGATATTTGTTTCTCATACTTTGTTGGATTGAGCCTAAATTTAACTTGAATTCTTTTAAAAAAGGAGCTTCTGATTTAGCCTTTTTAAAATGGAGAATTTTCATTTTTTGATGGGAAATATTCATTTTATTATTAAAAATTAGCTTTGCCCAACTGGGGTTGCTAGGTGGTTGGTGTCAACCCATGAACCAACAGGTCACCAGGTCAATTCCCAGTCAGAGCACATTCCCTGGGTTGTAGGCTTGATCCCCTGTAGGGAGCATATAGGAGGCAGTCAATAGATGATGTTTCTCTGTTATTGATGTTTCTTTTTCTCTCTATCCCTCTCTCTAAAATCAATAAAACATATTGAAATTAGCTTTTTTTCTGGATTAATTGAGGAATATAAAGAGGAAGAAATAAGTGGGAAAGATATTTAAAAAACAATTAAAAATGTTGGAAGATAGAAAGATAGCACACCAAACCCCACAGCTTATGCCCAGGAAACATTTATTGTCTTGTTTTCCCTTCAATTTTTGTTAGCCCTTCCCTGGTTGGGTGCTTAGAATGCTCTCTTCCCATCTCACCCCAGCCAGCTCTTGCTTGTCCTTAAGATTCTAGTCACAGTTTGGCTCCCACACTGTCCAACATCCTCTTCACTCCCAAGGTCATTCCACATAGATTTGTGGTATGCAGATCTATGTTGTGATTCACTTATCGCACCATAGTGACATGATTTTTCTGATGTCTTCGCCATTCCATTGTTGGCCATTTGAGGGAATAAGCCAATGAAACCAGTTATTTACACAGCTAGAATAAATAGATTCAGAGGAAGGCAGAGGGTAGAAGCAGGTTCTTAGTGCATGTTTCATCATGACCAAGGCATGAGGGGGCAGGGAAACAGTTGGGCTTTGAGAGTAACTGGGAGTAGAGGCTAATATGCTGTTTGGATTCTGGCTATCCTTTATTTTGTCCTCATCTATTTAGATCTCCATTTTCTCTGCAGAATGGTTTCTGACATTCAAGAAAATATGATTGCTGACAGTTCTTAAGTGTTACATAAAAAAAAATTGCCACTGAATAAAAATTAAAGATTTTGACTTGACTTTCCTGCTCCAAAGGTTCGTGGATCCTACGAGATGACCCAGTTTGGTCTAGTGTGCCCCTCCCCTGTGCAATCCCCAGCTGATCAGGTGTGTGGGGGGAAGGATAGTTCCCATAGCCAAATAAACTGTACATGCTGTGTGCTCAATATATTATTCTACCATGGACTGATTACATTTTGAGGGCTCTGCTTGTCATACATATATTTAACTCTACGCCATACATATTTATGGAAGGGAATTATAATGAAGACAAGTGCTTCAAAACTTATTTAAGCTTTATTTTGGAGCATAAAATGTATAATATCATTATTCTTAGTGGAAATTATCTTCATTATGTTTTCTGTTGGCTTAAGATGTATACTTTGCATTGGTAAGCATAAACTGACAAGAGCATCAAAATGGAAAAGTTGTCTGGGTAATGAAAAAGTTGACTTGGGAGAAAAAAATTGCTGTAGTTAATTAATAAATCAAAAATGTTGCTGACTAACTAAACATATTTTCAGTTTTCCAAAAAGTATTACTAAGATCTTGCAAGTGAGTTTTTAAATGCTACTTTCAACAGAAACTTTCTTATCAGCTTGCCTACTGCTCTCAGGGGATGACTGACATTAAAGTGAAAGAAACTGGCATGTTTACTATTCACAGCAGATGACTAGATGAATCTAAAGCTAGACAGTCTTTAAAAAATGTCATGTGTACAGCATTAACTTTTGTGTGCTTGCATGTAGCTTAAACTCACTGGAGGCTGATCCTAGGTGTTAGCCAAATGGGTATGATTTTAGAAGTGAAACATTTATATTACAAAAAAAGGAGCAGGAAAAATGAGCTTCATTCTTTTTCCCTTTTATACTTCATAGGATGGGAAATGGTGAGTAGTGACCTCTGGCTACAGGTGTAGTACCTGTCTACTTTATTACACCTTTATTGGGAGTTGAGTGTGGATGCAGTGAGTGGGTGGGTGGGGGGTGGGGTGGGAGGGAAGAATGTGCTCTGTGATTTAGTCATTAGAGAGCAGACCTCTTCTAATTTGTTGTCTAAAATGTTTATTGACTCTCTCTCCTTTGTATACACATCTCACAGGAACAACTAAGAAGGACTGATAACAGATGGGTTACATGGCCAAATATTGCTTCTAATTTGAATATATGAGTCTCTGAAGCCAAATATTAAGTTGATGGACCAATCGAATGAATTAGGAACCAATCCATGATTTCTGTAATAACCATTGTGATTCTTATAATTTAGTTAGAAACTTTATCTTATTTTTTTCATAATCTAAAACTCTAGTTATCCACCAAATGGGCACAAAATGTTAAAAGAAAAGGGCCTTTTTTCTATTCCATGTTAATGAACATAATCCACCAATCTTTGTCAAAATATATTACACACCCCTGTTAAGTGTATGCTATTTCTGTTTCTGGTTTGGCATGAGACAATTAATGTATCTGTATCTTATCCCCAACCTGCACCCTTGTGTCTCCTTTACCCTTTCTCTCTCTTTCCCTCTTTTCTTAAAACATGCTTTCCTATGGGATTTAATGAAGCAAAGAGCCTTTATGTCACCTTTGTAAATGACCTAAATGAGGATTGTTTTGTAGTCACAGGAACTGCTGACCTCAAATATAATTGTATTTATTCATACATCTTGAAGCCCAAAGAGGTTTCTTTTGTTTCATCATAATGCAAGTTGGTTTTATTTCTCTCTTCTTTTTAGTAAAAAAGCACAGCAATGTTTGACCCTTGTTTGTTACTGAAACTTATCTTCAGGGAGAAAGTAACTTTGAAAATGAGTTACCATAAATAGAATACAAACAACCTTTGCTTCTATAAAATAAATGGTTCCCTTCAGGAACTATTGATTCCAGTCTGTTAATACTACAAACCTAACTAAAATAGACATTATCTGTACTGTATGGGGGTGAGTGACAAGGGTACTGCACTTAGAGCTTTTGCTAAAAACTTGGCAGGCAGCCAGCTGGGTGCACTGTTAGAGACTTTTAAGAAGTTGTAATCTGTAGAGCGTCTCAAGAAGAAAAGCTTTCAGTTTAGACAGTATAGTTAACAATTATTAGCTCCAGAGAACTAATAATTAGCTCTATTCAATTAAATCGGTTTCTAGCTTTACACCCAAATAGATAACTTACATAGCCAAAATGTGCTGTAAACTCAACTTATGCTACACAATTCCTTAGCAAAATCTTTTTGTTTGTTTGTTTTCATTGTTCATGCTTTGCTGGTTGGTTGATATGCACCATGTTCATGTCTTACTTTTTCACATAGCCTTGTATCTTAAGCCTTTTCCATGTTCTCAATTTTGAATGACTGCATATATTTTTATAGTAATAATTGTGTACCAGATTATGTATTTTACATATATTAAATTGTTTAGTCTTTTAAAAAATGTTTTTATTAATTTGTGAGAGAGAAGAAGGGTGAGGGATAGAGAGAAATATTGATGAGAGAGAAACATCTATTGGCTGCTTCCTGCACCCCCCTACTGGGCATCAAATCTGTAACCCAGGCATGTACCATAATTGGGAATTAAATCAGTGACCTCTTGACACTCTGGCTGGCTACACTGACTGGGCTAATTTGTTTTATCTTTAAAACAACTTTATGATGTGTGTATTATTATCTTCATTTAAAAATGTGTTACAAAAACTGAGACAGAGAAGGCAAGTGGAATGTTGAAGATCCCAATGCCAGTACATGACAGAGTACTGAATATGCCATGGCTTACATAACCATTTCCTTTTTAATTCACTCACTAGAGACCCAGTGCACGAATTCGTGCACGGGTGGGATCCAGCTGGCCTGCCCCAATTGGGGCCGATTTGACTGGCCTGGGTGGGGAAAGGGAATGAAGGAGGTTGATGGGCTGGCCTTGGCCTGATCAGGATTGGGGTGATTGGGGTGGGGCCAGCTGGGGGAGGGGCCACTGGTGGTTGGCCAGCTGGCCCCACCCCCTGGTTGAACTCCCAGTTGAACTCCTGGTTGAGGGGACAATTTGCATATTAGCCTTTTATTACATAGGATTTTTTGATATGTGGTTTCTTATAGTTTACTATTATAAATATCACAAGAGAAAACATGACTATGAAAGTATTTTTCTATATAATAAAGGGTTTCTCCTTAGGTAGTTTCTTAAAAATAGAATTACTGATCAAAGTTAAAAATATTTTAAGGCTATTGAGACACATTATTATCTTAATAGCTTTCCTAAAAACCATTACATTTCTGTAATAATATCTGTGCATTGTTCAGAAAATCATTGCTACCTTTTGATATTTTATTTAGATGTCTTTGCTAATTTGATAGCCAAATATGGATTTTCACTTTTGTTTTAATTTTTTTTTTTTTTTATTTTTTATTTTTTATTTTTTTATTTTTTTAATCTTTATTGTTCAGTTTATTAATTACATTGTTTCCCCTTTTTATCCCCCTATAGCTTCCCTCCACCCTGTACCTATCCCACCTCCACCCTCACCTCCCCCTCCCCACTGTCCTCTCCCATTGTTGCTAGATTTTTGTCCAGTCTCTTGCTGCACTTCCCATACCCGCTTTCTCCCAAAGAATTGTCAGTCCATTCCCTCTCTATGTCTGTGATTCTGTTACATTCACCAGTTTATCCTGTTCATCAGCTTATTAATTCACTTGATTTTTAGGTTCATTTGTTGATAGATGTGTATTTGTTGTTCCTAGTTTACACTTTTATCTTTTTCTTCTTCCTCTTCTTAAAGAATATCTTTCAGCATTTCATATAATGTTGGTTTGGTGGTGATGAACTCCTTTAGCTTTTTCTTATCTGCGAAGCACTTCATCTGACCTTCAATTCTGAATGATAGCTTTGCTGGATAGAGTAATCTTGGTTGTAGATTCTTGCTGTTCATCACTTTGAATATTTCTTGCCACTCCCGTCTGGCCTGCATCGTTTCTGTTGAGAAATCCGCTGACAGTCGTATGGGTGCTCCC
Organism: Antrozous pallidus; assembly: GCA_027563665.1. Classification (NCBI taxonomy): domain Eukaryota; kingdom Metazoa; phylum Chordata; class Mammalia; order Chiroptera; family Vespertilionidae; genus Antrozous; species Antrozous pallidus. Next base: position 22,202,849 of record CM050518.1, on the reverse strand, counting down.
TTATAGGTAACCAACTGTTTCTCTCTTGCTGCTTTTAATATTCTCACTTTGTCTTTTGCTCTTGGCATTTTAATTATGATGTGCCTTGGTGTGGTCCTCTTAGGGTTCCTATATATTGGGGTTCGGTGCACTTCTTGGACTCCTAAGTCAATTTCTTTCACCAGGTGTGGGAAGTTTTCAGTCACTATTTCTTCAAATAGGTTTTCATTGTCTTGGCCTCTCGCTTTTTCTGGCACCCCTATAATTCGGATGTTGGTATGCTTGAGGTTGTCCCAGAGGCCCCTTACACTATCTTCAATTTTTTGGATTCTTTTGGTTTCTTGCTTTTTCAGCTGAGTGGATTTTACCTCTTTGTATTTCAAATCTTTAACTTGGTTCTTGGGGTGCTCCAGGGCACTTTCAGGTGTTTGTATAATATTTTTTGTTTCAGTCAGTGTATGCTTAATTTCTGGTTGGTCCTTTTTCATATCCTTGAGAGTCTGCTTTATATCCTTGAGGGTTTCTTTCATTTCCTTGTAGGACTCATTCATTTCCACGTTGGTCTTAATAATTTCTTTGCAGCTCTCGTTTATATCCTGGAGGGTGTTGTTCATTTTCTTATAGGACTCACTCATTTCCTTTGTGGTCTTGCTTATTTCCTTATAGGCCTCGATCTTTTGTTGGAACCTCTTAAAAAACCCTATAACCGTGGTTCTGAATTCCATGTCCAGTCGTTTTTTTTCCTCCATTTCTTTCACATCTGATTTCTTTCCATGTTGCTGCATGGTGGCTGCTTCCCTGAGTTGGTCAATTAGCTTTGTGTGGTAGACTTCCTACTAGGGATAGTGGCTCAGCCTCCCCGGTTACCTGAGGTGGATATGGGCTGCACAGTCTTGCTGAAGTTAAGCTCAGTTAATCGTTGTTAGCACTTGGAGGCTTGACCTCCAGGCCAATTGTCTGTGAAGCTCAGCTGTGCTCAGGTTGGGTGGGCAGAGTCTCCGGGCCAAGCAGACAGCATTAGCTCCGCCCTATGCGGCCCCAGGGACTCTGTGCTGGGGGCAATGGCCGCCAGCACCTCTGAGAGAGAGCCGCTACGGAGCTCCACCGGCTGCCAGTTGCCGGGGAATTCAGACTTTCCCAAAATGAGTCTGCATGCGCAATGTCTCACCCAGGATCGTAAAACAAAGCAGTCTGACGGTTTTCCGAATGAGAGGCAAGTCGCGGTGTGCTCTCTGCGCCGTCACGCAGCCGAGCTGTTCGCGCGAGCTGCCTTGTCCACAAGCCGGGAGACCCGGCAGCACCCGAGCTTCGGCGTGCCCTCCCACTGTCCAGTTTTCACCCCGTGTGATAGTGGGTTCTCTGGACTTTGCCCAGAGCTGGAGAATCAGCCCAGTAGGACGCCTTTGTCTCCCCGTTCGAGAAAACTGGCCGGTTTTCAGCCGCCCGCCCTCTCCGCGGCGCGCACTCCAAACCTCTCTCTGGGCGAATCTTTCAACGCCGTCCGCCGCCGCTCCTCCGGGTCACAGTGTCTTATCTTCACTTTTATTTGTGGAATTTTCACTCGGCGAGCTTTCTGGTGATTCTGGAAGGTGTTTGTTCTTTCGTTAAGTTGTAGTATTAAAATTGCTGATTATGACGGCAAGATAGGTGTTTTGCCTTTGCCGCCATCTTAGTTCTCCTCCTGTTTTAATTTGCTTGTGTCTTTTTATTTGAATTCCCTCTTTTATAAATTAATTATTCATGACTTGTTGCCTGTTTTCTTCCTCTTCTTCTTCTTCTTCTCCTTCTTCTTCTTCTTCTTCTTCTTCTTCTTCTTCTTCTTCTTCTTCTTCTTCTTCTTCTTCTTCTTCTTGTTATACTTATACTTATTCTTATTCTTCAAGTTCCAGGTTTATTCTTGTTTCTTTGTGTATGTTCTTTACCCAAGAATCTTTCTTTTACTTGCTGGGAATGCTTTTGAGCATTTCCTTTTACCAATGAGGTGTGTTTTGTGTGTTGGTCTGAGCTTATGTGTATTTATTGAGGTGTAATTGACATAAGATGTTTTTATTTTTTAAACACAATTTTTCCTTCCTTGTGACTGCTTCTGTTTAAAAAACCTTCTATTTCTAAAATAAATGTTCCTTTTTTTCTATAGGTTTTTCTCATTTGTTTTTAATTTTATCAATCTAGAATTTATTTTTTTACAGTGTTAAGTATGTATCAGAATTACAAGGTGGTAGACAATAAATAACTGAAGTTTCATTCTTTTCTTTCAGTGAATTTATTAAAATTTGGAAGAAAGGCCTTGGATACTCTATAAACTATACAATTAAATTCTCAAGTAGTATTTTAAAGATTGCTTTCTCAAAACAGAAATTTGGAATTTGATTATTATCCTTTTATCAATAAATGCACATTTTTGTATTTTAAATATTATATTTGTAATATTTTTGTCTTTTGCTTTTATAAACAAATATAACAAAGAGAAAAATGGTATAACTAATTAGATGTATATTCTAGACTTTATTTTGAAAAAAAGCAGAACTCAAAACATTCAGACAAAAGGTAGAGATAATAAAAAATCAGGAACAGGAATGAATAGGAATGTAGGCCATGACATTGTTTACTTGTCTTGAGCTCATAGGAAACCTTGTTAAGTGGTCTCAGTATTATTTCCTGCTTTGTCTGTAGATGCCTCTGAGATTCTTAAGATGTTACTTTAGGTATTGACTACCATTCAATTTATGTAGCAAGAACTGAGCCAATTTGCATCCCAGTCTAGGAGAAAAATAGTTCAAAATAATACAGTTTTGAGAAGCCTGTTTCTGTGCTATAAATCTATATATATATAAAAGCCTAAGTGACCATTGTGACCAAACGACTGGAACAAACCAGAATGATTGGCCGACTGGTCGCTGTGATGTGCACTGATCACCAAGGGGCAGATGCTCAATGCAGGAGCTGCTCCCTGGTGGTCATTGTGCTCCCACAGCCATCCTCCCGCAGGCCCTCTCCTTGGTTGGCCAACCTCCCACAGCCTCTCTCCCCCATGCCTCCTGTGCTCGCCCCTGCCTGGCTGCCAGCCAACCTTCCATGGCCCCTCCCCTGGGCTCTGATGGGGGGAAGGGTGGCTGGCAGGCCAACCTCCCACAGTCCCTCTCCCCAGCTAGCTATTCCCTCACCCATGCTGGCCAGACCGAGGGACCCCACCCATGCATGAATTCATGTACCAGGCCTCTAGTCTATTAAAACCCTTGGATCTAATAGCTAAACATTTTTATATTATTCTCATTTTTATATTATTCAGCCCACATTTTTCTATTTTACCCATTAGGATAACTTGGGAGATGTTATATAATGCCTTGTTAAAATCTAGGTCACAATGTCTCTGGGGGTAACTAGGTCTATTAGTTTAGTAAAGCACCCTAAAAGGTAATCTGATTGACCCAGAGCACTGATTCTCCATCAATAACAATTTTGTTCCCATAGAGGACATTTGGCAATGTCTTGTGGCAGGGTGGGAAGGGTGTGAGCTGCTGACATCTAATGGATAGATACTAGGGATTTTGCAGCCTCCTACAATACAGAATTATCCAGTGCAAAAGACAAATCTGCTGCATTGAAAAATTCTTGTCTAGAGCACTGGTTCTTGACTGGAAACTTGTTAGAAGTGCAAATCACAATGCTTCACTTCCCACCTAATGAAAGAGAAACTCCAGGGGTGAGGCTCAGCAATTTGACTTTCAACTAGTCCTTTAAGTAATTCTGATCTTCTTAAAGTTTGAAGATCAATTGTGAACCATTTTGGCGTATAAGAACCTTCAAGAAATATTTATTGACTATCAGGCTGTGCCAGGAATCAGCCTCTCTAAATATTTAAAAAAAAAACAGCCTTTTCACAGTTTGCTTTCATCATCTTACCTGAATGAATCTTGTTTCTTTTTGTAGTTCTCATTTTTTTCCTATTGTCTTAATGCTGTTTAACACACGTTTGTTGAATTGTAGTCAATTGAATTGGTAGTTGAACTTTTTCTTCCCATAATCTTCTTGTAGATATTCTTACAGTCTTTTTTTTTTTTTTTAAATCAATGACTTGGTTGAAAATGTACTTGTCATATTTTTCTTCTTCTTCTCAACCCCTCACCAGCCACACAAAGATGATAGGGATTGGATGATAGAGAAAATTCCTTATTCTTTATAGACTAACAATTACAAGGTCATAGTTGTAATTCATATTATACCCACATTACCAAGAAATCCTTACTTGGTAATCCAAATTAAGAACTACTCAGGTCTTACTAATTGAGTAGATTGTATGACAGGAAGAGATTTCCAATATTTGTTGATTTGAATCAAAGACATCTCCTGATTAACTTAGAAGAATGGTGATATTAGAGAGAGGGAACTCTATAGGCAATGTGGGCAAAATATTACATTATTTTGTATTTTGTGATTATCAGATACTGATAAACTCTGAGGTAGCAATATTCATAAGATGTTATCAGGGAGAGAGAATAGTATCCAAAGCACAGATAGAAGTCACTTCTTACCTAATAAGAGGAAGAAGAAAGGGAACGTGATATACCATTGTCATGGAAATAGGCAGAAGTTACAGGAGTTTTAAGAGAATGGTTTCAATTGTCTCTGTGATAACTTTGGCCCATCACTACTTGCTACAATCGCTAATGTTTCCTTAACTCACAGGACTATTCTTATGGGATTCCCTATGAAAACTTGATTAAGGATAAAAAACTACAGATAATTCTGAAAGCTATTTACATATGAACCAGAAATCAAGTGTGTCAATATTGCAGCCCTATCTTTAATGGCAGTAAAGAATGTTGAAGAAGGAAAAGACTTTCAGGGTGTATAACTTCAGGCAGTACATCTCATTGTCAATTTAGCATCGAAAGAGAGATACCCTTAGGTCATGCTCTGTTCTGATTTCTGGGATAATAATGGTGGATGTTACCCAGAGGTTTGGATTACTTCACTCGATAAAGAACTCATCAGGTAGTGTTTTGAACATGAGGTACATTCCATGAACCTAAATTCAAGGTACATGGAAAGGATATTGGAGGAAGGAATTCCCAAATATCAACTAAGGCAGAAATAAATCCTTAATTTTATTTGTACTTTTTTAAAATCACAAATAGAGAACAATAATTATATTTCCTTTAAAATAGGAGTTATAATTAAAATGAAAACAATTTCTATGTTGACAATTGATATGGTATATAATTATAGCTGTTATATTGTATTTTTGAATTGGAACCCGGATTCTTTGTCTGCCAGAATTGAAGAATGAATCCACGGATAGAAAGTGGTATTGCAAAGGTGGAGATTTATTGAAGAATAAGTACAGACTCCCACGGGAGGAAAGGGAAAGAGTTCCACAGAAAGGACTCCCATGTGGGGAGGAGGAAGAGTCTCACTGGGTTTCTCTTCCCAAAGGCTTATAAAGGCTGCTGATCCTGGTGTCTTGATAACCCTCTGATTGATCACTATTCCCTTAGACTGGTAACTATGGTAACTTCTAGGTTCAAAGGTAGAAAGAACCTCACATGAGACATGTGAGGTTCTCTCCCCGTCCTTCCTTATTGTTTTCCTATTCCCTTGTCTTATGTAAATATTAGGGGCCTGGTGCATGAAATTCGTGCACTGAGGGTGGGTGGTCCCTCAACCCAACATGCCCCCTCTCACATACTGGGAGCCCTCAGGGGATGTACAACTGATGGCTCACCCCCAGCCTGCTCAAGGCCTAAAGCCTGGACACCTAGCCATTGCCCTGCTCAGCTCAGCCCCGACTGCCTGTGACCACCTGGCCCCAGGGGCTGGCTACTCACCACCACTTCCACTCACAGCACCCAGGGGCCGGGCACTGCCACCACTGCCATTTCATCTCCACTCCCGGGCCCGGCGCTCACACCACTTGGCCATGCCCCCGCTCCTGATTGGCTGGTAGCATAGTCAATCAGGAGCGAAAGTATGGTCAAATTTGCATGTTTCTCTTTTATTATATAGGATACTTGTTGCTGCCTCCCTTGTCTTATGGCAGAGGTTGGAAAACTCATTAGTCAACAGAGTGGCAAACCTTGGTTTGTGAGCTGTATGTGGCTAGCAAGCCACAGTTTGCTGACCACTGTCTTATGGAAATATAACTGCACCTGGCTTCCTTGTGTTATGAAAATGTACCTTCTCCCATCTGTGGCCTGTATTTTATTCCCATGGACCCTAATTCTAAAAAAAATCCCTAAACCTGCCTATGTCTCCCTAAAATTCCCATTTCAATTGAAGTAGGGAAATTCTGGACACTTCTGGAGATATTGGACTTTAAGAAGAGTACTAGTATATCCATGATATCAATTTTGGTTTTAGTTGCTGAAAGTGACTTTAGTTCAACTCCCTTTGGGGGAGGGGAGTGATTATATTGCCTTTATAATTGGATAATTGGATTATATCAATTACAGGAAGTAGGGTATACAGGAAGTAGGGAGTATTCCAGTATGTTGTGGGGACCTGGTTTGAATATTGTGGGTATCTTTTTGGGAGTAGTGCTGAGCACATTGCCATATTCTTTACTTGGGGCTTTCCCCCAAAATCCTGGCTGAGAGTTCTATTTGTCATGTTGCCTTGGCTCTATTGCTACAATTGAACTACCAGAAGTTGACAAGGGATCGAAGCTGGGCTACTCAGATTCTCTTATGGAAATTTGAAATTTAGAACCTTGTGTTTGATAGGGCTGGTCATATTAATAGCAGTCCTACTGAGAGCAGATGTCCAAATTCTGACTATAGAGGTTCCCATAGCTGATTTGGTTTCTGGTTTTCCAAAAAGTGTTGTTCTCTTTCTCCAGTTCCATTGAGATTACCTAGTGTTCTTTCAATAAACCCCCCCTTTATGTTTATGTTGACTAGAGTTGATTTCTGTTTTTTTTTAAGAGTCTTAACTTATCTTGGTTATTTAAGTAGATGATCTGAATCTCAAAAAGTGTTCAGCACTTGAATTATGACAATAGACCAAAGATCTAGATGTGGCAGTGAGGAACAAGGAACATGTTAACCTCTTCTCCCAAAATTGGAAAAGAAAATGCCTTTTATTTGAGAGAGCTGGGCAGGACATGGCTTGTTTTGCAAAAGACTGTTTCCAGGTAATAAGAAGAAGTAAAAGCAGTGTCAGAGCCTACAGCTGACAATGTTACTTAGGTTCTCAAAGAGATTTATGATTCCTCTAGAATCATGGTCGGAAAACTTATTAGTCAGCAGAGCCAAATATCAACAGTACAATGATTGAAATTTCTTTTGAAAGCCAAATTTTTTAAACCTAAACTTCTTCTAATGCCACTTCTTCAAAATAGACTCGCCCAGGCTGTGGTATTTTGTGGAAGAGCCACACTCAAGGAGCCAAAGAGCCGCATGTGGCTTGCAAGCTGCAGTTTGCCGACCACGGCTCTGGAGGCATAGAGAAGGGATTCTAGAGTAGATGTTCAACAAATACTTGTTGAATATGGAAACAAATAAATGGAGGAGAATGATCCCTTCTCATTACACCCTCAGTGCCACCATTGTCCTGGATTTGTTAAATTATAGCTCACTCCCATAGCCACTTCTCCAGAGTAATAGTGCTAGTGCTGCCTGGGGCTGTGTTCTCTTCCCTATACATTTGCAGTTTGGGAAGCACTAAAGAGTCAGACTAGAGGCAGTACCAGGAATTTAGTGACTGGGGTAGTTAGTGTCAAGGTTACCTGAGGGAAGAAATCAATACTGGCACCCAAGGAAAGAGAAAGTTGGAGTCTATATACCTTATCCACAGGGACTTTCAATATCCTTATTACTGGGCAGGAGTCAAGCCCATACCACGGGCAACCTAAAGAGAAGAAAGCAGGTAAATAGGATTGCCTTACTGAAAATAGGATAAAAGGATGGAGCTTTTAAAGCATGTTCTGGAAAAAACATGCACACTAACTGAAGCTTAGCAAATTGTTCTCTTTGGTAGCTTTTGAATTTAAAATTACTCCATTGCAACATTGGTATTATCAGTGGAAATATTGAAAAATCAGATTATTCACACTTACATTTATTTTTTATTTACTTGCAATAATTGAAATTAGAATGTAATTAAGTTTTAAGGTGTACAAAATGAAATTAGAATCATAACCTGTGCTCAATAAGACTAGTAAGAGTGAAACTCAGTCAATGGAAAAGAAGTTTTAAACTTTGATGCATCTTGTGGCCTATGAAATATAAAAATGTTTTTTAGATGGTTGGCTGATTGGTGACTCTGTGAACTATAGGAATGCATTAACTCTGAGGACAGCGCATCTTGTATGGAAAGGCAAATGCTTGTGATTATATGGCTAGCCTAGACCTTATGCAATAAGATTTTTAAATTGCAAGCCAAGTGCTTCTCTTTAAAGGTTTATTAATACTATGGAGAGCACTTTACATCCATATCAATTTTCATGGTTTTATAAGATGAGAAATTACACAGAAAATAAGGTAAGCATGTGAATTGTGGAATTCTTTATAACTCTAGTATTATAGGGAAATAATGAGTCAGGGTATAGATTAGTTAGCTATAGAGGTGTTAGGATCAGAACTGGGCTTTGTGTCTTTGGATAAGTTATTTTATCTTCATCTACCTCTGTTCTCATATGTGAAGTTATTTCTATAATAACCATATACAAAGGGTCTGAAAATGAAATTTTTTATGGTAACTCATTTAAGACAGCAAAACCTGATGTGAAATAAATAGAAGTTATAATCTTTACCCCATTTTGTCTCTATCTTACATGCATTTAGTGGCAGAAGTATTAATATATTTGATTAAGGTTGGCTGCCCAAACTCCACTCAGGGTGAATAATGCATAGATTTCATTTATTGCTACAGATTCACTCTCCAACTTTCTCTACCCAGCTACATGCAAGGAAATCTGACCTACTTTCTAATTCCTTCTGATTTGTTTTCCCATGCGATTTGACCAATGGAAATCATTTTCAGGCGATTGGAGAAAGAAAGCAGAATAAGGAGCGTATTTAATTCCCCTGGCTTCCTCCACAATGGGTTGCCAAAGCATGTCTCTAGATAGCAGGTCTCAGCTCCTGAAAGCTTATCCACTTTCCACAAGCCTTTCAGTCCCCAGCTCTCAGTGGCTGGCCCTTCCTGTACCCATCTGGTTTAAAGGTGGTAATCTCCACAGTACTAGCCCCAGATTACCAACTATCATGTGGTTTCTCTACACCTTGCCCACACCTTGGTACATAGTGCCTTTATTAGCCTTTCCTTAAATTGTCCTAATTTGAATGTTACCTATTTCCTTATGGGAGCCTGAAAGATGCTAAACACACACACACACACACACACACACACACACACACACACACACACACACACACACTAAATTCTACAACACATCTGGCCTCAAGGGTTTTGGATATCAATATTAGCACAGGAGTTTTACCATGTTTTGTAAATTGTTACTTTGTTCAAAAGATCCTGTTGATGTTCAGTTAAGCTCAGAACACTTAAGTGGTCTAGAGATAGTGCCACCAACAGCTCAGTACTAACAAAAATAAAAATTGCCACCTAGGTACCAGTTTAAATAAATCCCTCAAGATGGGTATAATATTTGAACAGTAGTTTCACAATGATAATAAATTTGCCTTTGTTACTTAAGAGGAAAAAAAAGATGCAGCAAGATTAAATCTTAAATCCACTTGATTATTTTTTCACTATAGGCCTTAGCAGGGGTGCCCAGCTGGTGGGAATAACATAATTTTCAGTTTATTCACCTTTGCCCAGTACTTCAACAAGAATAAGTTCAACCCTCCAGATTTTTAATATTTGCTTGTGTATGACTGTATTTTAGAGGTAGATCAAAATTTAGAGAACAAAATTTAGAGTAAGTGATGCTAGTTTTGGGTTTCAGTTTTATTATACTACTTGACTCACTTTGAATTTATAACTTGATTTCTTTAGTCCTTTTCTTAAAAATGGAGATAAAATACATATTTTTCAGGATCATGAGAATTAAATAGAATAACTATGTTAATCGTATAGCATGGAGCTGGGCTGACTGTAAGGGTGTATTTCTCAAACCTGAAACAGTTATGAACATAGCCACTCACTAAGTACAGTGTGTCCCTGAGACTGACCAGTGGCTGCAACTGTGTCACTGTTGCCATTGCATCCGAACTCCTAATGGACTGACCAGAGCCTCCAGGTTCTACATATGCAAATCATGACCCACTTGGGGCTGTCACCAGCACACATCACTGCAAGGACAGCATGAATGTGGAGTGATGCCTGTCAAGTACCACTTTGTCAGAGAAGTAAGGAGCTGAGCAGCCTGAGTGCTTCCTTATTTGTTTGTAGCCACACACTTAGTTTTTCCTTCCATTAATTAACAAATGTTATATTTATCATTTTAATGTTTAATATAGTATTAATAAATATGAATCAACATTTTTAGTTTATAAAAATATACCATGCAGCCATGATATTTCTATACTTTAACTTACTCTAGTAAGTTTCACTCTTTTCTAATGAAATTTCCTAACTATTTTAAGCAAACAGTAGGTTAGCACAAAGTATTACATGCTATGAAACTGCACAGTGGCTAGAGATGAGCCACATAGTTGACTGAGCTTCTTGTGGCTAAAGAAAATTAAAGCCAAGGACACGGTTTCTAAGGGCTCTTGGTTGTTTCCTGCTACCAATTCCTGAGAATATTTTCTTTTCAGGACCTACATTGAGAATTTTTGCAAGTAATTGTGAAAAGAAAAACAGAGCCTTCAGAAATAAACTTAAACTCAAACATAGGAAGCAGCTTTGTTGAATCAAATAATCATGTGAAAGCTGGTATATCTTAATGGGATATAGCTTTCATGGTGATGATGAAATAACAAATAACTTTCATTTTGTCTATTTTTTTACTTTTTATAAAAATTAGTAATCAAGTCTCTGTAGATTGTGAGACCTCAAGAACAATATAGTTAAAAAGTTTTCTTTTGGCAGTAAAAATAAAATATTTTATTTAAAATAATTGAAATCTATTATTATAATTATTAAGATAAAATGTTGATATTTTAAAATTACATTAAAAGTTTTCTTTATTATTATTAACTTTTTTTACTGTTAGTCTTCTCCTCAAATTAATATTCCAACTGAGAAGGCTGAAGGGATCAGATTAAAAGAAGTCATTAATAAAAAGGAAGTACGTTTAATGGATATATGATTATCATGTAGTTCAAAGAAAATTACAGTGTACCTCCTACTAATTGCTATTTTGTGCTTCCAGTTGCCTTACCTATCTTAAGATGATTTTGCCTTTCGGGAAAATATTAAAAAAGAAAGATTTACATATATTATTTAAAATAGATTAAAGTTAAGGCATAAGTATTATTTAGTACTTGAAGAATGTGAGTTATTTTCATTTTAAAACTTGTTAGTCTTTGTTACTTTTTGGAAGAATGTCACACAATCTGAGGAATTACTAAATCAATCATGATTCTGTCTCCCTTGTAGTAGCTATCTTTCATGTGGGACTTGAGGACTGCCCTCAAGCTAAAAACAATAAAAAACAAAAGAACAAAACAGGGAAACTACCTAGTTCTATCCCCTTGTTCCAATGTTAACGCTGCTTCCCGTTTTCTTTGCTTGTGTTAAATTCTCCAGAAGCTTTCAAACAGTTTTTTTTTTAATGTTTTGTCCAGAGTTTATAATTGCTATCCATTGGTCATTCCAAAAATGGGTGTGATCATGTCTCTGCCTGAACTTTTAAAAAAAAATATTTTATTGATTTTTTTACAGAGAGAAATGGAGAGGGATAGAGGGAAACATCAATCAGCTGCCTTCTGCACACCCCATTCTGAGGATGTGCCTACAACCAAGGAATATGCCCATGACCGGAATTGAACCAGGGAGCCTTCAGTCCACAGGCCTACTGTCTATCCACTGATCCAAACCAGTTAGGGCTCTGCCTAAAGTTTTAAAAGGTTTTGAAATGAAGACATTTAATTTTTATTCTGAATTTAATCTACTATAATTTTAACTGTTTACACCTGAGAAGTTACCCATCAGTGTGCTGATACTATTCCAATTCTTTTATATGCTGTAAACATTGTCATTTTAGGATATGTTTTGTTTTAGCTACCTAACAACAATACTAATTTTTCCATTTGTTTGCATTTTCTGATGGAATGAAATTATTTTTGTTATTATACATTTATTTTCTTTGGTTATGATTAGAATTTTGAATGAGAGAGTCTTGATTCTAATCCAACTCTGCTGTGTAAACTTTTTTTCAGGTTCAATTTCCTCTCTTGTAAAACAGAATAACAATAATTCCTACCTTCCATTGGTGTTTGAAATCTTTTATGTTAAGGGTACTTGACAAACAGTAAGGGCTGTATAAAGGGTAGGCATTACTGTTATATGCCAATTCTTAGTTTCAAGAAGAATATTTTTTACTCTATAGTTTAATATTTTGTTTCTGAAACAATTTGATAAAACTTTTTGAGAACAGATTGGAGTTATCTTTGAATAATCAAATTAAGCCTTTGTATATCAATTCAGTATATCAATACAGTGTTCACAAATCGCATGGGCTGGAAGTACCTGAATTTTAACCTCAGATATGTCTGGAAGAGATTTTTTTGATTATCTATTGTATGCTAGGTGGTACCTAGGCATGGTGTGAGAAGCAAAGATGAAAAAGATAGGTCCCTATCTTTTGAAGCTCTTGTGTCATTGGGCTGTGTGGAATATGAAAACAGTTGCTCCAAACTCTTGTTATTGGGATTACAATATATGTATACTAGAGGCACAGTGCACGAAATTCATGCACAAGTGGGGTCCCTAGGCCTGGCCAGTGATCAGGAACTATTGGAGCCATCTTGCCCAATTCCAATTGGGGCCAGGCTGGCTGGGATCTGCTGGCTGCCAGATGGGGCCTGTTGGGAAGCAGGGGAGGGACCTTGGGAAATTTACCAGCCAGGAGGAGGGATCGGGGAAGGTTGGCTGGCAATGGGAGGCTGTCTGTGGGAGTGCACTGACCACCAGGGGAAGCTCCTGCATTGAGTATCTGTCCCTGGTGATCAGTGCATGTCATCGTGACTGGTTGACCAGTCATTCTGGTAATTTGGTTGTAAAGGTTGCTTAGGCTTTTGTATATGTAGATGAGCAAAATTGGCTCATTCGGCTGTGGAGGCTTGACAGGTCCATAATCTGCAGGATGGGTCAAGAGACTGAAGATCTAGGGAAGCATTGCAGTTTTAGTCCTGAGGTGGTCTACTGTGAGAATTTCTTCTTGTTCCAGGGAGATCAGATGAGGTCCAACCATATTGTGGAAAGTAATCTGCTTTACTCAGTCTAATGACTTAAATGTTAAACTCATCTAAAACTATCTTTATAGAAACATCTAGAATAACGTTTGATTAAACACGTGGAGATTGTGGCTTACTAACCACACAGGAAACTCTTCTTGGAGTTTGCCTGGACCCCATAGCAGATTCAACCTTAATATGGCCTTCTAACCCCTGGCTCTAAGCTTCTACCCTAACTTTGTTCATGTCTGCGCTTCATGTCTACCTTGACTCCTGGTACTACTGAGGCCTTGTGCTTATTGACCACACCATTAGCCTCAGTCTTGACAGTATTTGTGTTCTGTGCAAATTTCTTCTTGGCCTCCTTCCATAATCCCATGCTCCTCCTTCATCGTAGCCTACTACATTCAGTCTTCTGCACAGTTAACTTGGCCTGCAGATCCCTGACCAGAATTAGGGCATTATTGTCATGAAAGTTAATTGGGTTTGTATATTATCTAGACGATACAATGCTTTCTGGGATCTGTATTATAAATTTCAAATACTTTCTGTCTTTGCTAATATTTTTCATGGAACATTATATCTCATTTGGAATATTTCTTTTTGCTTTTGTTTGAACTCATTTTTAATAAGACTGTTCCTAGCTTCTTTGTTCTTTCATAAGGATTTTGTGAAGAGGAGTAATTATTAAATAGTCTGCCATTCTTTTAATAGTTGAATGAGTGTGATATTTATGAGAGCCGACTAGTCCTCTTATTTTGTTCCATTATGAATTCTATTCTCAGGGGCCTGTAGTTTTCAAATGTCACTATTTAGAATAATTATCTGTAGAGTTGTTATCATGGTGCTTAGATCCTGTAAACTAGCCACTCTAACTGATATTATATTCCGGTGAGTGCTGTGCTCACTGCTCAGCATTTCAGATTGGATCTGGTTTTCTGGGATTAAATTCCAGACATTATTTTACAGCTTGCCCCCTGCCTGTTTGAGGGGTTTTCTTTCTTACAACATAGATCAGATGTGTTTTCACTATCGTGTTAAAATCATATTTATTAGGTCTCTATTTGTTAGTATTTTTATTCTAATGGCAGAATAATTTGTTTTTTTTTCTTCAGAATAATTGTAGGATGGAAACAAATAAATCAATTTAAAAACTATACCAAATTATTTCATTGATTGTATTTTGATACCTTAGAATACTAGAGGAAAGAAGTACTTTATTATTATTGTTGTTTTGCTTTGAAATGGTTAGTTTGAATAAGGAGCTGCTTAGTCTATAAACATAGCTACTTTTTAAAAAGCATATATGAGAGATATTATGGGAACAATAAAACCTATTCATCTAATAACCTGCTCTGATATTTGGTTTTATTTTTCTAATATGATAGCTATATATTAATATGTAATTATTCTCTTTGAAAAGGTATATATATTTCTTTCTTTTTAACTGCACTTAGCTTTTCAAATATGATTCCCTATGTATTATAAAAAATGATTACTGAAGCAATTTTACTTTGAAGTATAGTTCTTTAAATCTTTAGATCAATATCACCATTTAAGCCTTTAATAAACCTTATTTATGTCAATCAAATTGCTAAGGAAGAACTACTTGATTTTAGTACAATTATAACAGACTAATCAATCAGTATTTCACAATATAGATTTTTATAATGAGATTCTATATGGGTATTGATTTCAGTTTTCTGCTTTAATGTTAAGAACAAGAGGTCTCAAACTTAGGTGATCCAAAATATTGTTTATAAGCGAGTTGTTTGAAACTTAGAATGCTTTTCCCAAAAAACTAGTGTAATAAATGACAAGTTCCCAGGCCCACCCATAAAAGCTTATTCAAACCATGGTGCTTATTCAAACTCATTCTAAGTCCTGATTTTCTTGGTATTTCCCTGGCTCTTGAGCATGGAGAAAGTTTGTCAGGGATGGATAGGCAGTATGTTTGTGTTGTTAGAGTAGAAGTGAGAAAAATGGTGGCACACACATTTATTCTCTATTTATTTAATGGAAGGAAACATTTTGCAAAATTGCATACCAATTTATTCATCATTTTGCAAAAACAAGGAAAAATTTCTAATTTATTCATCAATTGCATACCACTTTAAAATTTACCCAATTGTAAAACTAAAGTGTAGGCACAACAGCCCACAGGTAAGTTAACGCTATGTGATGGCTCACCTCATTCAAGGCTTTTTGGTCATTGGTTCATGTTTTCATCCAACTAGAGTGAGACAGAGGAACATAAAACTGACTCATTTCAATATTTCTTTTATCAGGAAAACATGATGGACTACGCTCAGTTTGAGATAAACTGCAGATTTGATTTTTTTGGGTTTTTTTTTTGCTTGTTTTTTTCTGGGGAGAGGGTTAGAGAACTAATTTGAAGACTTTTCTTAAGGCATATTAACTCTCTGGTTTGATTAGTCCATTTTGAAAATCTTACAAGTGTCAAAATGTCCCATTAGTCTAGTAAATAAACACATGAGATGCAATAATTTTCTTTCTTTCTTTTGCTTTCAATATATTTGGAAATACAATTAATTTCTATCCTCCTCATAATTACTTCAGGTATTTAATAATTACCAATGAGTCATCTTTATTTTCTCCGTAGTGAACAATATCAGATATTTCATATTTCATTGTTATTTTTATCTCATGTCTTACCATATATGTTCAGGTGTGGGGGAGAAAATCCCTGAAGGTTAATTTTATTATTGAAGAAATATATGTGTGTATAATTTACTAATTCACTCAATAAATATTACCAGGAGCCTATTATTGACACAGTGTTTATAGTAATAAGTATATTAGGTCTTTATGAGTTTACATTCTAGTGGAAAATAATAAAATTAATAAATACACATATATAATATAATTTAAATTACTTATAAATATCATCCTATTAATAAAAGCCTATGTGGTCATCATGCCCTCACACCATGATGCCTTCATACCACAATGAACAATCACCAGGAATCTGCATGTACAGTGGGCATGGGCAAGTTGGTTGGGGCTTGACACTGTGTGTGCAAGGAGGCGGTCCCATGACTCTGCCAATGTGGAGGCGAGGCACGTGGCTCTGTACAGTGAGGCTTGGGGATCCTGTGGCTCCTGCCTACCTTTTGGGGGCAATCCATTGAGGAGCCCTGGATGAGTGGGAGAGACCTACCCTTCTTTGGGACGATTGATTATGGGGCTTTTGCACTGTGAGAGGACATAGGCCAGGCTGGGGGACCCCTCTTCTCCGAGTGCACAAATTTTGTGCACCGGGCCTCTAGTAAATAAATATAAAATAGAATAAGAGGGTAGAGAGAATTGACAATTTGTGGAGTTTTTTTGCATACAGCTGTCAGAGATGGGAATGCTATTTGACCTAAATGAAGGGATGAAGCAAGACATGGAGTATATGACAGAAGAGTGTTCTAGGGAGAGTGAACAGTTAGTAGGAAGGCCCTGAAGCCTGAGCATTTGGAGCAGGTTTGAAGAATACAGGGAAGTCATTGTACCTGGGACTAACCAGACTTTGGAGAAAAACAGTAGGAGATGAAATTTGTTGAGTAAGCTGAGGCAAGATCATGTCACTGTAGGGCTTTCTAGGCTACAAGAAAATTTGGAATTTAAGTGCAATGGAAAACAATTGGAAAATTTTAATTAATAATGTCATAACTCATTTAAAATTTAAAAGCTCTCCCTTGCTGCTATGTGGTGAACAAATGGAAGTAATAGACAAGTGCAGAAGCTAAGAAACCAGTTAGGAATTTGTTTCATTTTCCCAGACAAGAGATAGTGGTAACTTTGCTTAGGTTGCTTTTCTTGTGTTTTCTGTTATTCTTTTCCTGCAGTGTATATATGATGGTAAAGAGCCTGATTTAAGAACAGACTGCTTGAGTTGAAATCCTGATTCCACCTCTTCCTAACTGTATTAATTTTAAGCATAATATTCAACTCCATGTCTCAGTTACCTCATTAGTAAAATGGGCACCACACTGTAGGTAAATCATAGGATTATTATGTGGATTATATAAATTAATTAATAGGAAGCACTTGGTATAGTGCCTGGCACATTGTAACTATTTAGTAAATGAGTGATTCTGATCTGATGTTACTATGAAACTTCACTAGAGGCAGAAGGTAATGGAACTGTGAGGGTGTTAAATCTGGACACCCTGTTTGTGAAGGAATCATGTGGCTACATTGTTGAAGCTTTTACTAAATATTTACCTGAATTTTAGAACAAAGTCTTTGGTGGGCCTGGCAATGTAGTTCAGTGGTTGAGCATTGTCCATGCATTGGGAGGTCATAGTTCAATTCCTGGTCAGGGAACATGACTAGGTTGTAGGCTTGATCCCCAGAAGGTGTGTGCAGGAGGCAGCACTTGGTCTTTCTCTTTCATCTCTCTCTCTCTCTCTCTCTCTCTCTCTCTCTCTCTCTCTCTCTCTCTCTCTCTCTCTCTCTCTCTCCCTCTCTCTCCCTTTCCCTTCCTTTCTCTAAAAATAAATAAAAACGTTCTTAAAAAAGTCTCTGATGCTACTTTGTGGAATTCTTCTTGGATTTATATTAATTATTCCTATTTCATCTATTATTTCCCTGTAAGTATGTATTTCCTGAAGGTATATAATTATACTTTAAAACAAAATTAGAAAGCCATCTTGTATTGAACATTATTTTATTTAAGCTAGTTTAATTGTTTTAGAATATTTAAGTTCTTGGCATATTTTGAATATGTGCTGTGTTCCATGTGGTCTATTATTATATGCTTTGTTTCTTTGCAGATTGAATGGCTTCTGTTTTTCTAGTGTTTACCAGTGTCACACTTCATCTCTCTCTCTCTCTTTCACACACACACACACACACACACACACACACACACACACACACACGCACCTTCACAGACAAACACATAAACATAGGCACATTATTTTTGGACCTTACAGCCAGGTTGTGTTCTTGTCAGAAAGCCTAACAATCCCAGAGTGAATGCAGCTGCCTCTCCCTTCCTTTGGGAGATCAGCATTACTCACTAATTCAAATATTCTTGCTTCACCTACCTCTTTGCTCACTGTTTTGCATATATAGAGCATTCAAACATTTGCTCTTTTAATTCATCTGAATAAACTCCCTATTGTGTTTTAAAAGTGAAATATGGATGGATCAAAGTAATTTTTTAACAAAGTTTTACTTTTTGTAAATGTGGGGGAAAACCCTATACTGTTTCTGTTTATAGTTGGTAATTGAACTTGATAAAAGGGCAGTATAAACAGAGGAATCATATCTTTTTGGGGAGATTTAACAAAGGTATCTAGTTATATAAGCCTACATAAAACCATATTTCCAGACTAATATTTTCAAATATGAAAGAGATAAAATTTATATTATGACAGCTGTAGATTGAATTTAATGGAGCCTAATATTATACTAAAATATTTCTTTTAAAAATATTTAAATTACAGCTCTTAAAATATGAAAGATATTTTAATTATACAATGAAATATTTTACATAATGATAAGTATTTTTCACACAAAAGCAAAATTTGCAGAAAATATCCTGCATGAAAATATGGAAAGTGGAGAGCCTTGTTTTCACTGGTAGTGAGTAGTTTAACATTAATATATATTACAAATTGTGGATTAATATTAGGACCTTGAATAAGCACATTTTCAACTAAACATGTAAAGTATCTATTACTAATGATAAAATTGTACTTGATTGGTTATTACAATACAGAAAATGCTTTTCCTGGAAGTTTATAGCACCACATTAAAATCCTATCTGATAAAAGATTAATAGGCAAATTGAACATACCTCCATTACGCTCACAAGCCAAGCCCACCAGCCAATCAGGAGTGAGTATGCAAATTAACCCAACCAAGATGGCTGTGGCCACACAGTGAACAAGAGGCTTGAGTTTCCCAGCAATGAGGGAATCCAAGCTTTCTAGCCATCCTGGCCTGCCCTAGCCTCTGCTCAAGGCTACAATGTTTCAATTATAGAAGAGAAATAAGTCCCAGATACTAGGGCCTTAGCTTGGTCACCAGGGGGTGTGGCTGGCCTACAAACCACCATAGGCCCATGGCCCAGGCCACCCCACACTCTAAGGGACCCCCACCCTAATCTAGGACACCCTTCAGAGCAAACCAGTGGCCCCACCTGTGCAACAGGCCTCTATCTAATAAAAGAGAAATATGCAAACTGATTGTCACTCCAACACACAAGATGGCTGTCCTCATGTGCACACAAGATGGCCACCACAAAATGGCCAGCAGGGGAGGGACCAGGTCTGTGAGGGAAGGCAGTTGTGGGTGATCAGGCCAGGAGGGGAGGGCAGTTAGGGGTGACAAGCCAGCAGAGAAGGGAAGTTAAGGGTGACCAGGCCTGCAGGGAAGGGCAGTTTGGGGGCACCCAAGCCTACATGGAAGAGCAGTTCAGGGGGAAAAGGCCTGCAGGGGAGGGCAATGAGGGGTGACCAGGCCTGCATAATAGAGCAGTTACAGGCAATCAGGCTGGCAGGGGAGCAGTTAGATATCAATCAGGCTGGCAGGAGAGTGGTTAGGGGGTGATCAGCCTGGCAGGCAGAAGTGGTTGGGGGCAATCAGGAAGGCAAGGCAGGTGAGCAGTTGGGAGCCAGCAGTCCTAGATTGTGAGAGGGATCCCAGATTGGAGAGGGTATAGGCTGGGCTGAGGGACACACCCACCTCACCCCACCCCCATGCACAATTTTGTGCACCAGGCCTCTAGTGATGATAATAATAGAGAACATTTATTGATTACTTATTACATCAGGTGTTCTAATTGCTGTAATTATTCCCTTTTTTTTTTTCAGATTAGGATATAGAGGCAAATAGTGGTTAGTCTTATGCAAGTTTACTTAACTAGTGGTGAGGCCATGATTCAGAATCCAGACTCTTAGGTCTCCTGAGCACTCATTCTGAACTCCATCATAACTAAGGTAACTTATTTTTCTCCCTTAAAATGCTTGACAGACATTATAAAAAAAACCTCATTCAGCTGCAGTGGAACAATCAACGACATTTATTTTTGGAAATGCTAAAAGAGGTATTTTGCCCTATTTATAGACTTCTACAAGTAGAGCAATTGCATAACACAGTCTATCTGTGTAGATTACACTTTTTTCACAATTCATTTAACTACTTGCATTTGGCATCATTTCCTTTCAACTAAAACACATCTTTGATGTAGATTTACTGGGACATTCACACTATATTTTGGGTTTAAAAGTTACAGGCCTCATTTGCAAGTGCATGAACAACGTAGCTATTTGATCCAACCCAGCCTTTATTGGTTTAACTTTTCTTTTTTTCTGGAAAGGAAAATAATGTAAGACTACTTTATTTTGGGACTACTTTTTTATTATTATAACTGAGATACTGCTTATAGACTAGCATATAACATTTTTAAATTTTAGATTTTTAGGTATAGACTTCTGGGTATAGAATTCTGGTGGACAATGAGTTTTCTTCAATAATTAGATAATATTTTATTATCTTATAACATTTACTATTGCTGATGAGAAGTAGAGTTTGCATCTAATTGTTGGTTTTATAACCATCTCTGATTTCTCTTTGCTAGCTTTGACGATTTTGTTTTTGTCTTTGGCTTTATATAGTTTCATTAGAATGTACATATGTATTGATTTATGTGCATGAAACATATATATCTGTACATAAATCTACATTAATAAAAGAGAAATATGCAAATTGACCACCTCAGCAATGCCCACCAGCCAATCAGGAATGGATATGCAAATTAACCCAACAAAGATGAAAGGTTAATTTGCATATGCAGGGTCGGAGTGGCCAGGCAGGGTGGGACGCCTGCTATGAAGGGGAGGGTTGGGGTAGGAGGGAGCTACAGAAGTGGTGCTCTGCTGGGAGCGAGGACTTGCAGGCTCCCAGGCAGCCAGGAGGAAAGCCAAGGGAAGGAAGGCCTATTCTTGCATGAATCTTTGTGCAACAGGCCTCCAGTATACATATAGTTTCCCATCTCTTCAGTATGAGGATTCTTTTTATTAATTTTGGACAGTTATCAGCCTTGTTCTCTATAAATATTGCCTCTTCATATTCCTATTAGATATATGATATATTTTTTCATTCTTGTACCCTAAATCCATTAATTTATCTTTTACGCTTTTTATCTTTTTTCTTTCTGCACCATGTGTCTGATTCATGACTCTCTTTAGCTGCCTCTAATTTATTGCTTTTCTCTTTCTTTTATTGACATTTTTCATTTTTAATCTTTTTTGTTGTTGTTCTTTTTTGATGTTCACTCTTTTCACATTGTCCTATTCTTGGTTTATATATCCTTAGAAAACATTTTAAACATGCTTATCTTAATACTCAAATTGTTTTGTTTTTATTTTTCTAAGGTATATATTCTCCCATTAATGTAGCAGTTGACTTTCCCCTCCTCTTGTGGTGTGTGTATATATATATATGTTTCTTGATTGTTGTCTTTCTTTACTTGCTCATCATCAGTGCAGGTTTTTTCCCACTGGAATACTGTGTGTTAGAAATTATAGAAATATTCTGATAAGATAGCTTAAAATTTAACTTTTCAGGGATCCTAGATATATTCCCGATTCTAGACCAGTTTTCAAGTTAGTTTTCCAGTTGGGGTTCCTATCTCTTATCTATAATGTGACTTTGGACCTGACACTTATATGTGTAGCATGGACTGGGATTCTAATTTCTGGTGAATGATTATTCTTGCACCCATCACCCTGGCCAGATTCCCTGCTGATTCCCTGCAACAGTGGAGTGAGTGTTTCTATATCAAGTTTAAAGATGGCTTTTTTTTGAAGGTATGTTTAAAGGTATGTTTCTATGTTCATATGTTGTACCTAACACACTATGTACTCTAAAAATGTTTTTTCCCTGATATTGTTTATTGACTTCTGTTGCACATGATAAAAGAGGAGATAATATATTAATTTGGTCACTTAACAAATATTTATCAAGTGTTTACTTTTTGCCTGGCACTATTTTAAGCACTTGGGATATAGCAGGAAACAATATTTCTGCCTTAATAATAATATTTATATGGGGGAGGGAATCAGTCAATAAACAAATAAATCAATAAATGTAGTATATGTTAGGTTTTTATAAGTGCAGTGAAAAAAGATAAATAGAATAACAGAGATAAAGTATGACCTGAGGGTGCTATTTTGTACTTATAGTAGTTAGGAAAGAGTACCTAATGAAATAAAATGTGAACAGAACTCCATTCCCCCAACTTAAATTTGTGATTCATGTGTATGTCTAATATAAGATTACTTCAGGCAGCATTTTTAACAGGATATACTCAACCTACTCTAAGGATACAGGGAGTGGAGTGACTGAGGTGAGAGTATGGTGGGTAAGGTTAGATAAATGGTAGAGGGGTCAGCTCATGTAGATTAACTTTGACTTTGAGGAAGATGGGAAACCCTTGAAGGATTCTGAGCAGTGAAGTGACATGATTGATCTAATTATTTAAAGAAAGTATTGACCTGCCTGCTTTGTGGAAAATTAAGTGTAGAGAGGTAGTAATGGAAGCATGAGCATCAAATAGGTTTATGTTTCAATAGTTAAGACTGGAGATGATGGTGGTTTGAACACAGTGGTCAAGATGGAGGTGATGAAAAGCAGTTTGATTCTGGATACATTTTAAGGTGGAGATGGCAACTTTTGTTCAAGATGGATGTGGGAAGAAGAGAATGAAGGAGTTAAGGATAGTCCTGAGATTTTAGCCTAAGCTATGGAAAAGTAGTGGTATTATTTAGTGAAATGGGATAATTTATAGAAGGGACAGATGTGGGTATGGAAAAATGTGGTTATGGTTTGGATACAAGCAGTTTCAGATAACTATTAAATATCTAAAATGCTAAGTATCTTAAAATTAATAAATAATAATACGAGAATAAAGTCTGTGTTTCATGTACTTATAACTGTAATCTTACTTTAGCCCAACCCTGTATATTTGATTTATTTCTGGGCTCTCATTTCTATTATATTGTTTCAAATGTATATCTATATTATTTCCTTATTGATTTCTGTTTTATGGGCATGATACTGATTATACTTTGTTGTTTGTGTTTATTTTGCCATGATGTGCTTATTCATAGCCTTTTTATTGTTTTGATTGAGTTATGTTATTTTAGCTTCATTCATTATAATCTGTGAATTAAGAAATTAGCCCTTTACCTATCATATATGATGATTTTAAAAAAAGTTTTTACCTGTTTTTATTCTTCTTATATTATTTCTACTGCTGAATTACTTTTTTTTTCAGATTATGGTTTACAATTTTTCTTACTTGTGATTTTTGGGTTTTAAATACTATCTTTCTTGCTTCAATAATATAAATAAATTTAGCCTGTGTAATTTTCTACAACTTTTAATGACTTCATTTTTTTTCTTTAAAGTGTTTTTACCATTTTTATTATAAAAGTGACATATGCTTTAATAATAAATTTAAAAAGATCTCTAAACGTGTATATAAAAATGTTGTTTCCTCTGTCTTCTTATCAGTCCCTTCATTCCATTTTCTTTGATGCAACCAGGTGTAATTCCATGGTGGTACTCTTTCACATTTTGCTCCATGCTAATATTATCAGAGAAAAACGTGCCTCTTCTTCTCCATTTGTTTCTGGGGTGAAGTCCTTGTACAAGAATATTATGAGACTTGCATGAGAGGATCTAATATAGTATTAAGCTTTATTTTTTGTGGAATTACACATCTGGGTTTCCAAAGTTTCATTTCCCTTAGTCCAGTCATAGAAGAAATATAGCGTGGGTTTCAGTAGAGTTAAAATCAAAGCCAGTGTCCAGAGTTTCCATTTCCATATGAGATCAGGGTCCAGTACAGCATCAGAGTAGTTGCAGTACATTAGTCCAGTGTATGTGAGGATTCCTGTGGCCGTGGACCATATTAAGAATGACAAGAATCCAGTGGTAGTTATGAGTTGAGCATACCAAGAGGAACAAAGAGGATGAACTTTTTTGTTTAGGGGATTATGTTGCAAATTTCCATGTTCTTGCTGTGGCCATGCCTATTTTGGCCAATTATCTCTGTCCCCAGGTGTGAATGACAGGCAAGTACCTTCCTTATGTCACCCCAACTTTATGGGGCATCTGTCTATCTTCTCTTTGTTAGATCCCTCTCCCAGTGTTTTGCAGGGAACGTGCCTGTAATGTCTGGTTTCCCATTTATAACTAGTGGCCCAGTGCATGGATTCATGCTCATTGAAAGGAAATTAATTAGAAGAAATATTTTTTGTGTTTTTAAAAAATATTTTAATCTTTATTGTTCAGTTTATTAATTACGTTATTCCCCATTTTTTTCTCCTTATAGTTCCCCACAACCCGGTACCCATCCCACCCTCTGCCCTCACCTCCCCCCCCACTGTCCTCTCCCATAGGTGTATGATTTTTCTCCAGTCTCTTGCTGCACCTCCCACACCACTTTTCTCCCCAAGAATTGTCAGTCCATTCCCTCACTATGCCCATGATTCTATTATATTCACCAGTTTATCCTATTCATCAGATTATTAATTCACTTGGTTTTCATATTCATTTGTTGATAGATGTGTATTTGCTGTTCATAATTTTTATTTTTACCTTTTTATTTTTCCTCTTCTTAAAAAATATCTTTCAGCATTTCATGTAATATTGGTTTGGTAGTGATGAATTCCTTTAGCTTTTTCTTATCTGTGAAGCACTTCATCTGACCTTCAATTCTGAATGATAGCTTTTCTGGGTAGAGTAATCTTGGTTGTAGATTCTTACTATTCATCATTTTGAATATTTCTTGCCACTCCCATCTGGCCTGCATCGTTTCTGTTGAGAAATCTGCTGATAATCGTATGGGTGCTCCCTTATAGGTAACTAACTGTTTTTCTCTTGCTGCTTTTAATATCCTCTCTTTGTCTTTTGCTCTTGGCATTTTAATTATGACTTGCCTTGGTGTGGTCCTCTTAGGGTTCCTATATATTGGGGTTTGGTGTGCTTCTTGGACTCCTAAGTCAGTTTCTTTCACCAGGTGTGGGAAGTTTTCGGTCACTATTTCTTCAAGTATGTTTTCATTATCTTGCTCTCTCTCTTTTTCTGGCACCCCTATAATTCGGATGTTGGTATGCTTGAGGTTGTCACAGAGGCCCCTTACAGTATCTTCAATTTTTTGGATTCTTTTGGTTTCTTGCTTTTCCAGCTGAGTGGATTTTACCTCTTTGTATTTCAAATCTTTAACTTGGTTCTTGCGGTCCTCTAGAGTATTTTTAGGTCTTTTATAATATTTTTTATTTCAGTCAGTGTATGCTTAATTTCTAGTTGTTCCTTTTTCATATACTCGTAGGTCTTGTTGATTTTCTCGCAGGTCTTGTTCATTTCCTTGTAGGTCTCGGGCCTTTTCTAGGAGCCTCTTGAAAAGCCTTATAACTATGGTTTTGAACTCTATGTCTAGTCGTTTTTTTTCCTCCATTTCTTTCACATTTGATTTCTTTCCATGTCTCTGCATGGTGGCTGCTTTCCTGAGTTGGTTGATTAGCTTTGTGTGGTAGATGTCCTCTCAGGGACAGTGGCTCATCCTCCCCAGTTACCTGAGGATGGATATGGGTTGCACAGTCTTGTTGAGGTTAAGCCTAGGTTATTGTTGCCAGCACTAGGAGGGTTTGACCTCCAGGCCAATTGTCTGTGAGGTTCAGCCGAGCTCAGGTTGGATGGGCGGAGTCTCCAGGCCAA
The DNA here is from genome assembly GCA_027563665.1 of Antrozous pallidus. Classification (NCBI taxonomy): domain Eukaryota; kingdom Metazoa; phylum Chordata; class Mammalia; order Chiroptera; family Vespertilionidae; genus Antrozous; species Antrozous pallidus. The sequence continues at coordinate 22,176,816 of CM050518.1, read as the reverse complement.
GCAGGAACTGTCAGCTCTGCCTTATGTGGTACCTGGGACTCTGTGCTGGGTAGCAATGGCTGCAAGCACCTCTGAGAGAGAGCTGCTGCCGAGCTCCACCCGCTGCCGGACAATTCAGCCTCTCTCCAAATGAGTCTGCACACCCAGCGTCTCACCCAGGGTCATAAAACAATGCAGTTTGGTGGTTTTCGAATAAGAGAGTAAGTCATGAGTACTCTCTGCATGGTCACGCAGCTCTGCTGTTCCCAAGTTTACACGCAGTCTGCACAAGCTCGCCCTCTCCACAAGCTTGCAGACCCTTACAATGCCCAAATTTTAGTGTGCCTCCCCACTGTACAGTTTTACCCTGTATGATTGTGGGTTCCCCAGACTTCACCCGGAGCTGGGGAATCAGTGCAGTGGGACGTCTTTGTGTCCCCCGTTTGAGAAAACTGGCCGGGTTTGCAGCTGCCCACCCTATCTGCTCGTGTGCGCGCACAACTCCAAACCTCCGACATTGCGCGTATCTTCAATGCTGTCCTCCTGCCGCTCCTCTGAGTCACAGTGTCCTATCTTCACTTTTATTTGTGGAATTTTCACTCAGCCAGCTTTCTGGTGATTCTGGATGATGTTTGTTCTTTCGTTAAGTTGTAGTTTTGAAATTGCTGTGTATGGCATCAAGATAGGTGTTTACCTATGCCACAATCTTGGTTCCTCCCCTAGAAGAAATATTTTAATATTGCTATTTGCACTTTATAAAAATGTGTCAGAGATGAAAGAAAATTAGTAAAATGTATATGAGAATAACAACAACAGACATGAATAAAAATAACAAAAACATGATATAAGAACAATAAAAGCATGATATAAAACAATAAAAACGTGATATAAAAACAACAAAAACATGATATAAAAACAACATTGATAAGAATAATGACTGATAGATTAAAATTATTCTAATATCTCCATGTATATGTGTGATTGGCACCAGCAAGACCTTTATATGTATCGTTCATGCATGAGTCAATGTTTATTTTTAAATTGCCAGTGTGGATCATATGGACCAGTTCGTTGGTTGGATGGTGGGATGTACATCCAGGCTGTCACTTAACCTTTTATATATAGAGACAAGAGGCCCTGTGTAAGAATTTGTGCATGGATGGGGTCCCTTGGGGTGGCCTGCCGGGATCAAGACAAAAACCCCACAGTCCAATGTCTGCTGCCCCTCCTACTCATCCTGGCTCGGCTGCACCTGCTGTAGGCTCACACCCCGTCAGTCCCGATCAGGAGAGGCTCACACTGATGCAGCAGTGCTCAACAGCTGTGAGCCTTACATCTGTCACCTGCCTGAGGCTCAGTTCCAGATGGCCGGCAGCACTGTTGGGATTCTGCCGGAGGTGCTGGTCTGTTAGTACTTGTCCTGTCCTCTGGAGATTGAAACTATAGTACTACTAAGGAAGCCAGTCCCCAGGTTCACCCCACCTCCTCCACTGATTGATTTGAGTATGAGGGCCAGGTGGAGGGAACAAGAGGCCTGCCTTCCAGCTGCTCGCCAGTCCCCATGCCACTCACTCAGATTCCGTTAACCATCCCCTGACCAATGGGAGCCTGTGGGCTGTGGGAGGGACCCAGCAGTCTGCCTTCTACCTGATCACCAGTTGCTGCTGCCATAGATTCACTGGACTCTGAGGAACCCTGGTTCCCTGTTAGCCATTCCCTGATCAATAGCATAAGGGCCGGGGAATGGACCTGTTGTCTGTTTCGTCATTATGAATGTTGGGTTTTTATATATTAGGATTAGTTAATTACAATGAATTAATTTAGACATATTCACATAAATTTTTACTTTTCTGTTTGTGTGTGTGTGTGTGTATGTGTGTGTTGGGGGGGCAGAATGTGGGAGCCTTTTGTACCAGAAACTTGGTATATGTGTTGAAAAATATAGTATAGATAGTTTTATAAAGTTTAATAAATTAAAATATTCTAATCTAAAAAACATTATTTTGAACAGTGAACTATTTTAAAATTTAATTCACAGTATCTTTCTTCTATATATAACTCAAATTAATGGTTTAACCTGACTTATTACCTCCTCACTCTTATTCCCACTGCCAGTTCCCAGTGCCAACACAGATGACTTATATTATTTGCTCATTTTGTAATGTAATTCAGTGACTATCTTCAATTGAGATTATCATTTAAGACACAATTTTTTTAAAAAAATTTTATTTACTTGAGACACACATTACAACATGTTTAAAAATATTTTTTTCCAATTTTAACATTGTTAATGATGAGTTCATTTGACAATTAAGTTTTAGTAGTGAGTTGATTGATTTGAAACTTAAGTTCTCTTTATGTTGTTAAGACAAAATCCACTAAATTATTCAATGAAGTTATGGAGAGTTTGTACTGGAAAGTTGAAAGTGTATTTTAATTGAAAATCTAAAAATCTCTGTTGTGTTCTTGTCATTCTGAGTTGAGAGGTATTGCTCATTTTTCTGACTATAGGCAGTCCCCACTTACAGACTGCAGAGCTAAGTTTTATAACCAGGAGCTTCAGGTAGAGGACCAGGATAAGATACTTGAGGAAAGATTTGCAGTACATGTTAATAATACACATGATGCTTAATGTAAGTTTAACATGGTTCCTAATTTTCTTCTTATAAAGTTAGGATTTTTGGAGCTTAAAGCTCTCAGCAGTCCTTATGAGTCCTTAGACTTGAACCATGCAGATAACTACCAGTGTGCTGTTCCCTAAGAAGGCTAATGTTGCTATTGGATTATGAATATGACTAAATGCTTTTCAAACATAAAAGTAGAAGTTTATACAAATATGTCTACATTAATGATAGCACTATAATTAACTAGTTATCTCTCTATATAAAAGCCTAAGCAACGGGTCGCTATGACATGTATTGGCCATCAGGGGCAGATGCTCAATGCAGGAGCTGCCCCCTGGTAGTCAGTGTGCTCCCACAGCCAACCCTCCTGCGGCCAGCCAACCTCCTGTGGTCCCCCCCCCCACAGCCGGCAGGCCCCAATCAGCCCCAATCGCCAACCAGGCTGAGGAACACCACCATGCACAAATTTGTGCACTGGGCCTCTAGTTAATAATATAAAGGAGCAAAGAGAAGGCCAGACATTATAGGTATGGTTCCTGCAAAACACTGGGGGAGGGATTAGAATATATATATATGTTTGTTTGCATTATAATTGTCTGCTTTTATTTCACTCTGTCCTCCAGCATGCCACGTTCATCTCAGTGTTCCTTTTATACAAATCAACTTTCTTTTTATTTATCTCCAGTTTTTCATTTTACCTGACTTTTAATCAAAAGTTTTTTCTCCTACAATACCTATAGTCCTTTCCATTAATATATTTGTTGAAGCTAAAATCAAAAGGAGAGAAGCCCTAATTATTTTTGCATTGTGAAGTATTGTGTTTGTATATTGTAAAAATAGATTAATGATGATCATATCAAAAATATAACTGATGAGGTAGACAAAAAAGATGCCAAGAAGTAGTTGGCAATTGTCATTGGAAACTAGTTGAGATATTTACTACAGATAATGTAATGTTACAAATAATAAGAAAATAACACAACCCTTTCTTTGTTTATAATTTTACTATTTATACTAGCTTCAAAAATCAAATACTAAAAATCACAAATGACTGATTTGAGTTTCATGAATTTTTCCTCTTCTACCCTCTGATGATAATACTAATAACAATGAAGTAAGAAAAAAGAAGAATATCTGTAGAGAAAACAAAGAAAATCAAGGAGCCCTAAATATACACAACAGATTGGATCATCAACCACTAAATGACCCAAGAGTTAGCTGAATGTATTTCCAAACTAGACATATTTCTTTGTTATTGCATTTCATTTCTGAAGATTGTTAACAGTAGATATTATATGTATATGCATTTTAATAATTTTGTAAGATGAGTAAACATTTTCTGTAGATTCATTTTATGTGTTTCCATTAAACATTTCCATAGTAATGTGAAACTTACTTTAATCTTCACCCAAGGATATGTTTTTATTGATTTTAGAGAGAGAAGGGGAGAGAGAGAGAAACAAACCACACGAGAGAGAAACATCAATCTTTTGCATGCACCCTGACCAGCTTCAATCCCACAATCTAGGTACGTGCCTTGACCAGAAATTGAATCTGGAACCTTTTGGTGTATGGGAAAACACTCTCTAACCAACTGAGCCACACAGCCATGGATGAAACTTAAAATACACACACACACACACACACACACACACACACACACACACACACACACATACACACACACACACACACACACACACACACACACACACAATTGAAAGAGACAATATCAAGTCTCACAGTATGGATATAAAGATTAGTGTGTGACTGGTACCTTCAGTGACTGGATCTTATTAGAACCTGTCACTGTCACTGTTTGGATTTGTTTCTATAACACAGACTTCTGAAATTCTTGACCCTTTCTTTTATTTGCCTGCTTCACATCAGTACTACATTTTTACTCTTGCTTACTTACCAATAATTGTTAGCCATATTGTAAGTGTGAATTACTGAGAGGCTACTTTTTAGTTTCAACTTTACTAACTTGGTAGCCTATTGGATAAGTCAGTTCTTCTCTCTGAAACTCATATATTCATTCCAAAAGGGCTTAATGCCACTTGTTATTGCAAATAGAGTTTTATTGGAAAGCAGACAAAAAAAAAAAAAAGACAATTCACCCTAACACAAAAATAGATGAATTAGGTGAACTTTGAAATATATTTTTCTATCAGTCAGAACACTTTAATGATGTTTAAGTTTATTATGTCTCCTCTTTTTGAAACTACTATCTCCTAGAGGTAAGATTTTGCAAAGCCAAGAATATATCATAGAAAGAATTTATGTTTTCCCTGGCACTGGCAGTTGAAGGACTGAATGAAAGATATAGAGGGTAAAACATGCTCAAAGTTCTGTCTTGTTTTATAAATTATTGGTTCACCTTTACTACTCGTCTTATTTCTAAACCAGACTACCTGTCTTATTTTAAGATGCCAATACTCCTAAGACATTTCCAGTCTCCACAAACCTGGTCAGTCTGTTGCTGTAGTTTCAAAGCTGGTTATTTAAAGCAGATATGAAAGACTCTACCTGTAACAGGTAAGGGTGGCACCATCACCCAGTATCACCGCCTATACACTAAACCATGAAGGTGGTGAGTGTAAGAGAAGAAAAGTTGAATTATCTAGGGAGGCACTTCAGCAGAGAACTAAAATTTGTTCACTTGGAACCCAAATGCATAATATTGGCTAGTTCTTTAGGGTGCTTGTGCTCTAGCAAAAAATTTTTCTTTACAGTCAGGATCAAGTTTCCTAGAATGGACAACTTGCTTTTTCTGTTTTATATTCACACCTCTGAAATTCCTTTAATAAAGAATATACTACTTTATAATATGGAATGCAATGTGTCCAATCACAATTATACATGTAGGGTATTTAGACATCTAGGTTTATGGTTTCCCTAATTTGATTACAATTTCTAGCCATGAATTACTGGACATAATGGATGCCCACTACAGAAGAATCAAAATGTTTGTTTAATGTCACTGGTCTATTTTTCAACTTTGATCTCATTGCCTTCTAGTTTCCTGCCATAAAGTTTTTATTTCTCTTTGAAAATGAATAACCATGTATTCCAGCTTTATAGCAAAAGCCCAGGCATTCTTTTAGTTCTGCTTTCTGCAAAGTCTCTTTTTCTGTTTTTCACCATTGTGATGGTGATCATTGATATGCCCTGTTTTTTATCCAGTGACCATCTGGTAATGTTGGGCCAAAGTCTTAAGATGCATGAAAGGAGCCCAAGGGGCAGTTATTGATGTAGAACAACATTGAAGTAGCTCAATGTTATAAAATCTAAACATTTTATTCCACAGTGACTTCTTTTAAAACAGCAATTATGGAATAAGATTTCAGAAAGCAAAGAATTTTAGGGATTGAGAAATAGACTTTGGCATCAGAAAGCATAGGTTTGAATCCACATTTCTTTACCATTTATTTGATTATGTGACTTGCCCTTTTTGAGCTGTCTAAAAACTATAGTGCCTTCATCTGTAAAACAGAACTAATAGTACCTAAATCACTCAGTTTCTGTGAGATTTAGGTGATGTTATACCTACAAAGCACTTGATATAATACTTGGCATGTTTCAAATCTTGAATATGTGGTCATGAAGACAAATAGTATTCTATTATTCAATTATATATTCTGTTTAACTATAATATAATATAGTTTCTGTTCAACTTTCTGTAAAAAGTTATAACTCACATAGGTTTCATGAGCAAATATACTATAATAATGCCAATGAAATAGTTATAGTTAATGTAGAATGGCAAAGAAGTCAGCCTTTTAATCTAATATTTAAGACATATTTTGGATTTTATGTAGCTATAAAGAAGGGGTGGGGAATGTCCAGCCCACAGGCCATATCGTTTGTTCTGGTCCTGCAAAGGCAACCACAGGCTGGACTCAAAATTCAATAAAACTAGGAGCTTTTTTCATATCAACATAATTTTTAAGTTGATATTTTATGTGGCCCATGAATGATATTATAAATATCTAAATGGCTCTTGGCAGAACAAAGGTTCCCCATCTCTGCTCTAGAGACTCCTATAGCAAATCTCCTAACTCATTTTTTGTTCTGATAAATATTTTAAAATTTGGAGATACTTCCTGCAGGATAGTGAACTTATGTAGGAATGGGGTTGGAGGCATAGAATTATAAACATGTTGACAGAATAATTAAACTTTCAAACTGAAAAGTTACCTTAAAATAAAATGGCGAGGATAAATAAGATGGGAAAGTTTCCTTGAAGTAATGTGTACTTTAAAATCTCTATTTTCACTTTTATAGCAGTATTCTTGATATTTGTAGAGCTCAGGCAATTGTGCATTATCTTTTTAAAAAAATGATAAATCACTTAACAGTTTCAAGGTGTGCAGTTTATTAAATGAATAATTTGGTGTTGGATTTTTAGATCCTTGAGTTGGAGTTTGGTGTGAGTAGATATATGAAAATGTGAAAATATGTGAATCACTGGAAAAGTTTTAAAAGGAATTAAATCCCTCCTTAAAAATATATTTTAAAATGAAAGTTATAATTTTTTACAAAGATATGTTTTATTGATTTCAGAGAGAAGAAGTGAGAGGGAGAGAAAGAAACATCAATGATAAGAGAAAATCATTGATTGGCTGCCTCCTGCAAGCCCTCTACTGGGGATCGAGACGACAATTTGGGGCTCTGACCAGGAATCAAACCATGACCTCTTGATTCATAGCTCGATGCTCAACCAGAGCCACAATGGCCCAAGAAAAATTATAGATTTTAAGAATATATATGTTTTAGTCAGGTATTTTGTATGTAGACAAACTGGGACCACAGCTGCTATCTAAGTCCAATTCAGATTGACACTTTAAAATATATAAAACAATATACAACAATCACAGCATCTGTTTTATTCATTGCATTAAAATACAGTTATTTAGCTTTTTTATTTCTTTTTAAAAGATAGTTTTTTTTCCCCTCACTGTACCAACCACATGGTCTGTGCAGTCAATTGTTTCTGAGCATGTAAAAACTTTTATTTTTTGACATGGACAGAAAACTTGTCATAAAATATAATTAAGAAAAACAAGAGTTCACTTCAGCTTTCTATTTATATTTGTTTCTGTAAATCCCCTATAATTAATGTTTAAATGTAAAATTATACTGATGAATATATTTGCCTGGATCCCAAAACATATGTTTAGAATATGAGGCTGATAAAGGTCCTTCACCTGTTACATAATGCAGAATGCCTTTTGATTAGGCATGTGTGGGTTTGGGATGGGATGAAATAAACCAGTGATTTGGGATGGTCTGCTGAGGTGCCCAGATATTTGATTGGTATGAAGACCAGCCTTCAGGGAGTTTGGTGAAAGTTTAGGCAAGTGACCTTTATTGATAAAGGAGCCCAGTGTTATGCTGCAGGCCATCGTCTTTGTAAGGATATAGAAAGTGGTACCATACGGATCTTGCTGCTGGCAGTGGTCAGAAGTCCAGGTAGACATTAAGAAGTGGAGAAGCTGCCTTTGGCAACATAGAATCAGCTTTCAGGATTGGGATTCAGGTTAAGAAAGGATCTAGAGTAAGTCAACAAATATGCATCTATAATAATAAAAAGGTAACATGCTAATTAGATCAGACATCATTCTGGATGTCATTCCAGACATCCTTCCAGATAAAGCCAGGGCTAGAGGAAGCCTAGGTCCCGGGTGCCAGAGGGAAGCCAGTTCCAGCAGCCAAGGCAAGGCAGGCCTACTCTTGCATGAATTTCATGCATTGGCCTCTAGTTTAGAATATAATATGTGCAAAGTATTGAGCTAATAGTACTGAGGGTTGTAAGTATGAAAATGATATTGTTCTTGATTACCAAGGAATTTACATAAGAGGAGAAAACATGTTCTTGTCCTCTGTGTGGGAAACACTGATGGAAAGTGCAGAAATAAATAGGCAAGCCAAAAAAGGAAGATTAAGGAGAACCCACATACTTTTAAATAGCTCTTAAAGAAAAGAAAAAGGAGAAACATTGGAAATTGATTTTTATAATTGAATGAACTGGCTATATGTAAAGGAAAAGAGTCAAAAGATATTATTTCAAATTGTTTCAATACAACAGGAAAGGATTAGCTATCTAAAGGACCTAAAGAGACACTTCTCCAAAGGTGACATACAGATCGCCAAGAGACATATGGAAAAAAGCTCAAATACACCAATCATCAGAGAGATGCCACTTAAAATGACAATGAAGTATCACCTCACACTTGACAGAATGGATAATGGCTACCATTAATACATCAAAAAATGACAAGAGTTATCAAGGATATGGAGAAGAGGGAACCCTAGTGCACTGCTGGTGGGAATGCAGACTGGTGCAGCCACTATGGAAAACAGTGTGGAGTTCCCTCAAAAAATTAAATATGAAACTGCCATTTGACCTAGTGATCCCACTTATAGGAATATAGCCTAAGAGATCCAAAACACCAGTCAGAAAGAATATATGTACCCTTACGTTCATAGTAGTACAATTTACAATAATTAAGATCTGGAAACAGCCCAAATGCCCATGAGTAGATGAGTGGATAAAAAAACTGTAGTACATTTACACAAAGGAATACTGTGCAGCAGTAAAAAAGAATTTCTTACCCTTTGGGACAGCTTGCAGAGACCTGGAGAGTATTATGCTAAGTAAAACAACTGTCACATGATCTCACTCTTATGTGGAACCTAAAGAACAAAATAAACTGGTGAACCAAATAGATCCAGAGACTTAAAAACATGGAATAGACTGATGAATCTCAGAGGGAAGGTGAGATGAATGGGTGGTGGTAAGAGGTTAACCAAATAATTTATGTGTGTATATGTATAACTCATAGACACAGACAACAGGGTAGTGAAGTCCTGGGTTGGGGGTGGAGCACATGCTAGAAGGGGACAGTGGAGGGCAAAACGGGGAACATCTGTAATACTTTTAAAAAATAGACATATTAGTAAAAGTTATAATTGGACAGCAGAACCCTCTAAGGCAGTGGTTCTCAACCTTTCTAATGCTGCGACCCTTTAATACAGTTCCTCATGTTGTGGTGACGCCCATCCACAAAATTATTTTTGTTGCTACTTCATAATTGTAATTATGCTACTGTTATGAATCATAATGTAAATATCTGTGTTTTCTGATGGTTTTAGGCAACCCTGCTGTAGAGCCTAAGACCAATAAAAACACAAATATTTACATTAGGATTCATTAACAGTAGCAAAATTACATTATGAAGTAGCAACAAAAATAATTTTATGGTTGGGGATCACCACAATATGAGGAACTGTATTAAAGGGTCATGGCATTAGAAAGGTTGAGAACCACTGCTCTAAGAGGTTATTGCAAAAAAATCAGGAAAGTTTGATTGGTATTTAGCATATAATGTTGAAGGGTGCATATGTAATACTTCAACAATAAAGATTAAAAAAAATAAAATGTGATATTGAAAGTTTCCTTTTTCTAATGTAATAATTGGTAAAAATGCAAAATATAGTATTTTTCTTCAGTAACCATTACAAGCTGCTATCTCCTGTGTATCACAAAGTATACAGACATTGATGTTTTGAATGATTAACCCCCAATCTGTCCATGAAATTGCCTTTTATTTTACATCTCATCTAAATGTATTTTTTGAAAATATTGGTAATACAACAAGCCCCATTGTAAGCCTATCTAATGAATTGTTTCCATAGATATTGCAGTGTATATGATGGATTCAGTAAAAGGAAATTAAGCCTCTGCTGGGATTGTAACTCATTTTGCTGAGATGGATAAGAAAGCAGATAGCTTTGAATGGATGGGATTTTTAAAAACAGGAATAAACTAGATTTTTTGTGATATCTCTCACATGAATACCTTTGTTGCACTGCTTGTATAAATTATTTTAAATATTTTAAAATAAAGGACTCCTTATTTTTTAAATGTAATTTTATTAATTTCAGCCTGAATGTCTTTATTTCATTAATAAATTATTCATTGAATCCCAAATTTAATTGTCCTTATCTAATGAAGGTGCAATTAATATTTGATAATGAGTCCTTTTATATATTCTCATATTTTAAAAATAAACTTTTTGAGCTTTAGAGTTTCTTTGGAATGCATTTAAAGTACAACACATTTTCATGTCAAAATTTGGAATATAAAATGTATAAGTGAAATTTGAAGAATTAACACCATAATATCCTATGTAATAAAAGGCTAGTATGCAAATTGTCCAAACCCTGGAACGACCAGACATCCACTGACAACCAGGGTGAAGATGCTCAATGCAGGAGCTGTCTCCTGGTGTCAGTGTGCTCCCACAGGGGGAGCATCTCTGAGCCAGAAGCCGGGATCCCACCTCCGCCGGAGAGCTAAGAATGTCAGACTGCTGGCTTGGGCCTTCTCCCCATGGGCAGCAGGCCTAAGGTGTCAGTTCGATATCCCTGGAGGGCTCCTGAACTGCCAGAGGGCACAGGCTAGGCTGAGGGTCCCCTCGTGAGTGCACAAATATTGTGCACTGGGCCTCTAGTAGTTTTATATGCATTTATAAGACCCATGTGTATTGTTATGGACCAACCGAGAGTGACAACCACCAAGGAGCCAGATCAAAATTTTAAGAAGCCTTTAATAACGAACTCGAGCCGGGCCCACGTCTCCACTGTCACAGCAGTGAGCAACGCGAACCCCGAACCTCGGTAGCGAGCACTTTTTATCTCCAACGCAGGGAGATTTGGCAATTTGTGATTGGCTGGTTTCATACAAAGAAAGGTAGCATAAGGTCAGTTACAGTACAAGGAAGCAGGAAATTTTAAATTTTCTTCCTAGGCCGGTGGGCCCTGTTGACCCTGTATCTGGCTGTGCTGTGTTCTGGCAGCAGGATGTCCTCAGACAAGGGATGGTTGAGTAAATGTCACAAACAGCTAAAGGGGGTTTCGGTGGTGGTGTCTGGTCTGAGTATGACGAACCACGTCCTTCTCTTCTATCCTCCTCCCCCCCTCTGAGTCTGGCTATCACATTCCCTACTGGTCTTATCGGGGAATCAAATCCTTGATTCCTGCTGTCCCCCCTCATCATCCGAGTTTATGGGTTGGTCTTTGTGATTTTAAGATGGCAGCCCCCAGGTAAGTTTCACGTGGCCAACATGGTGGCTGCCAAGTCACACAGTCCAAAATGGTCTTTGCAGTCCTGTCCTGCCTTTACATTCCCCCCTTGTCTTGGAACTTACAGCTCAATCATGAGCCGGGCTGCATTTCTACCTCGCCTTCCGTTTTACTCCCGAATGGTCAACATAAAAATATTCCTCCCCTAGGGCTGCACATAGGCCTCCTTGCTGCATGAATACAGAGGCAGGCCATGACTATTGCCAGGAAAAAGGGGTGGACTCCTGGCAGTGTGGGTGACAGCAAACAGTTAACAAAGTTACCGACATTAGGTGGGTCAAATACGCCGTAAGTTGAGCTTGAGCGGGTGGTGGCTCCATTGTGTAATGAAGTCCTTCCAGACTGCAGAGGGGTCAGCTGGGCAGATGTGAGTGTAGCGGACCCAGATTGCGATGCTGTCTACCTTGAAAGCGGTGGGTGTAGTCAGCACCAAGATGTAGGGACCCTTCCACCACGGCTCAAGGGTCTCCCGGCGGTGCCTCTTGACAAAAACCCAATTCTCCTCCCAGTCTGCATTGACGAGGCGAGGGGTTGGGCCAGCCTCATCACGGAGGCATGGCCAAATGTCCATGTGCGTCCTCTGGAGCCTTCTTAAGAGACAAATTCAGTGATATGATTTAAAAGCCATGGTGTAGGGAGAGTTCCTTATCCTGTAAGGGGCATATGGAAGGAGAGCTACCCAGTCCCCACCAGTCTCCATGGTTAATTTGGTAAGGGTCTTTTTTAGAGTTTTACTTATTCTCTCTACCTGTCCTGAACTTTGGGGCCTATAAGCATAATGCAATTTCTAATCTGCTCCTATAGCCTTGGCTACTGCCTGTGTTACCTGTGAAATAAAAGCTGGCCCGTTGTCTGACCCTAACATAGCAAGAAATCCATACCTGGGTAGGATGTCTTCTAGCAGCTTCTTGGCCACCGCCTGAGCTGTTTTATGCTTGGTTGGGCATGTCTCTACCCATCCAGAAAAGGTGTCCTTCTCCTGCTGTGCATTTCCTACCTTAACTAAATTAACTTAATCTGAAAACTTGATTGCTATTTTACTGCCAAATTTAATACTCTAACAACAATCTTAGTTTACCCTATAATTATTAATGGCAAGGATTGTTTTGCATTCTTGAGTAGGCCCTGAGCATCCTTGGTGCTAGCTGTTGTTAGCCAAGTTTCTGTTTGTTGCCTTGGTTCTGATCTGGGCTTGAGCGGGTCCAAGTCTTTGTCTGTTACCTGGGTCCCGATCTGAGCTGGGCGTGGGAAGTGAAGTAGCCATGGGGCAGGAGACCTCCCTCAGAAGGGGCGAGTGTTCAAGCCCCTGCAATGCTGGGGGGGTGAGGTTCTATGCCCCACCTCTGTTGGCCCCCATGTTCTCTCCTGATGGCCCCTCTGCGACTGTGCCTGTCTTAGGTTGTCCCTCCCATGAGGAATCTTACCCATCTCTGGCTAACCAGCCATCCTCCAGGGCCAAGCAGGGTGATGTGAGGTTCAGGTCTGTCTCCTTGGTAGCCTATGCCCACATGGCCTCCACGCCCAGTACCTGCCTTGGGATCCCCTCGCCTGCCGGCGGGTCCCCGGCACATGATCATATATTTTGGGGAACTCAGGTTTCCTCTCCAGGGAGGGCCCACCTCACACCATTGGGCCACAGACAGATCTATGGTACCAGCCATCATGAGGCTTCAACCTCAGCATGTACAGAAAACTCAGGCACCAGCTATGGGCAACTGGATTGTCAAAGGAGGATCCCTCCTTGGGAAAAGGGCCAACATAGAATGCTCATTGCCTATCCAAGGAGGCCTTTCACACAGTGGAAGGGATTAAATATTTTCACGTCCCTTTTAAATTGCTGCCAATCATTCAAAGATTTAGTTTATATTCTTTGCTTTAAGCCATGGCAATTCAATTTCAAACTGGCTGTCAAATTTTTTTTTTGTATAGACAAGGTCTAATTACATGTTTCTGCACCTCTCCTAGGAGCAAGTAGTGATAGTAGACGTGTTTTAACTTTTGTCTACCCTCCTTTGGTGTCCATGCAAGACAGAAGCCTTTCTTTAATTTTGCACACAAAGGAGTAGTGGTCTGGATTTGTGTCAATACAAAAGGGAAGCTGGGTGGCGACACCTATGTAATTATACTTTCTTGCTCCACCCCTGTTGCTCCTGGATGAACCAAGGTGTTTGGTATAAGGTGATCAACCCACAGAAGGGTTCTTACCCATGAAGGGTCAGGAATATAAGTCCAAAAATACTTCCCTATTTGCCCCAGGTAATATCACCTAATATTACTATACAGCTGATTACGGCTAGCCTGGCAAGAAAGACGTTCTTAGGCATTTTTGGGGTTCTGGTTTTCTCACAAATTTACTCAGCCTTCTGTACCAGCCTTCTTTACTATGCCCTAAGGACTTTTTGCAATAGGGATCATTTGTCCTAATAAAGGTAATTCGGGCCATACTCGTGCTACTTGGGCTGAGGAAACTGCCTCCTCAATTCTTAGCAACCCATCTCTAGCTCCACCTGTTAATGTTCGGAGAGAGGAAAGATCAGAGTCACCTCTAAGTGAATTAAATAAAGTTATCATTTCTCCACCAGATCTTCAGATAAGGTCTCAGCCAATTAATGTCCCCTAATAATTTCTGAAAGTCATTTAAAGTTTCTAAGACAATCTTATCTCCACCTTCTGAGGCCCAACGCATTGGTATGCAATTATGGTTCCTACATATTGGAAAGGCGTTCCTTTCTGTACCTTTTCTGGGGCAATTCTTAAGTCCCATTTAGGGAACTTCTCTTCTAATTGGGAACACGTGGCCAAAGACTCCTCTTCCCGTGGGCTTCCTTTGGCTAGGATGGGCTCCTTAATTCCCTGATCATTGTTTCCCGAGCCTTGACCAGGCTGATATCCCATTTGGGTCATTATCTGCTGTCCTTTGCTGGTAATAATACACCCTTGTAAACCCTCTAAGACATCCCCAGTCCCATGAAGTTGACTGAAATTCCAGAGATGATGGAGGGCTGAAACCATCCCATCAGTCCTTCCTCATCTTGCCACCTTAACAAGGTGGCACTGCCATTGTGTGTCATGAGGGACTTCCATCCCCCTAACTAAGCCCATAGCATCTACTGTGGACTAACTTGAAGGCCAGAATTCTTTGCTGATAACACTAACATCTGCTCCAGTGTTCACCAGACCCCTAAATCGTTTTCCCTCTATTTTTAAATTAATCATAGCATGGGTTTTGCTAATTTCATGTATCCAATAGATGTCTGAGCTTCCAAATCCTTGCATTCCTCTTTTCCTCATTTTAGCCTCACCTTGCTGAACAAAAGGTACAAGTAGTGTCTGAGCAAACCTTTGTCCTGGAGTAATTTACATAATAAGATTACATTCTAGCTTAGCTTTAATTTCTCCTTTATAATCTGAATCAATGCCTCCAGGCAGAAGAGTTAGTTCACTTAAGGGCGTCTCCACTCCTCCTTAAGATTAATCCTAAAATTCCCTGTGGCACAGGTCTACAAAACTTGGTTTAGGAAATGTCCTGATCCCACATTCTGACAAGCTTGAATCATCTCTGTAATGGAAATATCTTTTCTCAGGCATTTTCCACAGTCAGCATTGGCATTTTCATTTAGCTGAAAACCTTGACTATAATTTAACAAGCTAATTCATAAAGTAACTTAAGTAGGTATCTTTAATTTTTTAAAAAAGAAATTTATTCAGTACAGATTAGGTATCTTACTTATTGGTTCTTATTTAAGATTCTGCTGTTCAAAATTTGGCTATATTTAAGAAATATAGACCAACACAAGTCCAATTATCAGAGAAAACATATATAATTTCTAAGTTATACTTTAGACATTTAATTACCACATTTATATAATTTCTCCGAGTTTAATTTGTATTTTGAACTTTTAAAGCTGAAAAGTCAAACATTTAGTTATCCTTAGATTAATAGTACTTTGTTTCTAAGAAAAATACAAGACATTATCAATTAATAGCTTCAATTTTGTCCTCTAGGTTTTTCTCATGAGGAAGCAATACTCAGATTATTAAACAAGTTTTTATCATTTGGTTAACAGCCCAGGCTGCCTCTTGACTTTTCAAAAAGGCCTTCTTCTTTTTTTTTTTTTTTTCTTTCTCTGCCTGGGGGCATTCAGTAGCCAGCCTGGACTAGCTTCTTCCTCTATTAACAAAGGGGGTAGCCAGTTACCTGGGCCATTAGATTGTTACAATTAATACATTATTCATCCATATTTCAACAATTTCTGAGTTTTAAATCCAATTCCAATTATTTTAAGGCATTTACTTTGGATAAATTCTTTTTTAAAAAATGGCGAAGATGAGACCCAGACACCCTCTGGGGAGTGGCGTCCCTATTGGATCACCACGTGGCTCCCTTCCCCGACACCGTCTAGATCCTTGGCCGGGTCCTGGCCTCTCTGCTGAGGGTCCCGCACTCCTGCTCCCCAAGCCCCGGAGGCCGCGCTGGCGGCAGATGGGACTTGGAGACCACACCCGCGCCCAGCCGCTTGTCTGGCCCCGGCTCCCTTTCCCCTACCGCCCACACCTCCAAGCCTTTATCCAGAAATTAAATTTCCTAGCTTTCCTTTAGCCAAATTAGTCAGCTTTCTAGCAGCCATCTAAAGACTCCCCATTACAGCCTAGCAGTTCGCCCAGAGCCTCCCCTTACCTTCTGCCGTGTTGAAATCCCATTCAGGCCAGGCTAGAGGAAAAAAAAGTTTAAGATTCCCGGAACTAGCCTCCTGGGATCAGTCCCCATTCTCTGTCCCAGCCCTGGTGTGGGGTGGACTGAAAGAGTTATTTGGGGACAGAGGTCTGGAGAAATCTTCAGTTGGGCTGAGGAGAGGGTCCTGGTCAGGGGGTGGTCCTGAAAGGGTGACCATCCTGAGTGCCCTGGGGCCAGCAGGATTGTCTGTCTCTTTCCCAATTTTCCCTTCGAGGGCAGGCAACCTTTTAACCACCGAGGCTTGTCAGTGACAATGTCAATCCAGACATCAATTTAAGGAATTTGGTCCGGGCGGCCCGGATTGCCATGAACAACACGGCGGACCTCACAAGCAACATTTAGGTCCAACGTCCCGGTGGAGGGCCACCCAACCCTGAATGTGGGCCACTCCAATTCATAAACTTTCTGTAAAGCAAAATCATCAACCCAAGCTCCATAGTCATCCGCGCGCACTTCCGAAATTCCTGAGAATTCTTAAGGAAACACTGTAATGGGGTGGAGGGTCCTGACAGACCCTGGCCCATTCTGACTGTTACTGCACAGGAATAAAACAGTGACAAAATGAAAACAAAACACAGAACATAAACCAGACAGAAAATACACAGAACCTGACCACTGCTGGAAACCCCACACCGGGGTCCCGCAGTCCAGAAAGAAGCTGCTGAAACCCCACAAGGGAGTTCCCGCAGTCCAGAAGACCCCTGGTGCCGTCGCGTCAGGGGTCCGGCCCTGGAAGTACGCGGCGTCCCGCCTTCCTTTTTGGGCCCTCTGAGGAACATTCCAAACCAGACAGAAACAGATTTCTTACCTCCTAAGAGGTCCTGACGGCTTCGGCTTCAGTAAAAAGATTGTCAATCGGAATTTTTTGGAGTCCCCTCTTTCGTTCCCTTGGAACCCGGGACGGAACTCAGAGGGGTCTCGGAGGGGTGTCCATCCACCGGCCTTAGTGCCGGAGTGTATCTCGCTGGGGCCTCCAAATGTTATGGACCAACCTAGAGTGACAACCACCAAGGAGCCAGATCAAAATTTTAAGAAGCCTTTAATAACGAACTCGAGCCGGGCCCACGTCTCCACTGTCACAGCAGTGAGCAACGCGAGCCCAGAACCTCTGGTAGCGAGCACTTTTTATCTCCAACGCAGGGAGATTTGGCAATTTGTGATTGGCCGGTTTCACACAAAGAAAGGTAGCATAAGGTCAGTTACAGTACAAGGAAGCGGGAAATTTTAAATTTTCTTCCTAGGCCGGTGGGCCCTGTTGACCCTGTATCTGGCTGTGCTGTGTTCTGGCAGCAGGATGTCCTCAGACAAGGGAGGGCTGAGTAAATGTCACAAACAGCTAAAGGGGGTTTCGGTAGTGATGTCTGGTCTGAGTATGACGAACCACATCCTTCTCTTCTATCCTCCTCCCCCGCTCTGAGTCTGGCTATCACATGTATATATACTGATATGTACATTCATGTGGGCATATACACCCTTTCTTTGAAGACAAACAAAATTTGTGGCGTATACTTACAGCACTTTCTCCTGTGAGTGGGCCCAATTTCCTCTTGCCCCTTGGATAGGTTTCATATATGTCTCATGACTTTGCGGGTCACTTTTAGGTAATAGAAAGCCTAGGGTCTTAAATTACAAACAGTCTCAATTTAGTACTTAATAAGCTTAGCAGTTCAGTATTAAACTGAGAGTTAATGAGCAGGCACACACAGTCCTCACTTTTAGGAGGGTTGGAGCTTTACCAGGCATAGAGACTCTTCCCCCAAATCCTTTTTCAATCTTTATTATGCTAATTCCCACATACTAACTCTTATAGGAATGTAGATGAAGGATTTAAGAGTCATTTGGTTTTCAGATAATTCCTTTAAAAATTGCAATCTTGGTCTAAGGACCAACTTTGGAATATTTTGTACTTCAATCAAAATTTACACTTTAACATATTAAAATCTACGAAATGAGAGTTTAGCTTAAGTAATTTTGAAAAATTTTTTCTGCTAAAAATGCCATGCTTCCAATTTTACATAATTTTATATATCTTGATATTCAATATGCGAAGAATATGTGATACAAGAAGATATAATTCAAAGATTTAAGATTTGCTCAAAAAACTTGAAAAGGAACTTAATATATCTGTATTTCAAAGCATTCATTATATTTTAATATAGTTTAAACTGATAAAACTAATACAACGAGTTGGCTTATAATATATCTGTTACAGTGTTATAAACCACCTCTAAACTTCCTAACACAACAAGACTTTATTTAACATATGATTTTATAGTTTGGACAGAGCTTATTGAGGAAGGTTTCTCTGTTGCTATGTGGCATCACCCAGGGAGGCTCCATGGAGGGCTAGCGCATCCACTTCTAAGATTGCTTTTTGTCATTGCTGGCGAACTGGTGCTAGCTGTCAGAGGGTGCTCAGCTGGGGTGGAAGAAGTCCTTAATTCCTCTCCTCTCCTCTCAGCAAGGCATGTTTCCCTTCATGGCAAGAAGAGAGAATTCCATAAACAAGGATCCCAGAGGAACCCCATAGTAGAAGCTCTGTCACCTTTAGAGCTTCATAAGTCCTGACATCAGCTTTTATTATTTTTTTTGATGTTTTCATTGATTTCAGAGAGAGGAAGGAAGAGGGTGAGAACCATTGATTGGCTGCCTCCTGCACTCCCCTTATTGGGGATCCAGCCAGTGACCTGGGCATGTACCCTGACTGGGAATGGAAACAGTGACCTCCTGGTGCATGGGATGATGCTCAAACAACTGAGCCACACAGGCCAAGCATGACATCAGCTTTTATCACACTCAGAAAGTCAGCCAAGTTTCAAGGGAACATAGATTCTACCTCCCTGTCCAAGAGTCGAGTCATATTTTAAGAAGAGTATATGAGCTGATAGATGCCATTGCAGTCATTTTTGAAAAATATAGTTTATCACATTAAGTAAAAAAAGGATACAAGATGTTGGCAGAACAGTGATTATAGCTTACATAATCTATATCACCTAAAATATAAACCTTTATAATTCTTGTAGACAATGTTTAAGAAGGGACACCACAAAAATTTTTATCATTGTCTTATACTAACATTTAAAATATTATTTTATTATATAACACCATAAGTTAAATGTATAAATATAAATCATGTTTATTTTAAGTAAAATATAACTATAAAGTAAAATGAATACTATATATCTACCATCTAACTTTATTAAATATTAGAGGCCCAGTGCATGAAAATTCATGCACTGGATGGGGGTCCCTCAGTTTGGCCAGCCCCCGCTAACAGTCCAGGAGCCCTCAGGGGCCGGAGATGATCAGGCAATCAGGGGAAGGCAACACCCCCATCACACCACTGTTGCTGCCACTGCCAACAGTGTGAACCTTGGCCAGCCCTGGTTACCTGAGCCTCAGGTGGCCCTGGATGGCTGGGCAGCAGACATCCAAGACTTGACTGTGCCTCAGGCTGGCCCTCGACAGCTGGGCAACTGCCATCCAAGGCTTTCCTGTGCCTCAAGTTGGCCCTGGGCAGCTGGGGGGGCTGAGGGCAGGTCCAGCATCACTGTGCACCTGCCACCACCCCCAGCTAGGCTTGAAAGGACTGTGGGACTCCGGCGGGGCTGAGGGGATTGGGCGTTGCCATATTGTGGCTATGGGCGCCATCATCTTTGTGATGGTGTGATTGTCAAATTGCATATTCCCTCTTTATTAGATAGGATAGCAAAAAAGAAAAAGAATAAATAACTACAAGTTTTTGGCTATCCCTCCCTCATTATTCTCCAAACTTTCCCTAATGTTGCCATTTTAATTTTAAAAAATGGTCACTATTGAAAGTAAGATAAAATAACTCCTAAGATTTATAGTGGCATCAGGTACTTAACCCAGAAAAACAGGGTACTTCTGTCAGGATGGTTCCATTCACACTTTCATTTGAATAGAGCATTAAAATCTGTTTATTTTTAGTCATTTTATTTCAAAAGATCTTTGCCTTCAGACACAATCTTTCTTATTTGATAAGTTTCAAGTTAATTGATAATATTTTTTTAAATCTGCTTATATTATTTATCAAAGTTGAATTCCCACTTTAGGATATATATATTACTTATTAAGATGTATATACAAATGTGATTTTATTTTTTATTTTCTTTGGGGAAGTCTTACATTCTTTTTTACTTCTCTCATGCCTTCTTCACATTTAATACTTAGAATGAAGCATTTGTCAGTTTCCTCTTACTCATATTTACTCTAAATTCTTTATATGACAGTTCTCCCTAAAGAGAAAAACACTCCAGTAGGCAGTGCCTTTAATGTTTTTCTCTTGACTCTGTTTTCAACTCTGTGTTGTCTCTTAGAGAGTCCAGATTATCTATCGGTCAGAAGAATTGAGATAGTTTGAGAAAGCCATTTGGTGCTAAAGAAATTTTCACTGAATTATACATGACAGACTTCCTTTGATAACAATAAAAAAAATTAACTCTCTATTGAGTACTTTGGGAATTTTGGAATGCTGAAAGTTAGTTAACATTCAGTTGCAATGGTAATGAGGCTTTAAAAACACATTTAAAGAAAAAATGACATTGATGTCATTATCTGGTTTGTTAATGTAAATATATTTTTGGTTTTGTAAATATTATGTAATAAGCATCAATCATCTGAGTCACTTGTTATTTACCATCTAATTCCCTCCCATCCCATATGCTTAATTATTGGTTTATCATTACTCTTTCTCTGACTTATGACAGAGTAGGCATTGCATTATAGTTATTTAATGTATTAAATATAAGTACTGTGAGGATTTTAATGCCTTGTAGTTTCTACTTGAATTCAAATCTGGTCTAAAAGTTTTCTGTTTGGGCTAAATTTAAAGTTTGTATTTACCCTCTATTTTTTTGATGGAAAAATAATTTAAACAATTTATTATTTGAATAATTACAATGAAGAACTATTTACCAAAGCAACATGTTTTTTGTCAGGAAATATATACTACATCATCTTCTTGAGAGATTTGCAAAGGAAAATATTGTTTTAATTCATAATTATATCTGCACCAAACATAAATGTACAATTGCCAAGAGACCTGAAAATTTATGTTTTCTCTATAGAAGTCATAAAAAAATCATGTGATTTTTATTCATATTGCTGTGTAATGTTTATTTTTGGTTGAAAAATTTCTTTATATGTAGTTAACATGAGCCAGTGCTGGGAATTCAAAGGATCCTATCTAATAAAGCAGTAATATGCAAATTAACCCTCACACCCTCACAAAGAGGCTGCCTATGACCAAGCCAGTAGGGGGGTTAGTGAGGGATGACCAAATGACTGAACAGCAGGTTGCAACCAGGCTAGTAGGGGGGACCATGAGGGGTGACCAGGCTGGCAGGGGGCACAGTTGGGGGTGACTAGGCCAGCAAGGGGGACAGTTAGGTGTGATCAGGTTGGCAGAGGGGAGCAGCTGGGGGCAACCAGACTGGCAGCGGGGGAGGGCAGTAAGAAGCAACCAGACTGGTATGGGGGAGCAGTTAGGGGTGACTAGGCTGGTGGGGGGGCAATTAGGGGCTACCATGCCAGCAAGGGGGGTTGCAGTTGGGAGTGATTAAGCTGGGAGAGGGGGACAGTGAGGGGTGACTAGGCTAGAGGGGGGGGGGCAATTGCAAACAACCAGGACAGCAGAGAGCGACAGTTGGGGGCAACCTGGTTGGCAGTGGGCCACAGTTAGGGGTGACCAGGAAGGCAGGCATGTGAGCAATTAGGAGCCAGCAGTCCAGGATTGTGAGAGGAATATCCAACTGCCATTTTAGGCCCTATCCCACCAGCAGTTGGACTTCCCTCGAGTTGTCCCAGATTGGAGAGGGTGCAGGCTGGTTAGGGGGAAACCTTCCTCCCCTGTGCATGAATTTCTAGTTATACTATAAATACAGACACTGCAGAAACAGGGACATGTACAGTGTGCAGGATAAGCAGGTATTTATAAGCTGCATATGCAGGGTGGGGCAAGGATAGGGTTACAGTTGTGAGTATACAAAACAGCTCATTCTTGTGTTATGATTTATTAACTAGAGGCCTGTTGCAGGAAGATTCCTGCAAGAATAGGGTTTCCTGTGGCTGGAGCAAAGCAGAGAGGCGGGCTTTGCTCTTTTCTCTGCTGCGTTGCTTCCTTCTCTGCCTCTGCACTTCCTTCTGCAGCACTTGACTTCCTTCTATGTTGTCTTTAGCCTGTATATGCAAATTAACTTCCATATTTATTGGGTTAATTTGCATACTCACTCTTTATTGACTGGTGGGCATAGCAGAGGGATGGTCAATTTGCATGTTTTTCTTTTATTAGTTTAGATTATTTTCTCATGTGAACAACTGTAAATCTACATTGCTCCACCCTATGACCATTACCTTGAAGTAAAAATGCATGATGATGTAAATGCTTATCATAGAGAATTAATTACCTTTTCAGGAATGTCAGGGAAGGCTTTCCGGAACAACTCATGCTTAAACTAGAACCTGTGGGATGGTATGTTTGCTGAAGAGTGTTGGCTGAAGAGTGGGGATACCATTTTAGGGAGAGGTCCTGAGGTGGGAGGAAAAGCAGTTTTTAATTTTACTAATACTTATGCTGATTCCATTATCTAATAATGTCCTTTTATATATTCTTAATGGAGGCAACCTGAATCAATTCCTCCACAAAATGTTTGTTAATTGTTAGGAAAGTATAGTAGCTGTCATAACCCTACTGTTGATTTGAATATTATACTGCTTAAAATGACAGTGTAGCAACTGCAGTCATTTATGTTAAAAGCAGGAGAAATGATTAGTGTTGAAAGTCATATTAAAGGTCATTTAGCTCAAATTCTATCCTGAGAGTTGAGAAAATAAAAATACGGATGATCTTTGCTACTTTTAGTTTTGATTTGACTTCTTCAAAGTGGTATATAATTTCACTTATTAGTTTTCTTATTTTAAAATTTTGGATTAGCTTTCATATCTGATAACATTTTTCCTATTTCTATATTCAGTATTTGAAAAAAAATACTTCATTTCAACACATGAGCATTCATTTTTGTGTGTGGGGCCCAGGGAGACATTAGTGAATGGATTTAGATTTTTTTAAAAGTTTTTTTCTCTTTTTTATTTGCTCAATTCCTTCACTCCCTCAACTCAGCCTTTCAATCCCTAACTCCCACAACTGTCGGCCTGCTCTCTTATTCTGTCTCTACTTTGTGTGTTAGTTCATTTTATTCAGTATATTTCATATATGTGTGAAATCATATGGTACTTGTCTTCCTCTGACTGGGTTATTTCATTTAGCATAATACTCTCCATTATACATAGGAAAAGGTGTTGAACTTCACTAACCATCAGAGAAATGCAAATTAAAACCACACCTGTCAGGATGACTATCATTAATACATCACCAAACAAATGCTGGTGAGGAGAGAAAAGAGAACACTTGCACACTCAGAGTGGGAATGCAGATTGGTGCAGCTACTGTTCAAAAGGATATGTATACTACTATGTTCATTGCAGCATTATTTGTAATAGCCAAAATTTGGAAACAGCCCAAATCAGTAGATGAGTGGATAAAAAAAGCTGTGGTACATTTACACAATGCGATACTTCTCAGCCATAAAAAAGGAGAAAATTTTATCCCTTTCCACAATATGGATGGACTTGGAGAGAGCATCAACACATCTAAAAAGGCACAGAAATACATGAATTTAGACTTTGTCATTCTTTTACATTCAGTATTTGAAAATACATTTGATCTTGAATGTAAATTATATTGGATCAGAATGATCTTTCCATATAGAATATCCCTATACCGACATAAGTATGTATGTCTACTTTAGTGATAGTGAGTATAGGTCAAAAGGAGGCTTTGGGCAACATATATTCATAATATAAATAATTTCTTAAATTGAAATAATTTTATTTATTTGAAATATAAAAATGAACAGTAGATAACATTCAGGTGTTAATTACCCAATTGTTATTATTTTTAAATGATCAACTTAAATGATTTTTTTGTGTGTGTATGTGTGTGAAAAAAGCATCGAGCCATTTGTTTGGTCTTGTGTACTACTAATTTTAACTTTATATAATTCCTAAGTACTGAAAGCCAAGTTATATACCCTTTATATTGCAAGCATTTAAAAGCAATGTAAAAAATCCTTTCCATGCAAGAGGCATGAGATTGTACAGTTTTCATTATGGCCATATCCTTAATGTTTGGAGCATTTCTTCAGAATTTTGTCTTTTATTCTAATGTACTTTATTAATTTTTCACATAAAACAGATACTGCCAAGTAAAAGCAAAGTATTCCCATCACTTTTTCACTAATTACTTTTTAGGAAGAAAACCCCTTCTTAAATTGAAGGAACTATGCATGACCATAAATAAAGTTTGCTGGCCTTCATACCTATTAATTGCATGTTCTGCCATGCCTCAGCGGTGGTCCTTCTCTAGAGGTGTGGTTGAGGACTCCTCTTCAGCTTTAATGTCTGCAGAGTCAGTGTTTCCATTCACTGAGTTAACTGAATTTTACACATGGACCATCGCTGTGTGCTGCATCAATGGAGGTAAGATTTGTCCTCTTTTATGCTCCTTTGCATAGTATGGAAGAGTACTAATCTTAGGCTATATTCTTGCACATTTAGTTGGAAACCAGGTGAAGTTAACTGGAAATTTAGTAATTCCCCTGATTTTTGTCTTTTTATTTGACCATTTACTTGCTTCTCTCCAGTCCTTTACTTTTCATCTACAAGTTCACTATAAACTATGTCAGCTAGTTAATTTGATTGAAAACATATGCCTGCACCATGTTAGGAAAGCATTTTTATTTCTTTTTTTGGCTAGACCCAGGCCATTATTCTTTCTTCTTGATCAACTCAATGAAGATTCATAATATATACTCTTTGTTTGTTATTAGCTTTAACTGAGAGTCCTCCTAGGGGTTTTTGCCATTGGGAAAGTCATAGCTATATAGACACACTGTTAACTTGAGAGTAGTGAAGAACTTAGCTCTTTAGTGGTAGCTCGTCTCAATTCAGCTCTTTTATGGAAACCATGGCTGTTTTAAAACAACATATACTAGAAAGGGACCTGTGTCCTATCATTTGGCACTTGACAACAAATTACACATCTCTTTTCTTAATCGAATTGTTGGGGGAAATTAGCAAACATTCGTCAGCTGAGGAAAGCTCTGAGCACATTCCATATAGCATGTCTCATCAAGTCTATGGTGAGCAGTTTCATGACAGCACATCTACACAGGGCCAGGGCAAAATTTACATCTACCTAGACATTGCAGTGGCCGTACATCCCTCTGGAGGGCCCGGATGAGGCAACAATGAAGCAGTACATCTGTAATAGAAAAAAATCTAAAGATAATCATTGTTGATATTTACTGCCTATTGCTCTTCTGTAAGTACCTTATAGGTACTAACTCATTTATTTTTCAAAACTTTTTGGGATACTGATATTATCTCCATATCATAACTGGAGAAACTAAGGTAGAGAGAGGTTAAGAAGCTTTCTCAAGGTCACATAGTTGGAAGAATGACAGAGCCAGGATTTGAATACAGATAGTCTGGCTGAGGGAAACTCAGGTACTGTGTTATGTTGCCTCTCAGGTTGAGAGTGAGTTCAGAACCTGTATATTCAGTCAAATGTGGAGAGAGAAGCAAAGCTTTAAGTCCAAGAGCATATGTTGGGGGTGATGTTCAGTAAAACGCAATGGGCGGTAAGCAGAAAGATGTCATCAAGAGTGTTTGTTTGGGGTGTCAAATGTAGATGGCCCATCCCAGGAGGATGGTGTGATATCACAGTGTGCAGGTGGCAAGGTGCAAATGGATTGGGAACCTGGCACAAAGGTGTATGGTGAGCCAGTGGGTGGATCTACACAGAGTATAAGCCTTAACCCAAGAAGAGGTTTGTTCTTTTTCTGGGCTCCCTTCTAAAGAACCCTCTTCTATGGGCTTGTGACATTGGCAGAGGTGAACTGTTCTCCATAGCAGGATCAGGTGATGGCAGCTAATGGCTGGAGCCTCCAGGCCATCATGGTTGTGAGAGATAAATTGCTTCTCATTACTCTTACGACCTGAATACACAGGACCTTATGCATGCTCTGATATTACTTGGCTTAATGTGAGTCCTTAGGTAATGTGAAACAGCCCACAGTTGTTTACTAAAGTTTTTTTTTAATTGAGTCTGATTTTTCTTATTTCAGCCATAAAAAACTTAAGCAATATACATCCTTCTCTTTATGGGCCAGTTGTGCCTACTTTGTGTATGAGGGAAAACAGGCTCAAATCAGAGAAGATAGAGGCTAATGATCTCAAATGCTCTTGCTGGGCACTTTCCATGCATTATATAATTTATTCCTCACAGCAACCCTGGAAATGAAAGCATATGCACTTATATTTTTAGTGGAGAAAAGTGAAGAGTCTGAGTGACTTGCACACAGTTGCTTGGTTAGTAAATACTGAATGTGGGATCCGAAAACAGGTCTGAAGGACTTCCATTCCTTTGCTTTTGTTATCTCATCTTTAGGTATTGGGAAATAGACAGCTTTAATATATCAAAGATTAAAATTAAAGAATCTACCATTTTCCTTTTGCATAACAAACGGTTATTTCAAGCTCACTAGCGAACTAGCCTGGAGCTAGTTCTTATTGGTACACCTTGTACCAATGCTAAACTTGAAAGTGGGATTCTTGTTCCCATTTCCAGTATCTGTATGCCAAACACTAACACACTCTTAATCCTGAGAATTGAAGTTTATAGACACCATGTCATTGCTCTCATTCCTTTGAAGCTGCTCTGGCTTATACTCCAGTGAGCTCCCCATGCCTCCTCCAATCCCGAAGGTTTACTGTCAGGTTCTACACATCCTACAAAGAAGACACTAGTACTGCTGTTTTCTCTCAGGCTAAAGACGGGACAGCCATGTTGGTATACTTTTGGATATCAGATTTCTCCTTTAGCATGAATTCTATCTTGTAATTATTCCTAACCATCATCTACTATAAAACTCATTGAAGAATTCCAGAACACCCATACACTTCATGATGCTTCAACATGCAAACAGGTGTGCATATGCTCAGAAGAGAATCAGGACATCATCATCATCATCATCATCATCATCATCATCAAACTTCTGTCTCTTTCTATGGTACTTTTAGTATTGTGGACATCAGGATAAGGCATGATGCATGTTCCCTGCACAAGTCATGCCTGTACTCTCTTGGAAAAACTCATTTTTTCTATTTAATGCTTGAGAAAAACCAAGTCAGCTCTAATCTAAATTATGCATCTCCATCCTATGAACACTTTACTAATTTCTAATTCAAATTAGTCTGTTTATCCTTTCTAAACTCTTAGGTCTCTCTACAAACTATACCCTGTTAACTCCTAGTTCTACTTGACTCCCTTTTAATCTTCTCAAACTTCCTGATAGTAAAATGTGACTATACATCCCTTTCTTTTATTTATTCTCACCAAACAATAGGTTTTTCAGAATCAGAAACTTTGTAGCACACATACAGTATAATCGATTTCCAGATAATGAAGTTCTTCTCTTTATTTTGTTGTACAAACCCCTCCCAAACTCCTACCCAGCCTTCCCCCAAGGTGAAGCGCCAATTGAATTACACAGTGCTTCAGTCATCTGTGCTACTTCACACTGTACTGTAATTATCAAAAGTTAAGGCCTCATTTCCAGGGCAGTCAGGAGCAAAAGTTTGTAAAATCTTTACTTGGTCAAATTCCAAAATGCCTTGTTGGCTCCAGTATTTCCTGTGATCAAAAGAAGGCAAAATGTTGTACAGTTCCCCCAGCTATTCTGCTGTTACTGTCTAAACATAAGGTTTTCCTGGATTTGTGCGTTCATTCCTAAAGTGAGTAACTTTGGCCTCTAGGTTATTTACCTTCTCTGATCTACTAACTTTATCCCTGGTCACGTCTCATACTGGCCTGTCCCTTTTATGGTGATGGTTTTGTATCCAGCTCAGTGCATGGCACAGAGTAGTCAATACCTGTTTAAAAAATGTTTGAATAACCTAAATATTTGAAATATGGGACATAAAACTTTGTAGAATATTATTAGAAATGTCTGATCTATAATATGCTATATAATAATAGCCTAATATGCTAAGTGTCCAGTCATCCAGTTGTCTGTTCAACCAATCAAAACATAATATGGAAATGATATGCAAAGACCGCATAACCACTCACTATACATGCACTGATCACTAGGGGGCTCTGACTGGTAGGTTAGCATACTGCTGGGATCCAGCTGATCGGGACTGAGTGAAACAGGTCAGTCATGCCCTGGAGCCCTCCCGTGGTCCCTCCTTGGCCCCAATAGTGCACCAGTAGAATCCCTTGTCCTGGCTGGCACCCTTAGGGGATGTCATAGACCCCTTTGGAGATGTCGGAGAGCTGGTTTTGGCTGATCCCACGGGCCAAGCCGAGGGACACTACTGGTACGTGAATTTGTGCACCGGGCCTCTAGTTTTTATATAAAAATTCTCCCCCATAATATATTAAATAAAAACGATTCACACTTTTCTTCAGATATGAGTTATATTTTTAAAATAAATTTTTTAGTGTTACTTAAAAACAATGATTTTTACATTCTATATCAATTTAAATAGCACTGCTGAACTGAATAGCCATTTTTTGTTACTATTATTACACTGATTTAATGTTAGATGGAGAGTTTTCCTAGGGGTAAGATCTTGGACACTTTTTGGATTTTTTGTTCTGCTTACTAGTAAGGTCTTCTTTTATGTAGTTTTAAAGTAATTTTGGTAGGCAACACACTTACTTTACACCCTGCATATTGGAAGACTAAGTGGCTGGTCACAGATACCACATTTGAAAGAAAATTTGAGGAACAATCTTGGGAAAGAGCAGACACCAGGCTTCTATGCAGATCAGTATTAGGCTTTAATAGACAGCCTCAATAGGATTATGCCATTTGAATGCCTCAGTCTGAACTGAGTGCAGTCTTTTGTCACTCTCAGGAATTATATTTTAAGGAGAGGGCATTTCATGGGCCATGTTGTGTTTTTTAAAATCACTTTTCTACTCCTTATCAAAATTGGGTATAGCATGATTGAAGATCCTACCAAAGCAGCATCAATAGTAGTGTCATAACTTCTAATTGTTTCTAGAAGAAGTAGGATGAATCCTGAGAAAACAAAAACACAGCTATTCCACTCTAGGTGCCATGCAATAGAATTTGGAGTTTTTCCTGAGTACTGGCTATAATAACTAGCCACAGTCCTCCCTGAGAGTAGGAATAACAGGTAGGTTTGGCTAGAGAGTGAGATCAAGTAGGAGTCCTAAATGGTGTATTGGGACAAGGGTTCCACCCTGCAATGGCAGGAATTAGCAGGGAGAGTAGGGTAGGTTCAAGCTAAGAGCTCGAGGGAGTAAAGAGAGAACCAAGAGAGACAAAACTGTCACCCTCATGTTCAAGGGGCAAGAACAGGATGATAATGGCAAAAGCCAGAGTCAGGAGTCAAGTAGAAAGTGAATAGATGAATTAGAAAGGCAAGAGTAGTGGCATGAAGCTCAATCATATATATTTTGACAAGAAATGAGAAGGGGAAAAGCCAAGATGAATGTAGCAGGGATGGAGAAAAGATCATAGATACCCAAGAGGCAGCCTTTGCCCAAGTTCTGCTTGCCTAGCTGCACTGCCAGGTATTAAAAAGGGAAACCAGAAGGTCATAGCATGCTATCTCCTGTATTAAAATTAGAGAAGGCCCTATGCCATCATTCAGGGAGTTTGGATTCCACTTTTTTTTTGAGTTCCCTGATTATATCTACTACCAGGATCCTGATTCTTGGCATATTGAGTTATTTTTTTTTTAAATAGTAGAATCCATTAAAATCAAGTTCTGTCATATCTTGAAAGCTTTTCGGTGTTTTTTTTTTTTTTAATACTTCAGAGAGAGTGATCTTGAGCTATATGTATGATAATGTATATCTTACCACTTTTATGAGACCATAAAACATACTAACCTAGGAAAACATAAGGCAGAATTTTGTACTATAAATGATAGTGGAATAATTGGAAGTACTCTAGAGCTATATCCCAAAATAATGAAATTTCAACCCAAATTAGTCTGAAAGAAGAAGAAGCAGGACTTTGGAGCCTGAGTTTAAAAACTCAGAAACTCATGGAAGAGGTTGAGCAGATATAAAATAGGGTAGTGTGAAGTTTGTGCTTCACAGAACTAGATAGTAATGGTGAAAGGTGAAATAGCTCACTTTTCCACCAACATTGACTATACATATGTTTATTGTTCTGAAATAAATGCAATGCAATATACAGATCATCTATTATAGAAATCTATACATGAAACCTATACGATCTTATTAAACAATGTTGCTTTCATGCATTTAATGAAAAATAAATAAATATAAATAAAATAATGAAATAAATAACTCTCCTTTTGGGCAATGTATAGGATGGTGAAGAAGCGTACTGTCCCATACTAATGATATTAAGGGCAGAGTAAGAATACTACATAAATAATGTTCAGTTGCCAATGTTAAGGAATAATATGCCTGTTATAAACTGATTTCTCCCAGCATCCACCCTCACCTCCAAATATTATGGTCTCCTTATTCACCTTTCTTTTAGGTTTACTTTGAAAAATCACTGGAATAGATGATTATCATTATGAATTTACTTTTACTTTACTTTGTTTTCTAAAAATAACATCTCTTATTTTTAGAAACTTATCTCTTCTATCCCCATGCCACTACTTCAAAAAAGTAGAGTGGAAGATACTCTTTGAGCCACATTCTTAAGTAGTATGTCCAGATCTTGACTATTATCTAAGGCCATTATATCCTTATAAACATGGTAGTTGATATGGAAAATTCTTGATTTCCTTTGGGTAATTAGATGGATGGAGACTTGTCTTATTTCTTCATTTTCCTTCGCTCATAAAATTTGCTATTGTATTACCTTTTGAAATATATAAAATTGTTTTTAATACATATAATTTAATTATTTATATTCCCAGCTTGCTATAGCAGTAATAAATAATAATATATTGCCATTTTTGCAAATTACTTGAATCTGATAAAAATATAATAATCATAGCTGAAAGTATGATTTTATAAAATAATCTGAAACCAGTGATAGTATTGCTGTTGTAAGATTTTTTTTTTGTTGTTCCTCATAGAGTTCTAATTGTCAAGAAATACTAGGATTGAAATGAATATTTATTATCTGACTGGAAAATAAAATTTTAAAGAGTTTGATAACATTTTATCTTAATTTTGAAAGCAACACATACTTTTCTTGCTGGCACTACCAGATTCATGAAATTAAGTGACAGATGAATTCACATGTGTTTTAAGACCTATGTACTATCAGATCACAACAAACTTCATAACTGCCACACACCAAAAAATAGAGTCAGAGACTAAACCATCTGTCTTACTGCAGTACGCAGCATGCTTCTTTTGCTCTCTATTAGCGAAGCTTCCCTTTCTTTTGCAAAACATTTGCTAAGGGTACTTGAAGAAAGAACGTTGAAATTGAGCTGCTGCAATTAGAGAATGTTTTGTATTAGTGTATATAAATGAAGTTTATATTTTTAGCTTTAAAACATTTGATTTTTAGTCTTAACTTACAGTCTGTTTTATCTAATCTTTTGTCACCAAGGGTATGTCTGGATAAGATTTAACTGACCTTGCCACACCTTTCAGACTACTGGATATTTTTCTCTGTAAGGAATAGTTATATTAAAGATGGAACAACGTAAATGATAACGTTTCTACATGTGCTAGAATATCAAAGGTAAAATAGCTAAAACCTATTAAAAATTAAATAAAATGAACCAAAACACTAGTGCTATAACATATGTTAATCTGCGTGCTAAACATGCCAGCTTTTGAAGCCAGTAGAAAAGAAGTAGTAGAATATGGACCTTCAGGAAGAATTAAGTTTCAAATTTCCTTACTATCCTTTTCTATATATTGATATAACGGGTATTAGAAGAGACTATTAAAGTGTAAAGTTTACTAAATTTAGGCAAACACTAGAAAAAGGTCTGTAATGATTAAAAACCAACGAATTTTAAGGAAGCTATGTTTCCTCAGGACCATATTTCTCAAACTTCTGTCCTGAGGATCTTATCTGCGCAATCTATACTGCTTACTTTTTCCTTGAGGTTGACTTTACATCTAATCACTTTTCAAAAGTAATAAATCTTGTTCTAAGCACAGTATCTGTAAATGTTTAAAAGTTTAAAATTGTCTACCACTTAAAAAATCATTGTATGGGTCCCACTACGGATACATTGCCTTGAGAAAATGATGTTAAATGCATCAGAAGGGAATTGTTCCTATAAAAGTAGAAAGAAAAATGGAGGAAGATATCCAGAGAGCTAACTACAAAATGGCATAATTACTAGAAGCAGGAGAAAATTACACTAAATCTATGCTAAGTTTATCCAGACCAGGTTTCTCCAATCATATTATGAGTGAGTGATGTGAACTTCTTTGGAGACTTTCCTGTCTCCTCCCCTCCTCTGCTCACCGTCCCCAACAATTATACTCGTTATCTGGGATCAGGAAAACTATGCAACAGGCTTTGGTTGACCTCATTTTCACCCACAGGCTTTATCACTGGTGCTCTTTTTTTTTTTTTCTTTTCCATGTAAAAATTCCAGAGAGAGGGCTCTGATTGTTAAAATCTATTGTTTCCCTCCCACTTTTTCTGTGCATCCCTTCTTAAATAGTCTCAGACTATAGATGTTATTTCGTTTTCGGTCTCTCTTCCTTACCAGTATGTAGTTCCATGAAGACGGAGATTTGTGTGTTTTGCTCACTGCCATATCTTGAACTCCCAATACAGAATTGGGCAATAGTAGGTGCTCAATAAATATTTATTGACTAAAGGATTTTAGCTTTGATATTGCTTCATGTTCTTCATATTTTTGTCACCTGTCTTGATAAAAGAAATGTCCTCTCAACATTTAAGTCTGATTTTTTTCTTTCATTTATTTAATTGCACAGAATTATTTTTTTCTTTTATTTAAGCTTAGATTTTAGAGCTACATTTTTATTTAAGTGAAATTATTTTAAAGCTGAAATTGCAAAACATTAGGTGTGTCCCATTAATTTTCTTGACTTTATAAGATTCAGTCTTGCAATATAAGTACGTATCGTTTTGCTCGTCATTATAACTGTTATGCTTTGAACTTTAGTCATTTGATACAAATCATGCATACAAAAGTTACATCTTATGTGTAGTGATTTTTATGAAAAGCTTTCAGAGCTTCCATTTCCTCTCTTGCTTTAATAAAACCTTTTATTTTAGATCTTTGGTACTTTTGGTTCTTTGTTAGTAAATGTAGTCTCATGGTTTTGAAAGACAATATTTTTCTTTTTTTTTCTTTTTTTTTTTTTAGCAGTTAGGAGCATTTAATAACCCCTTTCACCCCCCACCCCCCTACCGCTGTAGTGTTTGAAGTTGGCAGGACCCAGGCCCCCTCAATACCCTTATCTTCTTGGATCCTCTGCTGAAGTATTTGGCTTTATGATAACAGACTGCTTTGGGAGCATTCCCCTCCCCAGAACTTCCAAAAAGTCATCTATAACTTTTTAAAAGATAGAATATCTCTTTATTCAACTGTTTAAACCTTTTTTTTTTCTTTTGGTTGGACAGTTTTACTATGAAAGCCAAAGGTATTTTTTTCTTTGCACATATAGAGGGCCTTTTCTTCAAAAGATCTTTTACATTTTTCTTTTATATTTTTTGTCTTTTTGTGCCTAAATCTATTTGTATTCTAGTTTTGTTACTTGATATTCAGTTTTGTCTAATCAGTTACTTATTCTATACTTAAGTACTTATTTTCACTTGTATTTTTTCCACAATTTTAATTGGCTTTCCTTTTTTAGTTTCTGTTTATCTTCAGATTTTACTAACACAGAGAAATTCTTTTTTCCTTTTTATAAAATTTATTGGGGGGACACCAGTTAACAAAATTATACAGATTCAGGTACACAGTTCTGCAATACATCTGTACATTCTATTGTGTGGTTGACCATCCCAAGACAAGACTTCATTTATCTCTCCCCCCACCCCCCTTTACCCTTCTCCATCTTTCTCATCCTTTACCTCTGGTAACTACCATGCTGTTGTCTGTGTCTATGAGTTTTTTGTTTTTGTTTTTGCTCAATCTCTCCTCCATTTCCCCTGCCCCCAGATCTCCACCTTGACTGCTGTCAGCCAGTTATCAATGAATCTGTTTCTATTTTGCTTATTAATTCATTAGATTCCACATATGAGTGAAATCATATGATACCTGGTTTTCTCTGACTGGCTTATTTCGTTAGTATAATGCTCTCCAGGTCTATCCATTCTATAACAAAGGGTATGATTTCTTTCTTATTATTTTTGGTAATTCTCACCCAAGGATATTTTTTTCCATTGATTTTTAGAGAGTGGAATGGAGGGAGGAAGTGGGATAGAAAGAGAGAGAGAGAGACATCCATTTGTGAGAGATACATCAATTGGTGGTCTCCTGCATGTACCCTGACCAGGGATGAGGAGCAAACCTGCAACCCAGGTACATGCCCTTGAGTCAGAATTGAACCTCTGACACTTTGGTGCATGGGCCAACACTCTAACCACTGAGCACCGCCAGGTAATATTTCCTTCTTTTTCATGGCTGAATAGTATTCCACTGTGTACATGTACCATAGTTTTTTTATCCACTTACCTACTAATAGACATGGGCTGCTTCCAAATCTTGGCCATTGTAAATGATATTGCAATGAATATAGGGGTGCATATATGATATCAATTAGTGTTTGGGTTTCTTCAGATAAAATTCCAGAAGTGGTATCGCTGGGTCATAGGTAGTTCCATTTTAAATTTTGTTAGGTAACTCCATATTGTTTTCCACAGTGGCTGTACCAATCTGCATTCCCATGAACAGTCACCAGAGTCCCTTTCTTCCACATCCACACCAACACTTGTTGTTTGTTGATGATAGCCATTCTGACAGGTGTGAGGTGATAGATATCTCATTGTGGTCTTCATTTGTAATTTTTTGGTGATTAGTGACATTGATCATTTTAATATGCCTATCAACTAACTATAAGTTCTCTTTAGAGAAGTATCTATTTAAGTCCTTTGACCATTTTTAATTGGATTATTTGCTTTATTATTGTTGAGTTTTGTAAGTTCTTTATAAATTTTGGATGTTAACCCATTATTATAGGTATAATTGGTAAATATGTTCTCTCATGCAGAGTTGACTTTTTGTTTTGTTAATGGTTTCCTTTGTGTACAAAACTTTAGTTTAATGCATTCCCATTTTTTCTTTTGTTTCTCTTGTCCAAGGAGAGATATCAGAAAAAATATTGCTAAGAGAAATGGCTGAGATTTTACTGCATATGTTTTTTTTTCTAGGATATTTAATGGCTTCAAGCCTAACATTGAAGTCTTTTATCCATTCTAAGTTTATTTTTGTGTATAGTGTAAAAAGGGAGTATAGTTTCATTTTTTTGGCATGTATGTGTCTAATATTCCCAACACCATTTATTGAATAGACTACCTTTAACCCATTGTATATTTTTACTTCCTCTGTCAAATATTAGTTGACTATAAGTTGTGGGTTTATTTTGGGGCTTTTTATTTTGTTCCATTTATCTATATATATTTTTAATGCTACTATCATGCCATTTTGATTACTTTGGCTTTGTAGTATGCTTTGATCCTACAAAGTAGTGTGATTTTCCCCAATTTTGTTCTTATTTCTCAAGATCATTATTGCTATATGGAGTGTTTTGTGGTTCATATAAATTTTTGAAGTATTTGGCCTAGTTCTGTGAAATACACCATTGGTATCTTGATAAGAATTGCATTGAATCCATACATGATTTGGGTGGTATAGGCATTTAGGTGATGTTAACTTTTCCTATCCATGAACACGGCATATGCTTCCACTTATTTTTGTCTTCTTAAATTTCTTTCTTCTGTGGCTTATAATTTTCTGAGTACAGTAAATTTTCACTTTAATGAACTTTGAATTCAATGGGCAAAATTTTTGATCTGTATGTCATATGTGAAAATTAACATCCTGTTAATTTTAAAATGCTTTTAACCAATATTTGCTTATAATGAAAAAAGGTTATTTTGTTATTAATTCACTGTTAATATTAACAAATTTTATTGAATAGACCATATGTTGAAAAAAAACAGCACTGTAGTAATTCACTGACATAAATAAATATTACATATCTACAACTGCAGTCTACATATTTAAATCCAAGAGTCACTGCTTGTAAACAATGTTTGATGAATGATTAGCATATGATCACATACATCAGGCATGATAATTAGTTCTGTTATTGACTGGCATAACTTTTTGCAGCAGTTTTTAACACTGCCAACCAATGTGTTGAAGTGTGCCAAGCCATGCCCCAACTGTGTACATTTGTTTACTTGTGGTGACTGGTGAATGCAAACATTTAGATCTATTAAGTATAAATTTAAAATTACAGTGATACACATAAAAACTTTTCTGTGAAATTAAACTTTATATATATATATGTTTATATATATATATATATATATATATATATATATATAGTTTAAAGTATTACAAATAGTAGTACATATGTTTTCTTTTTTCCCCCATTGACCTCCCCCTGGCCTTCCCTACCCCCCAACACATACCCTCACCTGCCCCCCTTTCCCTGTGTCTTGTATCCATTGGTTATGCTTATATGCATGCACACAAGTCCTTCAGTTGATCTCTTATGGCCCCTGCTCCCCTCTCTCCCCTGCCTTCCCACTGTAGTCTGACAGTCTGTTCAATGCTTTTTTGCCTCTGTATCCATTTCCCCCCATTTCTTTTCCATCTGCATACTAGAGATAAACATATAAAACAAAAAAATGTTTTGAGTCTCAGTTTCAATGTCCAACAGTTCTGAGTTCCAGTTTCAATGTCAAATAGTTCCTTATGTGTACATGTCAGCAATGGTATCAGGATGGTGGACATATGGTGGCAATGCAGGTTCCACCCTCTCTGGTTTGGTCCTGGGCTGCTTGCAGTGATGCACAGCTGCTGATTGCTAGCAATTAAACTTTTAATACATAATTAATTTTAATTACGCAAACATGTCTACATAAGTAAAAACCAGTAAACTAACTAATTTGTCAATTTTTAAAATATATATTTAGGAAATTTATTTCCTTATATAATATACTTTTGGCTTTAATGAACACCCCCTCACCTGAATTAATCTATTATATCAAGGTTTTACTGCACAGTTCTTTTACATCCTTGGTTAAATTTATTCCTAGGTATTTTATTGCTGGGGGAGCAATTGTGAATGGGATTATTTTCTTAGCTACCCTTTCATTATTGGTGTATAAAAATGCAACTGATTTCTGGGTATATTTTGTATCCTGCTACTTTATTGAATTCATTTATCAGTACTAGTAGTTTTTGTGTGTGGAATCTTTACAGTTTTCTATATGCAGTATCATGTCATATGCATATAGTGACAGTTTTATTCCTTCCTTTCCTATTTTGATGCATTTTATTTATTCTTGATTGCTATGGCTAGGACTTCCAGTAGGATGATGAATAAGAATGGTGAAAGTGGACATTCAGGTCTTGTTCCTGATCTTAAGGGGAACAATAGTAGATTTAATCCATTGAATATGATTTAGCTGTGGGTTTGTCATATATAACCTTTATTACATTGAGGTATGTTCCCTCTATTCCTACTTTGTTGAGAATTTTTGTCATAAAGAGGTGCTGAATTTTATCAAAAGCTTTTTCTATATCTATTGATATGATCATGTATTTTTTATCTTTCAATTTGTTTATGTGGTATATCATATTTAATGTGTTGCAGACATCAGATCAGCCTTGCGTCCCTGAAATAAATCCCACTTGGTCATGGCATATGGTCTGTTAAATGTATTGCTGGGATCTGGTTTGCTAATATTTTATTGAGGATTTTAGCATCTACTGGTATGTTCATCAGGGATATTGGCCTGTAATTTTCTTTCTTTTTAGTGCACTTATCTGGTTTTGGAATTAGGTCAATGCTGGAGTTATTAGGGCATCTTGGGAGTCTTCCATACTCTTGCATGTTTTGGAATAGTTCAGGGAGTATAGATGTTCTTCTTTGAATATTTGGTAAAATTCACATGTGAAGCAATCAGGTCTGGAACTTTTGTTTGTTTTGAAGTTTTTTTGATAACTTCTTCAATTTTACTAGAGGCCCAGTGCACAAAATTCATGCATGGGGTCGTGGGGTGTCCCTCAGCCCAGCCTGCACACTCTCCGATCTGAGACCCCATGAGGGATGTCCAACTGGCTGTTTGGGCCTGATACCAATAGGATCGGTCCTAAACGGGCAGTTGAACATCCTTCTCACAATCCAGGACTGCTGGCTCCAAACTGCTACCTGCCTGCCTCCTTGATTGCCCCTAACCACTTGTGCATGCCAGCCTGATCACCCGCTAACCACTACCCTACAAGCCTAATTGATGTCTAACTGCTCCCCTGTCAGCCTCTTTGCCCCCAACTTCCCTTCTCTGCCAGCCTGGTCACCCCTAACTGCCTTCCCCTGCAGGCTTGATAGTCCCCAAATGACCTCCCTTGCAGTCAGGGAGGCAGGCACGAATTTTGTGCACCGGGCCACTAGTCTTATTATAAACCCATTCATTGTTTAGTAACATGTTATTTAGTCTCTATATCCTTTTGTGTTTTTCAGTTTTATTTAATTGGGTTGATTTCTAATTTCATACCATTATGGTCAAAAAAGATGCTGGATGTGATTTCAATCTTAAAATTATTAGGACTTATTTTGTGTCTTAACATGTGGTCTATCCTAGAAAATGTTTCATGGACACTTGCAAAGAATGTATATTCTAATGCTTTCGGATGAATGCTCTGATGATGTCAATGAAATTTATTTATTTTGTGTGTTATTTTAAGCTGCCATTTTTTCCATATTTTCTCAAAGTTCTATCCACTGATGTCAATGCAGTGTTAAAATACCCTACTACTGTATTACTGTCAGTTTCTCCCTGTATGTCCATTAGGATTTGCCTTACACATTAGGTACTCCTTTTTCATTATATCTCTTACTATAGCCTTTGTGTCAGGGTCAATTTTTTCACATATAAGTATTGCTACCTCAGCTATTTTTTATTTCAATTTACATGAAATATCTTTTTCTATACCTTTACTTTTAGTCCTTTTATATCTTTTATTCTGAGGTGGGTCTTTTATACACTGCAAATATATGAGTCTTGTTTTCTTACCAATTCAGCTACTCTATGTGTTTTGATTGGAGTATTCAAGCCAAGTATATTTAAAGTGATTATTGATAGGTATGTATCTCCTCTTCCTTCTCCTCTTCCTACTCCTCCTCCTCCCCTTTCTCATAAAGCAGGCTTTTAAAAAATTTTTCTTCTTATACCAATTTTGTGGTAGCAAACTCCTTTAGACTTTTCTTGTCTTGGAAGCTCTTTATTTCTTTGCCAATTTTAAATGATAGCCTTGCTGTGTAAAATAGCCTTGGCTGTACGCCCTTGCTGTTCATTACTTCAAATATTTCAAGCCAATCTGTCCTGAAATATTTCTGTTGAGAAATCAGTTGACAGTTTTATGGGAGCTCTCTTATAGGTAACTGTCTCTCTTACGACTTTTAAGATTCTTTGTTGTTAACATGTGCAATTTTAATTATGATGTGACTTAGTGTGGGCCTCTTTGAGTCCATCCTGTTTGGGACTCTCTGCACTTCCTGGACTTTTTTTTTTTTTGTATGTGTGTGTGTTTCTTCACCAGGTTTGTGAACTTTTCAGTTATGATTTCTTCAAATAGGTTCTTGATCCCTTGCTTTCTCTCTTCTCCTTCTGGTACCCCTATGATGCAGATATTTTTATGCTTTATGTGATTCTAAAGGTTTCTTAAACTATCCTCATTTAAAATAATTTTTCTTTTTTTCTTTTTTTTTTGCTGCTCTGATTGGGTGTTTTCTGCTGCCTTGTTTTCAAATTGCTGATTCTATCCTCTGTCTCAGCCAACCTATTATTTTTCCTTCCAGTGTATTCTTACTTCAGATATTGTATTCTTCATTTCTGATTGGTCCTTTTTTATTGTTTCTATATCCTCTTTCATGCTGTTGAGCATCTTTATAACCATTACCTTGAACTCTATATCTAATAAATTGCTTATCTCCATTTTATTTCACACTTTTTTTCCCCCTGGAGGTTTCTCCTGATTTGTTTTGTTTTTATTTGTTTTTTGGGGGACTGGTTCTTTGTCTCCTCATTTTGGCTGTCTCTTTCTCTTTTTTTTCTATGTATTAGATAGATCTACTATGACTCCCAGCTTTTGTGGGGTAGACTTTTGTAGTAGGTATCTTATGGGGTCTAGTGGCACATTCTCCTTTATTACCTGAGCTGGGTACTCCAGGAGTGTTTATTGTATGGGTTACATGGGTCCTTTTGTTGTAATTGAGTCTTGATTGCTATTGGCTTGTTTGTGCATGGGATATACCATCAGGTTCACTGACTGCCAAGCTCAACCCCAACCATGGCATGCAAACTGATATGGAAGTGCTGACCACACTAGGCTGATTTTGCCACAGCAGGGTTTAGTTCCTGCCAAGATCTCCCATTTGATCTCCTTTGTGAAGCTTATTGGATCCTTCTCTGATGTTGTCTGAAGTTGACTACTAGATATGTTGATTCTGGGCCTATTGGGAGGAACTCAGGTGTAAGCCAATGTAAGATGCTTCTTGTGCCTGATTCACAGCAACATGTTTGGAGCTACAAATGATCCACAGTTTGTGGCTTCCTATACTTGGCTTGGGTGCACATGGGAAAGACCAAGCTGCACATCAAGGCTGGCTTATACCAGCATTGGGCTAAGTAGCAGATCAGCAAAAGTCCCAAGGCACCAAGGCTATATCATCTCCACCTGCCTCAACCTGCCAGATGTCTGTTAGTTTTAGTCACTGAAAGAGCCTCTGATTATACTCCTCATCTGGGTGTAAGCTCCACAGGATAAGGCAAGAGGGCATCCAGAGGGTGGGGCTTTCCTTCAGGCTGATGCCACACACATGGAGGGGAGTGCTGTACCCAAGAAAGATGGTCTCAATCTCAATGTGGCTTCTTGCATAAATCTTTTGTTACTAGACTTTTCTTCTAGTTTTCAGTTGGCTATTCAGGATGATTGATCTATAGTTTAGTTGTAATTTCAGTTTGGTCCTGGGAGGAGGTGAGTGTAACTTCTACCATCTCTGCCACCATCTTGGATCTCTAAGAAAATTCTTGAACATATTGATCATAACTAATTTCAAAATTCATGACTGATAATTTCATTATATGAATTCCTAGTGGGTCTTTTTATAGTACCATATTTGTTTTCTGTTAGTTTTCTTTTTAGCTATGTCTTACCTTCTTTAATGCCTGTTTTTATTTTTTACTAGACAATTTATAATTTTTAAATGTAGCAATATTTTGAGGCAATGGAAGATGTTATCTTACTCCAAAGCTTTACTTTTGCTTTTGGAAGCAAGTAGACTTGGAATGCTAGCATTCCAAAATAATCTTAACACCATCAAAAATTGAGATTATTGGAAGGTGTATTCATTCCTTGAGACAACTGGTTTATTTCAGGTTCACTCCATTTGTAAGGTCACCTATAATAGTATGATCTGCCCAGCATCTTCCTGTATGTGGGCACATAAAAAACTTCATTTTTTATTCCTTCAAGCTTCAGAATCTTTTGAAAGCTCTCTTCGTTTTCCTAACCTATTGGCTATCATTGACCATTCTAAGTGTAGGCCTTAGTTCTTGAGGATTTACTCTTTTTTTTTACTTTGGTCCCTCTAAATTTATTCTTGCCTTAGGATTTCTCTGATGACTTCAAATCTTTATTTCTATATTTTTCTGAGATGTTCTAGCTGTTTTTAGTATGGCATTTGGTTCTGTATAATATACTTCACCATTTCCAGAAGTAGAAATAAAGATTTGGATTGTTTTCTGGTTCCTAGTCCTACTTTTCATGCATATCCAGGACATTATACAGGAAGATAACAAAATAAAACAAAAACAAAAAATCCACCATGGATCTATTTATCTTTACCTCATTTAGCGTACATTTAGATACAAGAGAGAATTTTACTGTGAATCTTCCATGATAAAGACTGTTGGTACATGATGAGATACTATTGTCACCTAGTCAAAATTTAAATGACAGTTTTTTTTTTTAGCACTAATCTGTAGGGAAATAATCAGATTAAGATACTGTATTCCTTAGGAAAATCTAATCTACCCTTCAGAGCTGTCATAATTTAATATGCCAATATCTTTCAATACCTAAGCCATTTTTACATTTAAAATTTTATTTAATCCTAAAGATGGACAATTTTTAAATTGTTATATTTTTAGTAAAAAAGTACAGTACAACTCTGTATTTTGTATAAAAATTTTACAAGGAAATATTACAATATAAACAGAAGCATTCTTTTTAACACAATATTTACTTTTTGTTAAGATTCTATTAGTATTATGCTAACTGAAATAAGCCAGTCAGAGAAGACAAATATATGATTTCACTTATATATGAAAGTTAATAAACAAACAAACAAAATAGAAATAGATTTATAGATACACAGAACAGTTTATCAATAATCAGAGAGGAGTGTGTGGGGGCTGGGTGAACTAGGTGAAGCGATTAAGCAAAAAAAAAAAAGAAAGAAAGAAAAGAAAGAAAGAAAGAAACTTAGAGACACAGACAATAGTAGGGTGGTTACCAGAGGGAAAGGGGATTTGAGGAGGTAAAAGAGGATAAGGCGGGATAAATGGTGATGGAATAAGATTATACTTTGGGTAATAGAACACAGTACAATATATAGATAATATATTATATAATTTGTTCACTTGAAACATTAATATATTAACCAATGTGACCTCAATTAGAAAAAAGAAAAAAGATTACTTTTAAATATAAAGAATTTGTATTAATAACTTTGTCAAAAATTTTTATTTGAAGGAGCTCTGTAATTTGGTGATGATTTATAAACTAGCTTATCCTTTTATTAAACGAGTAATAATTAGTTGTTTTGAAATTTTATGGTAAATGTTGACAGCTAATTAAAAACTAATAGTAATCAACTGCTTTTACTCTTTAGAACATTTCAATCAATATCTATATTGTTTGATTATCTTTTATCTCTGAACTGTAAAC
The DNA here is from genome assembly GCA_027563665.1 of Antrozous pallidus. Classification (NCBI taxonomy): domain Eukaryota; kingdom Metazoa; phylum Chordata; class Mammalia; order Chiroptera; family Vespertilionidae; genus Antrozous; species Antrozous pallidus. The sequence goes on along the minus strand of CM050518.1, from coordinate 22,133,079 downwards.
ATTTTACAGTTTTAATTGTGTTGATGATAATGTATTTATTAAAATTAAGATTTCTTCAATGTAAGCTCCCTCAACTTGACTATTAGAATTTTGAAATATTTTGAACTTTCTCGATACAAATTCATAAGTAAATTTAAGGTACTAAAAATATAATTCTTTTTCTCTTAAATTTCAGAGTTCAATTTTATTACTCATTTTTGGCCAGTCAGTTATAATGTACTAGGTTTATTTTATTTTGTTTTGTGGCCATAGTCTGAACAATCTTAACTTTTTAATTTATTGAATGTTTGCTATTTATTACAAAAGATTATGAATATAATTCCATGCAAAAAAATAACTGCTGAAAACAAAAACAGGAAGAAGACCTGTTTGTTCATGTACTGCTCATTATTTATCACATCTGCTATGAGTCAAGCACTGTGCTAGATGCTGGGGCCAAAAAGAAACCGAATAAAACATTTTACTCAGGAGCTGCCAATCCACTGGGGATACAGACTATGAAATAGAAAGTTACATATGGTATGATAAGTGCAACTCTAGAATTACATAGAGCATAACATGGAATCACATTCTTTTCTAACAGTTGCTGAACAGTGTCTCGGGTATGTGCAGAAGCTGGATCCTCTTCTGTCCTTTGTTTATAAGGAATTTGAAGGGAGGAGGGGAGAACTTGTGAGTCAATCAGTTTTTACAGAACAGCATTCCAATGAGCTGTATAAATGAACTGGAAATAGATTGAAGTTCTTTAATTCATGAAGCCCTAATGGCTGGGGCCAAGTATACTTTCTGTTGACAAGTTGTAGTGCGTGAAAGATAGTGTGTCATTTTAATGACCCAGATTTGCCCCCAATTTATGTTATTCATTGTACTGTTGTCAGATCTTAAAACGGAAGTATAGAATGAGGATATGAGTAGAAATAGCATGAAATACAATAATGTGATAGAAAAGCTTTAAAAACAAAAGATATTGTGTGTATATCTATATCTATATACAGATGCATATATAATTCTAGAGGCCTAGTGAACAAAATTTGTGCACAGAGGTGTTCCTCAGCCTGGCTTGCACCCTCTCCAATCTGGGCCCCTCTGGGGATGTCCGACTGCCAGTTTAGGCTCAATCTCTGTGGATCACAATCTGGGATGACGTGCCTGGCTGCCTGATCACCCCTATCCCCTCTGCCTGCCTTGCCTGATCACCCCTAAACCCTCTGCCTGCTGGCCTTATCACCCCTCCTTCACTCCCCTGCTGGCCTGATTGTTTCTTACCTTTGCCCCCTGCCAGCCTTATCACCCCTACCTTGCCCCCCTGCCTGCCTGATTGCTCCTAATACCCTCCCTTGCCGACCTGATCTCACCCCTAGTTGCCCTCCTCTGCCGGCCTGATTTCACTCCCAACTGCACTCCCCTGCTGGCCTCATTGACCCTAACTGCTTCTGTCTCAGCCCCCACAACCATGGCTTTGTCTGAAAGGAAGTTAGACATCTGGTAGATGGCCAGTCAACCTGATCTAATTAGCATATTACCCTTTTGTTAGTATCAATAGATTATATAGGATAGAATTGCCTAAATGGAAGGAAAAAGTCTTTTTTGGGAAGAGGAGATGCTCTTAGGAGACAAAAACACAAAATCCCTACATCTGTACTGATAGCCAGCCATATGCACTATACTGCCAAACCCATCATTAAAAGATTGAATCACTTTCTTACACCTTACACCAAAACCTCTTAGACCTGACACCAAAACCTGGTTGCCCTTAAAACCTCTCCTTAGCCACCACCTTAGGTTCTGCCTTCACAGTTCACCTATGTAATTGTCAAAAGCTCCTCCTCCTAGGCAGCCATTGGCTCCTCACAGTTCACCCAGATTTGGTTCTGATTGGTAGGTTTCTATGCCAGTCAGTATCTCCGGACCTAATCAGAGAAATGGGGCTGATTAGCAGCCCCCTTAGAGGCCCAGAGAGAAAGAGAGATGCAGCTGCTGGCCAGGCCAGAGAAAAAGAGATAGGCAAAGGCTGATCAACAGCTGCCACCTCTCTTGGGGCCTGATCCATAGCCCCCTCATCATTCATTGCTGGGTCACCATGGCAACCCATCACTGAATGCAGGACTTATTTCTGGTGTTGGACTGAGCCTTCAGTCATTATGGTCACTGCCTTTTTATGTATAGAGATGGGCACTTGGACTGTTTCCAAGAGTTATGGTGGCCATGTAATTTATCATTTAAAGTTGGGCAACAAGCATTAATGTATACTCCCTTTAGTTAAAGTCTATCATGTGTCTACTCTCAAGCTATTTTCTGAGATGTCTATAAATGCATTGGTTAAATGGCCAACTAAACAGAAATATACAAAGGCCTTTCTCAGTAAGTTTCTCTTCCAGTAGTTCATAACCTTTCTTGGAGCACTGATAATTTAGAAAATGTGCTGATACTTACCTTTTTTCCAAGCAAGTGAATTGAGAATGAAAGACCAGGGGATTCACAGATCATGACACCCTTCCATGGGCAAGAATTTCAGCTCAAAGACAGAGGGAAAAATAGTATATCGATTGTTTCATTGTAGCTAAAGAGCTGCCCTTAGCTGCCATGACTTAAGTTGTTTTAATGAACCATATTATACAGTTAAAATATTTTATTATAAAAAAATTCAGACAGCCCTAACTGGTTTGGCTCAGTGGATAGAATGTCAGCATGCAGACTGAAGGGTCTCAGGTTTGATTCTGGTCAAGGGCATGTACCTTTGTTGCGGACACATCCCCAGTTGGGGGTGTGCAGAAGGCGGCTAATCGATGTTTTTCTCTCATCGATGTTTCAAACTCTCTTTCCCTCTCCCTTCCTCTCTGTAAAAAATAAATAAATAAAATTCAGACATATGTAAAACTAGAAAGAATATTCTAATGAGCTCCCATGTAGCTTTCACCCCCAAATAAAAAATTACCAAGATTTTCCAATACTTGTTTTCACCTATTCTGTTTTTCATTGGAGTTGTTGCAAAGCATTTTAAAGAAAATCGAAGATTCCATTTTATTTATCTCCCACATATTTAGTAGACATTTTAAAAAAAAAGAAAGAAAGGCTCTATCTGGGTTTGGCTCAGTGGATAGAGGGTCGGCCTATAGACTGAATGGGCCCAGGTTTGATTCCAGTCAAGGGCACATGTCTGGGTTGCAGGGGAGAAGGAAGCAGCCAATCAATGATTCTCTCTCATCATTGATGTTTCTATCTCTTTCTCCCTCTCCTGCCTCTCTGACAGCAATAAAAATATATTAAAAAGTAAAAAAGAGGGATTTTTTGTTGTTATTTTACCACAATATCATTATCACAACTAACATAATTTACATTGATTCTTTCGTTCATCGAATACTCTGTTCACATTTAGAATCTATCAACTGTCTTAAAAATGTTATTTTTCATTTGCTTTATTTGAATTGGTATCCAAGGAGATATACATTACATTTTGTTTTTTTTACAGTCCCTCCACTTCCACACCCTTCCCCCCTTTTTGAAACACCCTCTGCTAGTTATCTGATATTCTAGATTTGTGTGTTGGTACCCCAATGGAGATACATGACCTGGTTTCTTAGCCCCTTTATTTCTTGTATAGAAGTGAGTTATTATGTTTGAAGATTCAGGTTCAATTTATTTTATTTTTTCATAAAGTTTTCCAGAGATGATGCTGTATGTTTCATAAATGATGTTATATAAAATTATGTAGTCATTGATAATCAGAAATTATAATCTATGACAAAAAGAAATATCAGGATTAATCCTCCTCTCCCATCCTAAGTATCTGTGGTCTTGCCCAAAGTTCTTTTGACCATAAAAATAATAACTAATATGAAATATTTATAAAAAGTGGTGATGTCAAATCTATTTCCCTCTAATATACATTTAAATTAGTGCATGGAGCATGTGCTTTTTATTCCTGTCCCCTCTTTTTTTCTGGTTTCCTTTATTTCATCCTGTTAAAAACAGGCCAACAGTTCCCATAGCAAGATAGATAAAGATCAACATCATGGTTGAAATACCAAGGCACAGTGCCAACAATTATCTTACAATTTGTGTATTGGCGTAATAACACACAAAGACTTAAGCATATTGCTAATAGCCACTGAGGATAGCAAGCTAGTCTCTAAACATATCAGAATGCCTCAGAGGACTTCTTCAAGCACTACATAATCAAGATTTGGTGATATGAGCTGCTTTGTTAGGACCTGTTGTGAATGCTACATTGCCTTAATGTGTGTGTGGAAATTAGTACTAACCTTCATAAATTTTTTAGGTAATATATACATCACCGAAAAGGAGATTAAAGTAGCCAAATGAAGCATATGGCCAATCACTGTGAAAAAAGCATATTATGTAGTGGCTTTTAATATGGAAATGAGAATGTAAGGATATATCCAATTTAATTGGGGCTTGTCTGGAAAATGTGCTGGTATCTGTCATCTCAGAACTGAAATGTTTTGATTTGCTTTGATACTGCCAGGAATGGATGAGTTTGGGGCTAAAATAAATTGTTAAGCTAGCTTATTCTCATTTTTATTCTCTTTTCAAGTTAGTATTATTGTTAGTAAAATAAATAAGAAGAATGGGAATGAAAAGAAAATTAGAAAAGTTTAATGTTTTTTTTTTCTCTTTTATTTGGATTTTCAAGGAAATAATGTGAAAAATATTTGCTTTTAGTACACTTCCTTTGGGATTCATTATAAACACAGGTATTAATAAAATAATAATAAATGCTTTGCTGGCTAAAAATTTGAAAGATTTCTGTAACACCAAAGCCACTTTTTAAACATATTATCATTTGGGAGTCAGATTTTCTTCATCCTCTTAGACATGTTTTCATTATATTGGTTTTAAATATTTGTTTGGATTTATATTCCTCTTAAGTAATAGCTTATTGTGTTGAAAACCTCCTGCTTGCCACTCCTGATTTTAACCCTGGGAAAAATTTATGTTGGTGGATACTCCCATTGCTTAGGGATAATTACAAACATTTTTATCTAGTCTAAGAAATTTGCATAAAATGTGCATTAATATGTATTATGTTCAATAAAGAAATTATAGGGCAGGACATTAAACAGATGCCACATGAAAAATTATTTCTTTAGTATTATCTCATTTTAGAAAGGTATATGAAGTAAAGTTAAAAATGTTTAGGACCCATAAAGCTCTAATAAATTTATATATATATATGAGTTCCTCTCAAAAGCAACTTATAAAAGCTTCTCTATCTCTCTTTTCATATATATAGAGTGATTATATTCCAAGGTAGACCTAATTCTTAGCATATGCACTCTAAACTGAATTATAATTTTCTTCTCTAGAGCTTCTACTTATTTTGTTTTATGACAAAATGCTGAATGCACCTATATCTATTTCTTTCCTGTAACTTGGAAGCTTTTCAAATATGTAAAGACAGAACCATGTTTCTTCTAAATCTCCCTTTCCAAGTCAAAATCTCTCCCATTTTCTCAATTCTTTTTCCTATGTCATCATTTCAAGATATAATAATTCTATTCAAGTTCCTCTAAATCAATGCATTTTGATTATATTTTGGGAATACAGTACTAAGTACAGACTGAATGCATGATCCAGTTGTGGTCTGGTCAAATAATTGAGACTATTATTTCTATACATCTGAATGCTCTGCTATTATTGGTTTTTCCATTAATACAGCCTAATCATAAGGTTTTTTTTAAAGTTGAAAACCACAGAATACTATGGTAAACTAATCTTTATGTCACTGAAAATACTACCAATTCATATAATCCCTATCCTTATGTGTACTTAGTTGAAACTACAAGGGATGTTTCAAATCTTGTTCTAGCATACAACACATCAATTCTAACTCCGAGCTTTATTTATAAACATTGTAAATAGTATGTAATATGTACTAGAGGCCTGGTGCATGAAATTTGTGCATGGGTGTGTGTGTTGTTAGCCCAGTCTGCACCCTCTCCAATCTGGGACCCCTCAAGGGATGTCTGACTGCCTTCTCACAATTCAGGACTATTGTCTCCCAACAGCTTGCTTGCCTGCCAGCATGGTTGCCCTAACTGCCCTCCCCTACTGGCCTGGTCACCCCAAACTGTCCTCCCCTGCAGGCTAGGTAACCTCTAACTGCCCTCCCCTGCAGCCTGGTTTCCCCCAATTGCTCTCCTCTGCCAGCCTAGTCACCCCAACTGCCCTCCCATGCTGGCCCGATAAACCACAACTGCCCTCCCCTGCTGGCCATCTTCTGGCAGCCATCTTGTGTCCACATGGGGGAGCCATTTTGTGTGTTGGAGTGATGGTCAATTTGCATATTACTCTTTTGTTATATAGGATTAGTAAAAAATATCTTCCTTTTCTTCCTTTCACTATTGGTCTTTTCAAACAGATTTAAGTTCTAAACCCAACTGCCCCACTTACAAATTGTGATACTGTGGATAAAATTGTACATGTAGTATCTCATTTAACCTTTGCACTTAACTTGACCTTCACATCTGTCATCAGCACGATGACATAGGTGTGAAGGTCAAGTTAGGTGTGAAGGTTAAATGAGATACCATATGAACAGTTTTTAGTAGATTACTGGGCATGTAAAAGACATTTCATAAATGTACATTTTCTTTCCACTGTTGAGTTTGTACATAGAGGAATTTATGTACAAACTCAACATAAACCTTGAAACTATAGTATTTTCAAGCCCTGCTCTTATTAAAAATCTTTCTAATCTCTGTTAGCTAGAAGGTAGAGAAAACATTAAATAACTTTGAATTGAAAACAAAACACATCCTTTTGTATAATGCAGAGAATATATATTGTCCTGAAAATCAGGATCTGTCCTTATTGCTATTTAAACACATTCTCTGATTTAAACTTAAGAAAACATTTTTTTAACCTCAGAAGCTGTGAACCCACAAGGGAATTCAGTGGAAAATTTATTTGTCTTCAAGGTAGATAATGTCATATGTATATGGACAATGTAAAATGGTAAGAGCCTTTCCACTGCTGTTTATTTTGTTTTCACCTTTGTTTGCCCAGTTATTATACATGTCACTTACCTATATAAAGTCTCACTGCAGAGGCATTGTTTTTCCAAGATAGTTAAAAGTGTAAAGACAATTGCATGTTTTCTGATATTTATCAAACTTCATCTGCAGCACCATTTAATTGGAAATAGACAGGTGGTTTTGACACAGAGCCATTTAGCTTTCTGTGAGAGTCTATTGGACAAGAGCATAGTGGACATCAGCTCCCTTTACCTCACAGTTGATTCTTAGGTAGGAATTCTCTTCATCTTCTTTTTTATTATTAGTAAGTGCTTAGTTGAAAATAGGAGCTTTCTTTAGTTTCCTTATTTCTTATGTCTGGGAACTTTTCCCAAAATTAACCTAAAAACCCTATAATATTTAGAAATTCCTTCAGTTGATCAATTCAATAAAAATATTGAGGAGACAGTGTTGTGAGAAAGGCACTTTGCTTGGCTCTATTTGTGGTTCAGTGAATTCATTGTGTTGTTATCTGTTGTTATTTTGTTCTGAAGAAGCTTCCTTATAATATAGCCTTAAAATAACACCCAACATGTAATAGTAATTTTGAATCAAGGGGTGATAGCTATATATTTGGAGTACAGTTAGAAATATACTAATGGAACACGTTACATCTTTTACAAACTTTATTTGACAAAATTGGTGCTCAAGAAACAACTTGTTGAATGAATAGGTTCAAACTATTCAGTTTAAGATATAAAAACTCAGAAAATGGCCCTAGTCAGTTTTGCTCAGTGGGTAGAGCATTGGCCTGTGGACTGAAGAGGCTCCAGTTCCATTCTAGTCAAGCGCAAATGCCCAGGTTGCAGACTCGATCTCCAGTGGAGGGTGTGCAGGAGGCAGCTGATCAATGGTTCTCTCTCATCATTGATGTTTCAATTTCTCTGTCCCTCTCCCTTCTCTGGAATCAATAAAAATATATTAAAAAATAAAAATGCAGAAAATGGTTGGCAAAAAACTAGAAACTAAACCTGGTAATTTAAAGACTTAGGGTGGCTAAGTAGTGTTTGAATTACTTCACTGAGAATCTGGTGGTTAACTAACCAAACATTGGGGGCTGGGAGCCCTTACATCAAAGAAAAGGGTGGAGACTGTTACACTCATTTATTTATTCATTTATCAAATATTTATTTGGCACCACTTTAGCGCCAGGCATTGTACTCTTAAAAAAAAAATGGAAGAGCCGAAACCGGTTTGGCTCAGTGGTAGAGTGTCGGCCTTTGGACTGAAAGGTCCCGGGTTCGATTCCGGTCAAGGGCATGTGCCTTGGCTGCGGGCACATCTCCAGTAGGGGGCATGCAAGAGGCAGTTGATCGATGTTTCTCTCTCACCGATGTTTCTGACTTTCTATCCCTCTCTCTTCCTCTCTGTAAAAAATCAATAAAATATTTAAAAAAATGGAAGAAAAGAAATAGGCAGAGAACCTATTGTACTATAATCTAATCAGAGGGGAAGAAAAAAGAATCTTAGCCTTCTGCAATTTTTTTTCACACTTCCTAATTCTTTCATATGGGAGGAAAGAAAACATAATGCTGACAGGATGAAATAAAATCACAGAATTATTTCATCATTCAGTATTAGGTAGAGAAAAAAACAGCAGGCAAAAGAAAGTTTTCAAGCTTAATACTAACTCGGCATCATGGAGAAAAGCATCTTGACACAGTTTTCCTGAAGGGGGAATACATATACATTGGAAAGGGCTTTCAGCTTCAGGCTAAAATGAGTGAGACTGTTACTAGAGGGGAAAGGCCCCAATCTGCCATGGTTGCTAGTAGGGGTGGATTTCTTGCTATATCCCAAGAAAAATAATTTTCTGAGACTTGCCCAGGAGAACGAGTGATTTTTATTTCTGTGAAGTTACATCCCTGAGTTCCTGAGATCCCCTCTCCCTCAATTGCGCCAAGGAAGAAGTCCCATTTTGCCTTTAGCAAGGCTAGTCAGAGCCAGTATCCAGAATTTCCTTTCCACGTCTGCACAGGCACAGTCCAATACAACATCAGGTTAGCATAGTTTGTGTTCCCTGCTGCAGTCCATCAGTCCATTTCATGTGGGATCCTCAGGCCCATGTGGCTGTGGAGGAAACATGGGTGAATGCAATGAAACCAAGAGCAAGGCAAGAGCACAAGAGAGAACTTCTTTGTTTAGGAGATTATGTATTCCTAAATTTTCATGTGCTTGCAGTGGCCACACCAATTCTGATCGATGATCTTTGTTCCCAGGTGTGACTGACAAGCGAGTACCTTCCTTGTGTCACCCCAACTTTACTGGGTATGCACCTATCTTCCCTTTGTTGGATCCCTTTCCCAGTGTTTTGCAGAAATTAGGCCATGGTTCCCTGTGCAGTGCATAGTTGTAGTTTCCTGGAGAAGATGCCCAAATGACATGACTATAATGTCTGACTTCCCCCTTTGTTCCTTTTTTAATATTAATAACTAGCTAATTAGAAGGTTATCAAGATGAAGTATAGTAACATTTAATTACAGTTACTGTACAAAGACATTTTAGAAAATGAACAATGAGTCTCATAGCTAATTCTTTACCTTTAAGCCTGCTCTCAGCTTGATTTAAATATTAACTTTAACATTTAGCAATTTCAAAAATGTTAATAGTTAAAATAAAGTAAATATGATTTCAAAAGTGTTCAGATATTCATACATATACACGCACTAACAACACTCACAGCACTCACATTTTCCACCCACTTTGTGCCTTTCTATTTGGAATTTACTCACTAGTGGAGAGGAGAAGGCTCACAGGTCATCTACTAGTGGGTGAGGAACCAATACTTAACTTTAAAAGGATTAAAAATTAATTGGCATGGCTATCTAGCCTGTAAATGAAACCACACTACTCAACTATTTATTTGAGAAGCACAGTGAACTTATTTATTATAAATTCCAGTACTATTCTCTCCCTCCTTTGAGCACTATTCTCTCTCCATTCTTAATCTAATTAGTTTTGATAAAAACAAATTTGGTATCACTATAAGTAAATATGTATGTATTATATAAATACAATCTCTAAATAAATTGTAATAAATGAAATGGCATGCACACTTCACATGTGTTTAGGTCACTCAATAATTTTTAGTAGAGGGCAGCAGTACAGGAAAATAATCAGTACTTCAAAATATTACCACGTTGAATAAATTGCTACCATATAAACTTGAGTTTCTTGTACCTCAGAAAATATAATCAGTGAGCTTTAGATAATAGTTCCATTTAAAAAAAAATATATATATATATATATATTTTTATTGATTTTTAGAGAGGAAAGGAGAGGGAGAAAGAGAAACATCAATAATGAGAGAGAATCATTGATTGGCTGCCTCCTGCATGCCCCACGCTGGGTATCCAGCCTGCAACCCTGGCATGTTCTTTGACAGGGAATTGAACCGTAATCTCCTGGTTCATAGGTCGATGCTCAAGTACCGAGCCATGCTGGCTGGGCAATAAGAGTTAATCCATTCTTAAATTGAGTTTTCATTAGTATAGTGGATAGATGCTGTGATGTAACATTCATGAGGAGTAGTAGGATAGGATTTGGGCCAAAGCTTGTGTTGGATCTCTGAGATTTTTGTGGAGCTTTGTGCACTGCTGGGTAGGTAAAAGGGAACACCAAATGATGTTTAAGGAAAATAATATTTTTTGATGTCTGTGGTGTACATTGAAGATAGGAGGTGCTAAAAATTGGGGCACCATGTAAGTGAAAATTTGGGGAGTTTCAGAAAAAATGATTTCCTCTTCCTGTTCTTTGGGGTGAAAGAGAACAATGGTTTTCTTCTTTCATACTATTCTCCCTCTTCTTCCCCTTGAACACAAAAACAAATCTTATCTATCATAAATTGTGTTGCTGAGGGCATGTGCCAGAGGTAGGGGAGGCTAGGGGAAGGTCAATGGGGGAAAAAAGGAGACATATGAACTACTATTTGTAATACTTTAAACAATAAAAAAACAACAATGAAGAATAAAAAAAAACCCACATAAAAACAACAAAACAATGTGATATTATATTTGACTAGAGGCCCAGTGCACAAAATTCATGATGGGGCTGAGTGTTTCTCAGCCTGCACTCTCTCCAATCTGGGACCCCTCTCACAATCTAGGACTGCTAACTCTCAACCACTCACCTGCCTGCCTGCCTGATTGCCCTTAACTGCTTCTGCTTGCCAACCTGATCACCCCTAACCACTCCCCTGCCAGCCTGGTCACCCCCAACTTCCCTCTCCTGCAGGCCTGGTCCCCCCAACTGCCCTCCTTTGCTGGTCTAATCACCCACAAATGCCCTCCCCTGCCAGCCATTTTGTGGCAGCCATCTTGTATTCATATGGGGGTGGCCATCTTTGACCATATGGGGGTAGCCACCTTGTGTATTGGAGAGATGGTCAATTTGCATATTACCTCTTTATTATATGGGACTAGCCTACACACAAGGCAATCATGCCTTTTCTTCCACTATTCTGCTTCATTCAGCTAGATAATAGCCATTCTTCTGCTCGGTATTGCAATGAATTCCATTGCAGATCTATTTTGTCTTAAAGCAACTTTTACTGGGATAATAGTAATGAACTTTAATACAGATTTAGCAATGGACATATCCTCTATATTTTAGCAGACAATTTATTTGCATTTGATAATTCATCTAAAAGCTGTTGCTTCTGTTTTTGCTGACGAGGAAATTAAATCTCAGAGAACTTCTATAACTTCTTTGTGATCTCTCAGTTGATAACATACAGAGGCAGAATTTGAACACCAAAGTATTAGACTTTTCATGCTATTCTAATGCCTTTGCATTGTATCATAACTTCTTTTTTTAGGATATATATATATATATATATATATATATATATATATATATATATTCAAAGATCTAAAAGCATACTTTTTCTTCCTTTCTGAATCCAAATTTCGAATGACAGAGTATGTGAAGTCTTTTCAACCCTTGGGAAATGTTGGCACTAATGAGGAAACATTGCTAAATTAGTGTGTCACATGGAGATTCAACTAGGAGTAACTAGATGACCTTTGATAAAATTAAGATGGGCTGTCAGAGGAAAATTTCTACCCACTCTATGGAACAGTCTTCCAATGACAGAAGATTTCACTTTCAATGTTGAAGAACAATAAGTTGTTATTCTAGAACATGCTTATTATTAAAAATAGAGTTTTTATAATCATGGAAGAATATGATAACTTTATTTTTTACTGTCTATTTAGAACTTTAAATGCTATGATTGTGGATGCTTGGTCTATGCTGTGATTAACTATTATTCTTTATATTGTTGTATCTCCTGCTTTGCAAAGTAACAGCACCTTAATTGTATACTTTTGTCTGAATTATTTAAAATATATTATTAATTGCAATATATTTAATGCAATGGGAATCAAGTGCCTTATGGATTTTTATTATCTGCCCATCCCTCCTAGTTTTTAATTTGTGACATTATTGTTGTCTTATCGTTGATGTTCAATTACGAACAATTTCTGTCAGTGTGATGTAAAAAGTGTAATATAAATAGAATAATAACTGTCTGTCCTAGTATCAGTCTGCTATTTCTAAATTATATATCTTTATTTCCTCTCAATATTTATTTGTAAAAGTGCCTTGGCTTTGCTCTTAATGGTTTTCTATCAGCAATACTTATAAAAAGGTACACCAGGCTTTAATTCATGTAGTCACTTAATTATAATTTCCTTTGGGAGGAATTAAACTGACAAAACAGTAAATAAAATGTGTTTCTCAATGTGGACACAAAAAAAGAGTGAGCAAAAGAAAATATTTTTTTTTAACTGGCTGTCCTTTTCAGATTGCTTTACAGATATCCTTAAGTTAAAGTGCTAATGAAATGCCTTTCAAGTTTTCTTTTAGTTTCTCTAGGAAAGGTAATATTTTATGCAGATGCAGGTTTGAAATCCTTACTTGTTATTAAGCATTTATGTAATTTAAGAATTTTGATAGTTATTTCAAAGGATGCTAAAAGCATCTTTCTTTTAGTTACCCTTGAAAGTAGCTTCTGGGAATCTGCTTTGAAATTGCCTTCTGAAAGCCTTATTCATGCTCTATAGAAAATTAGCTTTTTTCCTGTTGCAAAATGACAAAGTGTCTAGATTATTAGTAAAGGTGCTAGATTAGACATGCGTGCTGTTACTGATCATGGGTAGGTAATACACTATGCTTTCTTAAAAGAGAAACTAACACTTGATTAACAGCTCAGCAAATGGAAAAATTCTTAATGTTAAATTTGTTTTAAAATATTTGGTAGAAAGACATTATAAAACTTGGAAGCTAGTATTCAAAATTTCTCCAGAGCATTGCTGTCAACTCAAAGTATTGAGAGTACCAAAGCATAATTGGTCACTATTACCATTTGAAACAGAAAATTACCTTAAGGGGTATAATGAGTGCCTCTCAGAAACCCTCTGGCTATTTTAGTCACATCTAAAAGCCCAGAATATGGATTTTAAGTATTTTTGAAAGGAAGATGTAGAGTTATGAGGCATAATTTCAACTAAATTTTTACTGGCGACTAAACTCTCATTAAGATGCGTTTCCAGATTAGATCTGAGCTTGGGTGTAGCTACCACATCACACCCTTTGTACTTATTGACTATAAAGAGAACAGCCCTTGTGATTCACAGTCTGTTCTAAGTTGCATAATGCTTCCTACATGCCTGTGGCAATTCCAGTGCATTTCTTCAATTTTATGAGTGCTCCATATTTCCTTTGGTTCTTTTTTGGCCTCCCTTGTTGATGTCTCTGATCAGTTTTGGTTGCTGTTCCATTTTGAAGAGTTCAGATTTCAATTAAGAAACTGAGCTGCTTTGTATGTAAATAACTTTTGTAATGTTTTCATGGTAGAATTTGGGAAAGGTCACATCTTAGAAGAGAGGCTAACTTCTTCACTTTGACATCATGTGTTATTCTGCCTTTCTTTAGCGCCTCCCTTTTCCTAATGCCTAAACTACCTTTCACCTACTCTTTGCCTATTTTTTTTTTCAGTTCTCAGCTTACGTCCCCATGATTGTGTTTTTTTTTAAGTAAAACTTACCTTTTTGTGTCTCTCCCTTCTTTATATTCCTAGTGATTGAGTTTAATAGTACACCATTAAGCAGTGACCTCTTCTCTAATCATTTCATTCTTTTGCCCACTTACTCATTCACTAATTCTTTTATCCAATTAACATTTCTTCTGCTTTTCAGTATAATTTGCAAGTCCTTGTTCTTGTTCCTATGGTGGCAATAAACTTTTATTCAATCTTCAACTTTGAAATGAAGCTCATAAAGAATAATAGCCATATACAAGGCACTATTATGTGTGAAATGGTACCACTGGAATTTATTTGCATTATTTCCCCAAATAGACTTGTCCCCCAAAAAATATCACTTAGAGTAGTGATCAGGATAAAGATATAATGGAAAATGGGAATTGAACTGGACATTGTGATGGATGCTTAAGGTTTTTCAAGGTGAAAAAGATGGTATAGGATAGCATTTTTTATATTAGGAAGTGAGTTAAGAAACATAAGAGTGAGGAAGAATAGATTGAGCTCAGTACAAGTCTTAAACATTTTAATTTTACTAAAATCATGTAAATATCTCCAGCTCCAGAAATCTGTTTACTTTTGATTTCACTTTAGACATTGATATATTAACACTAGAGGCCTGATGCATGAATTCATGCATGGGTGAGGGTCCCTTGGCTTGGCCTGTGGGATCAGGCAGAACCTGGCTCTCCAACATCCCCTGAGGGGTCCCAGATTGTGCAGACTAGGCCAAGGGAACCCACCAGTGCACGATTGGGGCTGGGGAGGATGCAGGAGGTTGGCCAACCAGGGAGGGAGGGACTGTGGGAGGGTTCCAGGGTGTGTCCAACCTGTCTCGCTCAGTCCCCATTGGCCAGACCCCAGCAGCAAGCTAACCTACGGGTCGGAGCACCTTCCCCCGGTGGTCAGTGCACATTATAGCGAGAGTTTGAGCTGCCTTAGCATATCATTAGCATATTACACTTTAATTGGTTGAACGGCTGACTAGACACTTAGCATATTAGGCTTTTATTATATAGGATTATTCTCCAGTTGAATCACTAAAAAATTGTTCACAATACTTTAAAACTATTCAAAGACTACAACAAACTCTATTATTTGTCATCAGATACACTTGTTTATGAATTGATTGTGAAAATGGTGAAAAATGTAAGTAGCTAGAACTCATAAAAAATAAACATATTATAATTAATATGTTATTTGGAATTTTATAATAACCAAGGAAGCCCATTTTCTTTCTACTGTAATGTGGACACACCAGTTCCCATGGGAGAGGAGAGGAGGAGAAATATTAAAAAGGAATCCTGTTCAGTTACCTTCTAATGTTTACTTTTCAGTAAAGGATCCTCAGTTGGCTCATATTTCACTGTATTAGGAAGATTTTTGATTTGAGCTTCAGCATACCTCTTCAGTGGAAAGTGAAAAACAAACAAACAAACAATAATAAATCTAGAAGGAGAAAAACTCAAGGACTTTTCTCTCTTCCTTTCTCTGCCTTGTCAATTCCATATTTCATAGGAAGGTAATACTATGTTTTTTGGTTATTTATAACATTATTGACCTACCATTCATAGGATGTTTACTGTTATGGTGATTATTTCTGTTAAGAACATTAACAATTTTATCTCCTTCATCTTCCTACGGCAAACTCATTAGTCAACAGAGCCAAAAATCAACAGTACAAGGAAACTGAGACTCAAACATTTTTTTGTTCTTATATATTTATTTCCAGTATGCATATTCAAGATTTTTTAAAGAAAAGAAATGGGAGACAAAGATTGATACAGAGGCAAAGAAGCATTGAACAGACTGTCAAACTACAGGGGAAAGACAGGGGAGGGTGGAGGGCGGGGGCTGTAAGAGATCAACTGAAGGACTTGTATGCATACATATAAGCATAACAAATAGATACAAGACACTGGGGCGTGGGGGGGGCAGGTGAGGGCATGTGCTGGGGGTTAGTGGAGGCTGGGGGGAGGTCAATGGGAGGGAAAAAATGAAACATATATACTACTATTTGTAATACTTTAAAGAATAAAAAAAAATTAAAAAAACAAAAAAATGATTGAAATTCCTTTTGAGAGCCAAATTTTTAATATTTAAACTTCTCCTAACACCACTTCTTTAAAATAGACTCACTAGGGCCGTGGTATTTTGTGGAAGAGCCACACTCAAGGGACCAAAGAGCCATATGTGGCTCACGAGCCACAGTTTGCCCACAATGGCCCTACCTTACAATGACCAATGATATTTGTTGATGAAGTTTGTGTAGTCTTTCTTCATAGTAATGTACTTCTTTATATAAAGCCCACTCCATCATGAGAAGGAACTTTGGGATAGTGCCGTTGTTGTTATCCTGACACTGATGTCAGAGAGACAAATTCTGCAGCAAAAAAAAAAAAAAAAAAAAAAAAAAAAAGAGATAAAGATAAAAAAAGTTCTCTAGAAATGTAACAGCGTTAAAATTTTTTCCTTGTTTATCCTTGAGAGGTCAATTCTTCGAATGGAATGTCAGATGAATATACAAGAATCACTTGTGCAGTGCTAATGTAAATTCAACTACAATTAAAATTTAAAGTTGGTTTCTTCCAAAGTCTGGAAACAATATGAATTGAATTGTTTCCCTGTTTGTATTGTATTCCTTGCTATTAATCTGCTAGGCAAAGTAATGATGATATTGGAGGAATTCAGGTCTGGAAAATGATGATGAAGATGATGATGATGCCACTGATCATTGGAAACATTTATTGAACTCTTATTATATATTAGGGATTGAATTAGGTCTTTTATGCAGTATTGTGAACATCTGTTCATTGCCTTCAGTATCAGTATATTATTTTTATGTTGCAGCATATATAATTACCACAAACTTAGTGGCTTAATGCAACACAGATTTATTGTCTTTGTTTCTGTGTATCAGGAGCCTCAGCTTAACTGAATCTCTGCACTTCTCTTTCCTCACTCCTGTTGTTAGACTAAGAGCTTCATTTTTGCTGGCTGTTGGCCTGAGGCTACTCTCAGTTCCCAGAGCTTACCGTCAATTCCTTGACACATGGGGTTTCCCTCCATGGCGGCCACTTTCTTCCTCACAGCCTTTCCTGGGAAAGAGAAAAATTCCTACAATAGTAAATCTTATGTAACATAATTATGCTTACTAATCATCTATATCCCTTCCTCTTTCCATATTCTATTGCTTAGAGGGAAGTTACAGGTCCTGTCTATACTCAAGAGGAGGACAAAGATATGAACATAAGACAGTAAGATTCGTGGGAGTCACCTTGGGAGTCCATAAGGCGAGATTGCTCTTTGTCCCCAGGTGTTTATCCTTTATTTTTTCTCCTAAGAAATAAAAAAGCACCTCATTGATAAAAGTGGACATTTGATCACCTGAAATGGAGACTTAATTCCCTAGATTCCCTTGTGGTTAGGTATGGCAGATCAGTAAAATAAAATAATCTGGAAAACTGAGGATATTGTGAAGTCACCCTATCAGCCTGTAGAAGATTTTTTACTTGTGACTTCTTCTATTTGAGGGAACAATAAACTTTTATTCTGTTTAAGCCATTGTTATTTTTGGCTCTCTCTTGCAGCTGAACTTATCTTAACTGATGTTCTTTTCTATCATCTATTTCACCCTTTCCTTTTTCCAACAGTTTTTTATTTATAATTTATGGTCTAAGATTTTCTTTTTCTTTCCTCCCCCAAAAAAAACTTGAAATAATTTCTAAGTCCAAGTTAAGTCAATCAGAACAAGTTGTTCCCTGCTCACAGGGGTGAGGGGATGACATGCCAGTCTAATCAGAGTGAATCTCAAAAGTTCCACTGAGAAATTATGGTAATACCTGAATAACCAACAATGATTCTGAATAACCATATTTTCTATTTCAGCACCAGATTTTACTCTAGGAAAAAACAATTTACCTGACTTTTGAGCCTATTGCTTGGCAGAGATGGCTCATGGTCCATATGAACAAACCAAACTACCTGATAATAATGACCAATATTTAGGACTAGTCTAGAGCAGTGGTTGTCAACCTTTCTAATGCCAAGAACCTTTAATACAGTTCCTCATGTTGTGGTGACCCTCAACCATAAAATTACTTTTGTTGCTACTTCATAACTGTGCTTTTGCTACTGTTAATGAATGGTAATGTAAATATCTGTGTTTTCCGATGGTCTTAGGCAACCTACAGATTGAGAACTGCTAGCAGGGTCGCATAGACCATCAGAAAACACAGATATTTACATTACCATTCATTAACAGTAGCAAAAGCACAGTTATGAAGTAGCAACAAAAGTAATTTTATGGTTGGGGGTCACCACAACATGAGGAACTGTATGTATTAAGGGATGAGGCATTAGAAAGGTTGAGAACCATTGGTCTAGAGCAGTGGTTGGCAAATTGTGGCTCGCGAGCCACATGCAGCTCTTTGGCCCCTTGAGTGTGGCTCTTCACAAAATACCAGGTGCGGGCGTGCATGTACAGTATGATTGAAACTTTGTGGTTCATGTGCAGAAGTCAGTTTTCGACTCTCAAAAGAAATTTCAATTATTGTAATGTTGATATTTGGCTCTGTTGACTAATGAGTTTGCTGAACACTGGTCCAGAGAAAGCTTCTAAACCAGTCTTGAGGTTAGAAAAAATTTCTCTGTCTTCCTGAGTATAATAAGTTACTCAGGACTGACACAGGTGGATTTGGTATAGGTCTCAGAGACATTTATGAGCGTGGTGAAAACTGATATCCCTGTACTTGTGGATTGCAGATCATGATATATTCGAATGGTAAAGTGATTCATCTTTGATAAAGTATCTATCATTCTTTATTTTAGAGCAAATATGTTTGAATTTATTATTTTACTTCTAAAAATGTCCAAAGTATCTATTGCTTGCTGTTGTAAGTTGAATAATACAAAGGTATGGCCTCATGTTTAAAACCAGTCAGCGAGGCTCAGTTGATGAGGATTGACCCATGAATCAGGAGATCATGTTCAAGTAGCATGATCTCAGTCAGAGCACATGCTTGGGTTTTGGATTACATCCCTGGTAGGGGATGTGCAGGAGACAGTTGACTCATGATTCTCTCTCATCATTGATATTTCTCTCGGTCTGAAATAAATAAAAACATTTAAACAACACCAAAAAAAACCCTAGATGCTTCTTCTCAGGAAGTTTTCTGCCCTTCAGAATTCCTTTCACCTGATTATTTTAGCCTTACATTTATAAAATGTTCATTTTTTAAAAAAGGACCAGATTTAATACTTCTCATATTTTTAAATTTCAGTGATTGCAAGGATTTAAAACATTTTTGGCTTAAACAAAGAATACTTTTTTAAGTCCAAAGTAGATAAAATTGTTTAGCACCCTAGAGACAAACTAGAAGTAAGGATTCATTAGTCTTTCTCCAGTAGGATCTTAAAGCTAAGTTAGAGGGTGAAAGGCTTAAATAATTGAAACAGTGAATAAGAAACTGCTAATCATGTACTTAATTGCTTTTAATGAGGCAGTTGCATCATAACTACACCATACATAAAGAGAACATATATATAGGTGTGTGTGTGTGTGTGTGTGTGTGTGTGTGTGTATAAAGAAAATATTCATATATACATATATACATATATATACACACATTATATATATATGTGTATATATGTATATATATATGTGTGTATATATATATATATATATATATATGAGAGAGAGAGAGAGAGAATATATGTATATTGCCATCTATTTATATCTATCTATCTATATATACAAAGATTTGAAATAGCCAAAAAATTTAAAAATTTCTTAAAAGGGAGATATGACTTGATCTGGGTCTTAGACTAGCCCAGGGAGAACAGAGAGAATTGGGCCTGCTCTGAGAATTCTTGACCTGAAACGGAGAAATTGTCTCCAGACCTGGCTGAGCATCCCTTCATCCCACCTGAGATCTAACGAGGACAAGGTAGCTGTATTTTTAACAAGCTCTTTAAATAATTCTTTTTGAAAACTGGCATTTAAGAGTTTCTGAAAACAAACAAACACACAAGCAAACAAAAATCCTCTTAAGGTGGGCCTTGTTTTTATCCAAACTACTTGAAAATTAATTTGAGAACACAATTTATGACACAAAAGTTTAAAAAATTTGATACAAGTTTATACTCATATTTATAATTGGTGGGTATATTAGTTATAGCCCTTAATTTATATTTGTACATGACTTGTTATTCTCTTAATTCTTCTTCTGTCATTTATTTGTACAAATTTTATCAAAAAAGGAAACAAATTTAAAAGTCCACAGAAATAACCTTTCCACATTAATTTATTTATTGATTGTTGGATAAGGCTGGAGGCAAGGAATGATACAATTAAGAGCAGAACATTTGTCCAGACCTAGGCAATTTTATTAGAGATTATATGAATTAAACACTAATCAATTTAATTTGAGGAAAACGTGCCAGAGGAGGGTGGGATTACTTTTATCCCTGGGAATCTGGGAATCTATTTTTTTGTTTTGTTTTGTTTTCTTTTGTTTTGTTAATCCTCACCCAAGGGTATTTTTACCAGTGATTTTTAGAGAGAGTGGAAGGGAAAGAGACAGAAACATTAATGTGAAAGAGACACATTGATTAGTTGCCTCCCGCACATGCCCTGACCAGGGCCAGGATAAAGCCTGCAATCCAGGTATGTGCCTTGGACCAGAATTGAACTCAAGAACTCTTCAGTCCATGGGCTGACACTCTAACCACTGAACTAAAGTGGCTAGGGTGAATCTGGGAATATTTTATGGAGCATTTTGATCTTGAAATTTACATTTCAAATGTGGGTAAAATATGGACATCCTATATAATGAAAGGCTAATATGCAAATGACCACATAGTGGAATGACCAGTCACTATGATGCATACTGACCACCCGGGGGCAGACACTCAATGCCAGAGCTGCCCCCTTGTGGTCAGTGTGCTCCCACAGGGGAAGCACTGCTGAGGCAGAAGTCAGGCTCACAGCTGGAGAGCACAGCAGCAGTGATAGGAGCCTCTCCTGCCTCCATGGCAATGCGAAGGATGGCAGATATCCCTCCAGGGCTCCCAGATTATGAGAGGGTGCAGGCCAGGCTGAGCGACCACCTCCCCACCCCCCCCCCCACACACACAAGTGCATGAATTTCATGCACGTGGCCTCTACTTTTAAAATAAGGTAAATGATGTTCCAAACAGAATATAAAGTGTGAACAAATACCTAGGTTTTTATTTTCAAACTAAAGGCACAGTGCATGAAATTTGTGCAAGGGGCTTGGCCCTCACAGCCCAGCTTTATCTAGAAGGTTGTCCAGATTGTCATTCTGCTATTTGGCATAATTAGCATATTAGCTCTTTATTATATAGGATAAAACTTAAAATTGTAATTTAACAATTATAAGCGTAATATATATAGCACTTTGAAATGAAATGCTATTCTGCTTATTTTTTTTTAAATATATTTTTATTGATTTCCGAGAGGAAGGGAGAGGGAGAGAGAGATAGAAACCTCAATGATGAGAGAGTCATTGATTGGCTGCCTCTTGCACACTTCCCACTGGGGATCAAGCCAGCAATCTGGGCATATGCTCTGACCGGGAATCAAACCAGTGACCTCTTGGTTCCTGGGTCTATACTCAACCACTGAGCTATACTGGGCTGAGCTCTGCTTAATTTTGACAGAATAACCATTAAATACACATTGTGAAAAATAGTGTGGTTTCCAAGTGGAGAAAGGCATGCTCTTCATTTTGCATCAGATGAAAGATATGTGGAAAATGACACTCAAATGAATTCCCAAATTTGATAAGTATTGTATATTCACCCATAATAAAGGGATCATATAAATCAAATCAACATGTTGAAAATCTTGAAAGGTAGAATGCAGTAGTACAACTGACCTGGCACCTCTACCTCCACATCTATCTACACCCTGTCCACTTGCTACATAAGCACTGAATTGCTACTGCACTGCTTTTGCAGAAAGTCCAGATACCAATGAACACCCTGAATAAAATCTGTTTCTCAAATTTTGGGGGTACATTTATAACACTTACCTAAGCATTCTTTTCTTTTCTTTTTACCTATTGTCTTACATGTCTAAGGTTGGGTTCCCTAGAAACTAACCCTGAGATGGGAATTTTTATGCAAGTGGTTTATTAAAATAGTGCCTTCAAGAGAATCCTATAAGGGAGTGAGGGAAATAGGACGGGACAGGGGGAAGAGCTAGGCTAAGATGTAGTTATACCTAAACACTAGTCTTGGTCTGATTCTGCTGGGAGCTCTGGAGCATGAAGAGCATCTCAGAGTTGTTCCAGCTGGAGGCAAAGGGACTGAAATATTGTATTCCTTTCTTTCATCATTCATTCAGTGCCTAAAGCTATTCTTGGAGGGAAGGCATAGCTGCAGAGACAGGTGGCTCCCAGAGGCTGAGAATATTTCTCAGGAGAAGGGTGCTTTTGTTCGCAGCCAACACTCACAACAGCTGAGAAAAGGATTCACTGCAGATGAAGGGAAGTAGTTTTTAAGGGAGGCAATTTGTCCCTGAGAGACATTTGGAAACATCTGGAGATAATTTTGATTGTCATGACTCAGGGAGAGGAGTGGTAATGGCATTGCTACTGGCATCTAGTGCATAGAGGCCAGGGATGCTTCTAAACATCTTACAATGAACAGGACAGCTCCTTTACAACAAAGAATTATCCAGTCAAACCCTGAACATGTAGTTAAGTTAGTTAGAGTGTTGTCTCTATATGCCAAGGTTGAAGGTTTGATCCCTGATCAGGGCACATACAAGAATCAACCAATGAATGCATAAATAAATAGAACAACAAATTGTTGTTTCTTTTTGTTGTTGTTTCTTGTTTTTTTTTTTATTGTTTTGTCTTTTTTTTCTTTCACCCCCCCCCCCCTCTCCAAACAAAACAAAGCAAAATAAAACAAAGCAAAAGAAAAGCAAAACAAAAGGACCCACAATTATCCAGTCAATAGTCTAGGCTTGAGAAACCCTGGGAAAAAGAATATGAACAGGCACCAAAAGTGACTGCTATATCTTCCTTTCTATGCATGCACTAGGCTACATCTGTGAACTGCAATAACAATAGGAGCCATTCTTTCTTGGACAATATCAGGTAAAAAAAAAGTCAAAAGCCTCATTAACCTATCCATCCATCTATGCATGCATTTATTCAGCAGGTTGATGTATCAGGTAACTCTTACTACATATCAGGCACTAGGCTTGGCAATGGGATATAGAGGTAAACACAACATGGCCTCTGCTCTCAGGAAGCTCAGAAAATTAAGTGGGATTGATAACAGCCTATTGGCTTAGACAATGTAAACACAGGTTGACTATACAATACAAAACATGAACATTTCAATTATTTTTCCAATATATCTATATATTATTTATTATTGAGTACCTATTATATACCAGGTGCTGTTCTAGGTTTTGGATATACAGCAGTGAATAATATGGAAAAAAATTCCCTGTTATCAATGTATATAATCCAGTGGGAAGAATAGCTAATAAAGAGTCAAACAAACAAATACATAAATAATAAAATGTTATCTAATGATGAAGAACATAGAAGAAAAGAGTGGTATAGTGAAAGAAATGAATGGTAGGCACCATATTTTAGTAAGGGTGATCAGGGAAAGTCTCTTTGAAGAGATGGCAGCTTGGGTAAGATTTTAATGAGAGGGAGTCAGCCATGTGAAGTTCTGGGGAAAGGGGAAGGTCTGTTTCAGAAAGAGAAGGATCTTTGGTCTCATGGAGGAACCAAAAGACCAGTGTATCTGCATCCTCCTGCAGAAGTCGGGGAGTGGCAAGAGGTGAGTTCAGAGAGGTGAGCAGAGACCCAATGATGAAACACCTACTAGATCACTAAAACAGAATGGATTCTAATCTAATCCATTCAATGGGAACCCTTTAGAGGATTTTAAAATAGCATGATGACAATATCTGAATGGTATTTAGAGATGATCATTTTGACATTGTGTGATGGTCCAGCAAGGAGATTCTGGTAGTGACCCAACGGAGGATAGTAATTTGCATATTACTCTTTTATTAGATAGAATAGAGGCCTGGTGCATAGGTGGGGGCCAGCTAGTTTGCCTTGAAGGACATTGTGTGGCTACCTTCTGTGTCTTCAACTTGTTTTCACCCCTTTTAAGAGTGCAATATAGAATATCTTTCTCTTTTATACCATCACTAGAGGCCCAGTGCATAAAATTCATGCACTGGGGTGTATGTCCCTCAGCCTAGGCTGCACCCTCTCCAATCTGGGACCACTCGAGTGATGTCCAACTGCCTGTAGGATAGGGCTTACATGGGCAGTCAGACATCCCTCTCACAATCCAGGATTGCTGGTTCCCAACTGCTTGCCTGCCTGTCTTCCTGATTGACCTTAACTGCTTCTGCCTGCCAGCCTGATTGCCCCCTAACCCCTTCCCTATAAACCTGATTGATGCCTAACTTCTGCCCTGATAGCCTGATTGCCCTTAACTGCCCTCCCCGGACAGCCTGGTCACCCCTAACTGCTCTCTGCTATTGGTATGGTCTCCCCACCAACTGCCATCCCCTACAGGCCTGGATCCCCCCAAACTGTCCTCCCTTGCAGGCCTGGCTCCCCACAACTGCCCTTGCCTGAAGGCCTGATCCCCCATAACTGCCATCCTCTGCAGGCCTGGTCATCCCCAACAGCCCTCCTCGGTAGGCCTTGTCACCCCCAACTTCCCTCTCCTGCAGGCCTGTTCCTCTCAACTGCCCTACCCTGCTGGCCATCTTGTGGAAGCCATCTTGCGTCTACATGGGAACAGCTATCTTTGACCATATGGGGGCAGCAATCTGGTGTTGGAGTGACAGTCAATTTGCATATTACTCTTTTATTAGATAGAATAAAGGCCTGGCGCACAGGTGGGGGCCAGCTAATTTGCCTTGAAGGGAATTTTGAATCAGGGTGGGGATACCCTTGGGACCTGTGGCATCCTGGGCAAGGGACCTGTGGTGGTTTGTAAGCTGGGCATGCCCTCTGGCGACCCAAGCATAGGCCAGGGCCGGGAGGACACAGATATCTGGGATTTATTAAATAAACTTTGTAGCCTTGAGCAGAGGCCAGGGGTGGCTCGGTGGGAAGGAAGCTTGGCTTCCTCCATCACAAAGGGCAACCCAAGCCTCCTGCTAGCTCCAGCTTAGTTGGGTTAATTTGCATACTTGCTCTGATTGGCTGATGGATATAGTAGAGTGATGGTCAATTTGCATGTTTCTCTTTTATTGGTATAGATGTTATTGGATAAAATATCTACAAATGGGAGAGTTACAAATACTGAAATATATTTAACATTTTGTTTTTTCTCTTTTTGAAGAGATGAACAGACATTAGATTTGAGCTTTAAAGAATGGTAAAACATTCATATACTCTGTCCAAAATATAGACTTATCAACAGAAAGAAGAAGTCTTGCAGATTAGTGAATTAAGACTTTAGCCTTGGCCAGTAGGGCTCAGTTGGATGGGTGTTATCCTATGCAATGAGAGGTTTCTGATTCAGTTGCCATTTGGGGCACATACCTGGGTTACAGGCCCAATCCCCTGATCACAGAGATAGGAGGGGGATTGTGGGAGGCATACTGTCCATGTTTCTGTCTCTTTCCCTCTCTATTCCTCTCTCTCTCTCTAAAATAAGATGTTAGCTATTTAAAATTTATTTTCAAAGCAAACAAATTACTTTCTATTTTTAAGGTATGTAATTATTTACTTTGAAGAATGAAATAGCATAGGATGAACAATCAATCATTGAATAATTTCTCATATGTTTGTGTGTCACAGTGACTAGAGGATTGAATTTCTCAAGATATAATAAATAAGAGGGCTACTAGATGAATGGTTCCTAGAATGATTTTGCAGAACAGCTTGGAACCTGGGGTTTACAGTCTAATTTCAGTCTTCTCACATACCTTTAGTAAGCAGTAAGCATCACGTAGGTTTGACTTGAGTTTGAATGACACTCTTTGTTTTCTCTAGTGTTCACATACAGCAGCATGTAAAATACATTCCTTTATGTGTTAGTAGTAATATAATTTTTAATATATTAATATGAAACTTAACAGAAGCCCAGAGGAGCTTTAATATATTATGGTGATATTTTGTAGTCAAATAGTTTATTTAAAAGTTAGTTAATACATCCCAGCCAGAGTGGCTCAGTGGATTGAACATCATCCCATACATGGAAAGGTTGCCAGCTCAATTCCTGTTCAGGGCACATACTTGGCCTGTGGGTTTGATCCCCAGTCAGGGAAAATATAGAAGACAATCAATCAATGTTTCTCTTTCTCTCTCTCTCTCTCTCTCTCTCTCTCTCTCTCTCTCTCTCTCTCTCCCCCCCCTCTCCCCCCTCGCTCAGGCATGTCCTCAGGTGAGGATTAAAAAAAGTAAATAAAAATTAGCTAATGTATTTTATATCTTACCTAATAAAAGAGAAATATGCAAATTAACAATCACTCTGCTACACCCACAGCCAACCAGAGTGAATATGCAAATCAATAAAACAAAGATGGAGGTTAATTTGCATATGCAGATACAGAGTGGTGTGAAACCTGCTATGAGAGGAAGGGAGCGGCGGAGGGAGCTACTAGCGTGGTGCTCCAGACAGAA
This sequence comes from Antrozous pallidus, assembly GCA_027563665.1. Classification (NCBI taxonomy): domain Eukaryota; kingdom Metazoa; phylum Chordata; class Mammalia; order Chiroptera; family Vespertilionidae; genus Antrozous; species Antrozous pallidus. The sequence continues at coordinate 22,106,347 of CM050518.1, read as the reverse complement.
GCGAGGATGTGCCCTGGTGGCCCGGGAGCAGGGACTTGCTGGCTCCTGGGTGCTGAAAGTGAAGCCAGGGGCCTATTCTTGCACAAATATTGTGCAAAAGGCCTCTAGTATATGTATATGAAACCAGCATTATTTAACTACTAGAGGCCAGTGCATTAAATTCATGCACTGGGGATGGAGGAGGTCTCTCAGCCCAGCCTGTGCCCTCTTGCAGACCAGGATACCTTGGAGGATGTCTGCGGGGAGTGGGCCTGAGCCAGCAGCCAGACATCCCTCTCAAAGTCTAGGACCCCTGGCTCCTTACCGCCTGCCTGCTTGCCTGCTTCCTGCTCCTTAGTGTTGCTGCAGAGGCAGGAGAGGCTCCCACCACCGCCACTGCACTCACCAGCATTGAGCCCAGCTTCTGGCTGAGCAGTGCTCCCCCCTGTGGGAGCACACTGACCACCAGGGGGCAGCTCCTGCATTGAGCATCTGCCACCTGGTGGTCAGTGCACATCATAGCAACCAGTTCTGGTTGTTCTGCCATAATGGTCACTTAGGCTTTTATTATATAGATTAAAGTATGAGTATTAAGATGCTCTTTTTGTATAATCTGCCCCTTTGAGAAATATTTTCAAGGTCTATAAATTATAAATTTGGCAAATATGGAACTTGTTTAAGGATATTTTTTAAATGAAGTGCATTATAATTGCTCTAAATGTCCATTTATAAGTGAAAATGAATGAATTTGTTTTCATTTTATTTTTTCCTGGAAATGTATTCATGTTTTATCTAATTATAATCCAATAAAAGCTATTTCTGACATGCAGGTTCTTTATAGTGTCGAGATGTAGTTAAATGCATGATGTGACAGGACTGTCTTTGGTCAGAGAAATAGGGGTTGTGCTAAGGTTTCTGTCCATGTCACAGTATAGCAATTTCACTACTCATTATTCTACACAGCTTTCCAAATTCTCAGTATTTGTGTGAGAATGCAGGTACAGCTGAATATATCTGTGTGATTATCTTTATTATTTCTGTGCATTTTATTTTGTAGTCCTAGTTTACAAATAGGACAAGTATAATGGCTCTACTTTTAAAAATAAAACCTGAAGAGGCATGACAGAAAAATAGCATGCTGAAAACTTTTTCACTAAGTAGCCAGAGACAACTTAAGATTTGTGAATCTACTACTGCTTTTCCAAATAAGATGGTGTCAGATGTCTTTTAAAATGGTCATAATTATCTTCTGGTTGTCCGAAGGTATTTTGCCAGACCTGCAACCTGAACATGTTTCTTCTACTGACATGCTACTGGATGATAAAATGTTACTGAACATGTTACTGTCTACGACATCCTTAACTTCTAGTATTTAGGAACTGTAAAAACTCATTAAGTGTGCTGTGGTCTGGTTCCAAGTGAGTTAGGATTTTGAGGTCCTATGCTTGGTCTCTGTTATTCTGATTATATTTGTACAGTAATATAATAGTTTTGCAGTTCATCCTGATTCAACCTGACAGAATTATCTGTCTATATGGGAACCAAGCTAACCAGACATGGAAAGTACACATGGATTATCTAGAGCCATGTTCATCAATGTGACTCATAGTTACAGTGACAGCACTTCCTAGAACTATTTTTGAAATCTTGCCTGTAGAGTATGAATAAGAGTTGGAACAAATTCTCATATTTATTAGCATGTATAAGTGATACTTAGGGTATAATCACTTTGGAAAAATTTCGTATCCAATACTAAATTTTAAGATATTTATATTTAGAGACATAGTAATTCTATTCCCAGGTATATACCCCACATATTTAGGTATGCATATGGACACATAGAGGTATATTCAAGAAGTTCATGGCTGCATTATCCTATCTAATAAAAGAGTAATATGCAAATTAACCATCACCCCCCTACACCACAGGCCATTCCCACCAGTCAATCAGTAGTGAGTATGCAAATTAACCCAATCAAGATGGCTGCAGTCACAGAGAGAGCAGGAAGCTTGGATTTCCCTGGCAATGGAGGAAGCCAAGCTTTCTGCACACCTTGGCTGGCCCAGGCCTCCACTCAAAGTTTCAATTATAGAAGGTAAATAAATCCCAGATACCAGGGCCTCCACTTGGGTCATCAGGGGCATGGCTGGCCTGCAAACCACCACAGGCCTCTTTCTCACGCTGCTCCATGCCCCAAGAGAACCCCCACCCTGATCTGGGACACCATTCAGGGCAAACCAGCTGGCCCCCACCATGCACCAGGCCTCTATCCTATCTAATAAAAGAATAATATGCAAATTGACCATCACTCCAACACACAAGATGACTGCCTCCATGTGGTCAACTATGGCTACTCCCATGTGGGCACAAGATGGCCACCACAAGATGGCCAGCAGGGGAGGCAGTTGGCAAGGACCAGGCCTATAGGTGAGGGCACTTGGGAGGGACCAGGCCTACAAGGGAGGGCAGTTGGGGGTGATCAAGCCTGCAGGGGAGGGCATTTAGGGGTGACCAGGTCAGTAGAGGAGGGAAGTTGGGGGTGACTGGGTCTGCAGGGAAGGGCAGCTGGTGGGGGGACCCGGGCCTGGCCTGCAGGGGAGGGCAGTTAGAGGTAATCAGGTTGGCAGGTGTGGGCAGTTGGGGGGACCAGTCCTGCAGGGGAGGACAGTTAGGGGTGATGAGGCTGGAAGGAGAGGGCAGTTAGGCATCAATCAGGCTGGCATAGCTATGGTTAGGGGACAATCAGGCTGGCAGGCAGAAGCAGTTAGGGGCAATCAGGAAGGCAGGCAGGTGAGCAGTTGGGAGTCAGCAGTCCTGGATTGTGAGAGAGATGTCTGACTATCCATTTAGGCCTGATCTTATGGGCAGTTGGACATCCCTCACATGGTCCCAGATTATAGAGGGTGTAGGCCACCCCCGTGTGCACAAATTTCATGTACCAAGCCTCTAGTTTCTAATATTCAAAACTCAGAACAACTCATATGCCTATTAGCAGTAAAATGGATGAGTATATTTTGGTAGATTTGTATAATTTAAAGTACATGGTGGTAAAAATGAAGAAATTGCATCTATCTATAAGATTTATAAATCACACAGATTTCATGTTTGCATGAAATAAGAGAGGCATAAAGGAATACAGGTTAGGTGATTCCACTTAAAATTTGAAAACAAGCAATATTAAAATATAGTATGAAGAGATGCAAAATTAGGTAAACTATCAAGGAAATCAAGGAAATGATAATTGTAAAGTAAAGATAGGAATTACTTTAGTCAAGGATAGCAATTGCAAAGCAGCAAATGGAAGATATCCGGGAATCTTCATTTTTTACCTCAGTGGTGCTGTAAAAGTATTCACTTATAGTAACTTAATAAGCTGTTCAGTTCTGTTTTTTTGTACCTATTTAGGTGATTCATATTTTCACAAATACAACTCAAAGGAAAAACTGAATATGACTACTTATCCCTGGGACTGTTCTGAGTATTAATATTTGTAAGTACCTTGTGGAGTAGAAAGGATGACATTATTTGTAGGAATCTCTGAACAGAAAGAAGAGGTACCTGACCAAAAATTTAAATTCTTACATAGAGACTTTCTTTTGATATATACATAGAGGTGCTGATTAAGTGAGATTCTCATATTCCAGTCCTAAATTTGATATTTGAGACTCCTGAATTTATTTAGAGAAATTCAAAAGAATAAAGATTTAATGTCATTCGCAGATCCTAAGACAGGACTGTAATATCAGACCCAGTATGATGTATGGAGTATGATGTATCTGAATCATTCCTTGAGCTGTCAGTGCAGCTTTTCTTTCCACGCTGCATATAGATTTTTACCTATTTTAAAGGTTTCCCAAATCATAAAGATGAGATTATGTGTCATTTTGGGGAAACTTATGTACAGCTTTTACAGGGAGAAATTACTCTACATAGAAGTAAAACATACATTTACTAATGACAGCTAACTTGTATTATAACATCTCTATTCAAGAAATTATTATATACCAAACTTCGGCTATATAAGCATACATGTTTTATCTCATGTGAATCTCACAACTACCCTATGAGGCTGCATGCTAATATCATTCCCATTTTATACAAGAGGAAACAGATTCAGAAGCGAACCTGGAATTGGTCTAGGTCCAAAGTCCATGTTCTTTACTTCTGGGTTGTTAACCTCAGAGTGGATTTATTTAGTTCAAGGCTGTAAAAGAGGTCAAAAGTGTTTTAGGAACTAATGGTACCTTTATTTCAAATGAAAATTTTAAGTGGTTGACAAGTTTTTTTTTATTCTAGTCCCACTGATGTTCTTTATTTATCTTTGAGGTTTCATTGACCAAACACTTATGTTTTAAAGTAAAACACAAATACAGAGATGGTCAAACCACCATCATACAGACTGGTTCAGTTTAGACTACATTTATGAAGTAACTAGAGGCCCAGTGGATGAAATTTGTTCGGGGGGGGGGGGGCGTTGTGAGGGGGGAGAGTGTCCCTCAGCCCAGCCTGAACCCTCTCCAATGTGGGACCCCTTGAAGGATGACTCACTGCCCATTTAGGCCCAATCTCCAATCTGGGACCACTTGAGGGATGTCCAATTGCCCATTTAGGCCCTACCGGGATCAGGCCTATAACAGGCAGTCAGACATCCTTCTCACAATCCATGACTGCTGGCTCCCAACTGCTCACCTGCCTGCCTTCCTAATTACTCCTCACTGTTTCTGCCTGCCAGCCTGATCACCCCCTAACCACTCCCCTACCAGCCTGATTGATGCCTAATTGCTCCTTTACCAGTCTTTTTGTCCCTAACTGCCCTCCCAACCGCCCTCCCCTGCAGGCCTAGGTCCCTCCCAATACCCTTCTTTGCAGGTCTAGTCAGCCCAAACCTCCCTCTTCTGCTGGCCTAGTCATCCCTAACTGCCATCCCCTTCAGGTTTGATTAATACCAACTGGCCTCCCTTGCAGGCCTGGTCCCTCCCAACTGTCCTCCACTGCTGGACTGATCACCCACAACTGCCATCCCTTACAGTCCTGATCCCTCCCAACTACCTGCACCTGCTGGCCATCTTGTGGTGGCCATTTTGTGTCCACATGGAGGCAGGACCTTTGACCACATGGGGGCAGACATCTTGTGTATTGGAGTGATTGTCAATTTGTATATTACTCTTTTATTAGATAGGCTAGAAGCTTGGTGCATGAATGGGAACCAGCTGCTTTGCCCTGAAGAGTGTCCCGGATCAGGGTGGGGGTTCATTTAGGGTATGGGCCAACTTGGGCTAGGAGCCTGTGGTGGTTTGCAGGCTAGGAGCCTGTAGTGGTTTGCAGGCTGGTCACCCCCTGGTGGCCCTAGCAGAGGCTCTGGTATCTGGGATTTATTTATCTTCTATAATTGAAATTTTGTAGCCTGGAGCAGAGCCAAGCCTTCTGCTCTACCCATGGTGGCAGCCATTTCTGTTGGATTTATTTACCTTGTATAATTGAAACTTTGTAGCACTGAGTGGAGGCTTGAGTCGGCAAGGGCAGGTGGAAAGCTTGGCTTCAGCCATCACCAGGGAAAACCAAGCCTTCCTCTTGCTCTCTGTGGATGGCAGTCAACTTGGTTGGGTTTATTTGCATATTTGCACCTGATTGGCTGGTGTGTGTGTCTTGTGGGTGTAGCAGAGGTATGATCAATTTGCATTTTACTCTTTTATTAGACAGGATGTATAAGACTCACCTGGATCAGTGTCAGAGTCCCTCCTCTGTTTTCCATGTCCAATCACCTAGAGCAGCCATTAAGTAAAAGACTTTGGGTGTAATGCAGAAGTAATTGGTGCAGGCAGAAGAAATAGATGAAGGTTTGTAAGAGCCACCATGCTGCATAGGCTTTTGTTTGAAAAATGTATTCATTTATAGGGTGTCTGATTTTGCCTAAAGGATAGAAATGATTATAAGAAAAACTCTGGCAATTCTCTTAATAGCTAAGATTTATCGAGCACTTAATATGGTTCAGGCACTATTATAAAGACTTCTTACATGTTGACTCATTTAATCCTGACAACAATTATATGAGGTATGTATTTTTTCTTTTTTGTTCTTCTTTTTAATCTTTATTGTTCAGTTTATTAATTACATTGTTCCTTTTTTCCCCCTATAGTTCCCCTCCACCAGGTACCCATCCCACCCTCCACCCTCACCCCCCCACTGTCCTCTCCCATAGTTATATGATTTTTTTCCGGTCTCTTGCTGCACTTCCCACACCCCTTTCTTCCCAAGAATTGTCAGTCCATTCCCTTTCTATGTCCGTGATTCTGTTACATTCACCAGTTTATCCTGTTCATCAGATTATTAATTCACTTGATTTTTAGATTCATTTGTCGATAGATGTGTATTTGTTGTTCATAATTTATATTTTTACCTTTTTCTTCTTCCTCTTCTTAAAGAATATCTTTCAGCATTTCATAAAATATTGGTTTGGTGGTGATGAACTCCTTTAGATTTTTCTTATCTGCGAAGCACTTTATCTGACCTTCAATAATGAATGATAGCTTTGCTGGATAGAGTAATCTTGGCTGTAGATTCTTGCTATTCATCACTTTGAATATTTCTTGCCACTCCCGTCTGGCCTGCATCGTTTCTGTTGAGAAATCCGCTGACAATCATATGGGTGCTCCCCTGTAGGTTTTTCTCTTGCTGCTTTTAATATTCTCTCTTTGTCTTTTGCTCTTGGCATTTTAATTATGACGTGCCTTGGTGTGGTCCTCTTAGGGTTCCTATATATTGGGGTTTGGTGCGCTTCTTGGACTCCTAAGTCAGTTTCTTTCACCAGGTGTGGGAAGTTTTCGGTCACTATTTCTTCAAATAGGTTTTCATTGCCTTGCTTTCTCTCTTTTTCTGGCACCCCTATAATTCGGATGTTGGTATGCTTGAGGTTGTCCCAGAGGCCCCTTACACTATCTTCAATTCTTTGGATTCTTTTGGTTTCTTGCTTTTTCAGCTGAGTGGATTTTACCTCTTTGTATTTCAAATCTTTAACTTGGTTCTTGGGGTGCCCTAGAGTACTTTTAGGTCTTTGTATCATATTTTTTATTTCAGTCATTGTACGATTAATTTTTGGTTGGTTCTTTTTCATATCCTTGAGGGTCTCATTCATATCCTTGTAGGTCTCATTCATTTCCTTGTAGGTCTCATTCATTTCCTTGTAGGTTTTGTTCATTTCCTCACAGGTCTTGTTCAATTCCTGGTAGCTCTTGTTCATTTCCTCATAGGTCTTGTTTATTTCCTTATAGGTCTCGGCCTTTTCTAGAAGCCTCTTGAAAAGCCCTATACCCATGGTTTTGAATTCCATGTCCAGTCGTTTTTTTTCCCTCCATTTCTTTCACATCTGATTTCTTTCCATGTCTCTGCATGGTGGCTGCTTCCCTGAGTTAGTCAATTAGTTTTGTGTGGTAGATGTCCTACAAGGGACAGTGGCTCAGCCTCCCCAGTTACCTGAGGTGGATATGGGTTGCACAGTCTTGTTGAAGTTAAGCTCAGGTTAATCGTTGTTAGCACTTGGAGGGGTTGACCTCCTGGCCAATTGTCTGTGACATTCAGCTGTGCTCAGGTTGGATGGGCGGAGTCTCTGGGCCAAGCAGACAGCATCAGCTCCACCCTATGCAGCCCCAGGGTCTCTGAGAGAGAGCCGCTGCCGAGCTCCACTGGCTGCCGGAGAATTCAGCCTCTCCCCAAATGAGTCTGCACACCCAATGTCTCACCCAGGGTCACAAAACAATGCAATCTGATGGTTTCCCGAATAAAAGAGCAAGTCATGAGTGCCCTCTGCGCGGTCACTCAGCTTCACTGTTCCCAAGCTCACGCGCACTCTGCATAAGCTCGCCTTCTCCACAAGCCCACAGACCCCTGTAATCCCCGAGCCTTGGGGTGCCCTCCCACTGTCCAGTTTTTACTCTGTATGATAGTGGGTTCCCTGGACTTCGTCCAGAGCTGGAGAATCAGTCCAGTGGGACGTCTTTGTCTCCCCTGTTCAAGAAAACTGGCCAGTTTTCAGTTGCCTGCCCTATCCGCTGGCGCGGGCTCTCCTCCAAACCTCTAATTCCGCGTGTATGTTCGATGCTGTCCGCCACCACTCCTCTGAGTCACAGTGTCTTATCTTCACTTTTATTTGTGGAATTTTCACTCAGCCAGCTTTCCGGTGATTCTGGATGGTGTTTGTTCTTTCGTTAAGTTGTAGTTTTTAAATTGTTGTGTATTGCAGCAAGATAGGTGTTTACCTATGCCGCCATCTTGGTTCTCTCCCTGAGGTATGTATTTTTATTGTCCCCCTGTACAGAGGGGAAATGGCAGCACATAGAAGTTATCTTACTTGCCTAAGAGCATACGTGTAGATGTAGTAAGTGATAGATTTAGGATCTGAACTCAGGACAGCTAATTTTAGAACTCACATATTAGCCATTATATTATGCTCCTTTACTTGAGTTGAACAAAGATTTAGATATGGACATGTTCTATATTGAGGAAATGAAAGGACATCAAGTATTGTGTCAGATGGAATCTTTTGATTTATTTCAGATGAATTGCCTACAGAGGGAGAAAGACATTTATAATTTTGCTGACTTATAGTCTATAAGTCAATAAACCTCATAGTATAGGTTTACAAGGTTGCCAAGTATTTATTTGTGAACTCCTCTTATTTTCATGAATCACTCAGTGAGTAAAGATCATATACCCCCCAAAAATGTTCATTTGGATTTCCCTTAAGCAACAACACTATGAAATGAATGACAACCAGTTGTATTGGTCCCTTGTCATTCCTTATGCAAAAAGTGACCTTTGTATCTATTGACTACTACTTCTCTTTTAAAAATAGGATACTTTTATTCTACCAAGATTTAAATGGGGAAAGTTATATTGTCTTCCTCTTAAAGCATTATATTTTTACTAAGGTATTTTAGGATTATTGATCTAACATATTTCCCTCTTTTGAAAAAGATATGAAGTTTATTTTAATGTATACAACATGGGTTTCTGGAAATCAATTAATATATAATTATAATATAAAATTTTTTATTTTAATTCAGGTGTTCTGTGAGTAGCATGAAATCTGTGAAATTTTTTGACTTCTTGGTTATCTTTAAATCTTTTTCTCCTTACAATGTAGAAAATCAGTTTTTTTTTTACCATTATTTCTGTGGGTAGATAGAAAATGTATACAAAGTATATTAGGCCTGGCCAGTGTGGACAGTTGGTTGAGCATCATACCATGCACCAAGAGGTTGCCAGTTTGATTCCTGGTCAGAGCACGTGCAAGGGTTGTGGACTTGGTTCCTAGTGGGGGGCAGCCAACTGATGTTTCCTTTCACTAAAAAAAAATCTGTAAAAACATATTTTAAAAATAGAAAGTATATTAGTTTTCTATTGCTGTGCACTTATCCCAAATTTAATGGCCTAAAATAGCACGGATTTATTATCTCAAAAATTCTATAGATTAGAAGACTTGATTGGGGTCTCTGCTCAGAGTTTTATAAGGTTGAAATCATGAAGTCAGCCTGATGGGCTCTTATTTGGAGATTCAGGGGGTAAATTCGCTTTCAAAATCATTCTATCATTCAGAGTGTTGGAAGAATTCAGTTCCTTGTTGTTGGCCAGAAAGTCCCTGTTTTCTTACTGACTGTCAGCAGGGAGCCACTCTGAGCATCTGTGGCCATCTCCATTTTATGACACATTAAATCCTTCTCTGGCTTGGAAGTTTTCTGTTTTCACTTCCACCCACACGCAAAGAGACGGCATTATACAAGGGTGAAAGGCAACAGAGACTTTTCTTAGCATTCTGCCTACACAGAGAGATAGTAAAAGATATATGATTATATTATTTCTTGAGATATGATATTAAGAAAGCACCTAAAATAGGCAACTTACTTTACCTGAGTATTTTAATATCCTTACTAAACCTGTTGATGTTTTAAAGGATTAATTTTTTTGCATAAGTTTTAAAAATGTTATTATTCCTTTTTACATATATTAAAATTCAAATGTAGAGATTATCTTACAATTGGTAAAATGCATTTATTTCTTCTGTGTCCCCTGAAGTGTTGTCAACCATTCAGTAAAGGAGGTGGTAAGTAACCTAACTCCAAAGCCCCTCCCGCATATGTCAGTGAAGAGGTGGAACCATTTACTGTGGCTTTTAGTTAAGATAAGGGCAGAACATGTCAATAGTGAATTGAATTTCATGGAGAACTTACCTTTTCAATTTTCTTGATTTAGAGTAACAGATTTGCTATGGAACATTTTTGCAATAAAATCTATTTTTGTGCCTACCTCAAATTCTATCCTACCAGTGATTTCCCATTGGAAATGGCTTCAGGAAACAAGCATGGGCTGAAGGGATCAGTGGATCTTTTCCTCTGCCTGACTCTGGCTACAGACAGATCTTGCCAGCTTCCACCCCGTCTCAGAGATTTCTTTCCTGGGGTGGAATGGCCACACCCTTAGGGCTCACATTCTTATATGCTCTTTAGAAAGTCACAGTGGTGAATAATGTCCAGAAGAGAAGTCATTCTCAAGGTGTATTACTTCACACTCATATTTTCCCTATTTGGCTTTCATTTGTTGAAGAGATGGATTTTGAACAAGATGCATGTATTTATTTCCTAATCATTGAATTTCCATCTTGCTGATTCCACTATTTGAGGAGCCTTTCAGCTGATGTTTCTCAGCTGATATGTTTCCTATACAATTGGTGTTTAATATGCATCAATATTATTTCTTTTTAAAGTTTATAGTCTTCCAATTCAGTATAGTTTCAAATATGTTTTAATGAGTTAAGCCTCCCTGATACCCTTCTCTACTTCCCCCCATCTCACAGTACATTAAAAGACATATTAGTCAGAACAAAAATTTCCATTAGAAACATACAGGGGGCTTATTCATAAAATGCATTGGAAGTCTTCTAATGAAAGAAAGGGGCCAGTTATGTCATGGTCCCTTCTATGATTCTTTTGTATGAATTCAGCATCTACATTGGTGCCCCTTGAAATACTGTGACCTCTTAGCTTTATAACTTCAGTCTTTTAACATTTATCAGAATGAGCACATTTTGAGTCTGTTCATTATTCTGTACTAGTTTACTGCTAAGATAAAGAAATAGGAACTCCTCCATTATGCCTGAGACCTTTTTGACTCTCTTATACTTATGAATGTGAACCTTTAGGTTATCCTACTTACCAGGTTAAAAAAAAAGACTATTATTCCTAATAGAAATGACTTCCAGATCATTTTTCTTTATGGGCTATCTTTAGATACTCTATGCTCATCAGAGTCTCTCATAAAAATCTTATCTGAACTGAACATATTATATTCCAATCATTTTTTTTTTTGCCCAGCTCAAAGCAGCTTCCATGTTGGGTAGATTTTACTTTCCCAAGTTCAAGTGAATATAAGCAGAAGGGAGGTTAGTGATTATCTAATGAAGGCCAACTGCTTTTTATTTTATTTACTTACTTATTTTAATCCTCATCCAAGGATATGTTTATTGATTTAAAGAGAGGGGAAGGGAAAGAGAGAAAAACACACACGCATCAATGTAAGAGAGAACATTGATTGGTTGCCTTCCATACTTGCCCCCCAACTGGGGATTGAACACATAACCTTTCTGTATATGGGATGATACTCCAACCAAGTGACTCACACTGGCCAGCCAACCACTACTTTTTAAAAGAAGTCTCAGATTGCCTTAGGATTGCCTTTAGTAGACATCATATGGCCTCTGGCTCATATTGGAATTGTGGTCAGCTGAGTTCCCTACACTCACCTTGTTTGGTTTGTCTGAAGAGATCACTGTACCTTCTGTCACTTCATCCCTCCTTTTTCCTCCTTGAGTTTTGGCTTCAGTTCCTTCTTGCATCAGTTTATACCCAATAGCCCATTATTTAAGAATTATCTATTATTCTTTCTTTACACTTATTATCTAAACTCATAGGACTGGGTTAATCCTACCTCTAGGCTGCTAAGTACTGCTCTTGAAAATCACAAAATTGTATTTGTGTGTGTTTTTATGTATAAATATACATTTAATACTTTTGATAATCCAAAGTGATGATTTAGCTGGCCCACATTTTTCTCCTAGACTTTAAGCTTGCTCCTCCCTCTGGACTTTTTCACTTGCAATTATTTCTGTCTAATGCTCTCCCACTCCATCTTGGCTATACATTAGGATAAATGGGTTTTCAAAAAATTTTCTGGTGCCAAGGACATATCCCAAACCAATTAATTCAGAATTTCTGAGGGGTGGGACCCAGGAATTATTTTTGTTTTAAAAAATTCCCAGGAGATGCTAATATGCAGGCAGGGTTAAAAAACATTGCCCAATACAGATGCAGACTTTGTTCTCACTTTAATTGGCCTTATGCTCAAATTATTCCTCCTCAGCATTTTTCTCTCTACTTTATCTGAAATATAGGTATCTTTATTTTCTGTTTCCTTCCTCTATCTTATTTTTCTTCAAATCATTTGTCAGATAAATTGCTATTGTTTATTTCATTATTCTCTCTCCATTTCTCACTAGATGTAAGCTTCATGAGGCTTGCATCCACATATTATCATATACACATCACATAACCAAAAGAATGGATGCAACTACTTTGGTAGTATATATATATAGACAGAGAAGAAGGCATAGAACAGAACCCCAAGGAACTAAAGCTTTTAGGGAATTGATGAGGTTACCCCCTTTCTTAGTTGTTTTTTTTTTTTCACTGCCATATTCCACCATGTCTAGACACGAGGGCCTGTCATACTGCTCAACAAAGAGTTGTTGAGTGGAATTCCCTACTTTAACTCATCATTTTTCTCAAGTTCCTATCTGATTCTGCATTTTCCCTCTTAGAACATGACCTTGCTTCTCAAGTGGTGGTAACATATTATCAATGGTAATTGGAACAAAAAGAGTAGATGAAACCCTGAAAGAGTGCCTATGGAGAAAAATAGGGCTGACAAATCCCCAAAAACTACATTTAGGGAATTGATAGGGTTACTCTTGTTTTGTCTCCTTCTTGGGTATCACTCTCTTTCTGCTCAAGTTTTAGTGACTGCTATTCCCTAAGATTCCATCCATTGACTTTGACTATTTTTTCCTGTATAATCTTCTAGACCTCTCTCATCTATACTCATGGTTTTAATGGCCACCAATACTCCAGTTTCCCCAAATCTTTAACTCAGGGCATGTATGTGTCCCAAATGACAAACCTATATGAACAACTGCTCATGTGATATCTTTATCTTCACATCCTAAATCTTCCTGGCTTCTCCTAGTGGGAGTCAGGTAGCACTTATATTATTCTTAATCATGTGCACATTTCTCTATAGCAGTACTTTTTACATTGCAGCATAATCATTTGTTTTTTAAATCTCTTTTTCTAGGTCATAAGTTTCTTGAAGACACATTATATTTTTTTATTTTTATATTGCCCAGTATTTGCCACTGCCACTGAGCACATAGTAATCCCTCAGTAATTTCTTTATTGTATGAATGCATGAATTTGAAATCTGCCATTAAACATCTTAATTCTATCTTTAAGATATAGTTCTTTTTAGGAAGGTCTTGCATGCCATTATTTAAGTTTTTGATAAATTGATATAAGTATTGATAAAATGTTTTGAAAAATTTCAGCTCCAGGAAAGCGTCCTATGAGGTGCTATTAGAGATCTCTCTTCAGGATGTTCTTGAACAATTTTGGAGGTTTTGTTATTCAGTCCACCTAATAACATTACTATGTAGCTTGTTCTCCAGATGGCACTGGAGAATATAATTTAACATTGTTAAATGCCTTATAGAAATTATCAAATATAAACTGCACATGATAAGGCAACTGACAATTTACATTTGAAGTATCTTCAAGTTAGCACTTAATTCTCAAATGGAGATAGGCCAAAATTGTCATCTTCTAAAGGGAAATTAATATAGGGGAGCAAAAGAGGAGGGAGCTAGGTCTTAAAGAGCAGAGAAACTGAGAATGAAGATGTCCCAAATGTCCTCATCTTCCAGTCTCCTCAAATTGATTAGGTTGATAAAATGAAGGTCAATTGAAGAGAAGGCCCTAAAATTGTTGTAGCCATTTAAGAATTGCCAGTTAGCCAAAATCCCACTTGCCCCTCAGATATTTAAGCTAGAGAGGCAAATATCACTAATTGAGTTGGATATTGATTGCTGCAGCTGGAAGTTAGCTGATTAGTCCTGCTCAAAGTGTGGTCCATCACACACACACATACACACACACACTATTGAGAGGAAAGGAAGAGGATTTTACAGAGTGGGAAGTAAACTATAAATGTAAACTTTAGTGTAATTTGAAAATGAATGGTCCTCTAATTAATGTAATAAAGTTGACATAAAATTTGAAATCTAATATTGATTCAAAGCCAAAGGGACCTCTGCATTGTGGTCCTGAATTTTGGTTGGGGAATGTGAAAGACATTTAAATCTTGTCCTAAACTGATAACATGGGTGGATAAGAGACAGACACTTTTTTTACCCTTCAGTTTTCTTTCACTGTGGGGTTTATGAGAAAAATGACTTTTTAAAAACTGAAATTGGGGGATGGTAGGTGTGGGCTTCATTTGTTTACTTTAAAAATAATATATGATTTTAGTAATTATTGTGCTGTTGGTTTGAGAAACTGTCTTTTGGACATAGTTTAGAATAACAATGGTCAGGGTACTTTTAGAACTATGAAACTTGAGGTTAGTAAATTAATATGTGAGAAGATCACAAAACAATAAGCTGGGAAGCTTTTCCAACTTTTAGAAGATCTCATTTATTAAGCCTATATTATCATAAACTAAGCAAGAAGTTTCAACATTACCAAAGGTCTTTGAAATTTTTGGAAAACATTTTTTTCCTTATTTGACTTTGCTTCTGGTACTTAATTTTGGTAAATATTTTATTTATATTCATTTATAGTTTGTTTCTCTTTTATAAGAACTGAGTTATATCTCAAGGGATGGTGCTGGTGGTGAAAGGGTAGGGGTTATCTGTCATGTCAGTTTAACTAATTTTGCTGAAAGTTAAAATTTACTGTACTTATCTGGAAAGCAAACAATTTTAACAATTAAAGCATACCAACTGTGACTATTACATCTAGCTGCTCTAACTATAAAGTGTTGATTAGCACTGTTTCATGAATCCTTCTTAAAAACAATCCAAGAAACAACAGTCGGTGTATTTGCCATCACAATGTGCTAATTGAGGCAGCATGCCCTGAGCTAAACTTGCTATAATAAAATCTTCTGGACTGGAAAATGGTGATAGCATTTAGGTTGTTTGCCTCTTAAGTTGCTTCTGCACTATGTAAACCAAAGCAAACAGCTTTTGGTTTGAGGACCTCAGAGTGCTCTGCATGAGGCACTGCCAAGTTCCCATGTGTTGATTCTTGGAAGAATACGTTATTTGAAATCTTGCAGTGAGCACTGGCTTACTACATCTTCTTACTTTGTCCAGATCATTGTGCAGAATTCACTTTGATAGGTGCTTTCTGATTCACATCCATGAATCTTTCCTATATGCCAATATACAATTATACACTGATCAGGCTCCCAGTACAGACTCCCTAGTTTTAGGTTTCCCAGGTCTGCCTGATGACACAGATCATTCACCCAGAGATTGTGACTGAGCAGGTCTGTGGTAGGGCCTTGCAATGTGCATGAATAATTTGATTCCCAGTCGAGTCTTACCCTGAATCAGTTAAAGGTGTCCTAAATGGCCTTTCATTTCCCTAATATTTGGGGCAGTGGAAAACTGAAAAATCCGAAGTTTTGTACCTGCTCCTTTGTATCATATTTAAAGCAATACTATCAGAAGCTTTATTTCAGCTCATGTTCCTATGAACCAGAACCTGAGAAGAAAATCTGGTAGTCACACACCAGAATAGAATTATTGTTTTAAGTATTATATAAGAGAAATGGGGATGTTAAAATATTTTTATTCAACAAACATTTTGTTGGGTATTTACCAGCAATAAATATTTACTGACCATATACTAGTATTACAGTACCCTGCACAAAACAATACAGAGGGAGTTAATTGGAAAATAGACCTATTGTTAAAAATTAGCATTTGTGAGGTGAGAGTAACATCATCTGAGGGTGCTATTATGTTTAAAGACTCATAGTGAATTCTTTGACGTATGGATCCTTATTGCCGTCTAAAACAGCATTAAGTCAGGGAAACTAGACCAAACTTATTGGTGCGCACTCCAAAAAAATTGAAAAAGGCTCCAGGAACATTGACTAAAGCTATCTTACAGATGAAATATCCCTTAATAAATCAATCATGGATCAGCTCTAGGAAGTGCCCCTTTTGTCTGCAGGGGAGGCTGCGTAGATCTTCCCCATATAGTCCAAGGTCTGTCTACAGTTATCTCTTTTTAAATTCAATGCCTTTCAGTGCCTCCTAAAGGAACTGGTTGAGGGGAAAGGCCAAAGCTGAAGAGAGATTAGGAAAGAAAAAAATGAATACTCTTAATGACAACCCACCTGCAGGCTATGGCTCTCCTTTTGCTTGGAGAGGGCAAGCGTTTTTCATTCACCAGGCCTTATTGGGTTTCTCTGGCTCACACACCAAGAGTACCAATGAACATGTTAGCACTTAGAATTGTTAATATAAACCGTTCTTTTGAGATCACATTTGGAAGTAGCACTATGGAAATTCAGTGCTCATATATTGTTTTTTCTTGTATTATTATTTTTTAACAAAAATGAGGAGGACTCAAGACAAATTTTCTTTGAGAAGGAACATGAATAAGCCTCTTCAAGGACAAAGTTTTTAATGGCCTTATAAATTTAATCTCTCAGGTAATATCCTTAAATAAAGGAATTATTTTCTCTGGTGAGAAAAACATTACTTTTTTTATTGGAAATGTGGAAGATCAGAAAAGTAAATAGAAAAAAAATCCACATATCATCTCACCACATAGCAGTGACCACTCAGGTGTCCTAAGTGGCCTTTTATTTTCCTAATACTTGGGGCAGTGAAAAACTGAAAAATCTGAAGCTTTGTTTCTGCTCCTTTGTATCATCTTTAAAGCAATACTATCAGATGCTTTATTTTAGCTCATGCTCCTATGGAACAGTAATACTTGAATAGCTATAATGACTGCATTTAAAACCATTTTATTCCAAATGCATTCAAGTAACTAGTAATTCTCTAGCCAGAAGATTATGTAGAGAGTTACTTAATGATTATACTGTTAAACAGTAATTCTTGACCACACGGGGTAATGTAATTAATGATATATTATGTTGAAACATACACACATTTGCTATACTATAATTTATGTGCTCTACATTCAGTAGAATGAGAATAGTGCTATTTTCGGTGTTACTGCACTTGGATTTCCTTACATAATTATTTATGCTTGTGTTTCTAGAAGGATAAAGATTCCATACCCCTCAGTTGTGAAGGTTGCTCTCAGATCCTAGTTTGTGCTAATTTTATCATAAAAAATAAACTATAATATATTTCTAAATATGAATTAATGTTCAAAAGGGTCAAGAAAAAATGGTTATACCCTTTAAATTTACTTTTGTAGTGAATTTGTTATTTGAATGTTCTTAAGTTATTAGCTCTATTAGCTCATTCACAATAGCAGCATTATCATAAATAACAGACTTCTCCAAGAGCCATACTTCGTAACAACTGGATTCTTGTCCCAGTACTTTCTGAAGCCCTCAGGAGAAATGGTATGTAACTATGATTGTCTTTGCCAAGGATGCTCTTCCTTTCTGTTTGCTACTCTCACCTTGCAAATGTTAATTTTTAGCAATAGGTCTATTTTTCATTTACCCCCTCTGTACTGTTTTGTGCAATGTACTATAATAGGTCGTAAATATTTATTATCAATAAATACTCAAAAAGAATGTTTGTTGAATACAAAATATTTTAACATTCTTGTTTCTCTTATATAATACTTAAAACAGTAATTCTGTACTGGTGTGTGACTACTAGATTTTCTTCTCAGATTCTGTGGGTGGGCACAACTTCAACTGATTCAGGGTAGGAGTCGCCTGGGAAGCAAATTATTCATGCACATCCCAAGGCCCCACCCTGACCTGCTCTGGCACAATCTCTGGGTGATCTGTATCATCAGGCAGGTCTGGGAAACCTGAAACTAGGGAGTCTGTACTGGGAGCATGAACAATATAATTGCATATTGGCATATAGGAAAGATTATAGATGTGGATTGAATTGAAGGTGTTCATTTATTTCTAATAATAATTAACTCAGATATAAAAAAAATTGCTCTGATATGTTCTTTAAATTTTAGCTACTGAGCGACTTCAGTTGAAATAATTTCAAAATTATCATTTATTGAACACTTACCATATGCAAGATAGTCTTGTAGTTTTTTGTGTGTTTACTAATATTAATATAGAGATGAAAAATAATTTGCCCCAAGCCAAATAAGTACCAAGTAGGAAATTTTGACTTTGAACTTAAGAAGTAGGATTTCAGAATTTGTACAATTTACCCTTGGAATATATTGCCTATAGCACCAAATGCTATATACTTACTAATGTGTCAAGCACTACTGTAGTCAGTACTTTATTTACTTTAAATTTATTTACCAATCCTATGAAGAAATGTTTAGAGAGATTAAGTAATTTGTACAGAGTTAGCTTGCTAGTAAGTGGTAGAACCAGTATGATTTGAAGTTGGGTTGGCTCAACTCCAAAGCTCTATGCTCTTAACTACTACATTATATGAAAGAAAGACATATTTGAATATGCTAATTTCTTGTCATCTTTTCAGTATTTTAAAAATAAAAACAATAGTTTCTTGGCCTATTTGGAAGATAATTGTATAACACGTTAATGTCTATATTTAATATCTACATTAAAACACTTCAGTGTTGACATTAAATTTTAGAAAATATTTTGAACTATCCTATATAATAAAAGGCTAATATGCAAATTGTGCCTTCAGGAGTACAACCAGGAGACCCGGAATTTGATTGCTCACTATGACATGCGCTCATCACCAAGGGGTGGCATGGAACATGGCAGGTGGCCAGCGATGGCAGTGGGGTGCTGAGGGAGCAAGGGAAGGAGGAGGCAGGGAGCTGGTGAGGTGGGAGGTGGGGAACCTGATTGGCCCTGATCTTTTGCCAGGCCTAGGGACCCTACCCGACCTCTAGTCCTATCTAATAAAAAATTAATATGCAAATTTGACCATACCTTCACTATGCTACTAGCCAATCAGGAGCAGGGGAGCCGGGCTGAGGCATGCGCATAGTGGGGGGGCGGAGTCATGGTGTGCACAAAGCAGGAGAGGGCAGGCTTGTGGTAGGAAAGGGTGGGCTGGCGGTGGGAGAGGGCAGGCCTGCGGCAGGAGAGGGCGGCCTTCAGTGCCCCTGGCCAGCATGGCAGAAGAGGGCGGGCTGTCTGCACCCACCAGCTGACCCGGCGGCCTGCTGTCTCCCACCGCGAAAGGCAGGAGAGGGTGGGTCATGCACAGCAAGAGAGGGAGGTCAGTCTGTGCCCCTGGCAGGAGTGGTGGGAGAGAGTGGTCCTGCGGTGGGAGAGGGTGGTCCTGTGGCAGGAGAGAGTGGGCCATGCATGGTGGGAGAGGGTGGGCCATCTGTACCCTCAGACGGCCAGGTGCCCACCCTCTCCCACCACCTGGAGAGAGAGAACAGGCCAGGGCAGCAAATTCGCACCATGCCAGGCCGAGAAGCCAGATCTGAAAGCCCAAACCCGATAGGGCTTCATGTGCCTCAGTCCTGAGGAGGCCCCAGGGCAAGGATCTTCCCAGAGGCTGTGTGGGAAAAGGAGAGGAACCTCTGGCTAGAGGCCAGGATGAAGGATGAGGTAGACACCCCCTCCCCCGGTGCACAAATTTTGTGCACCGGGCCACTAGTATAATATAATAAATACTAGAGGTCTGGTACATGAAATTTGTGCACAGGAGGATGGGTCTCCTCAGTCCAGCCTGCACCCTCTCCAATCCAGGATCATCTGTGCTGTTTTGAATTAGTAAGAGTTTAAGAGTTCTTTCTTTTTACAGTAGTATAAATAGTTTTTTTTACACTAGTATATAGATTCTCTGGTTTCTTTCTTTTTATAGTATTTCATGTGTAGATATACCATTGTTTTTTATTTTATTTTTTCATCTGCTGATGGGCACTTAGGTTGTTTCCAAATCTTAGCTATTGTAAATTGTGTTACTATGAACACAGGGGGGCATATGTCCTTTCTGATTGGTGTTTCTGATTTCTTGGGATATATTCCTAAAAGTGGGATTAATAGGTCAAATGGGAGCTCCATTTTTAATTTTTTGAGGAAAATCCATACTGTTTTCCACAGTGGCTGCACTAGTCTGCATTCCCATCAACAGTGCACATTTTAAGATATTCTTAACCATATCTATATCTATCTATCTATCTATCTATCTATCTATCTATCTATCTATCTATCTATCTGAATTGATACTATAGCTGGTAGATACTTAAATATTTTGTGAACATTTGGTAAGAAGTTACACTTAATTTCTTTCATTTGAGCTTTAAATATCACACACATGCATTTTATCATAGGTAAATGGTTTTTTTTACTTTGAAATGACTTATAAAATTACTTTTATGTATTTATTAAATATTTAATTGGAACTACTCTTTACCCCTCTTATTTGCCCTAAAATGAATGTGAAATGATAATTGGTTTTAATGGCTCTTACTGCTACCTCTCTGTCAGGAAAGGTGAAGGATTGGAGACCTCATGAAATTTGTCTGGGTAGATGAGAAAGCTTATTGTACTTGTAAACTAGTACATGTCTTCTAGGTAATATGTGCACTATAATTAATATTAAAATCTAATTTCCCCTCTTAGATCTAACCCTTTAAGTCTACTTATTAGTTAACACTCAAAGAGGAATTATCTGAGGAAAAATGTTAACTAAATTCCTACTCCTGGAAAAGATTGGCATCTAGGATACTAAATTAGGAAATAGAATATCTTGCTTAAACCTGTTTATAAAACTAGAGGATCTCTCTATATAAAACCTGGCCCCCTCCTAAGGGCTGGTGGCCCACCTTCCAGGTCCTCCCCTATCCATATCCCCAGCCAGCATGGCCCAATTGACCCACTGCCCATCTGCTGCAGTGGTGGTTGGCTCCTCCCTCCAGCTGGCAGGCCTTAATCACCTGATTGGACTTGCAGGTCAACCTCCCAGTCCCTGCCCACTGCCTGGCAGGTCCTGATTGCCCTATCAGGGCCAGGCACGGGCTGTGACGGGGAACTGGGAATGGGCGATGGCGAGTGTAGGCAGCAAGGGAAGGAGGAGAGGGAGGAGGCAGAAGGACAGGGAACAGAATGAGAGAGAATCATCCATCCACTGCCTCCTGCATGCCCCCACTGGGAATCAAGCCCACAATCCAGGCATGTGCCTTGACCAGGAATTGAACTGTGACCTCCTGGTTCATATGTCAATGCTCAACCACTGAGCATTGACAGGGGAGGTGGGCGATGAGGGATGGAGGAGGCAGGGAACCTGGTTGGCCCTGATCACCAGCCAGGCCTAGGGACCCCACCCGTGCATGAATTTTGTGCACCAGGTCTCCATTAGATGAATGGCTCTCTCTCTCTCTCTCTCCATGCTAATTTTGATTCACACCTAGAAAAGGATATCCTGGATTATACAATTTGTCATTGTACTTAAACATACTGTGTAGGTCTAGCAGATGTGGCTCAGTGAATGATTCTCTTTTGTCATTGATGTTTCTATCTCTCTCTCCCTCTCCCTTCCTCTATGAAATCAATATATTTAAAACAACAACAACAACAACAGACTATGTTGTTGCCTGAGACATGTACCTGGCTATTACCACTCTTCCCCAATAAAAATTATTCCCAGTAGCAGAGACAAATTCATCTGGAACACTGTCCCTGGTGCTCATATACTAATACACTGTAAAAAGTTTGTGACTTTAATCTAGATATTTGTTCTTATACAAAGAAAAATATTTGGGTTCTAGAAAACATGAAGACTTTTATCATTATTAAAGCTTTAAGATAAATAAACCTTTTATTTAAAATTGTTATTTTTATATTTTTTAGTACTTGACATTTCTACATGTATCTTTACCAGAGGATAGTAAGGTAATAAAATGATCCCAGTACTATGCTCGGGGGAGAGAGAGGGAGTTTTTCCCTATTGGTATTTGTTTCTGTAAAATCAGTGCAGGGTACAGAGGGAAAATAGAAATGCACAGAAGTCTATTTATCTTGTTTCCCTACTTCCTACTTTTTGTTACCCTATGTTCAAATGTCATTTCTAATATCAGAAGCCAGGCAAATTTTTCTTCATCATCAAAGATGAAAATAAAATTTACTAGGCACTTACTAAGAGCCAGGTATGAACTAAGCGCACAGCTTGAAATATATAATTTATACCTTACAATTAGAGAGGTACTATTATTATCCTATTTTACAGAAGGTGAAACAGGCTTAGAAAGATTAGCTAAATGGCGTAAGGCCATATTCCAAGAAACTGGATCTGTCTAATTCAAAGACAATGCTCATAATCATCATCTCAAATACCAGTTGTATATATAGTATAATAGAGTGTTCTAGTTTATTTTGTGTGTACACTTGGGGTCAGCATTTCACAACAAAGAGAGCAACATAGAAAATGCAGGAGATCTGGAGCTAAGAGTCTTGCATTTGGAATCAAGTTGTTTTTTGGAGTTCTAATTCTACCATTTGTATAGAGTGATATAGGGTAGGCTTTATAATCTGTTTGAGCTTCATTTCTTTTGTGATTTTGGATAAAGGAGGTAACGGATGTGGAATGCTTAGTAAATTGTCTCTGCTAGTTATCCTGAAGATGGTGATTAGTACTCTGCATTTGTAGAATGGTTTGCAGATGATAGTGACATACCCTTTGATGCTCACTCATTCTATTCATTCATCCAACAATTTTTTGGAGTGTTTGCTAGGTGCTTTGCATTATCCTACAGGTTGGAGTGATTTAGCAGTGAACAGCAAGGGGGAAAATTACTTACCTCCATGGAGTTTGCATTTTAATGGGGAATACAGATAACTTAAGTGAAATATTTCATATATTAGATAATAACAATAATAAATGTAATATCAGTTCTTGCATGATGAATGTTATAAGCTGTGCACAGCTCAGTAGTTAGATCCATATTTGACTCACAGACTAGTAACATATATTTTCATTAAAAACTGTAAACTACAAACTTTTTTTCAAATTTTGTACCATTTTTAAAACATTGAGTGGATTAATTTTTGTATTTGTTAGCACACGTCACCAAAATTCATGAAATCTCTTCTAGCTAGCTCTAAGATTCTATGAGTTATTGGCTAAAACCATGGGATAAATATAGATCTCTAATACCTGTCTCTATTTATCTGTATCTGAAAAGTATACTCCAAATAAAGCATTCCAACAAATCAAAGATTATGCTTTAAAAATAATTAATTATTGAAAAACATTAAATAATCTTTACTTTTATAGAAGAGGTAATTGTATTCATGAGTTATGTGTCACAAATTGAGCACCAAGCCTGGGAAAAAGCTTCGATGATGTGGCAACTCCATTTTGGCTCTTAGAAGACACAAAAGGATCATAAAAAGGTGTTCTAGTGACCTTAAGCACTAAGATCTGTCTTCCAACTCTGAGTTTAAATTTATTGAAAGCTGCAGTAAAGACAGGACTTATTCTTGGATTTATTCTGCAATTAAATAATGGTCAGAAGTCACTATTCTGCATTTAAATAATGGTCAGAAGTCACTATTCTGCATTATGGGGCAGGTTCTGAATTTAGCCTTGGTAGAAAAATTCATACTTGCCCCATTAAAATGTTTCAAGATTTAATCCTAAGAATGTCTTCTGGTTTTTATCCCAGGAAAGGAATATAATGTGTTTGATTTTTCTGGACTTAAAATCTTTGTTAAAGTTATTGAAGAAATATTCCTGCTATTTAAAGAGAGTGGTCAGGAGCTCAAACTTTAAAAGCAGACAGGATCATTGTTTCATCACTTACTAACTATAAACTTTAAGAAAGATGTCATTGAAGCTCCAAATATATATCAGGCATCTTTTCCCCTTTCTCTTCTCCATCCTGTTCTAAATTACAAATTCTTCTTCATAATTACAATTGACCTTATTACAATTGATATCTGATAGTCTGATCCCAGACATCATTCTCATCATCTTCCTCCCTCAACTACTCCTTTCAATTGCTTTTTCTTGCACCAGGATAAAGTCCAGACTTCTTACCTTGGCCTTGGCCTTGGCCTATAAGACCCTCCAGGATCTGATCCAGCCCTATCTTGCTGAGTTCATCTTTGTCATGCTTACTGAACTTGAGCCCTCAGACATTCCTAAACTCACTAAGCTGATTCCACACTTGAATCTTGAACACATCCTGTTTCCTGTGCTCATAACATGCTCTGCCTCATTCTTCACATGGCTGACTCTTTATCCATCAGGTCTTAGATTTTCCCTTAACACCCAATCTAAACAGGTTTTTGGGTTATGCTCATTCATAGAACCATGTTTTTTCCTGCCATGACACTGTCACAGTTTTTCACTTTTTATTTATTTTGTTATATAGGCAATATCTGAATTCTCTCTCCCTCAATTATAATCTTTATCTCTTCTGTGTTTGCTGCTGTATACCCAGCCCTAAGCAGAGATTTTTTAGTAGATACTTCACACATCATTGTTAATGCTAAATGAGTAAAATGATCTTTCAAAACCTTAATTTGCTCATCTTAAAAATACACATAATGTCCTGGCCAGTGGTTTGAGGGTCTACTGTACACTGAAAGGGTCTCAGGTTCGATTCCTGGTCAAGGGCACATACCTGGGTTGCGGGTTCGATCCCAGCCCCAGTCAGGACATGAGTGGGAGGCAATCAATGTGTCTTACATTTTCTCTTCTATTCTCTCTCTCCCAACCATTTCACTCTCTCTAAAAATCAGTGGGAATACATCCTCGGGTGAGGATCAACAACAACAAAACACACAACACATAATAATTCTTACCTGTAAAGTTATTATGTGAATTCAACAAGATTAAAATATATAAAACACTTAGCACTGTTCTTGACAGAGTCCAACAACAGCATGATCACCAGATGTCTAGGAAACCCACTGTATGTGTAAGGCATTGTTAAGGTTTACACAACATATTTTAAAAAGAGAATTCTGTTAAAGCTTTTTTTTTTTACCTACTCTTTACAATAAAAATAATTATTGTTGGTCCTCATTTCTATGAAATTAAAATGTGGGATTCTAGCAGTGGTTCCATACATTTTAATGGAACATTGATATGAACTAGCCTCAGCCTTGTAATGTCACAGTTATCAGAGCTATGCTGTACTTACAGAAGGGTAATTACTTTGGGTAGTAATTTCCTAGGCTGCCCCCTCTGCACTCTGGCCAGCTGGCATTGCAAAGGAAGCCCTGCTTTTATGTGTACACACAATCAGTCTGTAAAATCCCATTATCCCCAACTTCCACACCCCTGTGGCTGCATGCTTCCCTTTGAAGCCTGTTAAAGGAGAAAAAAATTTTTTTCAAGGCAGCACTAAGGTTTACTTCTAATCTCATTTCACTCAAATAGTGTAAAAATGAGATTGGGGGTAAGAAGTGGGAGGGGTCCATAATGTGATTTACTTGCCCCTTCACCTGCAATCCTATGATACTTGTGGGAAAGCTTGGAAAAAATTTGGGTGGGTGGATAGAAATACTTCTTCAGTATGTATTTTGAGATAAATTTGTATTTAATTATGTTTTTATATTCAAACAATAGAGCAAGATTGATTTGTTTATTCTCATTCTTTTTCTTTCAAATGTTCAGAATGTCTATACTATATAATAGGAGTTTCTTCCGATCCCTCGTGACCAACATTCCTTTTTTTTTTTTAAACTGTGATCATCTGTTGGAGTCCCAGGTGCAATGCCCTCCTCTGTGCTCCTTTTCTGTTCTGTGTCTCTGTCTAAGGGTTCAACCTCCTTTTTGGCCATCTCCTAACTGCTTCCACTGAGACCATTGCAATTCTTTACCTTTGGCCTCCAGTTTCCCATACAAGGAACATTTTTCTTAACATCCTTTCCATCACCTGTAATTAACTTACATCTATTCCCTGAGAATGACCCCTCCCTGCTACCTGTTGCATCTCTTGTAACTATTTAATGAAACTAGGGGAGGGAAGAAGGAGTTCCAAATAAAAATTTCCTGTGCCTGAAAGATCACTTTCCTGTGATTCCATCACCATTATTCACAAGTCTTACGTTGAAAGTGCTTTTTTTATACCAACATCACCTGATATCATCACTGTCTTCCTCCTCTTAATCTCTGGGACATTTTCAGATCTTCCTTAGGACAGGTTTTAGAGAACTTACCACCATTCCAGCCTTTTAACTCTCGGAGTGATTTTGCAGTCCTTGCTGGTGACCCTTTCAAAACTGTAGTTTGTCAGACACATTTCAGTCATCTAGAGTCATAGCAGTGACTTGGTCCACACCTCTGTACATCTCAAGGTTTGTTTATTTTTCCTCCTATGAAATATGCTCCTGCCCTCACTGTAGATCCCTGTTTCTGAATACCCCATCTTATTCCTGTGGTCAACAAATATCCCTCCTGGAATTCACTTCTCTTTTATCCATCTTGATCCTTCACACAACCGACCAAGATTCTTTCACCCTCCAAACTTCTTAGAGTCATAATCATTATTTTTAGTTTCTTTATCTCCAATTACCCTGTGAACATCCTGGAGACTTTAGCCTTATTGCTTTGCTGACACTATATTTAAAATCCCTGTAGATCTCCTCTTTCCATATTCAGCAGTGTCCTCTTCCCAGTCTATATTTCTGACTGCATTTAAAAATATATTTATTGTTTTCAGAGAGTAAGAGGAGAGAGAGAGAGAGAGAGAGAGAGAGAGAGAGAGAGAGAGAGAGAGAGAGAGAGAGAGAATGAGAGAGAATCATTGATAAGCTTCCACCTGTGGGCCCCTCAATGGGGATCCAGCCCACAACCTGGGCATGAGCCCTTACTGGCAATCAAATCATGAACTCCTGATTCATAGGTGGATTTTCAACCACTGAGCTACACAAGCCAGGCCTGACTGCATGTTCAAACAGTAGAGCAAGGTTGATTTGGTTATTTTAGTTCTGATAGTCTTAATATTCCTCCTTTCTTCTAGTTCCCTGATTTCATAATTTTTCTTCTCATTATTCTTCCTCCTTTGTGACACCCCCATCCCATTGTTTTGTTTTAGATTTTGGACTCTTCTATCCTTACAAAGGGCAAGTGGACTTTTGGCTCATCTATTTTCTCTCTCTTTCTGCCCACTTTCTATTGGTGACCTCATCCAATCTCTTGATTTTGATAATAACATGTTAGGTATGGATTCCTCTCCTGATGCTGAGGATCTGTCCCCAGACATTCATTTCCAACTTCCTATAGACATTTCCAGAGGGATACCATAAAAATATGTTAAACCCAAGGCAATTACAATTTATCATCTAAACTGAGTCACTATGAAAGTTTAAAGAGAGCAATGTTAACAGATACCAGTGTAAAGCTGTATTGTGCATATGGTCACCTATTCAAGCTCAGTGTTTGCAAAATACTCTGAAATTTACTTTTCTAGTGTTTTATATCATTAATTGCCCAATCAGCATTCTTTTTACCTAAGCTGAAAATCATCTTCAAATCTTATTCCCAATTTCCAATTTCTAGGAGTTCTGTCTTACCTGTATCTTTTGAATTACATTTAAAAATAAAAAGTAAAAAAGAAAACTATTTTCCCCTGCTCAGGCCATTATTACTGCTTGCCTGAGCAATATGGTCTTCTAACTTGTCTTCTTACTTCCAGATTAACTCCTCATTCATCCTTCATGTAGTATTCTTTATTTCTACTAAATATCTCTCAAGTACATTGATTGTTTATGCACCAGCCATATAATATCATGCAGACTTCTCACTATGAAATTCAATATATTACAAAGGCCAACATAAAACTAAAACAAAAACAATCAATGGTCTTCAGCCTTATCAGAATCACCTTTGGAATTAAAAAGTCATTAAATGCTGAACCTTACTTAACCTGGGAGATTTAAATTTGGTAGCTCTGTTTTTGAGACTGATTATCTTAATAAAGCCTCCCCAAGTGATTCTTACCAAAGCCGCTGAAAATCATTGCTCTATTTTTCCATCTCTGTGACTTGATTACCATTTTTCACTCCACAGCCAGTCTCTTCTTTTCTTTCTTTTTAAAAATATATTTTTATTGATTTCAGAGAGGAAGGGAGAGGAAGAGAGATATATAATCATCATTGATGAGAAAAACATTGATTGGCTGCCTCTTTCATGCCCCTCACTGGGGATCAAGCCTGCAAGCTGGGCAGACCATGAACTCCTGGTTCATAGGACGATGCTTAACCACTGAGCCATGCTGGCCAGACAGTATCTGCTTTTCTTGCTTTCTCTTTCAATACCTTCATATCTTCCAATACCCAGCCCTAATTTTACCTCCTTCATGAAGTCTTCCTTGTTCATCCAAGCAGATGTAATTATTTCTTCTATACTGCAGTCACAGTAAACTTTCATTAGATTACATTTATATCTAACAACTTCTACACAATACAGTTCATGAAGGCAAGGTTTTTGCTGTTTATAATATAGAAGCCACTCAGTGAAGGTCATTGGCTACTGGAATTATTTGTAGATACATTTTACACTCTCACAATAAGCATGATTGCATTTTGCTAATTTAACCAAAGTCCAAAAGCATAAAGTACAGGAGCTTTAATTACAAAACTATGCTAAATTAAGATTTGCTAATCATGCTAAGCAGGAGAAAGGAATTAAAATTTTAAATGCCTGTACTGTCTTCAGCAGCAGATGAGCTAATATTAAATACAGTGGTGGATTGGTTCCTTTAACTCCCACACTTCAGGTGTTGTAATGCATGTGGGTCTCTTTGGATTCCTCATAAAACTATCATGTTGGCATGCAGCTATATAATATGCTTTAGTCAGAAACTGTAGTTAGTAAAACAGATTTTTTTAGTAGTTTCTTTGTCACAGGGGAATACTTTTACTAACTCAGACTTGCTGAAATATAGAGCACAGTGTCGTCTTAATAGGGAATCAGAGTGTAAGCACAGTGATTTAATGTGGTTACTAGAGGCCGCATCCAAAAAAACAATTTCTGATTTTTGTCAAACAATCAGCAAGGGAGTGCTTTTTACCTCTTTTTTGTTGTGGTTGTAATTTCACCAGTTGTATTCTTGTTAAATCTGTAAGCTTTATACTCAGGATTGAATATTTTCCCTATAGTTTTGTGTTAGTATCTGATCAATAAAAATTGTGACTATTTCATTTCGGGTATATGCAAATGTATCTGTAATTAATTTAGTGCCTTTAAGTTGATTTGTGGTTTTGTTCTATTGAAAGAATATCTATTTTTTCAGCAAAGCATTTAGATTTTGCAGCAGGCCTAGTTAAAGAATAAAGGTTTAACCTCCCTGTGCTTTGTATATTTGCTTGTACAAGACATGTTTTTGGTTTATCCCAGGTAAAATTATTAAATGCACAGGAAGACAACATTTCCTGTGGTCATGAAATGTATACTAACTGGAAAATAGTCAATATAATTTCTTGGCTTTTGGCTTTTTATAAACTCACTAGAAACCCAATGCACAAAATTCATGCAAGAGTATGCCTTCCTTCCCCTGCCTGCCGGCACTGGCTTCCCTCTGGCAACATGGACCCGGGCTTCCCTCTGGCCACTGACAGGCACCCGGGACCTGCGCTTCCCTCTGGCTGCCGGCAGGCACTCAGGACCCAGGCTTCCCTTGCAGCCCTGGCTTCATATGGGAAGTCGTCCAGAAGGAGGACTGGTCTAATTAGCATATTATGCTTTTATTATTATAGATTGGTTTATAGGGACTTTATAGAACCATCTAGCTCCTTCCCTGACTTCAGTCAGGACTGCAGCTGAACTACTCAAAACCTCTGAAAGCAAAGTCAAATTTCCTTCAGAAAATGTTTTCTATATTTAAAGTTAATCACATTTATTTTTGTGAAGTTATTCCTAGAAAACAGCTGACACCCATAACAGGAATCAAAAGAGAAAATATTGGGGAACATTTGAAGATGGCAAATGAATAATGAATGAGGTTACATAGGCAGCAGAGAGATTCGTTAGCATAGTAAGAAGGAGCAATAACTAGCAAAACTCTGGGGACACCTGGCTAACTTTTCTTGACCAAATGGTAGGAACTTATGATGTATTCAACATTTGTACAGTTTCCATGCATATCACCTCATTTAACCCATATAGCAACCCTGTGAGGTGGTTGCTATTAATGGCCCCACTTTATAGATAAGGAAACTATGCTAAGAAGAATAAATGGTTTGTATTTAAGTACATACCTGGTAAGTGGTACATCTGAGATTTCAAATCCTCTGATGCCAAACCACAGTACCAAAAGCTATTTTTTTTTAAATATTAGTTTTCAAAGAACACCTTAAAAAGTGTCTGACAAGACAATGGCAGCAGGGTACAAACCAGAAAGATCACAAAACCTCTCCTTACGTTTTCCACCAATGCAATGAATAAGTAAAATAAGTGTATTTCAAAAGGCTGTTAGGAAATTAATTTATGCATACAACACTGAACTCTTTAAAGTAAAATGATACACAAGCTCAAGATACTGCTATTTTTTTTTTTATTTGTAGCCAATGTTTTATTTTTAGCCTAGAAAAATACACGGGGGTGCTTACACTAATGTGCTGGGCAATTTGCTACTTTAGTGATAGTAACCTAATCCCAAAAAAGCAAGCACAACTATTTTGTACTTTTTTTTGTTTTATTCAGCAATAAGACCATAATTTTTCATATTTAAGGAAGTATGAAAAATTTGTCGAATTTTAGAAGCTGAATACATGTAGCGTTGGATCAAGGCACATACAAGACTGGCCAAAGGGCGTACAATGCACTTTGGTTTTTTTGTTGGAAAAAAAAAATCATGGCAACAGAAAATGATGTGATTTTTAAACAAGTAATAGCTCACAATTCAGTAGGAAGCTAGAAAGAAATGTTATAAGTTCATTACCAGTATGTAATATCTGGAAAACAGTGATAGTAATGGGCAGTAATCTTGATTGTTATGAAAGTAAATTGAACATTTATGTACAATGTCAAAACATTTCACATAAACAGAATCTAACTGATTTCTAGTATTTATTTTTCTTTTAAATGCTCACTTATTTAAAGTACTACTTTCTTTGCATTGTTGAGGGGAATTTCTTATTGTTATGCTACCTTTTTAATATGTATAAGGTTTGTTTGACATCCTTTGTGATAAAAACATTATAAACACTAACAATTATATCTTGAAAGTTCACTTTTCAAAAATGAGGATGGTATAGGCAAAACCAAAATGCAATTCTGATATCTGTGTTTACTATGCTATTCAAGTTTAAGTTCTTATGTTTTTCTAAGTACAAGTTTTCCCCCTAACTTGGAGACATGCTTACTTTATTGTTTTTGTGAAGTCCTTTATTCTCTGTTGTTAATAACAGACCTCACACTTCTTTCAAGTCAGCTGATATATTCAGTTCAGAAGATATGCTTGCTTTCTTAAGGAAATCTAGTTTTCTTAGACTGAAAATGGAGATATGCAGCAAGTTTGATATTGCCCATTACTTCACATATTTTGATTTATTGAAAACCACTGGGATAATACAAATTTAATAATTGGAACAGTAATTCATAAATATTTTTTTGAAATTTAATTTTTCTCATTCAGCCAGGTATTATTTTTTACATTTTATTAATACCAAAGTGAAAAATGGCCTGTGCTTATACTACAAGGATCTCATGTGAATGCAGTCCTGATTGTTCAACACAGCAAGAAAATTCACTTTCACAGTCAACAAGTCATCTTACTCAGTAGAACACAAAGTAAATGGTTTATAACTTCAATATTTGCAAGGAAAATACAGTACAAATTACTAAAAAATACTAAAATATAGAATTGTGTTCAGGCATCTCCACTGCATCAATCGCAGCAGTCACCTGAAATTTGAAACTTTTAATAAAAAGTTCTTAAATATAAATTATATGGCAAATGTACAATACATTGCTTTTATTCAGTCTCTTTTTCCAGTGTTTTGCAGTAGAACAGGGTTCCTACCATCACCTCCCTTAGGTTTAAAAAACCCAAGACACAGTCTGCTGTGAGTCCTCCAGCATCATGAGTGTGAGTGGTCTGAGTCTGGGATACCACTGTCTCTATAGCTTCGGTTACTACTGCTTTCACTGTGATTGTTTTTGTACAGATTCATTCCATTGGGGGGAAATATGGTATGTATTACAAATTCCTCTTTTGAGATCTGTTCATTGCTTATTGGTAACATTTGAAAAGAAGTCTCCCTGATTTCCAGGATGGAGTTGTCCTTCTTAGTGCCAGCTTCCGCATAGTCATCCTTTCTTCGCCTCCCTTTGCTGTATGCACAGTTCCTTGAGAAGAGTGATCCATTCCTATGAACATACCAGCACACTAAAGCAAGAAGGGCAATGGTCACCAGAGCCACAGCCCCACCAATAATGGCAGCCAGTGGCCAACTGGGGTTTTTGTAAGGTTCTTTCTCTTGCTCCCGATTAAGGGTGGTTGTAGGATTGTACATTCGAAGGGGTGCAGTTTCAGTCTCAATACAAACAGGAGTTTCATCAAATAGGTAGAGGTTACTGGTTTCCATTGGAACCAGGCAGACTCGATAGGGTGAATCAGGCTCCAGGGCTGTGACCAGGTATTCACTGCGTTCCCCTGTTACAATTGTTTCTGTTATAGATCCAAATGCTGGGCTATGGCCCAGTTTGAGCCAGCTGAGTCTTAAAGCCGTCATAGGTAGGACAAGTCTCCAAGAGATATGAATTGTGTCAGCGGTGACAGATTTCACAGTAATTACAATGGTCTTTCTTGTTGGACTCCCCGTGGTTCGTTGATCCTTACTGAGTTTGGGGCTCTTAATGTCTGGTTGTTTGGTCACTGGAGCAGGCCACTGTCCATGACCAGGATACACTGTGTTGGGTATTGCAGTGGTTATCTGAACGGTGCTTACAACTGCATGGTCTTTACAATCAAACAATTCTGTGTTGAGGTCCTTGATAGCCATTCCCCGAACTTTTTCTGGGGCTTGACACATGAGCCCACGCACATTGACCTTCATAGGTAGTGATTGTAACCAGTCACGTACCCATTTCATCTTGCACCCACAATACCAGGGGTTGTTGCGAAGAATCAGTTGGGTTATGTTGTCCAAATCATCAAAGATACCCTGAGGTAAATTACTTAGGTTATTATTGGACATATCAAGTCGATACAACTGCCTTAGATAAGAAAAAGCATTTGGGGGCACCCGGTTGATATGGTTGTCTTGAAGATAAAGTCTCCTCAGGTTTGTACCTGGAAGGTTAACTGGTGCAGCGGTTAGGGAATTCCGCACCAGTGACAGTTCTGTTAAGTTGACTAGGTTGAAGAAAACTTTATCACCTAAACCATGGTTGTTCAACAGGTTTCCATCTAAAACCAGGCGTTTTAGGCTGGTGAGACCTTGAAGAGATGGTGATGAGATGGTGGATATGCGATTATCATCCAAGCGTAGTTCTTCTATAGTCCTGGGCAAACCCCAGGGGATTGTGCTAAGGTGATTACGGGAAAGGAAAAGCAGTCGGAGATAGTTACTGTCACGGAATGCCCCCTCTTCGATGCTAACAGCGGAGACGGAGTTATCATCTAAATGCAATTCTTCCAGATAGGGAATTTTTGAAAGTGAATCATAAGTGATGGTCCTTATGTTATTTTCTTGCAAATGTAATTCTTTTACGTACTTTGGTAGGTTGGTAGGAAATTCATCCAAACTGTTGTGGTATAAGTATATTCTTTCTACTTTCAGCAAGTTTTTCAAATCTGAAGGAATCCCAGCATTATTTATTTGGTTGTTCTGCAGGTAGAGAGTTGTAGCATCCTCTGGTATTCCTATTGGAATGGATGTCAGAAAGCGATCATTACAGTAAATGAAACCTGCATCACAGCGGCACACAGAGGGGCAGGATTTAGCCATAACTGAAAGAGGTGCCACCTGAAGTATCAGTCCAATTTTAGTCCCAATGAGGAAGATGCTCCAGGCTGGGCTGATCATGGTCAGCAGTGTTGAGGTCTCTATACCAGGTAGCTTCAGAGCCCTACAATGCAGTGAGTTAAAAAAAAAAAAGACAGAAAGCAATCAGATCAGTATACTTCAGATTATATTCAAAATAGATGTGGAAATTAAAACATCTGTAATCACTTCTAATATTTTAATTTTTTTGCAATGCTTAGGGTTTTTTTTTTTTTTTGCTACCTAACAATGGACACCAATCATATAATCTCTCTATCTTAAATTAAGAAGTATTATGTCCCAAACCTATTTGGTTTGAAATGTTAAATATAATTAAAGTTTTGCTGAATACTTGAAAGCATTTTCATTTGATATCAATTCTGTAGCCAGTCACAGACCAGGCTGATCAAATATTTAATTTTTTCTTAATATTCAGAATGAATTGACACATAAGAATATAATTTGTTTCATTTAAAGATAATAATGTTACTGTGTTTAAAAATCAGTTTTTTGCCTACTTTTTATGAAGTTGACTATACAGGAATATAAATGTATAGTAAAAAATAAATTATTTTACTATTTAGGAATAGGTACACACTTTTTGCGATCTTGAATCCCAGTATAGCTAATTATTTGCCTTCATTGCTTATGTTATTTCTTTTTCTTTTATTATTTTATTAAACATTGTTAGATGGGTATTTCTAGCAAGAAAAGCAGAAGAAATATTCTTCATCTACGTTAGAGAAAGAATGAATTACATAGCTAATATATCCAACTAGTGAAATTCCATTTCATGTTACAGTAGGTCTTACTTTTGTTCCCATTTTGTTATATGTTTTGTATTACATGGTTTAATGGCTTTGGGCATATTTTTCATTATATTCTATCTCACAATATGTTTTCATAATGCATTTATCTTTCTTCAAGTTCTAATCTAGATTATGATTCAATTTTCTCCATGGCTGGAGAATTATAGATTTAGACTGATTTATTGTATAATATAATTCCTTCTGCACGTTTAGGTATTAATTAGCCTTTATAATTTCAGGCATGAAAATAAAAGACTTCCTACCTTATTGAATGATGTGAGTAAATTTTGCGTGAGTGAAAATCCAATGCACATATATTATTTTCCTGGTGAGGGTATGGGACTTATAAACTCTTGTTTAGTCCTTGGAAATGCTCTTCACTGTTTATTCAAGTAATCCTATGACGCACACACCTCCAGATCAGGCTCGCTGTTGTCAGTGAACATTCCAGCTGTGGTTTAGCATGGTGGGCAAGCTCATTAAAGAGGGGGCCCAAAAACAAGTCAGCTTCCTGTTACTATGTAGAACACATGGCTTCCTATGTATTTTTTTCTTTCTGATAGAGTTTCTGTGTGAAGGTTTCTTTTGTGTAGCTTAATTCCCTTAGTGGAAATTGCTTTCTTTGAAATTCTTATTGGCTCTTCTGTGCAATGTGTTCAGAGATAGTAACTTCAGATCCTCATGAAGAAAGCCATTCATGATCCTAAGGCCTGTATAGTAATAGGTTTTTCAGGCAGTTACCCCCCACCTTTATTCCCATCCAGGGTTATCCAAGTATAAACTTTGTACAGTAGCTACATCCTGAGGTATGATTACCTGCTGTGAAATAGCTATTTCCAGCTTTTGCTTCTTGCTGCTTTCTTAGAATATCTGGTGTAGTCACGTTATGCAAGAACAGGTATTCTTTTTTTTAAGAGGTAAAGAAAACTTAATTCAAATACTCTTCATGGAAAAAAAGGAAGCATAATAGATTTCCTTTATATTTCTCTTCCTTAAAGCATACTGGATCTGAGCATCTCCTGTGAAAGTAAAATGTTTTAATGAACTTCTAATAATGAACTTTAACATATTAGAGAGACTTCCTAGAAATGTAACTTTAATTCTTTCTTTAAGCAAAACATCTTTTATCATAATAGTTAGTGAAAAGGGATAAGATGAACTCTTTTTTACATCCCATTTTATTATATTAATAAAGTAAGAGATAAATAAAGTTAAGATTGTCACCAAACAAATAATTTGTTAACTGTTCGTAAATGTCACTTTGAATTAAACACAGAGAAAAGTTCCATTTAAGAGGCAGTAAGCCCCTTCCATGGCTTTGGAATTCAGGTCAGGCCAATCTTTAAGAGTGCACTTTTAAATATTAGATAAAAAATGATATAAAGTGCATAAAAAGAAGAAAACAATTTTATGTCAAAGCGGTGAGTAAATACAGAACAAGGATTTTTTTTTAACAGAAATACCATGGTGACTTTTTAAACATTTCTGGACAAGGTTTTACAAAATTATGCAATCCACAATTTAAAGAGTTGAAAAAAAGTTTATTTTAGACATTTTCTTTTGATTTGCTGAACGCCCTGTTTAATTTTTCCTGTGGGCCTCAGTTTTCCCAACTGCAGAATGTGCTCTCCATCACCTTCCTCCTTGGAGGGCTTTTTGAGTTGATGATCTTAAAATTAAAACTCCAGTTATCAGGTTTTCTTGACCAAAAATCATAATTTGTTTTTTTTCAGGAGAATATAATTTATTTTAGCAAATGGGAAAACTCTGTATTTGGAGTAGGAAGGACAGTATTTCAATCAGTATCCTTGGAATGAAGATTAGGAAAGCATATCAAACCTGATAAGGCATTTCTCTCTAGGTTCCCATATGGACAGGCAAAATTTCAACAAGTGTATTTTTCATTTCTGAAACAAGACTTACGACTTGACAAAAGGAATCACTGATTTTAATGATGACTGCTTTGTCTATTACCTAATATACATGAAGTGATGTGTTTTTGTTTTTTGTTTTTTTGTTTTTGGTGGATGTTAGAGGTAGGTAGGATCAGTAGCTGTAATCCAGGGTTACCTGCTCAGTGGCTTTCTGTATATGTAGGGAACATCTGAGTATCATGGAAATATTTCACCCTGAAATTAAGGAAAAAAAGCAGAAGCAATTTGCTTCTTCCCCTGTAATTACATAGTATCCAGCAAGGATAGCATCTGTTCCAGAATTCAAACACGACTGAAAGTGAATGTTAAACAAGGCTCAATTTTGTGTTTCTGGTTGTTTTGGAAAATTTAGTTTATTTTAATTTGTTGTCAGATACCAATGCTATCATAAACTGAATTAAAAAATAAAACTTAAAAAACAATTATAGATAAATTTAATTTATTATTTAGGCAACATGAAACAAA
Organism: Antrozous pallidus; assembly: GCA_027563665.1. NCBI lineage: Eukaryota > Metazoa > Chordata > Mammalia > Chiroptera > Vespertilionidae > Antrozous > Antrozous pallidus. Next base: position 22,068,981 of record CM050518.1, on the reverse strand, counting down.
AATAGCAGTTAGCAGTTGGATAAAGTAGTCTCAAGTGGGTATTGCAATGTGCCTGCAGAGGAATGTTTAAATGATTTATTGTTTAATGTGAAGTTTTACTGTAATACCTTTAGGGCTTTGCTCATTATTGTTGAATTTCTACAGTGCACTTTTTTTTTCTTGAAAACTGTTGCTTTTTCAGTTTGTAAAAATGGAAAACCAAAATGTTGAAATTATAATGAAAAAGTTACTTTAAAGAGTTTCTGCTGTAATGTTTTATAAGCTTGAAAATTATTCAAAGTATAAAATAATTTGGTTAATTTAAGTGTAGAAAAACAATTACTTTTGTTAAATTGAATTAGAAACTAATTAAAAACAATATAAAAATTAAGTGAGAACCTGCTTAAAATGTTACCAATAATCAGGCATTTCTCATACTGGAGTACATAGTCCAAAGTTGAGAAGATGATGCTATTAAACGGAGATTTTTAAATTGTTGATTGTTCGAGTCAGGTCAGGCACAATTATGTCTAAGGTGATAATTAATGATAATCAGAAATAAAGCTTATATCTAACATAAATATTTCACCAAATCAAGTTCTAAGAAAAAAATATATATTGATTGATTGACTTACACATTTTTAATATAGAAAAAGGGAAAAAGTTCTAAATGCTGTGAACTGAAGGAAGATTAATATGTTTATATTCCCTGTTTTACAATTGTGAAACTGCTCCCTCCGTTTGATATGTAAACTTATGTTGCCATTAATACAACAGTGTTAATAACGGGGGATTAATGGAAAGCCTTACTCTCATTAAATTCTTGGAAAATGCCATTCTCTTCTCCAATAAACTGCATTAAAACAAAAGGCAAAAACATCAAACAGGCTTCTCTAGAGAGAAGGATGCTCTTTAAGATATGAAGATTCCCTCCCCAACCCCTAGTCCCTTTACTTGAGCTCGAAACAGTTCAATTCATGTTTGATTTTTTTTTTCACATCGTCTCCTTCCCTTTCGTATTTGAAACTATAGTGCCAACCAGCTTTTGCACTTCAAAAGCTGTAAAAATCTCTCCATCCAAAATAAGCACTCCTGTCCCCAAGCTTAGACTTCCTTCTTTCTGCCCGGGCTCTACATATTCACTCTCATGGAGACATGCAGGTGACTGTGAATGATGAAAGGAAAAATGACCCCCGCTGGCATGGACACTGTGGACCCAGGCTTCCACAACATGGGCTTCAGAGCCTTTATATCTGTGAAGGCTTGAAAGAGGCCGTTACTTCTGAACAACAACAAAAAAAGATCTTTTAGAAAAATATTGTTAATGGGGTAACTTGGGGGAAAATATAAATGGAGACCTGGCTACTTAAAGAAATATTTTAAAATTATTTTTAAATGGAATTAGTAATTTAGTATTGTGTTGAAAGCTGTAGCAAAAAAGAAGAAAAACATAATCACTTCACTGGTAAATCAAATTTTTAATAGGGATCTTTTTTATTCAGTTTATTTTTATAAATAAAAATTGTGGAGTTTTTCTAAATTGCATTTATAATGTAATCATCAAGTCTGAAAAAACGCCAATTTATTTTCATGATACACCTAAGAAAGTATGTAAATAGATAAGCTTGCTATCATTTTTAGATATTTTATGAAAATTAATTTAAGAAGTTGAATCTGAATAGAAAACTGGTATTTAATTAAAATCAAGAAATTGGGGCAATCTACATGTTAATGTGATTCCTTCTCTTTTCCTCTGCAAGATTTTGAAGGTGGGAATGTTTGAGATGAGAAGATATTTTCTTGTTTTGATCACTTAGATGAAGGTTACATAATATATGATATTCCTAACTCCCTAAAGCTTTTATTTGCCACCTTTGATTTAAATTGATTTTTATTTGACACCATTGCTTATTTTAAAAATCTTAAAGCAAATGTAGTTTTGAGATAGTTTATTTTATTTTAATGATTTGATGCACATAATGGTTTCGTAATGCTGATAATTTTTTAAAAATATTAAATCTAAAAGTAGAATGGCATGTGGAATTTTTAATCCAAGTTAACTGCATTATTATTTTGAGTAAAACTTTGAGATTGAGGAAAAACCACATGCTTAATCAAATTTATCTAAGTCTGCGAATATTTCTAGGTAAATTGGATTTTACACCATCATAATCTAGAGTATTAGGAAAGCAGTTTATTTATGACAGCTTAAATTGCTGCTAGCAAAAGCACAGCAAAATTATCAACCTGCGAATGCTAAGTCTTTGTAAGGACATGGTATTTCAAATAAACTACATATATGGTTAAACTGACAAACTGGAGAACATCAGGTTAGTTGATAGTGACAGCAAAATGCTTTCTAAGCAGCCTGTCTGGTAGTTAAATTTTCCATGATCATCAGATTTCAGGAAAGTTTCAATTCTTTTTGTTTAATGCTAGGCAAGCAGAAGGACTTCTGACTCTCCTCATGAGAGTCGTGAAGTCTGAAGGGTTTGCTGAGAGCCAGAGAAGCAAGTGTGCCTTTCAGACTTGGTTTTATCCAGACTGTTTTCTAGCCTGAAAAAACTTCTGTTTTATTTGTGCAGTATAGGGATAAACATTCCTAATCAAAGGATTTTTACTTTCACCCTTCATGTTACTGATTCTTTTTCCCAACAGGTTTGTGATAAAGGATATCTAATTCTGCTTCATTTATTTTGGCTTGTGAAGTTAAATGTTGCATCCTTAAAACCAAAAGGCAAGCTGGGATATTAACTTTCATTAGAGTGAATGCTGCTCCCTTTTATGATATTGAAGCCAGACTAAATAAATTAGAGAACTAAGGCTTGTAAGATTGAATAAGATATTAATTTAGGGAGTAGTAAAGGTGAGCAGTAGAGAGCTGGGGCAGAGGACATGCTCTAAGTTTGCATTGACTTTGGGCAACTACAATTAAAACTATGCTTGCTTTTGTTAAGCAAATATTTTCCCATTGCAAACTTGAGACTCCGTTTTCAGTATTGTGAGTACAATTTGTCTGTTGTGCTTAAAATTTCTAATATTCAAATTTCCATACACTAGTACCACAACTATTTGGCTCTACTGTGTGCCAAGCACTGTGCTGGCTGGTGAGAACATCCAAGATCATAAAACACTTTGTTTTCTCATGTCAGAGTAGTGTGTTATTGATTTAAACCAAATGTAACAGGAAAAAAAAAACCCCACCACCAACAAAACACCAATGCATGAACTGATCAATCCACAGTCCAGAGGCACACTTTAAAAATGGTGTTTAACCAAATATGGTCTGTGGGTTTTCTTTTCAAAGTTGCCACGGTAACTTGTGCACATGGAAAGTGAAAGAATAAAGAACAAAAGCTGTCATTGTCTGTCAGTGTGAGAGCAATTTCTCCCTCCTTTCATTTAAGCACACTAATACCTGCAGCGAGCTCTCCTGACACCTGATTTTGGGGGTTAAAAAGGAGATCATGCATATGCAAAACAAATGCCACTTGAGCTTCTGCTTAAATTATATTCCATTCATTTTTCTTTAAGATCTGTTTTCTTTGGTGTTCTTGTCGATAGACAAATCAAAGTCCTGAAACCCACTCTTGGGTGCGATACAAACATGGTTTTCAAAACTGTGTTTTGGTATGATATTGTACCAAGTTTAGTGATGTTGATCTGCTTCCTGAAACTGGAAAATGTTTTCTGAAATGTTTATTTCTATTTTGGTTCTTAAAAGAAAGAAGGATTTTGTGGTTGTTGTTTTTTTCCCCCTAGAAGGCATTTACAAACCATCTCTCTGTTGGAAATTGATTTGTTGACTTATAGGTTTTTGAAATGGTAGAATGTTAGAAGGAGTTGAGAAACACCCCTTTTTATGTTCTAAAGATGAAAATGCAGTTTTGAGAATTAATATTGCTGAGAGATTTACTATAGAGTTTTTGCCCGCTGGGGGGTGGTACACGCTACCAGAACACTGCTTTCAGAAACCACAAGTCAGATGTGGGCTGCTGTTGGCCAGTTTTTCTCTGGTTTAATTACAACAAAGCCTCCCGTTGAGAAGAACAGTGAAGGCCTCTGGGGCAAAAGGTGGGGGGCGGGGGATTTGGGTGAGAGGGAAAAAGAGAATGAGAGGAAAAAAGGAGGGAAGAAATCACAGTCTTTGAGAAATTCACTGCATTTTATTTTCATCATTGATTTCACATATGATGGTCTTCCTTTGACTTTCAACAATTATTTATAATGCTATTAAAATAAACTGGTTGAATAAAATAATATTTGGGGGGACTTATACATAATTTTTAAGTTAGCTCTGGGTCTTGCCATCAGTCACATTCTTTGTTTAGTAGCCCACCCACCTTTAAAAAGAGGAGGAAAGTTAAGATTAACTGAAATGGCAGTTTTAAAACAAATTTTTAAAAAAATGACTACATTTAATATTGGTGTGAACATTGGCATATTAAAAATAAAAAGCAGAAAAGAGGAGATATTTACATGTTATTACTTCAAGGCAAGTTCTCTGCTACTGATTTTTGTAGGGTTTAAAATTATTAAAAATCATTCAGAATGAAGAAGCAGCCTTAGGTTGTGTGGCCAAGAAAAGCACAGACAAACCTCTCTGCAGTGCTCTTGCATGTTTCAAGCTGATAATTGTATTTTTCATCTGGAGACACTGAGCTTTCATTAGGGTCTTGTATCCCTAGGCGGGAGATGCTGAACATAATTGGAGTTTCTATTTGATTGGGCAATATAGTCTAGAGAAGAAACTGGGGTAAAGATAATTAATAGGTTGCTAACAAAGTCTGACAGCCACAAGATTTCAACCAAATTTATTTCACACCGCCTCATTTAGCTCTGAAAAAGTTTTGATAGAATTGGTAGCTCCTTAATTATCACTTGAAAGCAAAAGGAACATACCTTCTATTTTGCTGCCACATTCAGTTATGACAAAATTTCTTACAGTTTTTCTTCTTTTTGTAAAAAGTTTATTTTTGCTGCCCAATTATGTATTTCAGAAATGTTAATATTCAGGAAGTATTTATTTAATTGGGCATTTTGAACCTAACCATAATTGATTTAGAAGGTGTGTGTGTGGGGACGGGTAGAGAAGCAGAGAAATGAAAAGCCCAATTAATACATGATGGTTAGTATCATACAGGAACACAGTATTTATGAAATCATTATATTTATTCATTTAATAATATCTTTGCTGATCCTTCAGCTTGATGTGTTTTGGAAGCTCCATATTTAAAAATTTATATGACTTTTTTACTTAAATATGTGCAATCACATTTTTTTGTAACCTTGTTTTTCTATCTCAGGCTAATAAATGTATGTGTGTATGTATGTGTGTATATGTTGTGGTGCACACACACATATATTTGCAAAGTAAATGGCATAGCTCTCATTTAATCTTCTCTAGATTAAAACCATGATATATTAATATTGGTAGTAGTGATAACATTAATATTTTGTGTTACTTTTAAGAGATTAATTTCTTTCTTTACTCATTTCAAAAGAGACAAGTATCAGTCATCTGTCACTTTAGGACAGCATTATGATCATATCTGAAAACAAATTCATTCTTTATGTTTATGTTGGTCAGGAGATGCTTATACAATTAGCGGCATTGCTACCACTGACTCACTTTCTAGTGATTTTATTCATGGTGTTTCCTGCTACTGAAATAACATATGTGCATTTTAGAGCAGATAGGTTTATTAAGAAAATTTGAAATAGCTAATTTTTAAAGCCATGTGAGAATTTGGTTCTACAATTGGCAAATATCAATGATCCATTTTCCTTTTACTGCTAAATAAACAAATGATTAAAAACACCCTCACTCCTTAATATTGAGAAAATATAGGCCTGTTGCACTCTTTACCTCAGTGCAACCATTTTGTTTCAGACCTAATTCATTGAAAAAAATTTTAAAGAAGATACACTTAACTACTTTTTGAAAGCTTTGTTGTATCAAAGTAGTTCTTTCAATATAATAAGATTTTCCTATTAAAAGTTGCAAGTGAATGGATAGTCGAGTACCCCATTTGATGAGGGCTTTACTCATTTTCCTCCCACCACCCCAAACTCCTTGCATACATCAGGCATAGCTTCCAGACTCAGCTTTGTTAGTTTTTCTGAGTAGACTTTGCCAATTATCATGCTAGTCACATACTGCATTTGCCCAAGCGATGGATTTTGGCTTTGTGCAGGAGAGGAGATATGGTTTGGAAGAGAGTCTCCCTCTCGTCCGAGTTGAATTAACTAGTTGAGATTTGCAAGCCTGAAATGCCCTAAGTGGCTCCGGCAGGATAGCAGTGCCAGCTTTAAAATCTAGGTGTAGCTGTTAATCCTTACAGAGGCAAAGAAGTCGCCAGGAGTAGCTCAGCTCGCTGTGAGCAAGATGTATGCTTTTCATGTGCTGCGTACTCATGGGCTCAGAGATTATTGATTTTCTTTCAGGGTTGTAAAAACAGCAATTGGTGATCATGCCACACATATAGTACACACCAAGTTAGCCAAGTTAGCAAGACCCTTCCCTTTCCTCTCTGTGGAAAAAAAAATCTGCCTTGTATTCTTTGATATTTAACATTTAACTTTCCAATTTAATGTCCTCCATTAAGACTCTTTAAATAGCAACTACAAAAGCCAGAACATAGCTGTTTATTATTATCTTTTTTTTTTATCCAAGGAGATTTTAAGTAACTTCTTGCATTTGGTTATATAGTCAATTTTTCCCTTGCTGTCTGGCATGCACGTATATTGCTGAAACTGGTGAGAGAGTAAACATTTGGATTTGGATGCCTCGTGGTACCAAGTCATTTCTTTATAGAGAGTAAAAACCAAGCAAACTTTCTGGGACAATCATAAGTAAAAATATGGGAAACACTTACCAGAAAGACGAGGAAAAGCAAGTCCATATATATTGCTGCTATAGCTGTATAATTCCACTGACTGGGACCTGAAGTGATAACCCTCCCCCTCTGCCAAGCTCCGCGTCCAGTGCACACAAAGCCCACGGCGGATGCAGGCTGAGCTGTCCTGCTTCGGAGCACTCCTACACTGAGGAGTGAGTGAGGGAGAGCATTCCAGTTTACTGCTCACAGCCCACCTCCAAGTCTGAAGTTAAAGCTTCACCTCGCAGTGGTTGAAGAAGGGGTGATGTCATAGATGGGCAGGACTTAAATCGAGCCCTCGTTCTGTGAGGTAACTGGATAATCAGGCAGATGGGCTTTGCAAACGCTAGAGGGAGTGAGAGAAGCCAAAATGAGCCCTTCAGCCTGCCAAGGCCAGGATGGCATTTGGTTTGTAGGCAGTCCTTTGGAATCTCAACATTTTCTAAAGTTGTACTACAACAAGGTAGTGGTAGCAAGCTTCTAAAAAAAATGCAAACATGTTAGGAGCATATTTATAATATTACAATAGAAAAAATGCTTCTTTTTAAGCATCTGTATTATATTAAAATCCTCTGATTTTCATTATTAACAAGTTGTAATAATGTTATAATTATGAAGCCTAGTAATCCCAATTGTGAATATTTATTATACAAATAAATAGAAAGAAGGTTCAAATACATAACTGATTTATTTAAGGGAAGGAGATCATATTTTCAATTATGATTTTCATAGCTTGCTTTCTGCTATTTAATCAGTAATTGCTTTGGGCCCATAAGGGTTTTACTTTTAAATGTTGCTGGGAAGAATTTTGCTTTTATATTGACCTGGAAGGCAATTTTCTTAAACTAGTATTATTTGTTTTATCATTAGAGATTCACAACATTCTTCTTTGCATTTTTTCTTTTGTTTGTTCCTAGGAATGTTTTTTTGTTTTTGTTTTTCCTAAAGGAAGACAGCTAATTGTCTTTTCCAGGAGTATTTGATTATGGCCTCTTCATTAGCTTCATTTACTTTCTCTATAAGCTTTTTAAATAGCCGTTTTACCTTCTGAGTTCCTCTCTAAGAATGGATGATACCAAAATAGAAGGTGAACCCTTGATAAGAGGTATATTGACCCCTATTGTCCTATGATTGTACTTTTCTGGGGCCTTTGAGGACACACCAATTAAACCTAGGAGTTTTAGAATTCTCAAGTCTGTGAAAAATCAGTTTCTTAGAAATTGTTAGGCAGGACAAGTTACACTGAGATGCAGCTGCTAAAATTTTGGAGAAAAGAGAGGTGGGAATAACAATCTCTCAATAAAGGCTGGATTTTTTTCTGTTATTATAAAACAAATTCATGGATTAAATTATTTTATGAAAAAAATTCTTTCTAGAAGCTTATTTTCAGATGGGAGTTGGTTATATTTAAAGGGGACTTTTTGCCTGGCCAAATTCCTGTGGGTTTATATCCATAGTTAAGCAGTTTTGTCACATTCAGGCAGATTTTAAACAGAAGAGAAAGAGAATTGGACATTTTTGGTTATAGGTATCTTAACTAATGTATTAACTGGCCTGGGAGTTAGTATTGAAGTTTCCATTCTCTAGGCTACCATTTGTTATCTGAGTTCTTATTATTTGCTTTGATCTTTGCTCTTCTCACATGGCAAATAAAGGCAGTAGGAATTTACTGGACACCAATTATGTATTGTTGCTTTTTTTCTTAAAAAAAAGATGTCAATGAAAATTTAGAAGGTAAGATATTGTGAATACTGTAATCTGTACTAGCGGCACTGACTTTAGAGGTAAATTCAAGACAGCCCCTCCTAACCCTATTCAAAAATATACACACCTTTCCTGCCTCTAGTAAAAAAAAACGACAACAACACAAAACTCATTGCTCTTATTGCTGTTTGAAATTCTGCCAGTTTCAGAAAACATAATATTATGTATCCCTTCTGAAATACTATGTACTACCTATGGAAAGATGAAGAGTTGCCCTAAATTACTTCAGGTTGCTTTCCTCCTTTGTTACCTAAGGGAGATTAGCTACACTAAGGGGATGGTTGTCCTGGTGGGAGGGCTAAGAAGGAAGGCGATTTCATCGTGAAGCTCTATAGGCTATGATAGGAGGGCAGGGACTAATTCTTATAGCAAGGAGCATTCAACTCAGAAAGGGGGAGCCAGAGTAGTCTAATGTTCAAGAGCAAAGGCTTCAGAGTCTACATATCTGGTTTCATCTTGGCTTTGCCACATGGCTGCAGATAAATTAGTAAATCTTTATGAGCTTATTAGGTCAGGGCTTGACTCATAGCAAGTACCCAGAAAATGGTAGCTGCCATTATTAAGATGAGGGCATCTGAGTGTCTGGAAAAAGGGCATAGTCAGAAGTGGTAGAAGAGTACACAAAGGGAGGTAGGAGAAGGCCCAGGATAGCTTGCTTCACACTCTTCAAAATTTCCCTTTGAAGTAGAAATGGAGGAGGAGGTGGCCAACTAGGAGATTTTCTTGCTGAAGTCCTTTTCTGTTGTCCTCATGCATTTCGTGACCTCATGTTCCCAGGGCTGAGAACTCAGTTGAGTTCTAGTAGACATTTGGGGTTGAAAAGGTATTTGTTGTTTTGCATTTTGTTTTGTTTTGGGAAGACATGAGATGTTCCTTGATGAACAGGGGAGATTGGATTGGAAGCAGATTTCATAGGCTCTGCCATTTACTTGGGTTTCTAAGTGAAATCAACAACAACCAACCAAATCTCTTTTGCTATAAACAACAGCTAGTTGGAAGTGACTACAATCCATAATTATTTCACAGGACAACTTAATCCAGATTTTTCAACTTGTCTAGTCTTAAGCTACCTCATTTACTCATTCATTCATTCATTCATTGCACACAAATTTATTGAATATCCCTATTAAAGAAGCTACTAGGACTAGGTGACCCTCAGTGAACCTCCAGTATGATATTTGTGATTTAATTCCAAAATTTATTAGAGTTCTTTCAAGTCCAGAAAGAAGCATTCTTGAGGATTTTTCTTCACCTCACCATTCTTCATGAGACTAGAGTCTTCAAAGTATATGAAAAACACCAAAAACAGAACAGCTCAGGCTTTTGGTATATAAAATGCATTGGACCATTATCAGTTGGGAAATTTTTCTGGTTGCAAGTGATTGAACAGCCAAGCCTTATTGTCTAGTTAACAGCTGGAATCTATTGGTTCATCTAACCAAGAAATTAAAATGTAATGTCTGGTTTAGGTGAAGCTGGATACAGTGGATTACAATATGTCAACAAGAATGCAGTTTCTCTCTGTCTCTTATTGTGCTGCTTGTTTTCAGTGTTGGCAGTCTCCTCAGATGTACAAAGATCCCATGGCAGCTCCAGGGTCTCCTGTAAGACTTCACACATCACATTCCCATGTTGCAGTGTTCAGGGGAAAGGCAGTCATCTCCATAAGCTCCTGCACAGAAGCTTGTGATTCACTCTATCTCATTTGTTTAAACTTGCTCATATGCTCATTCCAGAATCTGTTATAGGAAAGTGGAAGGGTATGTTGGTGAGCTGTAAGGTGGGGTCAATCCCACTCAAACACATGGGTGAGAACGGGGAGAATGGGAAGAGTGGGAGAGTGGGAAAATTGGGTACTCTAACTAAGAGTGCCCAATTTTCCTTTGGGTCATTTCCTTTCCAATGACCCAAAGGAAAATTGGGCACTGTTAGAGAAGAAGGGAATGTATGCTGGAGATTAATGTTCAGAGAATTTGGCATGCTGAAACTTGGGCATGTTTTATAAATTTATAAAATTGAAGCTGCTCTTTTTTCTTTTTTTTTTCTTTCTTCTTCTCCTTTTTTTTAAAGTCAGAGTTTCTGTTTAAATTGCCAAAACATCTTTAAAAGATTTTCTGTTTGTAGACCCTCTCAAGTCTAGCCCAGTTTTTTCTGTCAACAGGTAGTGATGCATGTCAGGGCACATCAGTACTACATCTTAACGTGAGCCGATAGGATGTTAATAAAATAGAGAGAGAGTGAATACTCAGCTATCTGTGATCTTGTAAAGTCAGGCCAGATGCTTAATGTACCAGTTAGAAACTGTACCACATCTTTCTGAACAATTCCAAAGAGTATTGGAGAAACAATTAGATTTCTGCAGGTCACAGATGCCTTAGAATACTAAAAGGTTTGTAAAATGCTATATTAAGCTGTTCTGGTATTTTTTTATTGGTCGACACTCAAAATATACCTAAAAACAACCACATTCCCCTTTTAAGTATATTTCCAAAACATACTGCGCTGGAGTGAGATCTGTCATTACAGGACTTGAAACAGAAATCAAAGCAAAATTAAAGCAGTTATTTCTCTGCCTGCCTGCCTATCTGCTCACTTTCTGGTACACCATTCTTTTCTCCCAATACCCATGTTAGACTTTTAAACTTCACGCACTGGGAGAGGGTGACTGAAACACACACACACACACACACACACACACACACACACACACACACACACACACTAACAGCAACAATAACACTGAGAGGGGGAAAAAGCACTCCTTTAGCTTCCTGAGGGAAACAAGGAGGTACTGTGGTTAGTACAGTACCTAGCCCAAAGTGACGGGGTGAGGCAGCTGGCTAGTACAGAACTGAAAGCCTGGTGACCCCTCCTTTTCTCCCTATCCAGGGCTTTATGTCGGACCATGCGGATATGTACTATACCACTCCAGCTGATACAGGGATGTGTCCTTGACCTATTCTCACTCTCCGGCACCCTGTCATCCTTTTCCTTTTGTTTTCAAATGCAAAAACAACAACAACAAAAAAGAGACTTTTAATATGGACTTGGGGGGAAAAAGGATGTCAGGCTAGGCAAGTGCATGAAGTCTCCCTTTGATATTTTTGTGCATAGCACCGGGAAAAGCACGTCAAGCCTCCGAGCCTCCATATCCTCATTTATGAAGATGAAGATCTGGGAGCCACCTCATTCTATGATGAACTTGGATAAAGTGGTGCATGCAAGAGTTCATTCCTAAATCTGAGAAAGCACTTAGCAAAGCAGAGCTAAACCCTGGGCATGGTTGTTTTTTATCTTCATTGTGATGAGTGGGGCCAGGATCAGTTCAAAAGGCACAGTCCGCCAATGTTAAGTTGAGCTGTATATTTTCACAGTTTATCTTTGGGAATGAAAAAATTTGAGAAATGCTTCTGCTCACTGTCTTGTATGCTCAGACCTTGAGATAACAGTATCTAAGACTGGTTCTGAGATGTAATTACAAATCAAAGGACAAAACCCTTATCCTTGGAAATGATCAGAATAAAACATAGCTTGGGAGAGATGGCTAATAGGTACTAAGAACAGATCACTATATGTCTGATTATTGACATATGTATTTACTACATACAACTGGATTGCTGGAAGCCATGTGATTCTATATCTATGTATTGCTCTTAATCATGTTGTTTCACTTTTTGTAGAGTATTGGTGCTAATTTTAAGTACGCAAAAGACTTTCTGAGAAGATTTCCTGAAATTGTCAAATTTTTCTTTTTTCTGGAAACAGCTCTGTAGTTCTCGTGTTAAAGATGTTCTCTTTTAGGGATTGGTTGTTGTGTCCCTGCAGTCCAAATTACTTAGGTACATAAACACGTCTCATGCTGAAAGACACATGTTTAAAGTAGTGTCAAAGACTGTTTAATATTATGTCTTTTTATAAATGACTACGGAAATTGCCCCTCATTGGTATTATCTAGGAGAAGCAGATTTACTACAATTAATATTTCTTTTCCCTGGGAGCTGGTATAAATTGATTATTTTAAAGATAATTTTAAGGGATAAAGTATTAGCAATCAATTAGATTTGGACTAAAGTGAATGTTTTATAGTATCATCTATTCCAAACAAAAGTAAGTTAAAACTAAGTCACATTTACCATTGGATAATTTCTTGTAAAATATAAATCTAATTTTTTGAGTATGATTTATGATACAGATGTTATATATTGATTAAAGTACATGTATAGTTCCCTCTGTTTCACTTCCTTCATACTCTTGAGTGTTTAATAACTTTAAATTTGGAGAATTTTAAAGCATTTTATAATTCTTTCAGTAGTTAAAGCTTTATTCCTTTTGTTTGACATTTAAAATGTGTTAGTGTTACAAATTTATAAATGCCTAGCTAGGGTTTCATCTATGTGTGCTTAAAAATCAAGATCTGGATTTGACAAATTTTATTAAAAGAGCACAAATATTGCCAAAATTTATACTTTAAAGAATATTTATTCTTAATTTAAAAAATGAGGTGGAGTAATAATTTAGAAAGTATTACTTTGTTAATCATTTTTATTTAGGACAAAGCTGAGAAGCTTATGATAACTGTTTAATTCTCATGTTTGCATAGAAGCAGTATGGAACTCTTTGAGTTGCTTCCCAAGCAGTCTCTCTTTGTTTTCCTCAGTAGCCCAAGGAGCAGATTTGTCATTCTGAAGTGTCCAAGGGTAATTCTGTGCTCCCCTTCTTCCCTGGGGCAAGTCAGAAGTAAGCTTAACAGATCGTATCTTATTGACAAAGAGCAAACCTTGTTCTCTGACTAAAGAAGGAAAATATGAATGACAGACTTATGATGTTAAAAATGCTAATTTAACATTGATTTTTAAATGCCTAAACCGTTTTGAAAGTAGGATTTCATCTTTTTAAAGTATTTACTTTACTTTTACTTTAGCATTTTAAGTGTGGTAAAATTTAACAGTTTTAACTATACTTTATACCCAATAGTTCAGTAAAATTATTAACATTATCATTATTATTGTTGTCATTGTTGGTACTATTTGTTCTTTGCAAACAAATCTTTCTATCTTATATTTAGAAGAAGTTAGAGAAAAATATGTTGCATCTTATGTACTTCCAGGATACTTTTCTAACAATATAGAAATATATTTTGATAAAAAGTAGAAGTAGCTTTATTTTAGAAAGTAGAAATATAAATGTAGAAATAAATGGTTATAAATGTTATGTAATTACACCATACTTATATCATATTTATATCCTCTATTCTTGAAAAAACAAAAAATGTTTTTCTTTTCTTGACTAAATAATACAATATTACCATCTCTATTTAAAAATAATTGGTATCCAATAATTGTGTAGCAGGTGCCAGTCTAAGAACTTGTTCTGAGCAATCTGAAGATGATATCTTTATATATCTTTATCTACTTCTAATCTAAGAGAAGTAGATGCTATGTAAGCTAAAAAAGCTTACAATTTTTTAATGCACTTTACCTAACTCACTAATGTCCTCTTCATTTTCTTTAGATTGTTTTTACTTCTAAGTAAGTCTGAATTAGCTGATTAGAAGGAATAGGTGGTGAGGTTGTCTCAGTAATATTTTGGTTTGGGAATGTTCAGAACAAAAGCTGTGAAAAAAGAGAAGGTAGAACATGCATTGTAATAAGAGCCTCGGAGTTTGTTGCCTAGTTTGACCTGTCTTCCCACAGCTTTTCAAAAAATGCTTGTAGGATGGCAAGGTATGCTATATAAATAAATCCTGACACTTTGACTCATTCTGTTTTCCAAAAACTTCATAACCGACCTTCTAAAGTTGCTTTATCCTCTCACAAATAGATTTTGGGTGGGCCAAATCCATCCATGACAGTTAGATATAGGTTCCTGAATAATCCCAAAGAAAAGACCAAGAAACCTGTTCTCAGTCCCCGGGTGAGAGAGTTAGGAGGAATTTAACCAATGCACTCTGAGCTACAAAACTGGGTTTGAAATGAGACTGACAGAATGTACAGGAAATTTTTTGAAGTGCTTTAAGGAGAGAATCAAAGCTAATGAGACAAACAACAATATCTTAATTTGCGGGGAAGAGAGTAAGTTGATTTTAAACTTCTTCCGTTACTGTGGTAAATGCATCTTAGGGAAGGACAGAGGAGATTGTGAATTATAGAGGCCAATAAGGAAAATAGGCATACAAATATTTGAACAAAATAGTAGTATCAATACAATGAAACTAGTATTCCAATAATGGTGATTATATAAAAAAGAGTGGCAGGAAGCTAAGTGTAGGCTAAAATAGTAAAAGTTGATTGCAGAGGAGGGGAAAGGATATTTAAATATAGAGATATGTTACTACTGTGGGGTATTGAGGAATATGACATGACTTTGCTCATTCCCTTCTTAGGCCTTTCCTGGGAAAAGGATAGATACTTTCCAAAGGCTGCCAGGTGTAGGCTTCCAGGAGAGTCCATGGGATTCCCAAGTTATCATCTATTCTGAATCTGGGAATGCAATCCCTTGACTGAGGAAGAGTCTCTATAAAAAGGAGATAATCTGCTTCAGAAGCGTGAAATCTGGTACTTGCTGAGAGAACTGGTATGACCTAACTAAACCACAACCATTAAAAAGGGATGTATGTATGAGGTCAAATGCCACAGTCAGGTCACCCACATTGTCTTCCAGGAATATGGAGCAGCTTTCAGAGGCTTCTGGTTTGTATCCCCATTAACATGTAGTCTAATACTATAATGTTGGTGGAAGCAGTGGAGCCATCCAAAATATGAAACCAAAACAAATATAGGTCTTACAACATGGAATAAAAATACCTGGCATTGAGGTTTCTTTGTTATTTGTATTAAAATGTACAAGAAAGAAAATATTAAGAAAAAAGTTATACTGTACCAATTTAGGATGTATCAAGTACCATATAACATGCTAAAATCCTAACATGCATTTCTATTTACACTTTGCTCTTCTGAACTTCATTTCTTCCTTTGACCTGTCCTTTATGAAAAATATACATTATTAGAAACAAATTTCTTCACTCATCAATTAAAGCAAACCTCCAATTTTCCTATTGGTCTCAAGACTTGATTCCAGTGGAATATATTCTAATTGTATTTTCCTCTTAGTATCCCCAGTATGTGATGCTTACCTGGTACGAATTTATCCTATATAATAAAAGCCTAATATGCTAAGTGTCTGGTAGATGGGTTGGCTATTCAACCAATTCAAGTATAATCCTATTTAATAAAAGAGTAATATGCAAATCCACTACACTCACAAGCCACACCTATTAGCTATGCCATTAGCCAAATCAGGTGCATGTATGCAAATTAACCCCAACCAAAATGGCTGCGGCCATGGAGAGAGCAGGAGGGAGGCTTGGGTTTCCCTGGTGATGGAGGAAGCCAAGGCTTTCCACACACCCTGGCTGCCCCAGGCCTCCACTTAAGGCTAGACATTTTCAAAAATGGGTGCAGCCACAGAGCTGGAGAGAGAGAGCAGGAGGGTAGGGTGCTACTATCCATGGAGGAAGCCAACCCTTCCACACACCCTGGCTGGCCCAAGCCTCCCCTTAAGAATACAAAGTTTCAATTATAGAAGATAAACCCCAACAGAAATGGCTGCCGGCACGAAGAGAGCAGAAGGTTTGGTCTGCTCCAGGCTACACAATTTCAATTATAGAAGATAAATAAATCCCAGATACCAGGCCTCCACTTGGGTTGCCAGGGGTCATGGCCAGCCTGCAAACCACCACAGGCCTTTCGCCCAGGCCGCCCCATACCTCAAGGGAACCCCCATCCTGATACAGGACACCCTTCAGGGAAAATCAGCTGGCCTCTACCCATGCACCAGGCTTCTATCCTATCTAATAAAAGTGTAATATGCAGATTGACCATTATTCCAACACACAAGATGGCTGCCCCCATGCAGTCAAAGATCCTGCCCCCATGTGGACACAAGAGGGCCACCACAAGATGACCAGCAGGGGAGGGCAGTTGGGAGGGACCAAGCCTGCAAGGGAGGGCACTCGGGGGTGATCAAGCCTGCAGGGAAGGGCAGTTAGGGGTGACCAGGCTGGCAGAGGAGGGAAGTTAGGGGCAAACAAGCTGGTAGGGGAGCAGTTAGACATCAATCAAGCTGGCAGGGGAGTGGTTAGGGGTGATCAGGCTGGCAGGCAGAAGCAATTAGGGGGAATCAGGCTGGCAGGCGAGCAGTTGGGAGCCAGTAGCCCTGGATTGTGACAGGGATGTTCAACTGCCCAGTGGGATTGGGTATAAATGGGCAGTCAGACATCCTTTGAGGGGTACCCAGATTGGAGAGGGTGTATTCTCAGCTGAGGGACATCTCCTCCCTCCCCCCGCTGCCCCTGTGCATGAATTTCATGCACTGGGCCTCTAGTATGCTAATAATATGCTAAGGCCTCTCAACTCCTTGCTATGATGTGCACTGACCACCAGGGGGCAGACATACCGACCCATAGGTTAGCTTGCTGCTGGAATCTGGCTGATTGAGACTGAGATGGGCTGGACTTGCCCTGGAGCCCTCCCATAGTCCCTCTTTGGCTCGCCAACCTCCCGCATCTCTCCCCACCCCCAATTGTGCACCAGTGGGGTCCCTCTACCTGGTCTGTGCCCTCTCACAATCTGGGACCTCTTGGGGGATGTTGGAGAGCTGGTTTTAGCCCAATCCTGCAGGCCAGGCTGAGAGACCCCACTGGTGCATGAATTTGTCCACTGATTTTTAAAATAAGTGAATACTATTTAAGAGATAAGACAGAGTGATTCAGGAGACTATGCTTTTCATCACCATTTATAATTTTTTTAATGATCAGAAATGAATTGATCACTATTGTCTATTTCCATTAGACTTGTTGCAAACAACTGTTGCATTTTACTTTATAGTTTACCTACAGCCTTAAGTGATACTATTTAATATTCTGTTTAAAAAAATAGAAAATAATGATATTAATAAGATGAATATAAAAGTGTGAATTCCCAATATCTGGTGTCACTGGGTGTTATATATATCCTTTCAGTTTTATAACTTACTTGCATGATTATGCATTATCAAATATACCTGGATATCACCAGTTAAAATGAGAGCATATGATTTTACCATATAAAATAGTGATCATGTTACTAGCATGTCTTGCTGGACATTTGCGTTCTTTTCGATTTTTCAAAATTATAATGAAAATGCTTCTAGCTAAATCTTTGTACTCAATCAAGTTTATTAAAGTAACTTCTTTGAGGTAAAATTGATGATTCATAGAGTTGACTTTTTTTGTTATTAATCCTCACCCAAGGACATGTTTTTGATTGATTCAGAAAAAGAGGAAGAGGAAGAGAGAAAGAGAGAAACATCTATCATCTATAAGTTGCCTCCACATGTACCCAGACCAGCAATTGAGTCTACATTTCAGTGCAAGGGATGATGCTCCAATCCACTGACCCACACTGACCAGGTTAGAGCTGACATTCTTTTGATGAATTTGCTGTAATTATAAGATTGCCCTAGAAAAGGATGTATTCTCCCAATTCTAGAGTTCTTGGAATCACTGGATAGTATTAATTTTAATACGTACCCACATACACACACACACACACACACACACACACACACGTATATTTTTGGTAAAAATAAAAGGTGATTTTCTTTCCTTTGGGGCAAGAAGCCATTATCTTTTCCTTTTTTTCTTTATTTTTTTTTGTAAACTTTGTCTATGACGTACTATGTCATCATTTTTTTGAGAAGTTAAACACAGGGATATACAGAGAATGACACAACAATAGCAGATACACTACCTAGAATCAATGAAGAATAACATTCAATTTAATTTATTTATTATTACTTTAGATTCTTAGTTAAAAATAGAATATCTATAATAATACAAGTGTAATATGCTAATTAGACCGGACGTTCTTCTGGACAAAGCCAGGGCTGCAGCCAAGGGATCGAGGAAGCTGCTGCAGCTACAAGGGAGGGATCCAGGCAAACTTCTGTAGCTGCAAAGGCCTACTCTTGCACGAATTTCATGCATCAGGCCTCTAGTAAAACTATAATAAAATTGAACTATCCTTGGCTTCTTCACTTATCCACTTACCTATTTCCTTCCCATAGGCATCTAACTATCATAATATATTGGTACATTTTTAATTCATTTATTTGTTTAATTTAAATTAAGATGAACTGTAAGCCATAAAAATCTTAAAGTAAATGTGGCTTAAACAATATAGAAGTTGATTCCTGTGTAAAAGTCCAGATAAGTAATCCAGATTTGGCATGGCTCTTCACATGGTCAGGGACCTGGGCTTTTTTTAGCTTGTTGGTTTAGAGTGGGTGGACTTGATCTCATAATTCAAGGTAGTGTTATCCTCACTATTGGAAGGACAGAAAAAGGGGTTAAAATACATTAGTGTTAATAATTATCTGTTACAATTAAAATAATTATTACTTATTTTAATAATAATTAAATTATTCATTAATTAACAGCAAAAATGCATTCAATTGTCCCCTTGTACAAAGAGGATTATAAGGAACATTCTTCTACATATCTCCTACTCCACATGGGTCATCTTCTCTGACTTATAAATGGAATTTATAAGAAATGGAATTTCTGGGTCTTAGGAGATGACTATCGGTATAGGTAACTACACTAGATATTACAAAATTCTCCCCTTTATCTGGGTGCTTTTAGCTTCAAACAACAAACAATGGAGTTCAAAGTGGCTTAAATAAAGAAATTTATTACCTCACAAACAAGAAGTCCAGAGGTAGGGCTGCTCTAGGTTCATTTAATACATTGATTCAATGGCTTGCTCTCCTCATGGTTACAAGGAATCATGTGCAGTCAAAACAATGATCAGTTTTTTAGAAACTTCTCCTACCTGGCTTTCTTTTGTATCTTATTGATTAAAATGGAATGACAACTCCTGTATTGATTACTGTATTGATTACTTATAAGGTTAAACAAGATAGTGATGACTAACTGAGGACAAGGCCAGTTGCCCTTAAAGAATGTTATCAAAAGAAAGGGGACCCCTGAGCAAAATATGCTATTAGGAAGGAGGAAGATGGAATAGGCAATTGTCAGCTTTTGCCATATTTCTAAAATAGTTGCAACATTCCCTTCAGTAGTCCTTACTTTTCAGGGCTTTTGTTTGTTTTTGCCAATCTGGTGAGCATGAAACAGTTGGTATTCTAGTTGTATTCTTGGTATTTTCCTGCTCTTGGTGGGTTACACAACTTTTCAGACATTTTATAGGTCCTTTGGGTTTTCTTTTCTGTGAAATGCCTTATTTATGTTCTTTGTCTTGTACTCCATTGAGTTATTTGTATTTTTCTAATTGATTTGTAGCAGTTTTAAAAATTATATTCTGAATAATAATTATTTTTCTGTGATGTTGTATTGGAAGTGGTGGTTTGTAATGAAATGTGGGACTCCCGCAGAGGCTCTGTAACCTCAGAAGTATTTTTATGATGATAGTTAGATGTTATTTGTCTTTTTCATTCTTGTTCTTTCATACATGTGGAGTCTTATAGAAGCTCTATAACCTGTAGTATCGTAGGAAATTGAAAATGCCAAAGTAAAAATGGCAGCCTAGTTCTCTTCCCTTACTTCAGATATTAAAATGATTTTCAGAAATGTAAAACAATGCTGCTCTTCTGAATAAAGGTTTTGGTTATTTGTAAAATAGCCCCCCCCCAATAAATATGCTTTTTATTTAAAGTGACACTGGGTTTATTGTTATTTTTAAATGAATTTATACATTTTTAAATCTTTCCTATTTGAATTTCTAGTCCAGTTATATTAAAATTGAGAAATGTAACTCTTATTACTATAATAAAAATTTAAATGAAAGGATTAACAATTTTTACAATGTATTTAGATATTTTATATTCAATTCATATAACCCTTCTGCGTAAAATTTCTTTAGTCAAAGATGAAAATCTACTATAGTCCTCTTTCAGTTTGGTCATAATGTTTAGTGACTCTCACCTCTACAATAAAAGAAAAGAAAGGTGATTCTATTCTTAAATATTTCTCTATTCTTAAATAAAACCCTTAAGTATAGGGTTCCCTAGGAAAACCTCAGTCACCAAATATTGCCCTTAAAACCATGAAATGTGGTTTTCATTGCCTTATCCTTAGAAATGTGGGTTGCAAACAGCTGCTGCTGACTTTTACTGCTGGTGAACTTGGACAGAAAGCAATTTCTATTCATCCATCAGGTCAGGCAGTCATGCAGTAAATATGTGAGTACATTTGATATTGACAAGATTCATGCAAATGAACTTGAAAATAAGGCAGTACTTTCAAGATTTTGTCCCTCCAAAACTTTGGATCTGCCCCTCATCTCACACAAAGCTCCCTCTTTGACTTAAATCTGTCTCATTCTGATAGATGCCAGGCATAGTTTTTGAAATATTCAACTCATCTTTGCAAATATGTTTCTTCCCTTCAAATGGGAAAGTTTTTCATTGTTAAAGGGAAAGGCCATTTCCCTTTTTCATCGTTTTGAGGTGAAAGCGGAGTGAAATATGATGTGAAGGATCTGCTTCAAAGAGGAACAACGTGACTATCTAGTTTGCTCTTCAGTGGCAGGTGTTGTTCATACATAGGAAATAGTAAAGTACTCGGGAGTAAACCATCCCTGTGGGGACTTAAAAGAGTTAATGCAACTTCTCAAGTAAATTCATTTACTTGTGGGGGACAGTTTACAAGATGGTAGATTTTAGGCTAAATAGGATTTTCCTTTCTTGAGCACGTACTAGGTTCCAATTCCTATCCTAAGCACTGTGTACTTACTGATATCAACTTGTTCAGTTCTCTGGACAACTCTACGAGGTAGTGAATACCATTATCTCCTTTTACAGCCTAGGACAAAGTGGTTAAAAACTTGCTGAAGGTAATACATTACTACAATCTGCCTTCATGCCCAGGCTCTAGAACCCAAGTTTTTACCCACTGTTCTTTATTGCCTTGCAGATGAGTGTGTTTTTTTAAGTTATAGTGCTTGGGAATTTTGTGTTAGGTGATTTTCTTTATCAGCAGTGCTTGGAAATATTTATGTTATCAAGTGAAGATAAGTAGGTATCTGCAGGAGATCCTTTCAAAGGTCACTTGCAAACACCAAAGGCACAGCAGATTTCAGAAAGGAAGGTGAGGCAATAAATTATGACACTTCAGGCTTGCTGTGCAATATTCTTTGTATCTGAAAGTCAAGGCTAATGTGTTGGGAATCTAGGAGATAGTTTCAGGCCCTGCACTGCTATTAGTAACAAGAACTTTGGTGAGTCACTCATCTCTCCTGGAGATATTAAAAGCTACCCCCACCAGCCTCAAGCAGTTTTTGGAAAGAGCAAACGAGTTATTGTGGTTATCAGACCCAGTTGCAAGCTATAAAGTCCTCATTTACTCTTAGTCATTGCTATAATCAGGCCTCATTTCTTTTAGAAAAGCCTTTCAGAAACACCTCTTTTTAGAAAATCACATTCTGTAATTGTCCCTGCATTTGATACAAGGTAGGTCAAGTGTTTAGTGTGGTGTTTGGATTATGGTCACACTCAATAGATTCTAATAAGGGTTATTTAATTTCGAACAGACATCTTTGATTTCAGAGAGGCAATAAAAGGAAAATATCCCCTGGGCAGGACAGAAGTTGTTGAACTAAGATCTGAAAAATGGGGCTTCCTAGACTTTCCTAGTGGCCAGGGACTGTAGTGATACAGAGGAGATTTGGGAAATTGAATTCACCTTTTCAGTTTTCAGTAATAATAACTCCTCACATTTATACTGTCTGTGTAGTCATGTGCCACCGATGGTCTGTTCATGGGAGCTCTCTGAGCTCTGTGAAGTATCCTAGGTCTCATCCAGGTTTGATGAGCTGGGTGGAGTGTATGATCACAGACTCCAGAAAGGAGTATCTGTCATCCCTAAACTGTCCTGTAAAGTTTTTGAGATACTTTCGATTCCACTTAATCAGAGCCTCACTGCAGCCCTCTACATTTGTCAGTATCCCCATAAAACGAGGAAACCGAGACTAGGGCCTCTTTCTCCTGTATCTGCATTTCTTGCGTTAGAGTGTGCTGCCATAGCTTTCAACACACCTGCCCCGGCCTCAGCCTCTGTTCTGAAATCTAGCATGGATCTGGACATAGAATAGATGATCCATGTCTTTTTGCAGAATTAAATTTAATGAATTAAAACTTTACTCCTAGCTGAATGATTGCTACTTAAGGATAAAACCTCAAACCTCAAAAATGAAAGTTAGCACTTCCCTCATGCTTTCTAAATACCAGACTTCTGTTTCTGGTAAGCATGTCATTCCAGTACGTGGAAAGTGGTGATTTAACTCCTCCTACGTGACTCTTTGACCATTTTTATCAAAATGATCTTCAGACTAGGTTCTCTAGAAACCCCAAGGGCTATGAGCTGGATGCCAAAAAGAAGAGCTAGTGGCCATGGGGGAAAGGGAGAAAAAAGGCTCAATAGTTAAGAATAGGTGCTTCTTTCCTCCACATCTTTCTGACACCAGGCTTACATTTGGTCCACAACTCATCTTAACCTTGTATTGTCTTTGTGTGTACCCAGCACAAGTTTATTTTCAAGATTGCATTTATTGACATCTCTGGTTTATCTGCACATTTTATTTCCTTTTCTGGCTGATAATAAAGGTCATATTTATAACTTCAGTATTGATAATTTGTGCAGTAGGCTCAGTTGTCCACTTCTGTAATGTCCAATAGATTCATTTCCAGGAAACAAAATACTAAGATTTTATTCTGTAGTATCTGAGTTTTTACAGATCTGAATATTGTCTTTTGGTTTATAGAAATATATGAGTAATAATAATAAATTACTACATGCTGCTCACTGTCATAAAATTTAACTTTTAAAGTGGACAATTTAGTGGCCTTTAGTACATTTACAATGTTCTTCAACCAATCCCTGTATCCAGTGCCAAAACATTTCATCACCTCAAAAGGAAACTCATACCCAGTAAACAGTTACTCTACAATTTTTCCTATCTCTTCCAGCTTTTGGCAACCACCAATCTGCTTTCTGTTTCTGTGGATTTGCTAATCTGGATATTTCACATAAATAGGATTATATATTTTGTGTCTGGCTTCTTTCATTTAACATAATGTTTCTGAGATTTTTTGATAACATCAATCAGTCCCTCATTTTTTTTTTATGGCTAAAGACTATTCCATTGAACATATATACCAAAATTTGTTAATTCATTCATCTGTTGTTGGATATTTGGGTAGTTTCAATTTTTTTACAATTAAGAATAAGCTTCTATAAACTTTCATATACAAGAGTCTAGGTGGATATGTTTTCATTTCTCTTGGGTGGAGATGCTAGCAGTGGCATTGCTGGGTCTTTGCAATTCCATGTGTAACTGAGGTGCCACAGTTGTACCAGTTTACAGTCCCACAGCAATGTGTGAGGGCTCCAATTTCTTTAACCCTTTTTTAATACTTGTTATTTTACATTCTTGATTATACCCATCCTAATGTGTGTGAAAGGGTATCTCTTAGTGGTTTTGATTTGCATTTCTCTAATGACTACTGATGTGGAGGCTCTTTACATGTTTGCCATTTGTATATTTTTGGAAATAGAAATGTCTCCTCAAGTCCTCTGTCCATTTTTTTGATTGTTTGATTTTTCATTCTTGAGTTACAAGTTTTTTAAAAAATATATTCTGGATATTAAACCCTTAAGAATGTATGATTTGTAAATATTTTATTCCATTCTGTGAGTTGTTTTTTCACTCTCTTGACAGTATCCTTTGATACACAAAGGTTTTAAAGAAATCCTATTGACCTATTTCTTTTTCATTGCTTGTGCTTTTGTGTTATAGCTAATGCCAAATCCAAGATGATGAAGATATATTCTTATGGTTTCTTCTAAGAGTTTTTTGGTTTTAGCTCTTATATTTAGGTTACTTATTAATTTCAAATTAAAGTTTATACATGGAATGGATAGAATCCAACTTCATTCTTTTGCATATGGTTATCCAGTTGTCCCAGTATCATTTGTTGAAGATATTATTCTTTCCACATTAAATAGTCTTAGAATCCTTGTTGAAATTCAGTTGACTATATATGTTTGGGTTTAATTCTGGACTGCTAATTCTATTCTATTGATTTGCATATCTATTATATGCCAATAACATACTAATTAGATTACCGTTTTGATATTGAGAGGTATGAGTCCTGCGGTTTTGTTTTTTCTTTTTTAATATTGTTTTAGCTGTTCCAGGCCTCTTATAATTCCATATGAATTAAAAAATTATTTTTTCTAATTATGAAAAAAAGCTATTGAAAGTTAGACAGAGATTGCATTGGATTTCTAGATCTCTTTAGATAATATTGCAATTTCATAATATTGTGACTTTCAATCCATGAACAATATACCTTTCTATTTATTTAGTCTTCTTTTATTTCTTTAATAATATTTTATGGTTTACATTATATAAATCTTTCATTGCTATCATTACATTTGCTTCTAGGTGTTTTAATATTTTGAATGCTATTATAAAAGAACTACAGGCCCAGTGCACAAAATTTGTACACTGGGGGCAGCGGTGGGGGAGGGAGGTTGTCCCTCAGCACAGCCTGCCCCCTCTCCAATCTGGAACCCCTTGGGGGTTGTCCAACTGTTGGTTTAGTTGGACATCTGGCAATTGGACATCCCTCTCACAATCTAGGACTGCTGGCTCCTAACCACTCACCTTCCTGACTGCCTACCTCTTTGCCTCTAACTCCTTCTGCCTGCCAGCCTGATCACCCCCTAACCACTCCTCTGCCAGCCTAATTGATGCCTAACTGCCCCCCTGCTCATCTGATTGCCCCCAACTGCCCTCTCCTGCCAGCCTGGTCATCTCCAACTGCCCTCCCCTGATAGTCTGATGGCACCCAACTGCCCTCCCCTGCTGGCCATCTTTTGGCAGCCATCTTGTGGTGGCCATCTTGTGACAACTTGGAAGTGGCCATCTTGTGATGATGTGGGGGTAGCCATATCATGATGATATGTATGGGGCAGCCATCTTGTGATGATGTGAGGGTACGAGGACTACTGAGGCTTTTATTAGTATAGATTTGATTTCCTATGCCTTCTTTGACATGTGTATTGCTGATATCAATAAACACATGTGATTTTTATATTAATTTGTTGAATTCAGTTATCTCTAGTAATTTTTTTGTAGATTATTTGGGATTTTCTACTAGTATATATGTAATATTATGTCACAAATAGTGATAGTTTTAGATAGTTTTACTGCTTTTTATTCAGTTCATATGAATTTTATTTATTTTTCTTAAATTTTTCTGGCTAGAACTTGTAGTAGAAGGTTGAAAGCATTGGTGATCCTTGCTGTAAGTTTTGGAAAATTTATTTTTATAATTTTGGAAAAGTTCCTTTTATTCTCTAGTTTTCTGATGTTTTTTCTTTAGTTCAAAAGAGTCTGATTTTGTCAAATGTTTTTTCTGCATCAATTGAGGTGATCATGTGGTGTTTTCCCCCTCCCTACTATTAATGTGGTACATTGCGTTGATTGATTGCCTTTTGTCAAACCACCCATGCATTCCTGGGATAATCCCACTTGATCATGACTATTATCCTCTTAATATACTGTTAGTCTTGTTTGCTAGTATTTTATTGAGCATTTTTTAATTTTTACATTCATAGTCATAAGTGATATTAGTTTATAGTTCTTATTTTGTCTAGTGTTCTATTCTGTCTTTGGTTCAGAGTATGCTTAGCCTTGCACAGCAAGTTAGAAAGTCTTTCCTCTTCTATTTCTTGAAGGAGGTTGGGAAGGATTGGTGTTAATTTATCTTTAAATATTTGGTAGAATTCAGCAATAAAGCTATATGGTCTTAGGACTTCCTTTGTTGAAAAGATTTTCATTACTGGTTCAATCTCTCATTATAGGTCTGTTGAGATTTTCTATTTATTCTTTTGTCAGTTTTGGTAGTTTGCATGATTTTAGAAAATGTCTGTTTCTTCAGGTTATCTAATTTTTTGGTGCACAATTTTCATAGTATTCTTTCAAAACCTTTTAGTTTCACTAGGGTTGGTTCCCACTCTTATTTCTATTTTCATTTATTTGTCTTTTTCTCAGTTTAAAGGTTTGTCAATATTATTGATGTTTCCAAAGAACTAAATTTTAGTTTCATTGACTCCTGGTTTTTCTTTATTCTCTATTTCATTTACCTATGTAATCTTTTTATTTCCTCCATTCTGCTAGATCTGGGTTTAGTTTACTGTTCTTTTTCTAGTTTCTTAACTTATAAAGTTAGGTTATTGATTTGAGATTTTCCATTATAACTTTCACTCTGAACATTGCTCTCACTGCATCCAAAATATTTTCATATGTTGTATTTTCATTTTCATTTGTCTCAAGTTATTGTCTAATGTTTCCTTTTTTTACTATGGGTTGGTTAAGAGTATAGTTGTTTAATTTTCAGTTATTTGTGAATTTTCCAGCTTTTCCTCTGTTCTTTTTAGCTTCATTTCATTCTAATTGGAAAAGATACTTGGTATATTTCAATCTTTATAAATTATTAAGGTATTTTTTGGACCAAGAGGGTATGTTTTAGAGACTTTTTCATGTTCACTTGAGAAGACTTTTTTTTTTTTTGCTGGTAGAATGTTCAATATGTCTGTTAGGTATGGTTTGATTATAGTGTTGTTCAAGGCCTCTTCTTAACTGGTCTTATGTGTAAATATTTCTTTTATTGTTGAATGTGGGGTATTGAAATCTCCAATATTACTATAGAACTGTTTACTTCTTTCTTCAATTCTGTCAATATTTGCTTCATGTATTTTGAGTCTCTGTTGCTAGATACATATATGTTTATAATCTTAAATTCTGGATGTATTCATCATTTTACCTATTCATCTAACAACCATCCATTCATTGTCTATCTATTTGTCTTTTGACACTTGTAATAATTTTTATTAAATTATATTTTGTTTAAGGAAGAGTACAATCAAAATCCTAAACTCATAACAACCTAGTTTGAATTGATTATATTTTTCCCCAGAAACTTTCCCTTTTAACCTATCTGTATCTTTGGATCTAAAGTGAGTCTCTTGTCATAGCATATAGTTGTAGCATGGTTAGTATTTGTAAATCTATTCTGCCAATCTCTGACTTTGTTTTTTTTTAAATATAGTATGACAATTTTTGACTTTTGACTGGTGAGTTAATTTATTTACATTTATAGTAATTACTGATAGGAAAGAGCTTCCTTCTGCCATTTTGGTATTTGTTTTCTATGCCTAGTGCTTTTTTTGTTTAAGTGGTTACCATGAGGATTACAATCAAAATCCTAAACTCTTAACAACCTAGTTTGAATTAATATCAATTTAGGATCAATAGTATATAGAAAAACTGCCCCTATATAGCCCCCCCTCCCTGCTTATGTTATTATTGTCATCACAGATTACAGCTTTTTACATTGTGTATCCATTAACCTGGGTAATTATTGCTTTATGCACTTATATTTTAAATCCTGTCCTATATAATAAAGAGGTAATATCTAAATTAACCCTCACAAGATGGCTACCTATGACCAGGCTGGCAAGTGGGTTAGTGAGAGATGACCAAACGACTGAATAGCAGGCTGTGTGGGGTGACCAGGCTGGTAGGGGGACCATGAGGGGCGACCAGGCCAGCAGGGGGGGCAGTCAGGGGGCAACCAGGCCAGCAAGGGGGCAGTTGGGTACAACCATGACAGCAGGGGCAGGCAGGGTAAACCAGGCCAGAAAAGGGGAAAGTTGGGGGGACTAGGATAGCAGGGGGGCAGTAAGAGGTGACCAGGCCAGCAGGGGTGGAGTTAGGTGCAACCAGGCCAGTTGGGGGGCATGTAGTTGAGGGCAACTGGACTAACAGTGGGTGGGGGGCAGTTAAGGGTGACAAGGCCAGGGGAGGGGCCAGTTAGAGGCAATCAGGCTGGCAGGGACAGGGAGGGAGTTAGGGGCAACCAGGCAGGCAGGCAGGTGAACAATTAGGAGCCAGTGGTCCAGGATTGTGAGAGGGATGTCTGACTGCCGGTTTAGGTCCGATCCCATGCACAAATTTTATGCACGGGGCCTCCAGTTGTAAATAAAAAGAGGAATTGCAAACCAAGCATACAATAATGTTGGCTTTTTAGTTTACTATGTGGTTACTTTTTTTTTTTTTAACAAGAGTTCTGTATTTCTTTGCATCATTTTAAGTTGCTCTCCAGTGTACTGTCATTTTAGTCTAAAGGACTCTCACTTTAGCATTTCTTATAACGGCAGTTCAACTAAGCATTCATTTTTCTGAGACTGACTTAACTTCTCATTTTTGAAGAATAATTTTGCCAGATATGACTATTGATCAATAGTTTTATTGCAATTTAAACTATTTTAGCACTCTTAGAGCCTCCATGATTTCTGATTTGAAATCAAGTGTTAATCATATTGAAGATCTTTTGTATGAGTGGTGAGTTGCTTTTCTTTTGCTGTTTTCCAGATTCTTTTTACCCTTGGGTTTTTATTACAATGTGGTTCTGTGTGTATCTTTCCCCTTACCATTCTTGGAATCCTCTGAGTTTCATGAATATGTACACTCATGTATTTTATTAAACTTGGAAAATATTTGGCCATTATCTCTACAAATATTCTTCCTGCCTCTTTCTTTCTTTCCTCTTCACCTGAGGTTACTATTACATGTGTATTGGTATGCTTCATTGTGTCCCAAAGTTCTCTTAGACTCTGTTCATTTATCTCCACAATCACTGATTATTTCTTCAGCCTGCTCAAAACTTCAATTGAAACTTCTAGTGAGTTTTTAATTTTAGTTATTGAATCTTTCATTTCCAGAATTTCTGCTTGGTTCCTTTTTATAATTTTAATATTTTTCTTGATAGACTATTTGTTTATATATCACACTTATGGTTTCCATTAGCCCTTTGATTTAATAAGGCAATTGATTTAAAGCCTTTGACTAATAAGTTCAATGTCTGTGCTTCCTCAGGGATAGTTTCTATTTATTTCTTCTGTTAATGGATCATAGTTTTTTGTTTCATACATGCTTCATAGTTTTTTCTTGAAAACTGGCAGTTTTAATATTATAATATGGTAAGTCTGAAAACCAGATCTCCCCCCACCCTTTTTTTTTGCTTGCTCTAAGCTGTAACTATTTGTTTAGTGACTTTTTATTTAATTTCGTTAAGTCTGTATTCTTTGTCACATGTGGTCTCTGAGGGTCTGCATTCTTTTAATTTACATTCAGTTAGTTTCTTGACAGAGATTAACTTGAATACTAAGTAGCACAAAAAAAAAAACACAAACAAAAATGAGAGATAGAGAACGAACAATGAAGAAAAAGAAACAAAGAATGGAAAGAATAAGAAAATAGAAAAAGATATTCCCTAACTATTAGTACTTCTAGTCCTTGTAGATTGTTTTTTTGCTGGGACACACCTTCAATACTTTGCCAAGCTGTTTTCCATTTCTCGGTCAACCTAAACATGTTGCTTGCACAGAACATACAGTTGAAAACATCACAAAATGTTTCTGCTATTTTAAAGTTTCTTTTGTTTTGATTCAGTGTTTGCTTGGTTGTTAATAAACCTCAGTTTGGCCCTGGCCAGTTGTGGCTAAGATGGTAGGAGCGTTGTCCTATACACCGAAAGATTGCATATTTGTTTCACAGTTGGGGTGAGTGCTGGAGGCAACCGATGGATGTTTCTCTTTTTCTCTCTCTGAAAATTAGTGAAGAGAGAAAATAGAAAAATAACCTCCGAGTGTTTCCCAGAGTTCCGCCATAGTTGATTCTGACAGCTTTGCTTGTTTTCCTGATGTCTCTGTGGGCGCAGGGGCTCCTGGAGCTGTCTATGACATGTTTACTGTTAGCATTTGCGGTTTACTTTGGGGACTTAGTTATCACATGATAAGATATGTGCTATTTCTTAAATACAATGAAGAGATATGTATATAAGGTCTTATTTCCTATTTACTCTTTTTTACTTTAACAAATGATTTATTGACTGATTTTAGAGAGAGAGAGGAAGGGGCAGAGAAGAGAGAGAAAGACAGAGAGACTTGTTGTTTCACTTATGCATTCATTGTTTGCTTCTTGTATATACTCAAACCAGAGATCCAACTGAAACCTTGGCATATTGGGACAATGCTCTAACTAACCGAGCTACCTGGCCTGGGTCTCATATATTTGTTTTAGAGTATAGGAACTCTAGGTCTTTTCTGTACTTCACTAAATCCAACACCCTCATTTAAAAAGTATCTAAAATATAGTTGATAAATGCATACTGGGGAAATACACTCAATTTTTATCTACACACAGTTTTAGATGAAATTTTTGTACAACTTAAAAATATTTGGCTGGTGAAAATAAATGTGACTAGTAGGCTAAGGCAATATTTATTTTTAACAGAATGAAATATAAAGTCTTGTGAAGTTAAAACCAACTGTTTTATTGGTTGAGTTTTTTCAGTGAGAAATAATTACCATAGAGATAAATGGAAATTAATTTTTCTTAACTATTTTGAAATGCTATTTTAAACTTTAATATTAGACTGCTATTAATATTTTACAAACTAATGTTGTTAAGAATAATTTGGAGGAAAGTGTTAATGTATAAGTTGTAATTAAATTCTCATGTCATATAGACTATTTTAATTATTAGAAAACAATGTCAATTGGAGAAAAATTATATCCACATTGAAGAATAATAAAAAAAACTTAAGTTAAATAAACATATAGGTACTTTTTGGTGAAATTTCATTCTGGATTGTGCCAGTAGTGAAACTGAAAGGAGTTTAAGGGCAAAGTTTTGTTTCATAGGATTTGAGAAGACAGTGAATATTTGAGATAAAATATTTCCTTTATCCAAAATCCTCTCTCTCTTTTTTTTTTAAGAGAGGAAAAAAATGTACATAGACTCTTTGTGTCGCATGAGAGGAAGTGAAGCACAAAAGGCCATCTAGAGGATGAAATTCCTATAGGAGTTTTCTCAACCACTTAAATCAAAGGGTTAGAATTTGGATTTAATTAAATTTGCAAGGCTGGGGTAGGGGGCAAGACAATAGCCTGTTTAAGGGCCAGAGTGCCAGCTTTAGCTTTAACTTTGAATTTCTTGGCCCCAATCCATTGGTGTCACTACCTTAGTGTTATTTAAATGCAGGATTTTCAATTTAATTTCCTTTCAAGGGAGACATAAAACTGCAGTTTCTTTTTCCTAAGAAACTACTGAAGAATGTTCCTGTGCTTTATTAGGTAAACAATTGCATTTTTAGTAGAGAAATGCAACCAATGTAGCATGTTATAGTGTAAATGTGCAGGTAAAGATCCTAAAAATTAAACCCTTCTTAGTTATTAATATGTATTTATTAATTAATTTATATGCATTTTGAATTCAGGGGTAATTAGTAAATATAAAAAAGATTTGCTTAGAATCCTAAAATTTAAATATGAAATTATTGAATTACTTCTCATGGGAAATATTTCCACTCCATGCTTTATATTAGTTATAACTTGTCCTCTAATAGTTTGTGATTTTGAGCAATTTATACTGACCTTATTTACCTTGAATACAGAATATTTTTAGGCTAATCTTCTTTTATGTAAGTTTTAAAAATAATAACTTTGATTATATTTTATCTTTAGCTATCTGAATATGCCTTTTTATTAGAGTAAGAAAAATGTTTTTTTCAAATTACTTCATTTTACATATTTGACTGGTGAGCAGTTACTCTATTGAGATGTTAAGAAATCAAGTGAAGTTATTAAGTAATGAAATAAAAAAAACTGTCATTATATACATGTTGTATCTGTGGTTATTATACATTTTCAAGAGGTCTTTGCCTGACTCCACTCCACTACTAACATTTACTCACAGGTTTCCTCAATCCTTCATGTTCTTCAGATTTATCTGGTCATCAAATCCTTTTAAATGACTTCCCTGACCTCCCTGTCTACATCAGCTCACCTGAACTCCTATATATTCTAATTACATGTCCTCTCCTCTATGGCCTTCATAAGAGTATGCAGTTTGACTTCTTTATAATAATTTGTCCATGCTCCTTATAATACAGGGAGCTTCATGGGGACAGACATGGTGTCTGGTTTTGCTCATCCTCATAATCTCTCAACTCTGCACAGGGCCTAGTACAGAGCCAGCTTCTAATGAGCACTTGCTATTGAATGATATAGATCACTGCACTCAACATTCTGTCCTATTTTATATGTCATGTTAACTTCAAATAATTCCACTAGAAAATAAAATTGCTTTTCATATGTACACAAAGTAAGTTCACTCTCCATAATAAATCAAGTTGCCTTTTTACTCATTATTCATTCATTTATTCATTTAAAGAATTTTGTTTTTTCCTATCACCATTTATCCCCTCTATTCCTTTCATTTCTACCTTCATTTCTTTTTTTATTCAACAATATTTAGTGAAGGCTCACTTTATTGGTTATTGTTTTGGTTTTCAATTGCTGTAAAACAAATTATCCCCAAACTACATAGCTAGAAACAATAGCTATTTTATTGTTTCTCACAGACTCTGTGATTCAGGAATTTGGATAGAAATCAGGGGTGAACTGTCTCTATTCCACACAATGTGTACTGGAGCTCCATCCTCTGAGATGGCTTCTTCACACTTACATGTCTAGCTTCCCAAGAAGGATGCCTGGAGCAGCTTTGCTGAGGTTGTAGGACTGTGGCTTGTTTCTCTTTGTCAGCTGGCTTTCTTTTTTTCTCCTCCATGAAGTTTCTCTGTGTGGCCTCTCCAGTTCGCCTGTCTTAGTGGTCATTCCAGCAGGGTTATTATTATTATTTTTTATGTGCACTCTTATTAGGTTGCAAAAGTGGAATCACCAAGTCATGTTCTAGTGAGTCTCAGGACAGTCCAATTTAAGCGGAAGGCACGGAACAATAGAATGAATGCCAGGAGGAGTGGTCATTTGGGGTTGATCAAATATTATCACAGCTTTTGTGATAGAAAGTAAAATAAGATTTGCTGTGAGCAAATTCATAGTCTACTGGGAAGAGAAAGATAAGGGAATTGATAATTCTGGAAGCAATCTATTATAGTTATTAAGCGTGAATGCTTTGGGCAGATCTGAGTTTGACTTTTGCCTCAACACTTACTTAGTGAGTACTTAGATATGTTACTTAGATGGGTTAGTTAGCGATCTCTCTGAGATCCCAGTCTGTTCAAATACTTATGTAATTCAGAGATATTATGTGGGAAAGAGAATATGATAAGTAATAGAGAATACATATTCTTTTTAAATACAAGGACTTGCATGAATATGCTGAAAGGGAAATCTCATATAGCTTCATTTTTTAATGGCAATGTATTCATTTTAAAATATAATAGAAAGATGGTTAAATTTTTCTATCCAAGTGGAAGATTTTAAAATATAATATACTCTTATTAACAACTGTACTAATGAGAAAATTAAAATGGAAGTCACAAATTTATATAATATAGCCAAAGCAATAAATAGAAGAAAATATATAATCTCAAGTGAATTTATTAAAAAACAAGAGTAGAAAAAATTGGCCAAGAAATAGAATAACATAAGCAAAAAAATGTAATAGAAGGGAACTGGACAAAAGTTAAAACGAAAAAAAATCAAACTGAGCCATTGATCAAAAGACCAGAGAAACTAACAAACTTTGGCAGATCTCATTTCTAAATAAACAAAACCACAAATTAAAAATGAGAAAGAGAACATGAATACAATTTCAGAGGTTAAGAAATTAGGAAATTTGGTTCAGGAGATTTAGAAACTTAAGCAGATCAAATAACAAACTTCCCACAACAAGGTTCTAACCTTTGATAACTATATATTTCACTTGTGTGAGTTCCTTTGCATTATTTTAATACCTTAAAAATAGAAACAGACACACAGAAGTGGTTCAGCATGTGCTACATAGTTTAGTCTGAGAGGAATAGTCTATGATAAGAAGTGGAATTTCAATCAGATTCTTGGCTCACCTCAAGTTTAGGATTTCAACAGAGCAAATACTCCACATCATTCTAGTTTTTCTGTCCAATCTCCTGATATTTCATCTTAATTCACTGGTTTGATACATTTTTTATTGATTTTTTTTTTAGAGAGAGGAAGGGAGAGGGGTAGAAAGTCAGAAACATCAATGAGAGAGAAACATCGATCAGCTGCCTCCTGCACTGGGGATGGGCCGCAGCCAAGGCACATGCCCTTGATTGGAATCGAACCTGGGACCTTTCAATCTGAAGTTCAACTTTCTATCCACTGAGCCAAACCAGTTTCAGCTGGTTTGATATATTTCATTTCTGCACACAATATCATCAAATTCAATATATACTAGCTTCTCAAAATTAGCAAAAATGGAAACAAAGCAAAAGAAATCCCATGTATAAGTGAAAGCTATTGATCATTCTTAATTAGAACATTAAAAAATGTTAGCAAATTATAACCAGAAGTGAATGTATTAAAATAATAATGCAGAATGGCTATGTGTGTTTTGAGACCAGTAACAAACAGTGACTGAAACATGAGAATGAAACGTGCTTTGGAGATCTATAGAAATGATAATAGAAAACCATCTGGGCCTTGTGTCTTTTTAGTAGCAGCGTTTTAGCAATTCTTGGTTAAAACTGGTCATATTTTAAAAGGTATTACATTGGTATCACTTAAATAATGTAATTACATTGTTGCATTGCTTTTCTGATTCAGTCCTTCCCAACATTACCCCCAGCTCTCAGCCCTCTCTGTCTCCCTGCCCCTTTATTTCTAATTTATGATGGCATACTTTCAGCCTTCTGATAATATATATCCATGTTTTTTGGAGGATTCCATGAGATATTTCTCTACACGTCTTCTCGTACTTTAAAAAGTTTTGAACCTAGAATTTATTTTCATCTAAACCATAGCCAGGCAGAAAGAGAAATGATCAAATATTTCATTGGTTCTGTTTGCTATATATTCTTTATTGGTCATGCCTGAATTTACTTTGGCTTTATAACTGTGTATCTCAGTGTGGTTTGTTTAGAAGCATGCTCTTTCCTGGAGGATGCTGTTCAAAATTCCTGTATAGTGATCCACACTTGTATTTTCATTTTTAAATCTTCAAATCTTTTGCCATTCCAAAGAATCTTTCAAACCTTCTAAAGACTCCTAATGTCTAAGGGGCACTTGGGAGAAAAATCGCTGGCACACCCTTTTGAATAGATATGTGGGTAAAGGGTAAGAAAATAAAGCAGCTTTCTAGAATCTTCAAACTTCCAAGTCAAACACACAAAGGAAATGTTTTTTTTTCTTTTCATTTCCATGTATTTATATATTCTGGTAAGACTTGTCATGTGTATTTGCATATATGTTTAATTTCTCTCCCATTTTTAAATATCAGCTGAAATTAATTTGAAATATGATACCTTCTTCTGGGTTCCTTAATACAAAATAGATTTTGTATTTACAAAAAAAAAGGCAGATGTGAATTATCTGTGTTATTTGTTTATGATTGTTTTAACATTTAGTTGCTTGGGTTCCCTTTGAGTATGCTTCCCTGTTTTAGAAAATACTTATGTTTAATATTTTTGTGTTGAGCCCCTTCCCCTGCATCTGTACACACTGAAGATTTTCTTTCCAGTGATTAGCATAGAAATAATCAGGCTTCAGTATAAATACCAATAAAGCAATGCCTCAGAACATGCCTTTTCATGGAAAAGGTTAATCTAGCCTATTATTGGCGTAACTAGAAAATCTTGAAAATAGAGGTTCACAGCTTTTATGTGAGGTGCTGCTTTAATTATTCAGTGAGAGAGCACACCGAAATACAAGAGATGCTCACATTCAGGAGGAGTAGCCACCACTTTGTGGTGTTGCACTAGCTCTACATTCACTTACATGCACATGTTTTTGTTTATTATAGACTTTGCTCAGAGAATAATCTGATACAAATACATATTATATGTGAATGTAGGCAGTTTTTACTTAATAGAGATTCAATGACTATTGGATCGTGAGAATGTCCCTGTGTTTAAAAAACTCATCATTTTATTATTTTGGTTGCTTTGTAGTTGGAGCAGCAATCTGCAGATGAAATTATTTCCTTGCCATTGTGTAGACCAGAAAGTGGTGTAATGTATTGCATTACATCTAAAAATTGTTGGAAGGAATATTATATTATTGAATGGTCAATGCTAATTGTACTTTTATTTCCAACTTTCATAAAGTTTACTGAATTGATTTCTTTGCACTTTTCACCACACCTGACAAAGGAATATTCTAAAAATTATAACAGATCAAAAATTTTAACTGGTTTTCTTATCACAGAAAGCTCCAGCACAATTGACCTGCTGACCTTAATTCCCAGGAAACTGTCACATTACTTCTTTACTCCTTTGTCTAACTTCACAATGTGGCCTGAAATACTGCATCGCTTTAAAGTTTCTCAGCATTGTAAGGTCAAGCTGTAGTCACCATAGTTACAGTTTAGATCTGAGGGTCAGAGGTCAAATAGATTAATGATGTCAGACACATCTTTAAATGGTTCTAACACTACTTTTCCATGCAATAAACAGCTGGGCATATTTAATATGACAAAGCATTCTTCAGTCTTGCTAATATGATCTTTGGCGACATCTGATAGACATTTTCTGTAAGAACCTGCAATATGGGGCTGCAGAGTTGGCAATAATAATTGAATTAGATTTTATATTATCAGGAGAAGGTTGAAAATAAAATATTAAATAGTTTGGAGTACACAGTTCTATGTATTTTATGTTTTATCTGTTCATCTATATACTTAGCTGTCAATAATCTAATTGATAATCTATTTGTTTATAAAGTTAGATATCCTTACTTTCCTATTCATTTGTCGTTAAGCATGAAAATGGATACACACAAGTTATCTGATCAGGAATATATGCTGTTTGTGTGCAAATAAGTTGTGATATCTTTACTCCTGATTTGGAAAGTATGCATTTAAAACAGTTACATATATTTAGAAAAGTGTTTTTTCAGAAAGTCTCACATTAGAGATTGGGTAAAATCTCATTTGTATTTTATATCCAAACATTTTATTTATGGCCTCAGAACTTCTATTTACAGATCTTGGGGTTTTATATTCCTTTGGAGGGGGAGGGTTCCTAAAAGGAAATTGTTTCCTCCATTGTGATTCAGAATAGAAGAGAAAAAATAGTTTAAAATACTACAAATTTTGAATAAAAAAATCATAGACAGATGATGTAAATATTAAGTGAGATGAGATTAAAATTATTAACATATATTTAAGTGAATAAAAATGTCACCAGATTGTAACTGACACTTGTGAATTATAGTATAGAATACCTTTAAAAAAAACAACAACAACCTTCAAACAGTATGGAATTTTGCAGCCAATAAACAGAAATATTTTTAAACAATAGGCTTAGGTTAAATTAAACATTAAAGAATGCCCTGTTTCAGAAGGTTTTGTTTCCAACGTGTATTTTGTGCAGCTGTAAGATTTTAAGCTTGCTGAAGCATTTGCTCCTGATCACATGCTATAAAGGTAGACAAAAGGGAGAGCTTGGAGGCTTGGCAGCTGGGAGGTGTTAATATGGAATTTAATAGCAAAAAGAAGGGGGATGGGGCTTTCTAGGTGAAATGGAGATTGGCAGCTGGGAGGAGGAAATAAGTCTTGGGGTCTCAGAAGAGCTTCTAGTTCAGTTTGGGAGTTTCAAATGACAAGCTAGCTTTCATGTGAATGAATGGATTGTCTCCTGTTTTGCTTTCAATTCAATGGGAATAGTTTCCTTGTAGATATCGTGGAAACCAACTACTCAGCAAAGACATTAATTGCTGACTTGTTTGGCAGCACTTAGGGACATTGGTTCAACAAACTGATGGAGTATTGTGTTTGGTCATTATACCAAGAGAATGGCAAATCAATATTTAACTACTTTTTGAAGAAGCCACACTATTGTTACACTGTTTTGTATAAAACTGTTTATTTATGCACATGGCAAGTGTCCTGAAAGGCAAGAAAAATCGTTTATTGTTAATGTAGAAAACTTCTCAAGTCAAATAAAATATCTGGTTTTGACTTTGAGAATCTGAAATACCATTCTATTTTGAAATATTCTATTTAGAAATACTATTCTTTTGACTTTCAGAATCTGAAATACTATTCTATTTCTGTGTAAATGATGTGTGCCTTGCCTTTAGATTTCTTGTTCCTGCTACTCATATTACTAAAATCTTTTACCAGCCAGTAATACTATTTTAGCATTTATTAGAAACTTAAGGAATTTCAGGTATTACATTTTATTTGTTTCCTGTTCTTAAACTCATTTCTTGTCCTCTTTCTATGTCTTTTTATTTCAATGTTGTGAGTTCACACATTTACACTCTTCCTAGCATCCTGGCCAGAACTGTACATGTTTTGCTTCTGTAGTAGTTTAGCAGCAGTTACCATTCTTGGGTGGACATTCAAATGACCAAGCATACGAAATGCCCCAGGCCACCCAAGACCCCCTGAAATAGTACAGTGGAAGGAATGCATGGAGCCAGATCCCCTGAACTGCCTTTGCCATTTTATTATCTGTGTGATGTTGGGCAAATTAATTAACCTCTCTGGGTGTTAATAATAAGAAAGAAGACAGTAATTCTTAACCAGCAGGGTTTTGTGAAGACTATACAATATTGGTATAACATCTCGCTTAGTCCCAGTATATAGAAGACATTCAATAAAGGATAATAGACGTGCTAATAACAAATATCTCTCTTTTCAATTAGCTTGCTGTGGGACCTTAAGTAAGTCCCTTAGCCTTTTCAGGTCCATTTCTTGACATACAGAATTCAGATAACCACACTAGCCACATCTCACAGAGTACCTCTGAGTGTCAAATTACCAATGTCTGTGAAAGGGGTTTGAAGAGAGGAGAGCAATGTAGTAATGTAAGATACAGCCTTCCTTCCAGTTTCTAAGGCTGCTAATACTAGACTCAAAGGAAACACCATCAATATTTGAAACCATTTGTGTGGGGCATTCAATACTTCATTTATCATTTTTTTTCAGAAGTTTCCCTGGAATGTCCTAATGAGTTGCAAACCACACCATAGCTCCTGTGTCATTGAATCCTTGGAATGAGATGTCCATGAAGGATATTTTCACCACCCTGTCCTACCACTATCACTCACATAGAGCTAATGCAGACTTGGAGATTTTCCTTGGCTTTTTTCAACTCTGTACAGCCCTATTGGCTATAAAGACCACTCCTTAAGAAAAGATAAATTGCCTTGAGGCTGTTTCCTCTCTCCTTTCTGAGCTCAACCTGTTATTTTCACCCAAGGATCTTCTTAGGAGCCCAAGGAGAGAATCAAATGCCAGCCAAGTTACATTTGGCTAGAGTTGTCCACTTCTTATCATTTTGTTTTACTCAGTTGACCTTTTTTTCCCTCTTAGCAAGTTCTTTTATGTTTATAGATTTTTTTGCATGGAATATAGCTTTATTGTTTTATTAACTCACTTTCCCATTGATCTGTGTCACATATAAAGTGCCGTATCAAATATTGCTACAGCTTAGTAATTACCTTCGAGTCTATAAACTAACAGCTCTGTGATTGACCCAAAGCCTGGGCTCCAAGTGATTGCATTTTCTTATTTTCCAGTAGAATTAGCTATCATTCTATAATGTGCATTTACAAAGTGCAGGCTGTATGACAACTGTTCCTGCAGTGAAATTATCTTGTGGGCATTTCATATTTTACATATGTAGTAGCTGTTCTCAAATTTAACATGCATGGGAATTATATGGAGAGTTTGTTGAAACCTGAAAATTTGCATTTCTAACCAGTTTCCAGGCCCTGCTGCTGCTGCAACATAGGACCCTCAGGTGGGTGCTAAGTTTCACTGCAGGATCCTCTCCAGGAGTAGGATACTCTCTCCCAACTGCAAAGAGTGCCAGCTGTGGTGGCCCCAGGCCCTCTCTGTCAGTTGCCCTCAGCTAATACAAGCTGCCTTATTTGAGGCTACACTCCATGCTGTATTTGTAGCTTGAATAACATGATAGGGCAATACAGAGGTTATAAAGGCAATTCTTCCCTCAGTTCAGGGTAACTGAGGGCCATCTCAGCTCCAGAGCTCCTGTGGGATTTACTGGGTCCTTCATTGCCATTAGACCACTGCCCAGTTTTTCCCTCTGCCTAATCTGGTTTCCTTTGCTCCCAAGAGCATTCTCTGGTTAACCTTTACCTCAAAGTCAGCATCCAGAGATTCTGGCCTGCAGCAGTGGATAATAAAATAACATTGTCTTTGTTAAGCACATATCTGACAGTAATTAAATAGTCCAACTCATTCTTGTGTAGGAGCAGGCACAGGTTTATTTGGTGATTCGTGAGGCCCTAGCCACCTAATTCACCATTAGAATCACCTAAGATGATAAAACTTAAGCTCCTGATTCTCTGATTCAGAGCTTTTATTAATTCTCCCTTAACTACTTTGTCTGCTTTGCCTCAGGATGCCAGTCCTTCCCCTTTTAGGAAAATTTTGTCAGTGTCTTTGCTTCTGTTCATGGACATTCTAGTTACGAAGATTTTCCCACAATTTCCATTGTTCAACTCCATATTCGCTCCATTTCATCCACAATGAAATGTTTTGCAAGAAACTCTTTAAATTCCATGTCTTTCAGAAATCAGGCTGTTTTGCTTCATTGGGTTAGAAGTAGGATGACTCGCTCCTAATCCACCCTGTCTGAAATCCCAGATGTGCTTTTCTCCAGGCACTTTTACCAATAATAACCACCAGTGCTAAGGCTTTGTATGTGCCAGACATTCATTTAAGCATGTTAGAAATATTAGCTCTTTTAATCCTTGTGAAGAAGAGAACCTTGTGAAGAAGAGAACCTTTGAAGAAGGTACTGTTATACTTATTTTAGAAAAGTAGAAAGCAAAGCACAGAGAGGTTAAATAACTAACCAGGATCATGTGGCCAAGAAGCAATGGAGCCACAATTCAGATCCAGGCAGGCTGGCTTCAGGATCTGTAGTCTTCAGTGTATAGTATGCTCTAAATGTTCACACCATACTTGTTCTCATTTGGTATTTATGTTGCTAAGTTGAGAAATTTTAACTGTAAAATAAAACATAAAATTATCCATTTAATTATTTTTCCAGTTGTATTTGGTTATAATTACATATGACACTATATAAATTTAAAGTGCATAATGTGATTCAATATATGCATATATTGTGAAATAATCCCAACGAAAATTTAGTTAACATCCATCTCCTCATATAGTTACAATTTTCTTGCGATAACTTTTAAGATCTACTCTTGTAGCAACTTTCAAATATATGACGCAGTGTTATTAACTATAGTCACATATTTATTTTGTAAGTGAAAGTTTATATAAGTTGACCACCTTCACCCATTACTCACTCCCCACCTCTGGCAACCAACAATGTGTTCTCTGTTTCTGTGTATTTGTTTGTTTGTTTAGATTCTACATATAAGAGAGATTATAAAATCTCTAGCTATGGCTAGGAGTTCTAATACTTTTAGATTATATCCATGGGATGTCTTTCACAGTATCTTAAAAAGATTTCCTGCAAGCTAGATTATCTTCTGATTTATAACTCAACCAGTACAGGTCTCTACTTTCTAATCTACAATAGCATAATCCAAAACCAAAACATATCTTGACCAGGAACTTTTTGAAGCAAAGACTTATCTAGACTAACATGAGGTTATTTAGTGTTTTAAAAAAAAATCTTTCTTAATATGACCATTCATACATTTTATAACAGAAATATTAATGTGTTTAATTAGAGGGTGACTTTTGAGACCTCATAGATGTTGTGTTATATATGGTACATAAACTGTATTTTCCTTGTAAAA
Source organism: Antrozous pallidus (assembly GCA_027563665.1). Taxonomy (NCBI): domain Eukaryota; kingdom Metazoa; phylum Chordata; class Mammalia; order Chiroptera; family Vespertilionidae; genus Antrozous; species Antrozous pallidus. Next base: position 22,026,489 of record CM050518.1, on the reverse strand, counting down.
TTGAGATTGTGAATTCTAAAACACATTGTTCCCAAGGATTTCAAGTGAGTGATTATTTACCTGGATTTTGATTTTTGAGATAAAGAAAAAAAATTTCAATTAAAATATACTAAATCTTCTGTTGGAATATTTCTTAAAAGTTAAGTACTTAATATGACTTTTTAACAATATTTATTAAAGAATAGTTGTTGGCAGAAAAACCTTTGTGGATTCATGCTGAGTATATTGGGCAGAATTTTTCACTCACTTTCTTATCACTTACAGTAAAACAATGCACATTATAAAAATGAAGATGAAAGTAGTAGTAAGGAACAATACTAGAAGTGTGTTTCCTGTATAAATGTGTTGCATCAGGAAGTGGTGTGATTCTTTCTTTATTTAAGAACACATTCTCTATGTCTGTTATGTTTTATACTAAAACCCAATGCTAAGATTTTTCATCATAAAAATAAAAACCCTTCTATTTGCATCCTCTGATAGCACTTGCTGCCTTAACTGGCATCAAATTCAGTTAATTCACACTCATAAGATAAGGGAAAGACAGACTGACAGAGGCACTTGTTGCAACCATATTGATCCATGAACTAGAGAGGGTTTGATGAAAATGATCATTTTTTTTCAAAACCAAATTCTGGGGATAAAATGGAAAATGCTTTGTTTGTTTTGGCACCGCACATACTGTAACAGGATGTATCCTAAAAAGTTAACAAGGCTTCTTGTGCAGGGGTGACTCACAAATTCTCAGGTATTCTCTTTCTCAGGAGGCATCTTGAGGATTTTCCAAACTTTAGTCATTCTTGAAAACTTTTGGAATTTTTGCCATAATTGAATAATCTTACACTATTATTTAGTTGTTTTTGTTGCCTTGCTTTTTATAAAAACTAAACTGTATAAGGATGTCAAAAAGAAAAATCAATGTTTCAAATAAATGCATAACTGCTTAAAAATGCACCTGTTTTTGCTACTAAAATAATATCAAAAAAACAAATAAATAAACAAAAACAAAACCCAATAACTAGAAACAAAGACACCATAATCTCAGGAACACTGCCTCAAGTTGAAACAGGAATTTGATGCACATTTGAGAGTATGCATTTATTTATAGGAGAGTTGGGGTGAGGGAACCAATGATATTTTTTACTGAATTTGGGATTAAGAATCTGTTAGTGCTTTCTTAACAACAAAATTTAAGTAGCAAGAAGGTACACAAACAGAAATCCATAAATGTATTTCCTATACTTCCTCATATTTACATGTCTTTTACCTCAGATTTTAGTCTTTTAGAGCAAGGACTTATTTGCCTCATCACTTTTTTTTTTAACTTAAATGTATTATCATTGATTTTAGAGAGGAAGAGAGAGGGAGAGCGAGATATGAACATCCATGATGAGAGAGAACAATTGATCAGCTGCCACCTGCATGCCCCCTACTGGGGATCGAACCTACAACCTGGGCATGTGCCCTAGACCTGAATAGAACCCATGACTTTTCCGTCATCAGGCCAAACCAGATAGGGCCCTCATCTCTCTTTGTAACTCCATGACCAATTTACTACCAGGTAAATAGAAAAATCTCCATTATTTTTTTTTTAATTTTATTTACAATATGACTTATACTTAATAGTAGTACATGAAAAATCTCCATTATAAGCAAACAAAAATTGTGCCCTTTGTTCCTTTGTACACAGTGAATTTATGAACAAAATGATGATTCAGAGTTTGAAATGTTTGTATTTTGACTTCTATCTTTGTTATTAATTTGTACATTTATGATAAAAACCTTTAGCAAAATGGGAATAGAGGAAACATACCTCAATGTAATAAAAGCCATACATGACAAACCCACAGCAAACATCATATTCATTGGGAAAAAGTTATAAGCATTTCTCATAAGATCAAGAACATGATGGAGATGTCTTTCACCACTCTTATTAAACACTAGAGGCCCAGTGCATGAAATTTGTGCATGCATCATTGGGGGGGAGGCGGTCTGTGTCCCTCAGCTCAGATTGCGAGAGGGTGCAGGCCAAGCCGAGGGACCTCACCAGTGCATGATCAGGGCCAAGGAGGGACACAAGAGGTTGGCCAGCTGTGGAGGGACTGTGGGAGGGCTCCAGGGCATGTTTGGCCCATCTCGCTCTGTCCCGATTAGCCAGACCCCAGCTGCAAGCTAACCTACTCATGGGAGCATCTGTCCCCAGTGGTCAGTATATGTCATAACGATTGGTTGCCCCCTGGTGGTTAGTGCAGATCATAGCAAGCAGTTGAGCATCCTTAGCATATCATTAACATATTATACTTTGATTGGTTGAATGGCTGACCAGATGACTGGACATTTAGCACATTAGGCTTTTATTTTATAGAATTATTATATTAGGATAGTATTGGAGGTTCCAGTCATAGTAATCAATCAAGAAAAATAAAAATTTCTCCCAATTGGAGAGGAAGTAAAACTAACACTATTCACAGGTGACATGATACTATACATAGAAAACTCTAAAGATTCCACCAAAAATCTAATAGATCTAATAAATGAATTTAGCAAAGTAGCAAGATACAAAATTATTATCCAGAAATCTGTGGTATTTTTATACACCAATATTGAACTATCAGAAAGAGAAACTAGGAAAACAATTTCATTTACTAATGTAACAACAAACAAAATAAGGAACCTAGGAATAAGTTTAACCAAGGAGGCAAAAGACCTGTACTCAGAAAATTATAGGACATGGAAAAAAGAAATTGAGGAAGATACAAATAAGTGGAAGCATAACCATGTTCGTGTTCACGGATTAGAAAAATTCACATCACTAAAATATCCAAAGTAATCTATAGATTCAGCAAAATTCCTATTAAAATACAAATGGCATATTTCAGAGATCTAGAACAAATATTCCAAAAATTTATATAGAGCTGAAAAAGACCCTGCATAGCCTCAGTAATCTGAGAAAGAACAAAGTTGGAGGTACCACCAATACCTGATGCCAAACTATACTACAAGGCCATTGTAATCAAAACAGCCTGGTACTGGCATAAGAACAAGCATATACAGTCTAGATCAATGGAACAGAAAAGAGTCCAGAAATCAATCCATGCCTATTAATATTTGACAAAGGAAGCAAGAACAACAATGGGGAAAAGACACTCTCTTTAATAAATGATGGGAAAATCGAACAGGTACATGCAAAAAAATATGAAACCAGACCATTAACTTACACCATACACAAGTATAAACTCAAAATGGATAACAGTCTTAAATGTAAGTTGCAAAATCATAAAAATCATAAAAGGAAACATAGACAGTAAAATCTCAGACATCTTCCATAGCAATATTGTCGCCTATATGTTGCCTATGGCAAGGGAAATCCAGGAGAAAATAAACAAATGGGACTATATCAAACTAAAAAGCTTTGCACAGTGAAATAAACCATCAACCAAATGAAAAGGGAACTCAGTGTATGGGAGAACATATTCACTGATGCCAATGATACATTAGATAAAGGCTTAATATCCAAAATATATAAAATCTTATATAACTCAACAACAACAACAAAATCTAATTAAAAATGGGTAAAGGACCTGAATAGACACTTCTCCAAAGAGGACATACAGATGGTAAATAGACATATGAAAAATGTTCAAAGTCATTAATCATCAGAGAAATGCGAATTGAAACCACCATGAGATATCACCTCTTACCTGCAAGAATGACTACTATCAACAAATCCACAAACCACAAGTGCTGCCAAAGAAATGGAAAAAAGGGAATCTTAGTGCACTATTGGTGGGAATGCAGACTCTTGCAGCCACTGTGGAAAACAGTATGTTGTTTTCTCAAAAAATTAAAGATGGAACTGCTTTTGACCCAGCAATCCCACTTCTGGGACTGTCCTAAGAATCCTGAAACACCACCTCAAAAGCACATATGCACCTCCATGTTCATAGCAGCGTTACTTACAATAGCCAAGATCTGGAAACAGCCCAAGTGCCCATCGGTAGAGTAGTTAAAAAAAGATGTGGTACATGTACACAGTGGAATGCCACACAGACATAAAAAAATGGGAATTTTACCTTTTATGAGAGCATGGATGGAACTAGAGATTATTATGCTAAGTGACATGAGCCAGTCAGAGAAAGACAAATACCATATGATCTCAGTTATATGTGGAATCTAATGAACAAAAGAAACTGATGAACAAAATAGAACCACAGGCATGGATACATGGAATAGATTGACAGATAACAGAGGGGAAGTGGGTTGGGAGGACTGGATGAAAGAAGGTGCAGAACATATAGGCATAACCCATAGACACAGACAGCAGTATGGCGATGGTCAGAGAGAAAGTGGGGCAGAGGCTGGGTGGAGATGGGTTAAGAAGGTGGGAAACGGGGACTTATGTAATAGTGTCAACAACAATAAAACGAGGACTTATGTAATAGTGTCAACAACAATAAAAAGAGAGTAAAAAGGCAACCACAGACAGGGAGAAGGTATTCAATATATATAGTAAAGGGATTCATATCTACAATATATAAAGAACTCATAGAAAAACAAATTTGTGCTAGGTACTTAAGCTCAACTTCAAGAGACTGGCCATTTGAGAGGACTAGCAAAGCTAGCCATATATTCCATAGGTGAAAAAACTTTATATTTGTAAAGCCCTAAAATGACATGACTTTGGCTATCAAAATCAGTTTCTTATTGTCATAGTACATTTAAATACAATGGCTCATGAAATATAATTTGTAATTCAGAGATTATTATTGGTTAGAGAAACTGTGGTGACTTTGTCCTCTCTAAACACTTTAAAACTTTTATTTATTGGCTGCAGAGAAGGATCCTTGAATTAAGGTATGTTAAAAAAGATAAAAATGAAGCTATTAGAAATAAAAACTAACTTTTCATTAAGTTCAACCTTTATCTATTAAAGTAGTAATTTAAAATTATGGCCTCCAGTTCCTTCTTTATTTCTTATGTGTGTATCTAATGGAAAAAATTAATGAGATATTTCCATTAAATTTTTTACCATGGTTTTACAATTTTTACATATTGCCATTCTTTGTAAATATACATATGAGTCCCTTATAATTTCATATTTTGTTTATATTAACTATTTGTTTCTTTAATTTTCATGATTTAAATACTTTACTCATTTGCTAATCCTATTGGAAATCTGGTCTTGCATTAACAGAAGGTTTAAAATTCCAAAATACTTTGGTAAATAAAAACATCCATTGTATTTCTGACATTATTTAACACTGATAAATACAGTCCAATTGATACTTCTAGGATTCAAATCCATAAAAATCAGACATTTTAAGTTAGGAACATTTTAATTGATAAGAAAGTTATTAGAAAATGAATTTTTGATTGTCAGGCAACAAACAAGAACTGATGTCATTTTAAATTTTTCTAGAGCTACCTTTCATTTTATTTAAAATTGAATAAAATAAAATTGTGTTTGAGACAATTGTGTGGAAAATCAGGCTTTTAACATTCTATAATTTGTACCAGCCATAATTAGCACCAGGGGAAAAAGTGAAATAACGTTGTCCTAATATAAAGACAAGTGTTTTGTTTCCATGTGAAAGAAAAAAGGTTTGTGATGTACCCTGGTGTGGATAATCATTGGAGAGAAGTCTATTGCCAGTCTACATTCTACTGCAGTTGATTTTTAGATATGGAGATAAACAGGAAATGTCATGAGTGATGTGACCATCTGTCAAGTGAAAAGAGAGCCAGAGCAAGTGGCCGGAACCTGCTCACAGCAAGGCAAGTGCTTTGCGGGGCCAGCATATAATGTTTTCTTCACATACTTACAGTTCTTGTGCAGTTGGGTTCATTGTAGCTCTTGTCACGGTTGTGGGGAATTTTTGCTAAGTGAGTTTAAATAACATATCATGGACTTCATTTCTTTAGGCATTTTCTTTCGAAATCTCTAGGTGTTCTCCCCTAGCCAAGAAGCCTGTTTTCACAGTAATTATTAGTTGGGAATGCAGGTAAGAGGAAGGAAGAAACACAAAAGGGTGCTTTCTGTAATCCCACCCCTCTGCTCTGTTCAAAGGTGTAAAAAAGAAATCAAGGATTGTTAAATTTCATACTGAGGGATTTATAGAAGGCATCAAATTGGTGACAAGTTACAATGAAAACTTTTCTTTGTAAAGGCTTTCAGCTAACAGTATGACATCTCATCTTAGTAATCAGTGGAGAAAAAGTTCTTTCAGGAAAGTAAAGTGTATTCTAAAGTGGATTTTTTTAAAGATGGAAATATAGTAACCATTTAAATAAAGCTCTAGGAGTAAAATGATCCATCTATCATTTTAGTTATACATGTTACATATATTTATTGAAATGTGGATAGCTATACCTTTATCAAATTACAGTTTTATTATTTTATTGCTGTTTACATGAAGTTCCATTAACTCTGTTGTGATCCATAGTTAAAATAGGCCACTTTCATCATTTCACAATTTTAACATATGCATCAACATAGGGCTATCCTGTTCCTTTAATGGATCAGTTTAATCCTTAGTAATGTAACACTTTAAAGTCTACATGTCAAAGACAGCATTTTAACTTGAAAAAAGTAAACATAAAAGAACTTTAAAGTCTTTAGTATCTGTTTCCTTTACTGATTTTAATGGGCTTCCGAAGCAATTAAGGGTGGTGGGTGGCCTCTTACTGACAGGAGCCAACTTTTAATTGTGTTTCTTTTTCCATGTTGGTCTCTTACCTGGGACATATTTGCTCTCTTTTAAAATTATATGTGGTAAATTAGTTTACTGAAATGCTAAGTAATAGAATATTCCTTTTCAGCACTCAATATGAAAATCTGCCCTTTACAAAGGTTCCAATGATTTTAAAACATAGACACATAACTGCATTCATGCTCAGACACACATAACTTATACCAAAGAACTTGTAAAGGTGTATGTGTCTTGCACTAAGGATTGTATTACCTTCACATTATTAATATTTCAGAGCACACGTTTTACTTACTAGTAGCCCTGTGTACGAATCTGTGCACCAGTAGCTTACCAATAGCTCTCTGCAGCTCTCCAGTAGCTCTCCACCCGCTGCCCCACTCTCCTGTAGTTCCCCCCCTCCTCCTTGACCACCCCCCCTCATAGCTTGCTGCCCTGCCCCCTCCTGTAGCTCTTCACTACCAACTTATAGCTCGCTGCCCTGACCTCCTGCTGATTCGTGATCTGGTCATTATGCTTCATAGTGTAAGGACCAATTGCATATTGCATCTTTATTATATAGGATATATTCATGCATATTTATTATAGGTCTCCTAGTACATGGCTAACAGAGCTGAATTTTGTTAAGCAACTAGTATGTGCCAGGCCTTTTGCTAAATGCATTCAATTCCACATATAGCTTACTCTTTATCATAACCCTAACATATGCATTTTTGAAAAAAAATCTCCATTTACTAGCTGAGGACAATGACAAATACTGAATGACTTACTCAAGGACATATTCTTAGAAAGTGGTGGCTTAATGATTGATAGTCTCATCTGTCTGCTTCTAGGTAGAGCCATGACATGTAATAGCAAGCAATGAATTCATTGCTTAAAATATTACTGTGTTGATGACATATTTATTTCCATTGAATTCTGCCATATTCTTCACCCCAGACTTTTCTTTCTTTTGTTTGGTGGCTCTTCTCACTTGTCTTTTTTTGAGGGGCCGAAGAGAGACCAAGGCATGGCATGAGGGTATGGCAGGGGAGCAGTTAGACATCAATTAGGCTGGCAAGGTAGTGGTTAGGGGGTGATCAGGCTGGCAGGCAGAAGTGGTTAGGGGCAATCAGGGAGGCAGACAGGCAAGCAGTTTGGAGCCAGCATTCCTGGACTGTAAGAAGGATGTCTGACTGCCCTACCGGGATCGGGTTTAAATGGGAAGTCAGACATCCCTCGAAGGGTCCCAAATTGGAGAGGGTACAGGCTGGGCTGAGAGACATCCCCCAAACCTCCATGCATGAATATCATGCACCGGGCCTCTGGTATACAAATAAAAGTCTAAGCGACCAGATGACTGGACGACCGGACAACCAGCTGGTAGATACTCAACACAGGCGCTGCTCCAGCTCTCAACTGACAAATGGGAGCCAGACGCCAGGCTCACAGCTGGCGAGCACAGCTATGGTAACGTGAGCCTCTCCTGTAGACATACCCCCTGCACGCTTGGATGATGGCAGCAGGCGCAGCAGGGCCACAGTGAGCAGGAACGGCACTCCACCCAGCCTGGGCTCAGGCTCCTCCCCGGCCACCTGCCACTTCGCACACTATTTTGTGTTGTGTGGGATTAACACAGAGAGCAGGCTGGAGCCTGACTAGCTGGTGGGTAAGGCTGGGCTGTGGCAGTCCAAAGGTCCACTGCAGGCCAGGCTGAGGGACCCGATTGCTGCACAAATCTGTGCACTGGGCCTCTAATAGTATCTTTATATTTGGTTCTCTGTATTTAAAGGAGTTAGGTTCCATAAAATCACCGTAAACACTGAATTAGAGAATACTGAGCCACAGCTCCTAGGGGAGTACAGGGTTAGGATTCTGTGAGTCTCTGTATACATTTTTGTCCATCACTCATCACATAATCTTGTTTTACGTGTGCTTTTCTTTAAAGACACCGTATTGAATGTTTATTTTTTATCTTTATTGTTTAAAGTATTACAGATGTTCCTTTTCCCCCCATTGATCCCTTCACTCCTGCTTCCACCCCTTCCCTAGGCCTTCCTGCAATATTGTTTGTCCATAGACTATGCATATTTATAGTAATAAAAGCATAATATGCTAATTAGACCAGATGTCCTTCTGGATGACCTTCAGGACACAGTCAGGGTTGCAAGGGAAGCCCAGATCCCAGATGTCAGAGGGAAGCCCAGGTCCCAAGTGCCAGAGGGAAGTAGGGGCTGGCAGCCAGGGAAAGGAAGGCCTACTCTTGCATTCATTTTGTGCATTGGACCTCTACTATGCATATAAGCTCTTTGGTTAAACTCTTCCCACCAACACCCCTTTTCCTCTGAAATATATCAATCTGTTACATATTTCAATGTCTCTGGATCTGTTTTGTGCATCAGTTTATTTTGTTCATTAGATTCCACATATAAGTGAAATCATGTGATACTTGTGTTTCTCTGAGTGGCTTATTTTGCTTAGCATAATACTCTCCAAGTCCCTCCATGCTTTCTCAAAGAGTGAGAGATCCTTCTTTCTTACAGATACATAGCATTCCAGTGTGTAAATATACCACAGGTTTTTAATCCACTTACCACTATTTATTTCTTATAAACAATTATGTAAAATATTATCTTTTAATAATAAATTACTAGGCCACAGAGGTTAACATTTGTCTGACCCTGTGTAAAATTATTATAAATTTATTTGGCTTTTAACCTCAGAATGATGTTTTTCACAATGGTTTTTGTTATTGATTCTCATCTCATTAATTTATGAATTTAGCTTCTTTTCCATATTTCCTTAGCTTCATTACACATTACAGATGTTATTTTATTTTATTTTTTTAAATTTCATTATTGATTAAGGTATTGCATATGTGTCCTCATTCCCTCATTAGCTCCCCCAAGCCCTCCCACCCCCCTTCATGTCCTCACACCCTGTTGTCTGTGTATATTGGTTAGGCTTATATGCATGCATACAAGTACTTTTGTTGACCATTTCTACCTTACCCCCAACCTTATCTACTTTCCATCAATGTTTCTCTGTCTCTTGATGTATTTTTGTTCATCAGTTTATGTTGTTCATTATATTCCATAAATGAGTGAGATCATGTGCTATTTATCTTTCTCTGCCTGGCTAATTTCACTTAGCACAATGCTCTCCAATTCCATCCATGCTGTTGCAAATGATAAGAACTCCTTCTTTTTTACCAGAGTGTAGTATTCCATTGTGTAGATGCACCACGTTTTTTAATCCACTCATCTACTGATGGGGACTTAAGCTGTTTCCAAAGTGGCCTTCCATATCTCTTGTTAGGGCCTCTACTTTGAGGTCTATTTTGTCAGATATAAGTATTGCTTTTTTTTTCATTTCCATTTGCCTGAAAGACATTTTTCCATTCCTTTACTTTCAGTCTGTGTGAGTCCCTTGTTCTGAGGTGAGTCTCTCATAGATAGCGTATATATGGGTTGTGGTATTTTATCCATTCAGTCACTTGATGACTTTTGATTGGAGCATTTAGTCCATCTGCATTTAAAGTTATTATTGAAAGATACCTGTTTGTAGTCATTTCTATTTTTGTGACTGTGTTCCTGCTTACCTTTTTATTTATTCTTTTTAAGCATTCCCTTTGGCATTTCCTGCATTGTTGGCTTGGTAGTGATAAACTCACAGCCTTATTTTTGTCTGAGAAGCTCCTGATTTCCCCTTCAATTTTGATTGATAGTTTTGCTGGATAGTGTATTCTTTGGATTCAATCCTTTGCTTTGCAACACTTTGTATACCTCCTTCCATTCCCTTCTAGCTTGATGTGTTTCTGTTGAGAAATCATTTGATAATCTGATGGAGGATCCTTTGTAGGTAACTCTCTGTCTCTCTCTTGCTGCTCTTAAGATTCTCTCTTTGTCAATAATATTTGACATTTTTGTGGGTCTTTTGGGATTCATCTTGCTTGGGACTCTTTGTACTTGAGCAAATTTTTTCTTCCCCATATCTGGGAAGTTTTTTGTCATTATTTCTTCAAATAGGTTTTCTAATCCTTGGTGTTCTTCTTGTCCTTCTGGCAGCCCTATTATACATATGTTACTTCGTTTCATGTTGTCCCAAAGCTCCCTCCACTCTCCCCTGCTTTTTAACAGTTGCTATTTAGATTGAGCTTGTTTCTCTATCTTATCTTCTGACTCACTAATTCACTTCTAGTCTACTGTTGAAACCTTCCATGTGTTTTTTATTGTAGCTATATCACTTTTCATTTCTTCCTGATTCTTGCATATGTTGTTGATTTTCTCATCCATCCGGTGTATGAATTGTACAACCAATATTCTAAATTATTTTTCTGTCATGCTGCATGCCTTGATTTCCTAATTTCCTTTCTTGTTGACTCCTCATTTTCTTTTCTCTGGGGTTTTTGTCTTCTCCCCATTCTGACTATCACCAGAAGGTTCAAATGTCAAGTTGCATGGGCCTGGGTTATGTGCTATGGGAGCTTTGTACCACCCGAGTGTCACTGAAGAGCCCCAACACTAAAATATGAGGCTGGTGTGGGTTGGTTGAATCCAGGCTTGTCCAGAATCAGTGTCACCAGTGCTCAGTGTGACCTCATGTGTGCACCTAGAATCAGGGACCCCACCTGCACTGTGCTGAAACAACCCTGCTGGCATGTGCCAAACAATCAGAGTCCGCTAGTGCATGCCAGTAGTCAGAGTTTTCCTGTGCCTGCACCAAGAGTCAAGTATCAGAGTCTCTGTTGCTTGGTGTGGCTTCGTGCTGAGAATCAGGGTACCTGTGTGTGCATGCACCAAGAATTGGAGTCACTGGCTCTTAGTGTGAATGCACTGGGAGTCAGGGATCCCAGGAGAGTGCGATAAGAAATGGAATCAAGTCACTGGTGCTTAATGCTGCCTCCCTCCCAGAGAATCACAGTCCTGGTCAGCTTGGGGGACTAGGTTGCACAGTAGCACTGTGTTGGCAGGAGGTCCATTCCTGGGGTGCGGAAAACAGACTTCTGTGTGCCCTTGCCCAGAATCGAAGTAAGGTGGCACTGCTGCCCTGCATGAACTTTGGGTTTGGTCACCAGATTGCATTGCATTGGACAGATTTCCAGTGTCCCCAAGCTCCCACGCTCCAATTCCTGTAAAGGCACTGTGGCCTGTGCAAGGGGTGGGTCTATCAGTTTCTATGGAGCTGCCGAGAGCCTGTGGGGAGTGGGATAGGCTCTGTTACTCATAGAAATCTGCGCCCGAGATGTCTGGATTCTTTGTGTCTGTGGGTCTGCAGCTGTAGTTTCAGGTCTCTGTCCCCAGTGGCTGCAGGGTCCTGGTTTGCATCTGAGACCAGATTGGGTGGTGCTGATGCCAGGATCCTATTCTCAAGCAGCTCTGTTTCTCAAGTTGGCATGGTCTCTGTGCCTGTGCTGGCCACCTGGGAGTGTCCGCTTTGGGAATGGGGCTCTGCCATCTAAGACTGCCAGTTTGGCAGCCCCTTGCAAGACCTGCAGAATCTAACTGTCCCTAGTTCATACACACACACTCCACACATATCCACACACTCCTCTGTCACTCCCTCACTCTCTCATACTGTCTCCCTCCCTACTTTCTTGCTGGTTGCCATCTTTGTCTCCTACAGATGTTATTTTAGTACTTTTTGGAGTAGGCTCACATATAGGTCCACAAATTTCCTTTTTCTCAATGTACTGTATTATTGCATCATTAACATTGACCTCACATCCAAGGCTTGAATGAAGCTTACCTAACACACCAATTTTCTCCAAAATACATATCACAGGCTTTTGCTCTTAAGATCCCTAGCCAGTGCTTTAGCACTATGCTTGGGCCATTTTAAACAGTGAAATCACTACCAAAAAGCACAAATATTCAAAAAAGCAGGAGGAGGCATTAAATAGATGATGGAAAGGGCACTGTGTATTGAGAGCTTAAATAAGAAGGCAGAGCTTTGCCTAATTTGACCTCAGCTGGAATGTGGACATTGGACAACTCAAATTTTTGCTGCTCTGTGAATGTCTGTGTGTGATTGTGAAAGCAATGGTCATTGATAATGAGGTTACAAATATATTTTATTGAGCTGGTAAATTTGCAAATATGGAATCTGTGTATACAGAGAATTAACTATATTTAATGTTTTTCTTTTGAACCCCTCCCCCCTCTTTATCCTCCTCTTAGTGGAACTTTCATGATGCATATATTAATACTAATGTCCCAGTGAATGAAATTCGTGCACGTTAAAAGGGTATTAATTAGAGGACATAATTTAATATTGCTATTTGCTCTTTCTCTATTATAGAAGTATCAGAGACTAAAGAAAATTAGTAAAATGTATATGAAATTCTTCCTCCTGTCAGAGTCTGGGGCACACCATGGGACCTAGAGTCAAGTCCCCACTCATTCACATGTGCCTCAAAATCACGTGAGACCCAGACCCAGCAACTCCTCCCCCCCAAGCATTGAAGTAGATTCAGACCTGGCCAGCCCCACCCTTGTCAAGCCCTGCAGGGCAGGGGGTGTCCTCGGGTCCCCTGGCCCAGCATCAGGATGTGGGATGTGGCCTGAGGTCCCCCATCAAGTCCCACCAGGTGGCAGACACAACCTGAGATCCCCTGTCAAGTCTCGCTGGGTAGGGGGCATGGCCTGATGTCCCCTGTCAAGCCCCACCAGGCAGAGGAGCACAACCTCAGGTCTCCCAGCCCAGCACCAGAAGAGAGGCACAGCCTCAGGTCCCTGTTAATCCTCACTGGCACAGGGGCACAGGCTCAGGTCCCCTGTGAAGCCCCGCTGGGTGGAGGGCATAGCCTGAGGACCCCTGTCAAGCCCAACCAGGCAGGAGGGGCACAGCCTCAGGTCCCCTAACCTGGTGCTGGGGTAGAGGGTATGGTCTGAGGTCCCCCAGCCTGATGCTGGGGTATGGGTGTGGCTTGAGGTCCCCTGTCAAGCCCTGCCAGGTGGAGGCGCAGCCTGAGGTCCCCTGTCAAGCCCTGCAGGTGGAGAGAACAGTCTGAGGTCCCCTATCCCAGCACCAGGATGGGAAGTGCACCTTGAAGTCCCCTGTCAAGCCCTGCCGTGTTGGGAGTGTAGCCTGCAGTCCCCTGTCAAGCCACATGAGGTGGGAGGCACAGCCTGAGGTACCCCAGCCTGGAGCTGGGGTGTGGGGAGCAGCCTGAGGTACCCTAGCCTAGCACCAGGGTGGGAAGCACACCTTGAGATTAACTGTCAAACCCTGCCGGGTCGGGGGCATGGCTTGTGGTCCCCTGTCAAGCCCTGCCAGGCAGAGGGAGCAGCCAGAGGGCCCCTAGTACAGCACCAGGACAGGAAGTACACTTTGAGGTCCCTGTCAAGCCTCACTGGGTGGAGGACATGGCCTCCGCCGGCCTCGTGTCTCACTACCACGATCACCTCTCGCTCTCCCTGAGCAGGTATGCATAGGGAAGGCTGGGCTAGGATAACTGGGAGGGGCTGATGGGGGCCAGCATCCTGGGTGAGCTGGGCCTCACAGCCTCTCTGCTTCAGCTCCCAGCACCCCGGACCTAAGGAGTAGTGCTTTCACAGGGGCCTGGCGGGCACTGGATATGGCGATGCCTTAAAAACAGAAGAAGCCCCCTTTAACTCTGGCTGGAAGTGCGTTGGGAACTTATGGTCGAGGGAAGCAGCTCAACATCAGGGCTGAAATAAGACCTTGGGTAGCCTCGGGACAGGTGACTTCAGTTCTTTGCCTTGGCCACGCCCCGCCTCACCCTCCCACCCTCCTGCAGGCTGTGCAGCCCTGCCCTCCGGCTCCTGATTGGCTGGTAGCATAGTGAAGGTATGGTAATTTGCATGTTTCTCTTTTATTAGATAGGAGGCTTTAGGTACCTTTAGGTACCTGGTTCTCTTTATCATTATTCTTCCTTTCTGCTCCTCAAATTGGGTAATTTCAGTTGGTGTATTTTTTTTCATTGTTTTATTCTTAAATTCATTGATTTTTTCTTTTGTCAGTTCCACTGTTGAACCCTTCTAGAAAGTTTTTTATTTCAGTAATTGTACTTTGCAGCTCCATGATTTCTATTTCATTCCTTTTTATAATTTCTATCTATTTATTGATGTTCCCTACTTGTTTATGCAGCATTCTCCTTATTTCCCTTTGTTCTTTGTTCATGATTTCCTTTAGCCTTTTGAGCTTAAGATAATTAAAGTCTTTGTATAGGTAAGTTTCAATGACTGGGCTTTGTCAGGAGTGGTTTCTTTCCCAGCCCTCCCCCCCCTGTAAATAGACCATACTTTTCTATGGCTTTGCATGCTTTGCACTTTTTTTGCATATTGCAGTATGGTAACTGTAGGAATTAGAACCTTCATCATCCCAGGGATTATTTTTGTTATTTAATGAAGTCTGCAGTTGTCCGTTGGTTTAGAATTTTTTTTATTTTTTTCAAACCTATATTCCTTGTCATGCATGGTCGCTAAAGTATATGTTCTGTGGTCAGCTAGTGATCTTACAAAGAATTCCTTTAAAGCCTGGATCCAAAAAGAAAACAAAAAATTGTCCTGTCTTTCTAAATTCTTTTGACAGATGCTGCCTAGGAAAGTACTTTAGCCCAATGAGGATTGGCCTCTGTGCCAGTTCCTCAGTGAATTGCCAGATGGTTCAAAATACACAACCTCTATTTTTTTTTGGGCAATGTCCTCATTGCCTGGCATCAGTAAGCTGCACCAAGAACAGCATCTGCTGTCCCCATGGCTTCCTGCCATGGGGCTGGGACTAGAGGATGGTAACTGCTATGTGAAATGCCAAAATTTGCTAAAATTTCCCAAGAAATTTACCCCTTTTTCATTCAGTACTCCCTTGGATATTGCAAGTGTTTCACTAGACCTTAAAGTTCTAAAATAGTTTACTCTAACAGTTCTTGACATCTCAAGAGTTGTTTCTATAGAGGGGTTAGGTTCTGGAGCTTCCTACTCTGCCATCATCTGTGATATTACTTTGGTCCAATTTTTAATTTATTTTAACATTTTTTTTCCTGCAGATAAATCATGTGTTGTTTTACATAACTTGTAATTGCATGTAAAGTAGTTAAAAATCATTTAATAGCAGAGATGAAGCAAAATGATTATATGATTTTGGGAAAAGGTTATAGTTCATGATCTTCTTGTGTATATATTACTGATATGATGATGGTGATACATAGCCATACTTATTTATTTATTTTTATTTTATTTTTTAAATATATTTTTATTGATTTCAGAAAGAAATGGAGAGGGAGAGAGAGATAGAAACATCAATGATGAGAGAGAATTGTTGACTGGCTGCCTCCTTCAGGTCCCCTCCTGGGGATCGAGCCTGCAACCCAGGCATATGCACTTGACCAGAATCAAACCCACAATCCTTCAGTCCACAGGCCAGTGCTCTATCCACTGAGCCAAGCTGGCTAGGTCAACACTGCCACATTTACTTTCCTAAATTCACTCCATTCCACATTAAAGTTAGTGAATATTTTAAAAGCACTACCAAATAATAAATGATATTTTTATAGAATGAGCTACTGAAGCTAATCCTAAATATATTCTTCTCTATTTTTATGTAAAACATTGTTAAACAGATAAATTAAATTATTAATCCTCATTAAAATATCAAATTTTAGCAATGACTATAAAAGTGATTGATTGCATAGTAGGCATTCAAAACTTTTCATGATGAGTAAGACAGAGGGAAAAGACTTTTTTCTCTTCTGTAAAGACTATTGTTTTACAGAGTAATAATGGAACTACTAAGTAAAATCTGGTGAGGAAATTACTTCTCTATACAACATAACATATGACAAAGAGCTTTTAAATTAACTCTATTTTGGCACTAAAGTTTTTAAAACTTTTGGTTGGTAAGTCAGTTGTGAAAAAAGATAGAAGGAAATATCTGTATTAAAATCTGAAATCTGCAGTTTTCAAATCTAAACCTTCTTTTCAAGTATAAATTTTCTGCCCTAGGAATGTGACTTTTCTCATTTTCCTCAGTAAAAATATACCTCTATAATACTTCTCTATTTTTTTAAATTATCATTTTCCTTCCATAGAGAACATTTTTTATTTCATTAATACCACACACAAAAAAATTGGGTTTTTAATGAAGTTCCAAATAGAAACTTAGATATTCTTAATTAGATAATTGGACTTGGCATAGTTAGTAAATTGTTATATATTTCAAAACTATACCGTTACAAATACATTTTTTTCCTTCCTCTGCCTTCCCTTCCTTACTCTCTTCCTCTTTTCTTCTTTCCTCTTTTTTTTAAAGGCATGACACATTGTTGCTTACATATATAAATAAGAGTATTCAAACTATTTTCTAAAACTTTGTGATTTTAAATGAATATTCTCTTTTTTAAATAAGGCACTGAATTAACTTCTAAATTGTAATGAAAATCTTTTAAAAGGACTGAACTTTCAAAACACAATGATCTGTTTACAGTAATTTAAATAGAAGTATGTAAACTGAAGCCACAAAAGTGTTTTCCTTTTGGTAGACAAAAATATTAAAAGGTCCAAATGAGAACCATTTCCTTCAGGGTTATTATGTTGGAAGCTGTGCATTTATTTCCTAGTCTGTGCAGAAATTCTGTTTTGGATTTGAATTATGCAATCATCACCTTGAATATTCTTAATTTTTTTTCAATTACAGTTGACATACAATATTATAGTAATATCAGGTGTGCAACATAGTGATTAGATATTTATATATCTTACAAAATAATATTCACAGAGTTACCTGCAATCTGAACACAGCTACTTTAGAGCTATATGAATATATATAGATATATACATATAGTGCATTGGTTGGTATACTGGAAACTACAAGTTTTAAACCACAAGCCCTGCCTCTTATTGTCTCTGTGACATTCAGCAGTTTTTCAATTCCTCTCAACCTCAATATTCCTCCTCGGTAAAAACAGGAATAAGAATACTCTTATAAGGATGTTAACAGATTATTCTAACTCACTTATGTAGATCAAAAACTGATTGCTTTGGTAGAGATTATAAGGTACTGAAATATCATTTAGTATGTTGAATTTGGACTTTAGTTTGTAATACATAATAATACTTGACATCAAAATATGTAAATTAATTTCAAGTAAACTAAAGAATTTTGTGGCTCTATTATTTTAAAATAATTTTTAAATTTAACAAATTTCTAGCCATTGAAAATATTTTATGATTTTGCCTTTAGTTAAATATTAGACCAAGATGAGTCTTTATTTGTCATAATGTTATAATAATGGCTTGTTCATTATACATAAAAACAATTTATTAGGATAATTTTTAACTAATTTCTTAGGAAAAAAAATAAACACAAAATTATTTCTGAGCTGCAGTCTTGACATGAAGTTTGGTGGTATAAGTGGTGACAATGGTGATGGTGATGGTAGTGGTTATCAAGACTCTGTAACCATTATAACCACATACTAATATTTGTGATTTGAATACATTAACATTTTTCAAATGTACCATCTCTTATTATTGCTAAATCTTGTTTGATTTACTGTAATTTACACATTTAATAAAAGTCATGTTGAAGTGTTATTAGCAAACTAGAATGATAATCTTGGAAAGCTTCTATATTGGTAATTGCAAAATAATAAAGTTTTTCAAATTTTGTTAGTTTTTCTCTATTAAATAAAATATTAACCTACTTTAGATTTTATGAGTAAAATTTAAATTTGGAAACGATGTTGGTTTTTATAGAAGGGAAATGCTTTATAGAATTAAAAACAGTGAACTAATGTAAAATATTGGTATAATATGAAAAGACATGTTACAAGATTGGCTATCTTATACCAATTCTATATAATAAAAGGCTAATATGCAAATTTCCCCTTAGAGTTCAACCAGGAGACCTAGAGTTTAATCACTAGCTATGACATGCACTGACCACCAGGGTGTGGCATGGAACGTGGTGGGCGAACAGTGATTGCAATGGAACACTGAGGGAGCAAGGGAAGAAGGAGGAGGGGATGCAGGGAACCTGATTGACCCTGATTGCTGACCAGGCCTAGGGACCTACCTGTGCATGAAGTTTGTGCACTGGTCCTCTAGTATTTTAATAATGTCTCAGATAAGAGAGGAGAACATGCTTGTTGCTGAAATAGATATACATTAATGTCAGTCAAAGGATGGGTACATAATTAATTGAAAAATATATCAGTTTTTAAAAGTTTAATGCTTAGTAAAATTCCATTACTGTGTTTGAAAGAAATGATTAGAAATATATATCTTTTTGGTATTAATAATAAATGGATTTTTGTCACCTATGTATAAAAATTGGAGTAAAATCTTGATGGCTTTTCTATTATGTATTGATATAGATAATACAGCTACTAGATACCCTTGATTATGACTTAAAGAATTGTCTCTATTAGAATACTCATTCTTTGATTTTTAACAATTAGCCATCATATATTATGGAAAACTGAGTGCAAACATGTTTTCATTATGAACAATTAAAGCCATTTAGAATGAACTCAATTTGGGAAATATTGAGTTTACTGGAACCCATTTTATCAGGGTAGGCATTGATTTATTAGCCTTGAAGTGGCCTAGTGAATTTGGAAAAGTTCTCTGAGAATCAGAATTACAGAGGGCTCATTCTAGCTGCATTGCAACACTTGATGGTTTTAGACCTGTGCTGTCCTTTATTGTAGCTACTAGCCACATGTGGCTTTTGAGTATTGAAATATGGTTAGTATAAATGTACTGTAAGTGTAAATTACATACAGGATTTTAAATACTTAGTAAAAAGACATAAAATGTTCCATTAGTAATTTGTTATATTGGTTATATGTTAAAATTATATTTTGCATATATTAGATTAAATTAAATATTGAACTAGTTTCAGCTGTTTCCTTTATTTTTCTTAATGTGACCACTAGAAAATTTAAAGTTCCATGTGTAGCTCATATTTGTGGTTTGGATTACATTACTTTTGGGTAGACTGCCTAGATGGTTTTTTAATTGCAATTTCATTGCAATTGGAGCAGTGAAAGAATTAGACTAAAATGATCTTTAAGATCTTTCCTAGTTTTAAAATTCCATTTTTCTCCTATAATTTATTTAGGTTGATACCTCTGTTTCTAAAATAATCATATTATATTCAGCTATGTTTTACCTTGAAAAGCATAACAATGTATGATGTTAGCACAATGTTTTGTCAAGCATTTGGGAAGGTTTAGTATCTAGTGTATTAGACACTCCCATTTGATATTTATTTTAACACAGATAAGCTAATTTTTGCTTAATGGATATCAGATATTTGGAGATGCTTATTAACAAATGTTTTGGTCTTAAAGTAAACATATCTATTTAACCCTAAGGGAATTCATTTTACTGCCATTATTCATTCTTCCTGCTATATTCAGAAAATTCCATACTATAATAGAATTTTGCATTATTGAATCTTTGAGCTTATAGTTTGTCCTCAGAAAATTTTAGATAATTGAATGTAAACTACTTAAAGACAGTTAGAAGATAATAAGCCAATGTTTAATATGACTTTATTTGGGTCATTTGCCTAATTTCTTGAAGTGGGTAGGTTTGACTAACATAAAAAATCAATGTATTAGTGGTTTACTTAACACAGCTAACGATTATAAGACACTTGTCATTTTGTCTTTGACCCAGGGGTTATTTAGAAATGTACAATTTAGTTGACAGGTATTTAGAGAATTATCTATATTTTTCTGTTACAAATTTCTAATTTTTATTGTTATAGGAGAACATAACTTAGTGTGACAACTATTGAGACTATTGAATTGCATGGTACAAGATGTTGTCTATCTTGATAAATTCTTTATATATACTTAAAATGTGTTCTCTGATATCATTAGGTGAAAAGTTCTATAAATGTCAATTAAATAAGATTTGCTGATAGTCTTATTCTACCCCCTTATTAATTTTCCCTCAACTGCTGATCTATTAATCACTGAGAAAGTAATGTTGTAATCTCTGAGTTTCACCGTAGATTTCTGTTGTTTTCCTTGTAGTTCTATTATTTTTTGCTTCATGTATTTTGAATCTTTGTTGTTAGATGCATAAATATTTAAAATTGTATGTCCTTTTGATGGGTTGGTCCTTTAATTATGAAATGATACTTTTTATTTTTGGTAACATTATTTTCTCTGAAATCTGTTTTATCTGATGATAATATAGCCACCCAGTTTTCTTGTGTTAATGTTATTGTGGTATAGATGGTAAGATTCTTTTACCTTTTAACATTTTCATGTCTTTTGATTTAAATGGGGTTTATTATAGGCAGCATGTAATTTGGTGTTGATTTAAAAATCTAATATGAAAATGTTGACTTTTAATTGGTATTAATAGTCCACTTACATTTAATGTTACTATTAATATGGTTGGTTTTGAACATACATCTTGTTGTTTGTTTTATATTGTTGGCTTGTTAGTTGAAACTTTAAAAAATATATATATATTATTGATTTTTTTATGGAGAGGAAGGGAGAGGGATAGAAAGTTAGAAACATCGATGAGAGAGAAACATTGGTCAGTTGCCTCCTGCACACCTAGCACTGGGGATGTGCCTGCAACCAAGGTACATGCCCTCGACCGGAACCGAACCTGGGACTCCTCAGTCTGCAGGCCGATGCTCTATCCACTGAGCCAAACCGGTCAGGACAAATTAAAACTTAAAAAAAAGTTTTCATTGATATTAAAGAGAGAGGAAGGGAGCGGGAGAGAAAGAAACATCTGTGTGAGAGAAGCATCCATCAGCTAACTCCAGCATGCCCGCTGCTGGGAATTCAGCCTGCAACCCCAGCATGTGCCCTGACCAGGAATCAAACCGGGGACTTTTGTTGCATGGGATGATGCTCAACCAACTGAGCCACATTAGTCAAGGCACTTAACACTTTTCTTTAGTTGCTTCTTTGTAGGATGCACATTGAAATTATCTCAGTCTACCATTCAATTAGTAATATAGTTCATGTATTTTAAGCAATAATTTTCATTTCCCCACTTTTGACCTTTGTGCTATTTTTGTCATACTATTTTCTCTTAAATATATTATACTCTTCACAATGCATTCTTAAATTTTTGTAAATGGTCTATTATCTTTTAAAGAGATTTCAAAAATAGGAAAAATATCTGGTATATTTACCCATAGCTTTACCATTTCTAATGCTCTTCATTCCTTCATATTCATCCATTTGGTACCAGTTTCTTTCTGCCTGAAGCACTTTAATATATATTTTTTATAATGCACTTCTGTCAGTGATTACTTTCAGCATTTATATATCTGAAAAGTCATTATCTCAAGACATTGCCATTTTTTCTTTGTTTTTAAAACATATTTCCCTGACTATAGAATTTTAAGTTGACAGGGTTTTTGCTGTTGCTTGTTAGTTCTTTAAATATATTTTTTACCTAGCCAGAGTGGTTCAGTTGGTTGAGCAACATCCCATGCACCAAAAGTTTGCTAGTTAGATTCCTGGTCAGAGCAACATACCTGGGTTGTAGGTTTGATCCCCAGTCAGGAAGTGTACAGAAGGCAACCCATCTTATATTGATGTGTTTTTTTTTCTTCTCTCTCTTTTTTTCCTCTCTCTAAGCATGTCCTTGAGTGAAAGAGATTTCTCTATTGTCTTATGTCTTATTTTGTTTTCATTGAGAAATATGTCAGTATTATCTTTGTTACTTTACATAAGGTATAATTTTTCTTTATCTCCTTTTATCTTTATAAATTTTTAAAATAGTTTATGTATATAAAAGGCTAAGTGACTGACCATACGTACGTCAAACCATCTGATTGACCAACCAGCCAGTACATATGACGCACACTGGCAATTTAAAAATAAACATTGACTTGCACATGTGTGATACATATAAAGCTCTCACTATATCTAAACACGTGATTATTTGTCCAAAAATGAGCACGTTCATAAACTAAATGAAGAAATTTTAGATATATTTGATGTAATTTACTTACAGGATATTTTTCCTTACATGATAGTATCCCACTATCCTCCCCTGTGTTTTTTTTTTTTAAATTTTATTAATGGGGGCTTTTGGACATTTTATATTGCAGTCTTGGTAACTTTAAATTTTAATTTTTGCACAAAAATATGACTGCTTTAGGTTCTTTGCATGTAAGGCAATTTTACGATGAGATGAGCTACTAATAGAAATTTTAGTTAATATTTTAGGAACAGCTTTTTGTCCAGTACACTTAAATTTTCTTGAGTATTTGCTTATTTCAATTGGCCAATTTGAATTAATCTGAAAACTTGATTACTATTTTACTGTGAAATTTAATATTCAAACAATAATCTTAGTTTACCCTGTAAATATTAGTTGAAAGGATTATTTGCATTCTTGAGTAGGCCCTGAGCATTCCTGGTGCTAGACCAGATTTAGATATAGGGCAGCTGTTGCTGGCCAAGTCTTTATCTGTAACCTGGGTCCTGATCTGAGCTGTGCATGGGAGTCGAAGGTGCCGTGGGGGCAGGAGACCTCCCTCAGAAGGGGTGAGAGCACAGGCCCTTGCAAGGTTAGGGTGGTGAGGATCTGTGCCCCACCTCTGTTGACCCCCAAGTTTTCTCCTGATGACCCCTCTGCAACTGTGCCTGTCTTAGGTTGTTCATTCCCTGAGGAATCTTACCCATCTATGGATAACCAGCCATCCTCCAGGGCCAAGCTGGGTGATGTGAGGTTCAGTTCTTTCTTGTTGGTAGTCTATGCTCCCATGGGCCACTAGTATATTTATAAGGATTCTTAATGCCTTTGCCTACTAGTTTTTAAATTTCACTGTTCCTGTATCTTCCAATTAATTGATTTATATTTTATGTGGGTGTATATGTGTTTTATATGCATTATAATTGTTAAATTGATGACAGATATTGTGAAATTTACCATGTTGGGTATTGAATAATTTCATGTTCAATCAATGTCTTGACTTTTGTTTTGTAATGTATTGCAGTTCCTTAAACGCAGCTTGACTCTATTGGGATTTGCTTTTAAGCTCTGTTAGGCAGGACTAGAGCAGACTTGCTTCTAGGACTAATTTTCCCGCTACTGAGTTTAATACTCTTGGTGTATTCTACCTGATGCATTGTAAATCACAAGATTTTTGTTTTTAATTTTGGCTAATTGGAAAATAAACTTTTCCCAAATATGTGCTAGTACCAGAGATTATTCCCCTCAGGTAGTATCATCATATGCTTGTGCTGATTAGTACTCAGCTGAAAACAAGTAGGTGCTCTTTATAGATCTTCTAGCCCTTCTGTATGACTTGCTTCTTTCAATATCCTGCCAGTGAATTGTGGCTGCCTTGACATTTTTGGATACTGCACTCCATTTCTTAAATTCAGAAAGACTTTCCAAATCCTTGTTGATTCCTTCTCCCTATGCTACCACATAGAAAATATCTTTAGGGTGTTAGCAGGGACAATTCTAAGACTCATTTTATTTGGTTTCTCTTCTCTCAGTGATCACTGTTCTATACTGTTTGATGACCTATGTCTAAGAATTGTTGTGCCACATATTTCATCAAACATTTCAGTTACTTCAGATAAGAAGGTACATGTATTTCCCGTTATTCTATCTTGCCTGCAGTAGAAGTACTTTCACCGTATTTAGAATACTCTGAGTAATAATAATCTATACTACTAATATATACTGATATTTGAAATGTTGATTGTCAGTGTCCTTTGGTGTTAACGTAACTGGATTTTCTATAATATATTATTGAGAGGATGCAGACTGTTCCATAGGAGTCTATACTGTCTAAATTATTTGGCTTAATTAACCAGTTAACTTAAGCCCTTACTTAGTCCATCAAAAACTAATTTTCCTTCAAGTCAATTAATTACAGTGTTATCTAAATTGAGCAGATTTATGAGTATGAGTATAGTACAATTGTATTATTTCAACCAAGAGATAAGGATGGGAGGATTTCTGCATTTTCCACCACAGTAGAAAATAAAGTAAGGAGCTAATAGTAAGACTGATTGATGTGATGGTGCTTAAAAAAGAAATAATATTTTTGTTTAAAAATGCCAATACAGTACTTTAGTAGATTAAAATGGAAAGTCAAGATGGGAGTAATCAGAAAACACTTCTTAGATTAAGTAACTTTTCAACTGAGATTGCATGGACTCTGAATTAAACAGGTATATGTATATGTGAGAAGGGTGGTAGAATGGAGGGAGCTGGGCCTGGGAACAAAAAAGAGTCCTAAAGAGAATTACTTTTATTTCTTGGAAAACTTAAACTCCACCAGAATGCAGCCTGCATGTCTCCAGATATTAATCCAAACATTCATTAGAGCATTGTTTGTGATTATTAAAAATACGGTGGTGACCCAACTATTATTAAATAACATTATTCTTTGCAATATCATACCACATACCTATCTATATTCATAGATAAAGAAAATTTTCAGAATATTTTGTCAGAAGAAAAAAGCAAGCTGAAAACTATGTGCAATATGACTTTTAGGAAATATACAATTTAAGAAATATAGTGTGAGAGAGAGGGAACTTTTTACCTTTTTTTCATGTCTTCCTTTATTGCCTGAAATTTTGCAGTTACATATATTACATTCATTTATAATTTTAAAATTACATTTTAGAAGAAAGACTAAAATTGTTTTTCTTTTAGTTAAATTAATCAGAGTATAAATCTAAGTTTGCTACATTGAATTCTTCTTGGGCATGTTTTGTTTTATTTGAGAGCCATCCATCCAATCAGTTTGTCTATCTGTATTGACTCAATCCAAGCAAACTCAGCATGTTATTTCCTTTTCTTTTATAAATCTCCACCTGTCAGCATTGATGGGTAGCACTGTAAAAAGGCATCTTAGAGTATTTTAGTTGATTCAAAAATATGTTTTTTTTCCCTAATACAAACATCTGCCATCACATACTTTAATTTCATCTTTTTTTATAATCTAGATTATGATTCTGTTTTGTTTCCCTCTCTGCTAAACTATTATACTGGACATGTATGGGAGAGGATATCAATACTGTTAGTTCCTGCTTTGGATTCACAAATCTATGTGACATTTACCAGCTGTTACCTTCTCTCAACAGGCATCTTGGCAACAACTAGAGATTTTCAGGTTATTGCAAGTCTAGTCTTTTCTTTTAGCGTTTGCACAGACAGACATATTTCCGTAGTACATAGTATATATCAGCTGCTTTTCTAGCCACAAATACGTATTATAGTTAGACTATAAGTGTGAATATGTGTGCATGTGTGTGCTCGTGTATGTGTTTCTCATGCTCAATGTCTCTGGCTTTAATTTTTGTTGCCTGGAATTAAAAATTATGAAATCTCAGGGGTAGTGACTCTCTCATATTGGTTTGTTTTTATAAAACTATTAAATTATGTTTATGTGCTCAATAATGTTTAGTAGCTTTGGAAATACAACCCCAAAAATGTTTTGGGATAAAATATGTTCAAGATCAAATTGTAGAATTCTTACCATTCGCAACAGCATGGATGGAACTGGAGAGCGTTATGCTAAGCGAAATAAGCCTGTAAGAGAAAGGTATATATCTCATGATCTCACTCATTTGTGGAATATAATGAACAACATAAACTGATGAACAAAAGTAGAACCAGAGTCAATGAAGCATTGAACAGACTGTCCAACCTATGAGGGAAGGTGGCTGGTGAGGGGATAAGAGATCAACCAAAGGACTTGCATGCATGCATTTAAGCATAACCAATGGACACAGACCTGCTGGGGGGTGGGGAAGGACATATGCTGGGGGTTGGGAGTGGCTGGGGAGAGGTCAATGGGGAAAAAGGAGACTTATGTTAATACTTTAAACAATAAAGAATTTAAATTTAAAAAAGATTAAATTGTATTGATCCTAATTATTGCTGCTCATGCACAAATGTTTCATTATTCTGATTTTTATACACATAATGCTCTATCTGTTCTAGCTTGGGTTCTCTTAGATTAAGCATTAAATAACAGTGGTAGTAAAATGAAAAGGAAGATTCATATCATAGGGGAAGTTTGTGTGTGTGTGTGTGTGTGTGTGTGTGTGTGTGTGTGTGTATTTGTATTTGCTATAAATGTTAAATCCCGTAAATATTTTGATAGTTTATAGATTTGCCTCAGTATGGCTGAGTTTGATAAGAACCCTGAGGTGATGCTCTTCTTGTTTTTCCTTTGGGTTGTCTAGTAGGATCTTAGCCAACAACCATAAGCAGAAAATTGAAACAAAATTCTCTTTTTTCAAGGAGAAAGAGTTCCAGAGTCTTCATTTTAATCATATCGTGATAATAGTTCCTTTTGCCAACCACAGAAGGTTGGGGCTGTGTTTTCCTGTCCAAGAAAGAGGAAAAGTCCACATTCTAATGAGAGGAGGCAGCTGGCTGCCTAGATATGGAGACTCAAAGGCAATAAAATGGATATAATAAGTCAAAATTGCTTATTTATAAACACTTCAATATCTATAATTCATATTTAATTCACAAATATATCACTTCTTTAAAATTATACTTGTTTGACAATGACAGAAGACATTAAGAAAATCTATATTTTACTCTATAATTTGAGGAAATTACTTTATATTGAAGTTTTTCTCAAGGAGAGAAAAATGTAGAATTATGCATTTGTTTAAATTTCTCTAGAAATCAAAATGATCACTTCTAAGAAATCCATAAACAATGCTAATTAAATTATTGGATCATTGTACTCCCCTTCAAATTCTCTTTACTGTTAGTAGGTGATTTTCAATAATTTAAGGAAAAAGCAAGTTCCTTCTAGCTTATTATAAATAATAGGTTAGATCTTATCTTAATATGTGTGTTTTTTATAGAAACAAAGCATTCTCCACATCTTCCAAAATTGTTTCCTCTGCTTTATTTTAAATACATATTAAGGCATAATATGGGAATTTTTTTCTAGTAGCGTAAAGAATAAATGTGAAACTTCTCAGCAATTATCATAAGTTAATATGTAATTTTTGATGGAAACATACTTTAATTCATTAACTATAGAAGTTGAAATAAAAATTGCATCATCAAAACTAGAATTTTTATTCTACAAATGCAAACTAGAATTGGTGCCTTTATGCCCTGTAAAAATAGTATCAAATTCTTAAATAAGAGAGATACATATATTTTTTATAGACTATTTATCCCCTGGAACCAAATACCTGGTTGTCCAAAATGCCACAAAATGAGAGTTGCAGGTGAGCAGTTCCTCCAGATGCCTGAAAAATACAAATCTATAAAGAGGAAAACACTATCAGAGATTCACATAGATGAAGCTCTAAAAAAATGAGCTTAAAATAAAAATCTATAAAACATGTAAGAACCCAAAGGTCCCACATGATGTTAGATATTGGAACCATTAATAGAAATACATATGTTTAATATAACCAAAAAAGAGTTGGAGAAATTGAAAATAAAAGTAAATGAAAGCATCCAGTTAAATTAGAAAAACAAACAAAAATGAAGTTACTATAAATTAAATATTTAATAATTGAATCTATAAAGTGGACTATGGAAATATATCTAATGAATAGATTAGTGAAATATAGATTTGAATAAATTCAATAATACAGAATGGAGAGACAAAAGGTGTGACACATAAAAGAGAGATTAAGGGAAATCAGGGATATACATCTAGTCAGAGTTCCAGAATGAGATAATGTTGAGGTAGATGTAGTATTTGAAAAAATAATAGCTAAGAATTTTCTAGAAGTGATTTGGGAAGCACATATATACAAAGCAAGATAGATAAAAAGAAATCTATACCTAGAAACACCTTAGTGGAACTTCAGATCACCAAAGGCAGAAAAAAATAATTAAATCAGCTACAAAACAAAGACAGATTACCTAACAACAATTATATAATGACAACTCATTTAACAATAGCCACAATATAAGTAGAAGCCAGTGTAATTAGATTAACTGTTGAAACAAAAAAAAGGATACAAATTTCAAACCAGGGAAAAAATTCAAAAGAAATGAAACAAGAAAATTTAATTCATAAAAAAGTTTAAAAACAGAAAGAAGGAAAAGCAAGACAGATAAGTATAACACACAACTCTAGTAATAAATCCAAATTTATATCAGTAATTACAATGAATTTGCATCTACTAAGCTTACCAAATAAAGAGATGGTCAGAGTCCAGGCATATTTAAACTAAAGATATTGAAGTTCAAAAGTAGGAAATATAGGAAAAGAAATATATAACAGACAAATAACCAAAAAAAGATGGCATAGCTTTGATTGTATCATAAAATATATTTTAAAGCAAGAATTTACCAGGGGAGAAAGAATTCTAAACTTACATGCATCTATTATAAAATTCAAATACAGAAAAACAAAAATTCACAAATCCAAAAGCATAGTGAGACTTAAGTACATCTCTAACAGCAGTTCATATACCCAACTAAAAAAGTCCAGTAACAAACAGTAGAGATTTGAAAGAACACAAGAGTGTTCAGTTAGAATTTGAAATAACTTGATAGTTAAGACAATAAGACTAGTTATTTAGTGGGAAGACATTAATAAAATACTTCAGTTTTTTTTTTTTATAAATGGCTACTACAGGCATTACATATTTTTATTTCTAGTCATCATGGAAGAATTCCTTAAACACATGTTACAAATGATTTATTTCTTTAGTGAAATGACTTCTAAATGTGTGGGTTTATTAGAAATATTATACAGACATTTCTATTCAGGAATGAAGACAGTTGAAGAATTTAGGGAGCCTCATACCTGTTGGAGGACTTTGTCCTGTCCTGTGCTCAGCAGGGCATCCTACCACTTTAGCTCATTATGATACCCCTGCTGCAAAGGAGTGGAAGCCGCTTCCATTGAGCATTTCATGCAAGAATGCCTGTCAAAAATAGTAAATGGACCGAAAGCTGGAATTTCTCTGAGCTTACAGAACAGCTTGCCTGACTGCTTACAAATGAATATTTGTATATATGGTGAAATTCAGTCACAGATCTTTTATTTGTGACATACCACACACAGACAGTTTATTGGAGAGGAGACCTAATTACAAACTGCAGATATTTACATAAAATAGTAATAATTGTGAAGAATCTAATATCTGTAGTTTAGTTCATAACACCATAATTCCAGTTCATTGACTAAAAGGTCAAATTTATAAATATCTTCTGTTATTTTACTGACTGACTTTACCTAATTAAAAAAAAAAAAGATTGTCTAAAAAAGACAACCTAACTTGAATCATTACTGTGGATTATAACAATGATTTTGACTGACAGAAAAATGAGGTTTTTTTTTATGGTTAAAACAGGCAAAGAACTTAGAGGGTATTTTCTTTTGTAGAATTATAAAGACCTGTGACAACAATTTGCTCATTCTTAATGTATCTTATATAAACTTTCAACAGTAGATTTTTATTCTTCATCTGAGATAACCTTTTATTTGCAAAGAGGATAGCAGTAAAAGTTCTATAGAAATCTTTCTGAAATGTACACATTATTTAAATATTTACAAATGGAAAGAGTTTGATTTCGGAATATTCTGATTTTATGTTGTTACTAAGCCAAGACTGAGAATGAGATAACTCAGTAGAAAGAATGATGTCAGTGTGGTAAATGAATTTGAAAACTGGGCTAATGCTAACTAGATTGTGTCACCTTGTAAACTCTTTATCTACTGAAACTGTATTCTAGTTATTTTTTCTTCTTTTGAACTCCTGCAACCTTTCCCCCTTATCATTGTCTGGTTACCTGTCTTTCCCTTATCTTTCCAACTAAATAGATGTTACATTCCTGAAGGATAGGAAGATATTGTGTTTAGCTTTCTCTCTTTTTCTATCTTTCTATCTTTCTTTCTTTCTTTCTTTCTTTCTTTCTTTCTTTCTTTCTTTCTTTCTTTCTTTCTTTCTTTCTTTTCCTCTCTCTCTCTCTCTCTCTCTCTCTCTCTCTCTCTCTCTCTCTCTCTCTCTCTCTCTCTCTCTCTCATTAAGGTATAAATGAAGGACAGATTATATTAGTTTCAGTCTTTGGCTTTGTTATAAGCTTATCCTTGCTAGCCATTCGTCATACAGATAGTAAATAGCTAATCACTATTTGTTAACTGACTAATTTCCTCAAGTCTACTATCTAAAGCTTTGTTGTCATCTTAGTGGTTGCTTGATAAACACTTGAGTGTATCAAATATTAACCATTGACCTTTGAGAGACAAAGAGAAGGTTCCAGTGACTTAATGTCTAACTTTTTGTTTCATTGCAGGGAGGGGTTCACACTCCTTCAGTTTTGCATCCCTCAGTACCTAATAGAGAGCTATTTCCAGAATGGGCCTTAGTATGAAAGTTGTTGAATTCTAATGTGGATTCTGTCTTCATGAGAAACTATGATGCAGCCTTGCAGATAGTTTTACAAAGACTTAATGGCCTGCAGGCACTTTTCCAGCCACCATATTTTTTACCCATTCTTTAATCAGAATCTGTACTGTATCTGGTGGTGGTGAAAAAATGACATTAAAAAAGTACAGCACAATTTCTATTGAATGTGGATTTTAGTTTCATTTAAATTCTTTCTTGCCTGGCTTCTTTTGGCTCCATCCTTGTTTTCTCCTAGCATTTCATCTGTGGATCTATACTCATCTATTTGGCAGGTGTAATCTGCCATTCCCTCCCACTCCCCATTCCTTTGGAAACCATTCTTACTTTGTGTCACCCCTACAGCTGATGATGACTCTGTTTTCTGGCTTCACAGGAGGCTTTCTGCCCTTTTTTGAAATGAGCTGTCTGCTTACAGCATGTCAGTGTGGTCTGACTGCTAGCATTGATTCCCAGCAGTCAACAGCTTTGTCATATTGTTCAAGATTAGGTTTCAATGTGTCATTTTAATAGACTAACCAGCCATTCTCAGTAAAATCAAATTCCTATGAGAATTGTTGTCATGGATGCTTTTAAAATGAAGAAAATTTGTAATGTTTTTGAGATTTCACTGGGGAGGCATAAGGTGACCACATTTACTGAAACTGCCAAACGTTTTAGCTGGATTTTATATTCTGAAAACTTACTTTTGTTTAAGCAAAACATGATTCACAATAATTAAACTTTATGAGCTTTTTTATTTAGGTTCTGACAGGAAGAAAATATTTGCTCTTTCTTTACAGTTCTATGTGTAACCCTAACCAAAATCACGACTGGGCCAAGACATGTGAATATCCCATTCAGGCTAGACATGTGGTGCTTCCACAAACTAGTTTTATTTAACTATCTGTGAGAGTGGTGAAAAGAACAGGTTCTGAAACCAGACTGTATAGCTTCAAATCTCACCTCTACCATCTATTGACTGTGTGGCTTTTAGTGTTAATTTATTTATATGGGAGGGTAGTAATAGTATCTTTTTTATAGGCTTGTTAAATGAGAGCTAATATACCTGTACAATATGTGTGCAGTCATTTACATACCTTATGTTTATTTTTTAAAATATATTTTATTGATTTGTTTTTAAAAAAGAAAAGAAGAGAAAGAGAAACATCAATGTGAGAGTGAAACATTGATGCCTGCCTCCTGCACGCCCCCTACCTGAGATCTAGCCCGAAACTTAGGGATGTGTCCTGACTAGGAATGGAACCCACAATCTTTCAGTGCCCAGGGATGAACTGAACTACACCACCCAGGGCCATACCTTATATTTAGATTTCAGTAAATATTTATTATTCTTATTATGCTATTATCTTTGACCTATTGTAGTTGTTAATGTTCTACATTCATTTGGAGATCTTCCAGCTTTACATGGAGAAATGATGTAGAAATAACCAGAGGTTACCCTCTTTATTGACTCAGCAGTTAATCTCTGAGACCAGATTTGCATATTCCAGTTAATAGATTGCAAATTCTACAGTAGCTTACACCAGCTCTCCCAGGATGCCCAGGTGAACCTTCTGTGATTACTTACACAGGCTCCTGGAAGTCTGATTTTTCTGCCTTCCAATTCCTCTTTGAGAGAAATCTTGCAAATTAAGTTTTCTATACTTATTTAAATTTCCAGTGGCAGTATTTTTCTTATCTGAACAGCTAGGCCATCCTTAATTACTCCCTGACTTTATGCGTTTCCTGAAGCTCAATTGCCAGGATCTCAATCCCTGTTTCGGAGAAAGCCAGATAGGCAGATACCACTAAGCGTCTGGGTATAAATACTGGCCCATTGACCATATACATGGCAATAGAGAGCTCAGAGTTGAGTGAGGTCTTACTATCTGTGTGGACTTGTTTTATAGGCACTGGCTAGTTCAGATAAGGTAGGATCTGCCACTGAAAAGAAATGTAGTTGATTTCAGAGAAAGTATTTCTCAAATGTTTTGACTCTCACAATAAATTCACCTAAGGGCTATTCGTAATGTGTGCCTCAGACATAGGCCTCAGTTCAAAGTAGCCCTCCTGTTCTACTTCTGTGCTAAATAACTATTGCTTCTGAAGAAATCAGTAGGTCTCCTAGTGGGAGTAGAGTGGCTCTTGCAATATCTTCATAAAATGAATTTTCTAAGACTTGCATGAGAGAGTGAATGGTTTTTTGGTGTGGAATTATATTTCTTGGGTTGCTAAGTCCCATTCCCCTTAACCCATTCCTGAAAAAGATGTAGCTGGTGTAGAGGGCCAGTGTCTGGAGTTTCCATTCCATAATGGAGAGGGGTCGGATATAGCATCAGGCTAATTAAAGTCCATTAGTCCATTGTGTGGAGTCCATGGGCTGTGGGCCACAGGGGTGAAACAGGGTCCAAGAGCCGGTAAGCCAGGGATCAGGGTGGAGCAGCAAGAGAAAGGAGGGTTGAGAGAAAAGAGTTCCTTTGTTCAGGAACTTAAATATTAAATCTTCCCACACTTGTAATGGCCACACCTATTCTGGCCACTGACTTATTCCCAGGTGTGACTGATGACAGATAAGCACTATTCCATGTTACCCAAACCTTACTGCGCATAAGTCTAATGTCCAATCCTTTCCCCCAAAGATCTGTTGGGAACAGACTAGGAGAATGTTAACTGCAGCTTTTCTGGTAAAGCTATATAAATGGCTTACCTTATCTAGTCTTTCTTTTACTTCTTTCCTGCTACTTAATAATCAGGTTATTATAATGGTATCACAGCTACATACTGAGCTGTAATTCCTGCCCATGTCATGCATGTCTAGAGCTAAGTCTTGCTGGGACATGACACAATTTTTTGTTCCTCTGACAGGATCTTTTCCACATCCTGAATCTTTTATAGTTTGGACTATACCAGAAAGACACTGAGATAAGCATTAGAGAGTAAGTAATTTATTTAGAAGCCAATGCCAGGGAGCATGGGTGAGCTCTTTGCCAGGCTTGCTATAGACCTCCAGGCTCTGTTTGTTTATTTATTTTTCCCTATCCCTAGTGTCATGCATGACAAATGATAGGCCCTCAATATATGCTCATAGAACATAACTGTTGGATCTTCCAGCAGCCAAGCCTGTTTAATTTCCCATGCTGTTGCATTTAGCTTTCACCACTATCATGCACCCTGCATATATACTTCTTGATGTTCAATGAGCCCTTATAAGTGTTAAGAACTATGTTTATCACTTTATATTATAATTTCCATTTACAGATGAGGCAAATGAGACCCAGAGAGATTAAGTAACTTACCTATAGTCATTCAGGTCAAGTACCTGTTGAGAAGATGGGATCCAAATCCCCATCTATCTGAGCCAGAGATCATAATCATTATTGTGTTGCCTCGTTTCATACAAGATGGGAGAGAGGATGTCACTATAAGTCAGTGCTCCCATGGGTAGAGTCCATATTTCATCTTGCTTGGCTAAGTTCCCACTAAACTTGATGTCCCTGCCCGGGTTTGGTGAGATGCCTGAGCTGCTCTTGGTCAGATTCTTATGACCATGAGGCTAATATTCTTTTTTTTCTTTATTGATTATGGTCCTAAGTGTCCATATGTGTCCTTATCCCCCCATTGCCTCCTCACCCGACTTCTGTTCATGCCCTCACCCTTCTGGTGTCTGTGTCAATTGGTTATACTTATATGTGTGCATACAAGTGCTTTGGTTGATCTCTCCCCCTTTCCTCACCCTCCCCTACCTTGCCTCTGAGGTTTGAGCATCTGATTGATACTTCTTTGGGGAAGGCTTTGTTCTCAGAGTGTCAAGGACAGAACACGTATCATTTGTGGGATAGAAATTCCAACTGTGGAGCTGAATCGGGTCTGTATTTCTTTCTTTTTAAAAAAATAAATTTTATTGATTTTTTACAGAGAGGAAGGGAGAGGGATAGAAAGTCAGAAACATCGATGAGAGAGAAACATCAGTCAGCTGCCTCCTGCACACACCCCAATTGGGGATGTGTCCCCAACCAACATACATGCTCTTGACCAGAATTGAACCTGGGACTCTCTAGTCCGCAGGCAGATGCCCTATCCACTGAGCCAAACCAGTTTCGGCGAATGTCTGTATTTCTTTAGGAGTAAAGGAGAGACCTGGAGGTGCAGCAGAGATATAGTGATTCCATATCTCCAAGCATTTACCATTCCTGTGGCAGGTAGACAGAAAGATTCTAATTGCAAGTACCTACCACTGGTTGCCTGAGGGGTTTCTCTGGCTCCTGGAGCCAGCTCAGCTTTGAGAGAGAGAAGGAACACACCAGAAGTGTTCAAAGTTAACACCCAGGTACCCTCAATCAATGACTGACAAGAGTTGATGAATAAATAGTTTCTTTTAAACTTTAGTGGATTTAAAAAATCTTGGAGAATTGTTTAAACAACATTAGGTCAGAGTTGAGGTCCATAATTTGCACTTTCAGTAGCTTCTAGACGATGTTAACCCTTGAACCACACTTTCAGTAGCAAAGCTCTACACCCTTGCCTCTCATTTAGGGTAAATACAGGGTTTATTGTATACTGTCTTCTAAGTTTCTTAGCAACAGTAAGCTCCAGCTGTCTATAAATGTAATGTGCTAAATAGTAAATACTTAATCTTATTTCTTTACCTTTCCTTTCTGACTTCCCATTTTTATATCCCTGCTCTCTAGCATTGACATCTACATAAATTACTTGCACTCGCATGCTTATCTCAGTGTCTTTCTGGTAGAATCCAAATTATAAGCAGATGACTCTACCAGCTCCTGGAATGGACAACACTGACCAGATAGTCGGACTGTTCCCAGTGCTCAAGACCGGCTGACATGAAGTCACCCTCACAGATCTGTTCCAGGAAAGTCTCACTGGGCACAAGTAGCCCAGCTTGGAGGCAGCTAGGACTTCGCCTATATTGATCTTAGAGTGTTTACAGATGACGGCATAGCTGGCATTCTTCCCCTGGGGACTTGCCAGGATCTTTATTTGATCAAAGATACTATGTTTCTGCTCTAAAAACCCTAGGGTGCATAAACTCAATATGAACCAATATTCCCAAGTACTCTGCAAGTTTTTCCCCCCTAAAAGTTAAAAAAAAAAACAAAAACAAAAACAAAGAACAAAGACTTACATCCCTAACCCTAAGAAGTTCATAACATTCTTGATGATTCATCAGGAATGATAGTTTGGGAGTGGTAAGCTACCTGCTGTGCTCACTCTGATTTCCTATTCTCCACTGAAGTTCCTTTCAAGCAAAGTCCCTTTTCACCTATCTACCTACTACTGTGGCTCTCTCGGGTTCTCATTAATTCCACAGCAAACATGACTCCTTTTGCATTGTTCCCACAGCATTACTCCCATAATGTTGTTCAGTTTGTTACACCTGCCCTGAAAATTCGAAATGAAAGGATGGAATTCCTTAGAGAGCACTTGAAATTCAGTATCACTAAGATACCGAATTTCTAAGAGGAATTATTATTATCTGTCACTAAGAATCAGTAGCAGAGTCAGTCAAGTTTGGTATCCATTTCTGCTGCCAGGCTTTCCGTACTCATGGCCACTCCTGCTGTCCCCTATCTGCTTTACTTCTCATCTTCTGTGACTCTAAGGTCTTTCCTACCTGAGCCTCACAGTAGAGTTGTCCAGGCTGTAAAGGGTACAACACTGAGGGCACAACACACAGAGACTGTGATAGGAATGGCATCCCTGGAGTGTGTGCAGTTTGGCAGTTCTACTTTCTCTCAACCCCAAAAGACTCAGACTCCACCCATAAAAAGCCAAGAGAAGTTGAAATTTTTTTATTATTATACTTTTCTTTTAACTTTTTTTCCCCATCAGTGCCTCCAGAGTCCTACTTTAGCATAACCAAAGTATCAATGAAGTATCCCCCCCGCCCCCTAAAAAAATAATGATTTTCTTTCTATGAGGAAGTCTTTCTTCCTTCTAAGCTCAAATTGCATCCAGCTTCTCAGAAACTGCCTTTTTCTCCTATTTAATCCTGTGAAGGATGACCCATGTGCTATCTGGGCTTTAATCAAACAGCGCTGTGAGGACGTCTGTCTCAGTTTGACCCTGTGCTCTCAGAAAATTCCAATTCTGACCCCAGGCTCCTCTGGCGTCACCTTTTTATTTTTTTATTATTATTTTATATATATATATATATATATATATATATATATATATATATATTGTTTAAAGTATTACAAATAGTAGTATATATGTTTCCTTTTTTTCCCTATTGAACTCCCCCAGTCTCCCCTAACCCCAGCACATGCCCTCACCGTCCCTCCTCCCCCAGTGCCTTATATCCATTGGTTATGCTTATACGCATGCATACAAGTCCTTCAATTGATCTCTCACTGTCCTCACCCCTCACCCTCCCCTACCTTCCCACTGTAGTTTGACAGTCTGTTCAAAGCTTCTTTGTATCTATTTTTCCCCAGTTTCTTTTCTTTAAAAAATATTGCAACTGCATATTAGAGATAAACATATAAGAACAAAAAATGTTTGAGTCTCAGTATCTATATCCAACAGTTCTGAGTCCCAGTTTCAATGTCAAATAGTTCCTTATGTGTACATGTCAGCAATAATGTCTGGATAGTGGACAAATAAATGGTGGCAATGCAGGTCCCACCCTCTCTGGTTTGGTCCTGGGCAACCTGCAGTGATATACAGCTGCTGACTGCTAGCATGGCAAGGTGTCATCAGCGTCTTCCATCTCTGGACTGTCTTCATGGTTGGAACAGACCTGTCAGTTCCTCTCTGTTGCAGGAATCCATATGGTACTGGAGTTGTTTTCTGAAAATATACAAACATATTCTTGACCAAAAGTTAATAAAGGAATATTTTCTGTAAATTAGACTTGGGATTCTTTTTATTTTTGCCCAAATGATTTTCCTTTGGCTTATTTTGGCACCATGGTGTTTTTCATGGATGTCCTACTGTTAGCATTACAAATGGAAACTGATTTTCTAACGTATTTTCTAGATGTAATTTTCACCTTTTTATCTTGATACTGCAGTGCTTCCAAGGCAGCCTTAGAAAACCTTGCAATTGAAGAGTTCTCCTTGGCCTTAATGGAAGCAGTTCTTTATATCTCTCATCCCCACAAAAGACTGATTATCTTTGTCACTGATTCATAGCAGCCACAGAAGAGTTTGTGATCTAGGCCAGTCTCAACCACTAGGAACAGTTGTAGACCTCAAGTAAAAAGACTGAATTCCAGAATCCATAGCCTATATTCATGCAAGTAATAATGAGAGGTGAAAATATAAGAATTAAAGCTAAGTCCAAGCTCTCAAAGAAACCAGCTCTGTAACTTTAGGCAATTTTCTTAATTTCTCAGTCTTCTCACTGTAAAATGGAGATGATAATCCTTATCTCACAAGGCTTTTATGGTTATTAAATAGGCCAATTGTAAGGTTCTTAGCATAGATCCTGAGAAGTTATAAATTTTCAAAATTCTAAATTCTATTGTTATCGAACCTCTAAATCTGTTGCTCTGAGTGGTGTGGCATCATAATTTAGCCTGATAGTCTCCCCTAAGTAACTTGATTCTACCAGCAGAATGAAAAACCCAATGAAAGAGGACTCACTGATCATAAGTGGTGTGTATAGCACACCCCTCTTGGCAGAATAGTGACCCCAGATTGCAATTAACTGAGAATAAGGGAGCATATTCTCCTGGAACTCTTGGGACACTGGGAACCAATAGCAGAGGTTCAGGTCCTGTAGGATATGCCATTATCCATAGATGCAATCATAGTCTATTGTTACTATTTTTGGTAGGAGTCAGGTATAACAGCTTTAGCAGCCCTAAATTATCCCAATAGAGTATTTAGTCCTCAACAGCAGATCATCTGTAGTTGTAATTTAAGATTGTATTTAGAACCATTTACATTCTAGGTAAAAATTAATGTTGACAGTATCTAGGGAAACATTTACCCATCTTAAAGGCTGAGTCATTCTATCTGCCTGGTAAAGGCCTACTTTACTCTTTTTTGTACTGAAGAATGTACTCTTATCTTGTCTTCTCTCATTCTCTGTTTCTCGAGTGCTTACTGTGTATCTGGCACATGTGTCTTTAATGCTCTCAGCAATCTTATGACAAGTGTACCATTACTATA
Organism: Antrozous pallidus; assembly: GCA_027563665.1. NCBI lineage: Eukaryota > Metazoa > Chordata > Mammalia > Chiroptera > Vespertilionidae > Antrozous > Antrozous pallidus. The sequence goes on along the minus strand of CM050518.1, from coordinate 21,987,349 downwards.
TTGATTTTACAAATGAAGAAATAAAATTATCAAAGGATCAGGCTGGTATTAAAATCAAAACAGTCCAACTTCAGAACCTGTGCTCTTAATCATTGGGTTCTTCTGTCTCCCTAACTATGTGTATGTAATTTCCTATTTATTCACGTATATAGCAAGTTATATGCATTTATTTATAGTATGTATTATGATATAAATATCAAATATAAAGTTTCAAGTTGCCTTAAATATAGTCCCCTGCAATATTAACACTTACATGTTTTTTTTTAAAATTCTCCTTTTATATTTGAAACATGCCCAGGTTTATTTTAGTCTCATGAGTGATAGCTATCTGTCACTGGTGCTTCCTGAATTTCCAAAAGAATCTTATGGATTCTTTTGAAGGAAATTCTATGGACTCTTAGTATTAATATAAATAATTTTCGCTGAAACCAGTCTGGCTCAGTGGATAGAGCGTCAGCCTGCGGACTGGAAGGTCCCAGGTTCCATTCCGGTCAAGGGCATGTACCTTGGCTGCGGGCACAATCCCGGTAGGGAGTGTGCAAGAGGCAGCTGATTGATGTTTCTCTCTCATCGATGTTTTTGACTTTCTATCCCTCTCCCTTCCTCTCTGTAAAAAATCGATAAAATATATTTTAAAAAATAAATAATTTTCTATTTACTCTTACTATAAAATATACAAATATAAAATCAGGTATAAATTCCTTATGCGTTTAGCTCCTAAAATTACTTTAAGATAAATAAAATTTGAAACTACTAAGCAATGAAATTGAAACTGACAACATAAGTTCCACAGGACAGATAATGTTGTTCTACGGAAATGCCCTTGCCACTTGAGAAGTCAATATGCTATATGTAGACTTGTACAAAACAGGATCTTACAGTTCATTGTGGCAGAAGTACCAAGCTCCATTTGCTGAAAAGTTCTTGTACTGCTTTTGTTCCTGTTCCTGTGACTGTGAAACCTTCATTCACACAATGGTCAGCAGTAGCCTTTGGACTTGGTATGAATGCAGCACCTTGTCTGAGTCAGCTTTTGTTTGTTCCTCTAAAATAATGCTGCTTCAAGCAAAGTGATTATAAACGCAAACACAAACGTAAACCTGTGGTGACTTGTTAGTACTTGGTCAGAGGAGTTGATAAGGTCATGCAGATTATACTAATGAGCTTCCCTTGTACTTTCTGCACTCTTCCTAAGGGATGGCATCTGGTCTTCTGGTTTTAAATACCATCCATTCACTGACAATTCCAAATTTATGTCCACAGCCCAGACCGCTCTTCTAAACTCCACTTCTGTTTCCAACTACCAGAGGGGCATCTCCACTTAGATTTCTAAATGGCATCTTACAATTAACAAGTTACTTTCACATGCTCATATCCTAAATGGACTCCTGATTCCCTGACCTGCCCCAAACCTTCTTGTCCTATATTCTTCTCTTGTGGAGGAGAGGCAGTTTCACTCCTCCTGTTGTCGAAGTCCCAAATCTTGTTAGTCATCCTCACCTTTCCTCTTTTTCTCACATATAATATCCAAATAGCCTGAAAATCTGCTGTACTACCTTCATTGCTGCTTCCCAGATCCAAAGCTCCGTATGGAGGTTGTAGTAGCCTCCTAATTTGTTTTCTTGATTTTGTAGTACAATATTTATTCTGCGTAACAGTCAGAGTGGTGCTCTAGAAGTAAAAATCCTGGCAGATTACTCTAGAATTCCTCTTTTCCATCCTTCCAGAGACTGTTTCAGAAGGAAAACCAATGCCCTCACGTTGCATTTCAAGGAGGGCTTGTACCTGTCCTCTACTCGGTCTATTCCAGCCACATTCTTCCTCATGCTTCTCCGAGCCTTTGCCAAGAATCCTGCTTTCCCAGGTGCACACCTGGTTTGCACCACCACATTCTTCTGGTCTCTGTTTATATGTCACTTCATCAGAGAGGCCTTCCCTGACCATCTTATAAGAATATATCCTGCTCTTATAAATTATTTATTGTCTGTTTCTATCTACTTGAGAGTACAAGTTTTATGAAGGCAGGAATATAGTTTTTCCTTAGTACCTAAAATGCTGGTTGGCACTAAGTATGTGTGTAAATAACATTTGTTGAATGAATCAACGAGTGCTTAGTTTTTTATAATGATAACCAAAACAAAAGCAGAAAATATGATCAGGGGAGTATGCAGATCAGAGAATGAAAAATTTTTATATCACATTTTGACACAAAGTACTGACTTATTGATTAAATTTTAGATCTTTTAAAATGTTAGATATCTTGCCACTACAAGATTTTTCATTTTTATTAGCCTAACAGCATTTGAATTTTGCAGTTAAATGTGAACTTCTAACTTCCCCCATATATTTGTCAGTCATTCTCTGCATGGATATTTACTGATTATTTAAAAGGCAAACTTGGCCAATTGTGTAACCACCAACACCATGCTGGGGTGTTAATACAGTTCAGATTTTCTGAGAACACGTCTACTTTGTAAATCAGCCACTCCCTTGATTTTCACGTGGAACTCAACCAAATATTGACACTGCTTAGTTTGTAAAATTTCCTGGGATCAAAGGAGTGGGGAGCAGGTTGAAGCAAGGCCCTGATGCAATGGAGATTTACATTCAAAAGGAAACCGTGTCTCGAGCTGTGTAACAGCAATCCATGTAGGAAACTAGAATAGTGTCCAAAGAGCAAGTAATTGTGGTGGTTCAGCTGATAAGCTGATGACACAGGGAAAGAAAGCACAAATTGATGTTCAGTAACAGGTATTCTTAGGAAAGTAATAAGATAGCTTAATTACATGATTAACATACCCAAAGTCCAGCTGGAATCCCCGAGTTCCTGCCTGTTGCTTGCTTGCTTTCTTTTATCTCATCAGAGGTGTTGATAGCTTTAGATTGATAAGGTTTACCTTTGTTTTCCTATATCTTGTAGCTTTTATTTCAAAGTACTATAAATATAGAATTAATCCAAGCCTATCTTCGCTATCTGTTGTTTTTTCTCCTGGTGTAAATTGATGAGTTACTTAAAACAATTTTTAAGTTGTTATAAGCTAAAGTGTTGTACATTTATGTTATATAATAAATAACGCATTCATAAATACAGAGTATGTTGTTACATATTTATTAATACATGTTTTATCTTTTTGTTTGTAGTACAAGAATATTATGAAAATCAGGGATAGAACCATGATTTAATTTTCATGCATATAAAAATGAATCTTTTCTTTTAAATGCAAAATGGAGTCAGTCATATAAAAATATACTTCAGTCTTGTAGGAAGAACCTGTTACAAGCATATTTTTTTCTTTCCTTCTTTCCTTCTTCCCTCCCTCCATCTTTCCCGCCCTCTCTTTCTTTCTTCCTGGTACATCGATATTGATTGAGTACCCACTATATGACAGGCAGTAAACACACCAATCCATTCTGGAGATGATGTGAAGGCTAATGCAGCAATCTTAGGCTGTCCTGGACTGACTGGCTTCTGAAGTACATTGGGACATAGTTGGAGTCAGCCAGCATCTGGCTTTCTAGTTAGACATGGGACGGTGAGGCCCATATCCATGGATGTGGGTCCTGGTAGTTTGGCTTTCTTCAGGGTTGAATTCATTCCCTAAAGCAGTCTCTATCACTTATTAGTATAACTTCAGAGACTTTCATGGACACAGACTCTATATTTCTCTCTGTCTGTCTCTCTGTCTGTCTCTGTCTCTCTCTCTCTCTGTCCATCTCTCTGTCTCTCTGTCTCTCTCTCTGTCTCTCTGTCCCTCTCTCTGTCTGTCTCTCTCTCTCTCTCTCTCTCTCTCTCTCTCTCTCTCTCTATATATATATATATATATATATATATATATATATATAATCTGCTAATACTTAAAGCTTTTTTATTTTTTTTTAGGTTCTAGGCTAGCTCTACTTTTTTCTTCTTATTCCTCCTCTGAGTTTCCTGCTTTACTTTTACAATGTTAACATGTTATTGTTTATATCATAACAAATTGTTTTGAAGAGAGTGCTAATATGCAAATGACTGAATGGTCGAATGGCCAGTCACTATGATGCATGCTGACCACCAGGGCGTAGACACTCAATGCAGGAGCCCCAGTAGTCAGTGTGCTCCCACAGGGGGAGCACCGATCAGCCAGAAGCCAGGCTCATGGCTGGCAAGCACAGGGGCAGTGGTGGGAGCCTCCCCTGCCTCTGTGGCAGTGCTAAGGATGTCTGACTGATACTTAGGCCAATTAAACTATCAGTTGGACATCCCCCTGGGGCTCGCGTACTGTGAGAGGGTGCAGGCCAGCCAGGCTGAGGGGACTCCCCCCAAGTGTATGAACTACATGCACCGGGCCTCTAGTATAAAAATATATGCTTACATGTCTAGAGATAGGAACAGATAAATAGATTGAAAACTTCCCTAAGATTGGATGCAATAATAGATTAAATGTTTTAAAAGGAAATGAAATAGTCTTATTACCATTAGCTACACAGAAAATAATAGGGAGAACCAAGATGGCGGCATAGGTAAAACACCTATCTTGCTGTCATACACAGCAATTTAAAAAATACAACTTAACGAAAGAACAAACACCTTCCAGAATCACCAGAAAGCTGGCCGAGTGAAAATTCCACAAATAAAAGTGAAGATAAGACACTGTGACTTGGAGGAGCAGTGGCGGACAGCATTGAAGATTCACAGGGAGAGAAGTTTGGAGCGCACGCCAGCGGATAGGGTGGGCGGCTGAAAACCGGCCAGTTTTCTTGAATGGGGAGACAAAGACGTCCCACTGGACTGATTCTCCAGCTGTGGGCGAAGTCCAGGGAACCCACTATCATATAAGGTAAAAACTGGACAGTGGGAGGGCACGCCGAAGCTCGGGTGCTGCAGGGGACTGCCGGCTTGTGGAGAAGGGAGCTTGCACATGAACTTGGGAACAGCGCAGCTGCAGGACTGCGTAGAGAGCTCTCGCGACTGGCTATCTCATTTGGGAAACTATCATACTGCTTTGTTTTATGACCCTGGGTGAGACGTTGGGCATGCAGACTCATTTGGGGAGAGTCTGAATTCCCCGGCAGCTGGTGGAGCTCCACAGCGGCTCTCTCTCAGAGGTGCTGGCAGCCATTGCCCCCTGGACAGAGTCCCTGGGGCTGCATAGGGCAGAGCTAACACTGTCTGCTTGGCCCGGAGACTCCGCCCATCTAACCTGAGCATAGCTGAACTTCACAGACAATTGGCCTGGAGGTCAACCCCTCCAAGTGCTAACAACGATTAACCTGATCTTAACTTCAGCAAGACTGTGCAACCCATATCCACATCAGGTAACTGTGGAGGCCGAGCCACTATCCCTTGTAGGACATCTACCACAAAAAGCTAATTGACCAACTCAGGGAAGCAGCCACCATGCAGAGACATGGAAAGAAATCGGATGTGAAATAAATGGAGGGAAAAAAAACGACTGGACATGGAATTCAAAACCATGGTTATAGGGCTTTTTAAGAGGCTCCTAGAAAAGGTTGAGACCTATAAGGAAATAAAGAAGACCAACAAGGAAATGAACGAGACCCTCAAGGATATGAACGAGACCCTCAAGGATATGAATGAGACCTACAAGGAAATTATCAAGACCAACGTGGAAATGAATGAGTCCTACAAGGAAATGAAGGAGACCCTCAAGGATGTGAAGGAGACTCTCAAGGATATGAAAAAGGACCAACCAGAAATTAAGCATACACTGACTGAAATAAAAAATATTACACAAAGACCTAAAAGCAGTCTAGAGCACCCCAAGAACCAAGTTAAAGATTTGAAATACAAAGAGGTAAAATCCACTCAGCTGAAAAAGCAAGAAACCAAAAGAATCCAAAAAATTGAAGATAGTGTAAGGGACCTCTGGGACAACCTCAAGCACACCAACATCTGAATTATAGGGGTGCCAGAAAAAGAGAGAGAGCAAGACAATGAAAACCTATTTGAAGAAATAGTGACTGAAAACTTCCCACACCTGGTGAAAGAAATAGACTTAGGAGTCCAAGAAGCACACCGAACCCCAATATATAGGACCCCTAAGAGGACCACACCAAGGCACATCATAATTAAAATGCCAAGAGAAAAAGACAAAGATAGAATATTAAAAGCAGCAAGAGAAAAACAGTTAGTTACGTATAAGAGAGCACCCAAACGATTGTTAGCGGATTTCTCAACAGAAATGATGCAGGCCAGACGGGAGTGGCAAGAAATATTCAAAGTGATGAATAGCAAGAATCTACAACCAAGATTACTCTATCCAGCAAAGCTATCATTCAGAATTGAAGGTCAGATAAAGTGCTTTGCAGATAAGAAAAATCTAAAGGACTTCATCACCTCCAAACCAATATTATATGAAATGCTGAAAGATATTCTTTAAGAAGAGGAAGAAGAAAAAGATAAAAGTGTATATTATGAACAACAAATACACATCTATCAACAAATGAATCTAAAAATCAAGTGAATTAATAATCTGATGAACAGGATAAACTGGTGAATGTAACAGAATCACGGACAAAGAGAGGGAATGGACTGACAATACTTGGGGAGAAAAGGGGTGTGGGAAGTGCAGCAAGAGACTGGACAAAAATCATGCAACTATGGGAGAGGACAGTGGAGGGGGGTGAGGGTGGGAGGTGGGATGGGTACCAGGTGGAGGGGAGCTATAGAGGGAAAAAAGGAAACAATGTAAGTAATAAACTGAACAATAAAGATAATTAAAAAAAGAAAATAATAGGAACACACTGTCACTATCCACTGATCACCTGTTCCAAAGCTTAAAGGAGTCCAGAGTTGTGCATCCATGAACAGTGTGTCCCTGGTGTACATCTTCATATCAGTTCATATCAGTCTCCCCTGGTTTACACAGGGGAGACAACTACCTGAGAGAGCTCTCTATTTGCAAGTTTTGCTCATTTTAATAATAAAAAACTCTATATTTTAATGGTGAATGTTGGACAAAATGTTTTTATGGACAACCTGAGAGTCTGAACTTTGTATGGGTTTTCACAGTACCAAAAGAAGGCAGAGTTTTTGACTGAGCTCATCCTGTTTTTCAGTTGAGATTGAGAACTGTATGAGTTCTATTTGGAATCCTCCTTGAAGACGGGTCCACCACAGTCAAGCCCAAGGGTCAGAGTTTCTCAAGAATTTAGACTGTTAGAAATACATTGTTCTGCAGCACTTAACATATTCCTTGGGGAAAATGATACACGTGAGACATGATGAATTTTGGAAATTATATTAGCACCTCTAGTTAGTGTTCCTTTACTTCTATTATAAATCAGGAGTTTGAAATTTTGATAGCTCATTTTTTTTTTCTGTCAGGTAAAACTGGACTCAGTCTCTTAACTGTAAACAAACAGGAAATGGAGACACTTAAAGACACTGATATATATTTTTCTTGAAATTATAGTTTGAATTGCTGAATTTGCATGTCTTTAAAGGAGTCCAGTGGTTAAAGAGAAGTAGACTATTTTTTCTCATTTTTGGAATAAAGAAACATCTAAGAAGCTTATTTAAAAAAATTATCTTGGTTCTATGATAAGCAAAATAGTGTTGTTAATTCATTGCATATACATTATTTGAAAACTAATGGTAGTAACTAAGAATTCTTCACACAGACCTGTAGAATAGGGTCTATTCTTCTGTCCTCATTTTAACTAGAGAGGCTGTGAGGTGGGGATGGGCCAATTTCGGCATGTTGTTAGAATTATCCATTTATTTATTTGACTGAGATCTTAGGATCCTCTAGTGGAAAAGATCTTTGGCACCTATCTAGTTCAAATATTCTAACTTACAACTGAAAAGATTTTTGGAGAAAGTTATTTCCAAAAGTATTATGTAAAAAAGTACATGGTTGTTATTCATTTCATTGCCAGGCAAATCGTTATTAGGAATTTAATAATTCCACAAGTACTTCGCCAACAAATAATAGGCAAGCTTCATATTTGTATGTGTTGTCGGGTCATCCTATTTAGGAAATAATTTTCCCTAGGAGTGTTTAAACCTTAACACAGAGCCCGTATTCACTAAGAACAGCCAAGATTCTTTCAGGAAAGGAAACATTTTGGAATCTCTGTTCTAATAAAACAGTGCAATATCACATGTGCTAGGATGTTGTGAGACTCAAATTCCCTGTCTCTTCCCACCATTTATATGAACTCTCCCTTACTTTCCTTCCTCTCTTTCTTTTATCTTTACCAAACTTGTTCTTAAAAAGGAATTCTTGTCTTGGACAATGCATTCTATCCATCTGGCAGTCTCTGCTCACTTTCTTCTTTTGTCTCTGTGGTATAGTCTTTCTATCCCTCCTCCTCCTCAAGTTCGTTCAGCCCCAAATGTATACACATTGATATTCATAACACATGTTAAGTTATTCTGTCATATAGTTTGGTTACAACTCTTAAAAATGTTGCTCTATTATGGATGTTCTCTTCTTTTCCTGTCCTGACTCCTTGTAGCTTTTTGAAAATGGACTTAGTTCTTTAGTCCCCATTTGAGAGTACTGAAATACCAAATGGCTGAATTAGCTGATTTTGGCTTAACTGTCTAATGCTCTATTTTGTCAATGGAAATGGTTAACAATGCTATAAAATTTGGAAAAAGGTAATAATTCTGATCTCTTATTTGTAGCCCTATGATAATTTCTACTATAGTGATAGACAGACTTTTAGGCAGGCAATTTAATGAAAATGTTAATAAAATAATATTATCATGTGAGGGATTTTAGTACCTAATCTCAAATGTGCTTTATCAGAACATTTTGAAGAGCCTTTTTGTAAATGGACACAAATGGCAATAAATACCAATATGAATTGGGAATTAGAGTAACTGATCCTTTTAGACCAGGCTGTACTGTCTTCAAGATATATGCCTATTAAATCTAGTCATCATAAATTCATATTTGACAGTAATGTTATTAACATAAAATATGACTTTTGATTAATAATGTTTAGTTTGTCACCATTTAACATTTCTTCAAAGACAGAAACCCTATATAATACTTAAAAGAATTGCTTTAATTTATAAATTTTAGACTACTAACTAGATTTAATTATTTTTTTCTGTTCTATAAAATAAAAATAATGCTTTTTAGATAGACATATTGATGCAGAATTTTATCTTCCCAATGTTAATTTTATACTTATATTTTTTTACTAATATCAATTTGTTTTTGAAAGTGTAAGTAAATAACTTAAATGACAATAAATATTTTGCAATTAAACATTGGTAATAGAGTTGATTTGCAGCAGTGTTATCATCTTTGAAATGAAGTGATAATGCCTGCAAGAGTTGTTGATTAGATTCTATTTACAGGTACTTATATTGAATTAATGGAATGTGTATGTTTATTAAGAGTGAAAATAAATATGGTAATTAAAATAGCATGTGAAATATCCAATTCTTAAATTAACTAGTGTCAATGAATGAATTTTCATTGTATAACCTAATACACTCTATATGGAGCTTCACTTTGGTGTTGGCTTGCAAATATTATGCTTTTGGATGGAGTCATCTTTGTCCTCTAGTAACTAAACCCCTGAAGGGAAGTCTAGTATTGTGCTGCAGTGATGAGATATCTTTTAATATATAATATTTATTGCTTTAAACACTGAGGTGCTCATTTTAACCTATTACTAATGAATTGAGAATTCAGCCTAATCTTCATGAACTGTTTAAAGCAAGCACATAGTGATATTTATACTCACTGTGATATTTCATCTAAAATGAATCTCAGAGGCAGAGGTTCTAAGGTTGTAAGAAATCCACAGTGCCCCTGTGTATGTATTTCTTTCTTTTGCACTGTGCCAAACCTTTATAATTTATAATCAGAATGATTTCTGAGGCCTTTAATGTCCATAGCACTTGTTTATTTCCTCCTTGTTTATGATATTGTGAGGTAAAAATTTTTTATTTATAAGATTGGCTGAAGAGCTTATAAGCCATACAGTCTGATAGTGTATTTAATATCTCCACAAGAATAAAAAAAATGATGTAATCAAGAAAGATCAAGTAGTGATCAAATCATGTTTGGGAGATCAGAGAAAGCTTCAGGAAAGAGTTGCCATAATCAGGTCTATGAAATTAATATAAATGAGGTTTGGTCCCAGAAGCCGATTGTACAGTGCTCTGCCCACCTGAGTTCAATTGCAGTGTGGACAGTTCCTGGCATGCTGATGTTTTCATCTCAGATGCCAGCACCTTTAGCTTTGCATCAGGGCTTTCTCTGGCACCTGAGAAGCTTGTTCGCCTATATTGCAGGTGCCACAGGGACCTGGAGGGCAGTTGGGAGCTAATATATTTCAGTGGGAGACAGTAAAGAATCCGTGGATGTACTCTGGCTTTTCCAGTCTCCTCCAAGAGTACAATTTGGTGCTATGACCCCCATGTCTCCCAGCAGCGCCCCCATGGCTTACAGTGGTAACCAGCCCATTAAATGCAGCCATGATTGCATTTTCCCCTTTCCCTTTTCTTTACTTATATTTCTTCAAATAAATTCCAAAATAAACAGTCTTCTCCCAAGTCCATATACCAGCATCTTTCTTTGGTGTTACAAAAACTAAAATTATTTGGCAGAGATTTATTTAGAACAGCACAAGTGAAGTTGTAAAGATGGAATATCAAGTTCCAGGGCAATAAGATTGGTTAGGTCACAAAGAACTTAATGGCAGACAAAAGATTTGGAGCTTTTCTTCAGGTAGTGAAAATTGTGTAAAGGCTTAGCAAATAGAGGTGACATGGTCAGGGTTCTGCTTCCAAACAAGGACATGGTGGCAATCTTCATGATAGATTAGCAGAGGGGAGACTGCAAATACAGAGGGCATGCGTGAGGCCACTCTGCCATGTAAGGGAGGTGGGTACACTCCTGAAGAGTGGTAAATGCCACATTGGCAGTCAGTTGATGTGAGTATCAGGCCACTGAAAGGCATTACAATAATGCAAATATTTCTAGCCTTTATTGCTGACTGGGAGTGCTGGGGTTCCTGTTCCAGCATTAGGAAGGGGTTCAGCAATCTGGAGAAAAGGCTGTACGTAGATTCAATAAGGAGTCCAAAGACAAAAGACCGTTTTGAAAGGCATTGGGAGTCAGCAGAACTTCAGCTAAAGGGGCTAAAGACTCTCCTTGACTCAGGACCCAGTGCTTTTCATTAACATAATTTGTCCTAAGGCAAGGTGGAGATAATACACTTCAAAGGGTAGGGTTCACAGAAGCATTGTCAGATTGGGGAATAGCCTGCAGCTGTTCAGGTATTTGACCAATAGGAGGCAATAACATGTAGATTAAGATGCTCTGAGCTGTCTGGCAGCATACAATTATCCTATTCAGGTTTGGGGGAGATGCTTTTCAGCTATTCTAATAGATGATTACCTATGAGGCTCAGCCCTTGTTGAGCCCCCAAGTTTCATCAATCTTTTGGTGAAACTCTCGTAGTTAGGTCATGCTGGAACGGGCTTCTGGCATGGGAGGATGGTAATAGTTTGTTGAAATAGAAAATTTAAAAGTGAAATATGTTTCAATGAAATAAAATATCTTCAGTTTGCTTCTGTAGCAAAATTTTTCCATTGCCTGTATCATATCCATTCTCCCTTTCTAAGTATTCAAATCCTCATTTTATTTAGGCCCATGATGTGCCCAGCTCAGAGATATTTTCCAGCTTCCTATACAGCTAGTTGTAGCCATGTAAGTTGTGGGTAATAAAAGTGGGAATGTTGTGTTCGACTCCAAGAAGCAGACTCATTTGGAAATGTACCCTTCACCTCACCCTAATTCTCACTGCCTATTACATAGAAACACTGAAGTCCAGCAGCAGTCTTGGACTGCGAGGGGACTGAGGATGAAAGCCATGTGATATAAATTTCTAATGACAAGGGTGGTGAGAGACTACACCACCTCACACTGCCCACCTTGAGTTTATTTACACAAGTAAGAAATAAACTTCATCTTCTCTAAGCCACAGGTCTATTGGCTTTCCTTTTATGGCAGTTGTACCTAATGCTCAATATTGAGTGTGAGTTGAGAGAAGGTTATCCAGGGAAAGATGTTCAATAGGCAGTTGGAAATGAAAATAAAGAATAAATCAATAAATATTAATAATAGCAATTAGCACTTGTATGATAATTTTATGTCAGGTACTTACTTTAAATGCAAGGATACACTGAGAGGCTTAATTATTTGTTCATAATGTACAACTGGCAAGTGGCAGAGCTGGGATTAAATCTAGATCTGTTGAGGTATAAACTCTATTTAATAGTTTAGTATTTGGAAGAAAGGTCACAAGAACTTAGTTTTAAGGAACGATGAACTGAGAAAAGAGTCTTTAAAAGTACTGAAAGCACAAAACTATTGATTTGCTTATAAAGTGTGGGGCAAAGGTAGGTTTACAGTTGTTTGGAAAATAATACAATAATTAATAAATAATACAATAATATTATTTTGTATACTCACAACTGTAAACCTGCTTTTGCCAAATCCTCTATATTTTGCAAAATTCAGCTTTGTTACTTGTAAATATTGTGCATTACAAATGTGAGATCCACAAGACTCATAAGTAGTATTATGTCAATAAAAGAAATTCAGTCATCAATCTGAATTGTAATAAAGGATGAACTAGAGATGTTTATTAATATTTTCCTTGTTTTTTTAAAGAGATATTTTACTAGGAATTCTACAAGGCAAAAACAAATTGACAGACTTACAATAATTTTGAAGTTGGAAAAGAATTTAGAAGTTATTCAGTCTAATGGCCTGATTTTTTCAGATAAAAAAATGAGATTTGAAGCTATTGGATGACTTGCCAAAGTTGTATGTCACTGTTAGAGACAGAACCAAGATGATAATTCTTTCTTCTGATTCACCCTCGAGTTCCCCTACACCAGCTGAGGGAAGCTGTGTTGTGATTTCCTCTGAGCCCTCACTGATCTGCTTCCCGGACTTAGAAATGGTTCAGTGTTACCTTTATGGTAAGAATCCCTTCTTTTTCACCACAGCATAGTATTCCATTGTGTAGATGTACCACAGTTTTTTTAATCCACTCATCTGTTGATGGGCATTTATGCTGTTTCCAAATCTTAGCTATGGTAAATTGTGCTGCTATGAACATAGGGGTGCATATATCCTTTCTGATTGGTGTTTCTAGATTCTTGGGATATATTCCTAGAAGTGGAATTGCAGGGTCAAATGGGAGTTCCATTTTTAGTTTTTTGAGGAAAATCCCCACTGTTCTCCACAGTGGCTGCACCAGTCTGCATTCCCACCAGCAATGCACGAGATTCCTTTTTCTTTGCATCCTCATCAACACTTCTCATTTGTTGATTAGTTGATGATAGTCATCCTTATAGGTGTGAGATGATACCACATTGTCATTTGATTTGCATCTCTTGGATAATCAGTGACTTTGAGCATGTTTTCAAACAATAAAACATGTCTCTTGGCCTTCCATCTTCCTTTGAAAAATGTATATTTTTTATTGGATTATCTTCCTTTTGTTAAATTTTATGAGTTTCTGTAAATATTGGCTATTAAACCCTTATCTATGATGACATTGGCAAATATGTTCCTCCATGCAGTAGACTTTCTTATTGTTTTGTTGATAGTTTCTTTTGCTGTGCAAAAGCTTTTTATTTTGATATAGTCCCATTTGTTTTTTTCTCTTTATTGTCCATTGCCCTAGGAGCAGTATCAGTGAAGAAACTGGTTCAGCATATGTCTGAGATTTTTGCAATAGTATTTTTATGGTTTCCCATCTTATGTTTAAGTCCTTGATCCATTTTGAGTTTATTTTTGTGTATGGTGTAAGTTGGTGATCTAGTTTCATTTTTTTTTGCATGTATCTGTCCAATGTTCCCAACACCATTTGTTGAATAGACTGTCTTGACTCCATTTTATGTTCATACCTCCTTTGTCAAATATTAATTGGGCATAGTGATTTGGGTCGATTTCTGGGTTCTCTATTCTATTCCATTGATCTATATGTCAGTATTGTGCCATTACCAGATTGTTTTAAGAATAGTGGCTTTGTAATACAGCTTGATATCTGGTATTGAGATCCCATCTACTTTGTTTTTTTCTCAGGATTTCTGCAGCTATTCTAGTTCTTTTTGTATTCCAGATGAATTTTTGGAAAGTTCATTATAGTTCTGAGAAATATGCGATTGGTATTTTAATGAGGATTACATTGAATCTATAGATTGCTTTGGGTAGTATGGACATATTGATGATGTTGATTCTACCAACCGATGAACATGGTATGTTCTCCTACTGTTTACAACTTCCTCTATCTTTTTTTCAGTGTCCTGTAGTTTTTTGCATATAGGTGTTATATCTCCTTAGTTAAATTTATTCCTACATATCTTAATTTTTTTGGTGTGATGGTAAATGGGATTGCTTTTTTAGTTTCTCTGTTAAGTTCACTACTGGTGTAAAGAATGCCACAGCTTTCTTTGCATTAATTTTGTATCCTGTTGCATTGCCAAATTAATTTATTAAGCTTAATAAGTTTTTGATGGAGTCTGTAGGGTTTTCTATGTACAATATTATGTCATCTGCAAATAAGGACACTTTTACTTCTTCTTTTCCAATTTGGATGCCTTTTATTTCTTCTTATTGTTTGATCGCAAGGGGTAGTACTTGTAATACTATGTTGAACAGGAGTGGTGAGAGTGGGCAACCCTGTCTTGTTCCTGTTCTTAGGGAAAAGATTTTAGGTTTTATCTACTGAGGATGATGTTAGCTGTAGGTTTGTCTTATATGGCTTTTATCATGTTGAGGTATGATCCTTCTATTCCCACCTAGCTGAGAGTTTTTTTTATCAAGAAAGAGTGTTGGATTTTATCAAATGCTTTTTCTGCATCAATTGATATGACTATGTTATTTTTATCTCTCATAAATGTGATGTATCATGTTTATGGATTTGTGGATATTGTACCATCCTTGCATTTCTGGGATAAATCCTACTTAGTTATGGTAGATAATCTTTCTGATGTATTGCTGGATCTGATTTCCTAGAATTTTGTTGACAATTTTGGCATCTATGTTTATGAGGGATATTGGCCTCTAATTCTCTTTCATTGTGTTGTCTTTATCTGGTCTTCATATTAGGGTGATACTGGCCTCCTAGAAGGAGCTTGGAAGTGTTTCTCTTGAATTTTTTTTGAATAGTTTGATTAGTATAGGTTTTAGTTCTTTTTTGAATGTTTGGTATAACTTCCCTGTGAAGCCATCTGGCCCCGGGCTTTTGTTTGCTAAGAGCTTTTTGATGACTGCTTCAATTTCTTCCATAGTTATTGGCTTATTGAGATTTTTAGAACCTTCCTGATTGAGTTTTGGAAGGTTGTAGATTTCTAGGAATGTGTCAATTTCCTCCAGGTTGTCTAGTTTGTTGGAGTAGTTTTTCATAGTATTTTTAAGGACCCTTTATTTTTCTGTGGGGTCTGTTGTTATTTCGCCTCTCTCATTTCTTATTTTGTTTATTAGAGTCCTCTCTCTTTGCCTCTTGATGAGGCTAGCTAAAGGTTCATCAATCTTATTTATCCTTTGAAAAAACAAGCTCTTGGTTTCATTGATCTTTTTATTGTTTTGTTGGTCTGTATATCATTTATTTCTGCTCTGATCTCTTTTTATCTCCTTCCTTCTGCTTACTCTAGGTTTTTCTTGTTGCTCTCTTTCCAATTCTTTGAGTTGTAGAGTTAGATGTTTTACTACATGGACTGCCCAGTTTGGTAGCCCCTTGAAAGACCTGCAGAATCTAATTGTCCCTAGCTCATACACACACACACACACACACACACACACACACACACACACACACATACACACACACATCTATTGCTCCCTCACACTCTCACACTGTCTCCCTTCCTACCTTCCTGCCAGTTGCCCTCTTCTGGTTCCAAGTTTTTTTATTCTTAACCACTCTGAAATTACTAGAGGCCCTGAGGTCCCTCAGCCTGGCCTGTGGGGATCTGGCAGAAATGGCCCAGTGCAAAGATTTATCCAGGGCATGTCCAGCCCTTTTAGTCCAGTCCCAGTCAGGACTGATCAGGGGCAGGGAGGGACCACAGGAAGGCTCCAGGGCATGTCAAGCTCATCTCGCCCAATCCCCATGGGCTGGACCCCAGCAGCAAGCTAACCTACTGGTCTAGGCATCTACCCCTTGGTGGTCAGTGAGTGTCATAACGATTGGTTGAACAGTGGAATGAATGGTTAGACACTTAGCATATTAAGCTTTTATTATATAGGATTGTAACACAGGAGGATTTAATATATTAAAAGCCAAATGTTAAAATAATTTATTTGGAGCACTTCATATATGAGACCTTTCCTGAGTCTTAAATCAGTAGCCAAGATGAGCTTTCTTGTTCATCAACTATTATAAATTTCTGCTGTTTTGAGCTAGATCTGGGCACTCTGCCACCATTACCTTTTGTTGGTAAATGACCCTCTAGTGGCCAGAGTAAATTGATACATTTTGCTTATTAATAAGGTGTGAGTTAGAAGAATTTACTTCAGAGTCCAAGCCTTCTTTTTTCAACATAGAGGTTGAAAATTTTATGCAAACAATTTTATAGAAATGCATTTGCTAATAATATAGCCGTGAAACAATAATGATGATAATTATCATGACAATAGTGGTAGTGATAACATATTTGTTGAACTCTCACTTCAGTATATCCTTGCACTGGGCTAAGCACAATACATACATTGAATTTTTAATGAATGTGTATCCATCAGTGGATAGGGAAGATTTTCTTGTTAGAGGGCAATGGATTATGTATATTCTTACACGTAAGAGGCAGTGGACAGCTCTACCTGCCTTCCAGGAAAATGTAATTTTATATTAGTGAGGGAGATGAAATAAGTGTAATAAACAATGGTAATCATAGAAATGGTAAAGAGACATAAAATATATCCATAAGCCTCAGGTGACTGAAACACAACTTGTGTATAAATAGCAATGAATGTAATAAACAATGTCTTCAGATAATTTTTTCAATATATTTTATGAAGAGGATAAACATGCCTGACCAGCGAAGCTCAGAGGTTGAGCATTGACCTATGAACAAGGAGGTCATAGTTTTATTCTAGGTTAGGGCAGATGTGCAGTTTACAGGTTTGATCCCCAGTGGGGGGCATGCAGGAGGCAACCGATCAATTATTCTCTCTTATCATTGAAGTTTCTCTCCCTTCCTCTCTGAAATCAATAAAAATATATTAAAAATTAAAATAAGAAAAGAGAATAAACACAATGCTTTTTATTGTGTCCCAAAACACAAAAAATAGAAAATTGAGTTTCTGGAAGAAAAGGATAAAATTTGTGAAACAAACAATAAATAAATGATTTTGAAAAGGAACCAAAGTACTTTGGGATAGAGAGAATTGCAGATTAATCAGAATCATGAAAGTCAATCTTCACCAGATAGAAAGCTGGTCATTTCTAGCTAATCAAAGTAACCATCTTCTTTTGTTAACTTTTCTGAAGAGGTGAAATGACTCAAAAGCAGAAAATTTTGCAACTAGCATATGGCAGCAATGCAATGGAATGGAATGAAAAATGGCCAGTTTACTTGAATATTCTCTCATCAAGACATTGAGTTAGTATTCTCCAGGAGTGTCTGGAGAATTGATTTGGTTGTATGTGATTTGATAGAGCAACATTTTCTATTTCATTTTTTATTTTGTAACCTGGGAAAGCAGTTGCCAGAGGATTTAAAAGAGTTAGAAAAATTCATCAGGTAATCTTTCTGTGCCCAATGTGGCTCCATCTATGCAAATGGCTTGCATACATACTTAATGTTGTAACATTATGACAGAAAATATACAATATTTTAACCCTCGTCATATATCACTAAAAACATATATATCTAGAACTTATAGGGAATTCATGGATTTTCTAAATATTTAATATGTCATGAATGGCTGAGCTTAGCTTTATTCATTATTTTTTTATCGCCAATAAGTTATAAATACAGCAGTTAAATGGATCCAAAACTAATCTTGTGATTGACTTAGTCTAAAGATATGGACCTTCTAATTTAAGTTCTCAAATTCCATAATGCTGTTCGCTATTGATTTGACATTATTTGCAAAGTAAAGAGAAAAAATGCTTGTGAAATTTATATAAGGCATTATCAGGTTAAATGAGGCAAACTGAAATTATTTTGAACCTTTTCTTGAGTTTTTATATTTAAGGCTACCTATCATTTTCTAACTCAACTTAGATATTGGTTCTTTAGAAAAAGCTCCACTGATTCCTATATCCACCATCATCCCCTTCCACGGTATTAGGTCTTCCTATTATTCACTCTAATAGCACTTTTGCCTTTCCTTTCTGGCATGGGATCCACTTGCAAAGATTGTGTTCACTGCAGCATTATTCACGATAGCCAAAATATGGAAACACTTTAAAGTGTACATTGATTGATGAGGGGATAAAGAACATATCCTTTTATGTCCTTTTTGGGGGGCTGAGTAATATTTCATCGTGTACTAGTATATATGATTCAGTCATATAAAGAAGGAAACTGTAATTTGTGACAACATAGATGAACCTGAAGGACATTCTACTAAGTAAAATAAACCAGATAGAAAAAGACAAATACTGTGTGACCTTATTTAGATGTGGAATTTTAGAGAGCCAAATTCATAGAACCAGAGAGGACAACGGTGGTTGCCAGGGGCTAGGGGATGTGGAAGTTGAAGAGATGTTTGTGACAACTTTCACTTGTAAGATGAATAAGTTATGAGGATCTAAAGTATAGTGTGGTAGCTAAAGTTAATAATACTCTATTGTATACTTGAAATTTGGGACCAGAGTAGATTTTAAGTGTTTTATCATACCAAACAACAAACAAAAAAGAGAAAATGTAACTGATATGATGGATGTATTTAATTAGCTTGATTGTTGTAATTAATTTATAATGTATATGTAATCAAATCTTAAATGTATGCAAGTCTTATTTGTCAATTATACCTCAGTAATTCTGGAAAAATTATAAAGTCTGTCATGATGACTTTGTTGAAAACTCCCCAATGTCAGGAATGATGTCAACCTTAAGTGAATCAATGATATTATTCTATCTATGCATCCTTCTCCCCTGGATCATCAGTTTTACCTTTTCTATTGGCATATACGATCAGCACACAGAGATGCTATAATTTTTTCTTTTTAAAAGTCTCTCTTGACTTCATTTCTCCAATTTTATCTTCCTTACAACTTTTCTGTAACATGGTGGTCCATACTTAAGAATCTTCCATTTGTCTTTTTCTGATCCCTCTCAGACACACTGTGTTGGCCTTCCCCCTACCCCCACTCCATCACTCTATTGAAACTTCTCTTATCTAGCTCACCAATGAGTGCTAATGGTCATTTCTCATTTTCCTATTTGCACGTCAGGGACTCTTAGAGAGTCCCAATACTTTTTCAATTCGATCAGTTATAGAGTAACTACATAGAGCAGACTTCTTCCACAGATGATGTGTTGATAACTGTATTAGTTTCCTGGGAATGGCCCTAAAGAAGGATCACAAACTAGACCGCATAAAGCAGAAATTTACTCTCTCAGACTTCTGGAGCCCAGAAGTCTGGACTCAGTTGTCAGCAGGGTTGCACTGCCTAAAGGCTCTATGGAAGAATCCTTCCCTGCTTCTTCCAGCTGTTGGTGGCTCCAGATACTCCTTGGATTGTGGCTGCATAGCTCTGGTATCTACCTCCATCTTCACATGGTCTGTATCTTTCCTCTGTTTGTCTCTTATAAGGATAGTTGTCATTAGATTTAGGGTCCGCCTAGATAATCTAGGATGATATGATTTCAATACCTTAGCTAAATTACATCTTTAAAGACCCCTTTTCCAATTAAGCTTATATCCAAGGTTCTGTGGATTAGGATGTGGATATATCCTTTTATTTTATTGGAGGGGTGGTGCCACCATTTAGCCTACTACAATAATGTTCAGTGTTTTTTTCACAGTAGATATATGATTTACTATTCTAATCAGGATGGCAGCTTAATAAGTAATTAAGTTTCTATTTAACAAATAGTTATCGAGGACTTGCTATGTCTCAGGTACTATTCTAGATGAGAGAGAGAGGGAGAGAGAGAGAGAGAGAGAGAGAGAGAGAGAGAGAGAGAGAGAGAGAGAGAGAGAGAACATGCCAAGCAAATCTCTATTCTTACAGAGTTACATCCTAGTCTGGGAAGAAATAGAATTATCCATTGGTCTAAGTGTGTTACTTAAAATGCATCAGCATATTTCCTAAAGTTATAAAAATCATTTAAAAATATTTCTAAATTAAATTTTATAGAGAGTAGAAGGGAGAGGGAGAAACATTGATGTGAGAGCAACATTGATCAGCTGCCTCCTGCTTGATTTGTATCAGGGACTGAACCCACAACCCAGGCATCTGCCCTGAACAGGAATTGAACCAGCCACATTTCAGTGCATAGGAAGATGTCCATCCAGCTGAGTCACACTGGCCAGGGCTATAAAAATTATCTTAAACCAGTAATTAAGCTCCAAAGTTATAGTTATATAAAATCCAGAACATAAAGAACACAAACCAATAACTTTTTACTTCATTCATTGCAAAACTACATATCAGATGTTTTACCCATGTGCTGGAGCAAAAGAGAAAACAAAGTGCCAGAAGTCTGCCTAAATTTATATTTATCCTTGACAAGTGACACAGCACTATATTAGTGTGATTATAATGCCCAGAGTAAATAAGAAAGTGATAGCATGATGATTCTGTTTTCTTTCTTTTTCTTTTTCTTTTTTTTCTTTATTGTTCAGTTTATTAATTACATTGTTTCCCCTTTTTTATCCCTCTATATCTCCCCTCTACCCTGTACCTATCCCACCCTCCACCCTCACCTCCCCCTCCTCAATGTCCTCTCCCATAGTTGCAAGATTTTTGTCCAATCTCTTGCTGTACTTCCCACAACCCTTTTCTCCCCAAGAATTGTCAGTCCATTCCCTCTCTATGTCCATGTTTCTGTTATATTCACCAGTTTATCTTGTTCATCAGCCTATCAATTCACTTGATTTTTATGTTCATTTGTTGATAGATGTGTATGTGTTGTTCATAATTTATATTTTTACCTTTTTCTTCTTCCTCTTCTTAAAGAATATCTTTCAGCATTTCATATAATACTGGTTTGGTGGTGATGAACTCCTTTAGCTTTTTCTTATCTGTGAAGCACTTTATCTGATCTTCAATTCTGAATGATAGCTTTGCTGGATAGAGTAATCTTGGTTGTAGATTCTTGCTATTCATTATTTTGAATATTTCTTGCCACTGGCGTCTGGCCTGCATCATTTCTGTTGAGAAATCCGCTGACAATTGTATGGGTGCTCCCCTGTAGGTAACCAACTGTTTTTCTCTTGCTGCTTTTAATATTCTCTCTTTATCTTTTGCTCTTGGCATTTTAATTATGATATGTCTTGGTGTGGTCCTCTTTAGATTCCTATATTTTGGGGTTCTGTGTACTTCTTGGGCTTTTAAGTCAGTTTCTTTCACCAGGTGGGGGAAGTTTTCAGTCACTATTTCTTCAAGTAGGTTTTCATTAACTTCCTCTCTCTCTTTTTCTGGCACCCCTATAATTCGGATGTTGGCATGCTTGAGGTTGTCCCAGAGGCCCCTTATGCTATCTTCAATTATCTGAATTCTTTTTGTTTCTTGCTTTTCCAGCTGAGTGGATTTTGCTTCTTTGTATTTCAAATCTTTTACTTGGTTCTTGTGGCCCTCTGGACTGCTTTTAGGAGTTTGTGTAATATTTTTTATTTCAGTCTGTGTATGCTTGATTTCTACTTGGTCCTTTTTTTTTTATCTGTGAGGGTCTGGTTCGTATCCTCAGAGGTCTTATTCATTTCCTTGAGGGTCTCATTCATTTCCTTGAGGTTCTCATTCATTTCCTTGTAATTCTCATTCATTTCCTGGTTGGTCTTGTTTATTTCCTGGTAATTCTCATTAAGTTGATCGGCCTTTTGTAGGAGCCTCTTGAAAAGCCTTATAACCGTGGTTTTGAACTCTATGTCTTGTCATCTTTTCTCCTCCATTTCTTTCACACCTGATTTCTTTCCATATCTCTGCATGGTAGCTGCTTTATGTGGTAGATATCCTCAAGGGGACAGTGGCTCAGCCTCCCCAGTTACCTGAGGTGGGTACTCTTACTGCAATCCTTTATGGATTGTATTCAGTATTTTTGAATTTAAACCCAGCTTGTTGTTGTTAGCCCTAAAAGGGTTTGACCTCCAGGCCAATTGGCTGTGAAGGGAGACTGTGCTCAGGTTGGATGGGCAGAGTCTCTGAGCTGCGCAGGCAGCGTCAGCGTCAGCTGTGTCCTATGTGGCGCTCATGCGCTGGTCTCTTTTGGATGGGGATGGCTGCAGACATCTCCAAGAGAAAGCCGCCAGTCTCTTCCCCTTGCCAGACAACTCTGCCTTTCCCCAAATGTGCCTGCACACCAAAAGTCTAGCCCAAGGTTGTAAAATAGATGGTTTCCGGAACCAGGAGACAAGTTTTCAGGGGGCAAGTCGCGGGTTTGCTCGACCCTTGTAATTAGGAGCCTCTGCCGCGCCCCACTTCCAGGATGCATCCCCTGGACCTCGGACCTCGCCTGGCACTGGGGAATCTGTGCAGTGGGACGTCTCCACGTACCCCGGATCTCGGACCTCTCCTGGCGCTGGGGAGTCCGTGTAGTGGGACGTCTCTGCCCTCACCATAGGAGAAATCCGGCCAGGGGTGCTGCTCCAGTCCCAGCCCGCGTGCGCGACCAGGACGGCTCCTAACCTGTTTCCGTCTGAAAGGCTGCGCTCCTGCCGCTTCTGAGTCTCAGCGTCCCACCTTTATTCTTATTAGTGGAGTTTTCATTCAGCCAGCTTTCTGGTGATTCTGGGTGCTGTCTGTTCTGCTGTTATGTTGTAGTTCTTAAATCGTTGCACGGGGCAGAACAATAGGTGTTTACCTATGCCGCCATCTTGGTGTTCTCCCCGTTTTCTTCATTAATCTTTTATTTATACCACATTATTGGTCTAATTAAAATAAATATAAACATTGTACCATCGTATCATCTAGCCAATTTCAAAATAACTTCTGTTTCTTCATAAAAAATCTTCTCTGCTTCCTTCTTTTCTGATGGACTTAATTATGTTTTCTTGTCTACTGGCTTTAAACTGTATATGTGTGATTATTTTTTATTAGCACTGATTGAGCACCAATGATATACCTAGGCAGTTGGTGCTTCACCCGGTTACCTTATCACTCACCATCACCCTGTGCTGTGACAATGTGCTTCCATATGCACCCTACTACTGGACAGTAAGATTCTTAAGAACAGAAGCCTCATCTTTTCAGTTTCTGTTTCCTCAGCAATTCCAATGTACATGACATGTAGTAGATACTTAAAGCTAAGTTAAATGTAGCCAGCTGTGGTCTGGACAACTACCAGGAGCAAGATTTCTTGGACAGTGAGTGACCTTGCCATGTCATCAGCCTGTCTGGGATCGGATCCTTCTTTGCCAATTTAAATATCTTGGTGTCCTCATCAGTGTAAAACAGAACAATATTGATGAAAGGCAACATTACTTGCAGGACACAATTTCTATAAAGCTCTTAGAGTGTACCTAGCTCATAATAAGCACTTAATAAATCTTAGTCATTAACATTGCCTGGTTTTGTTTTTAGTATTGTTGCTTTGAACATGTATCTTGAAAATAAAATGGATTTTTATATGATGCAAATCACTTTTAATTGACACACATAGAAGGTTCAGCCTTGCAGGACCTAAGTTTTAAAATTATAGCCACACAATAAATAGAAAGCATAACTAATGGCTCAAATTTTAAAAGCCATTAAGTATGATACTTTAATGACATACCTTGGATGAATCGGCTGTATAAAGTACATATTTTTTTAAAGATTAATTATTTTCTTTCTTTTTTAAAAGAAATATCTTTTATTGATTTTTCACAGAGAGGAAGGGAGAAGGATAGAAAGTCAGAAACATCGATGGGAGAGAAACATCGATCAGCTGCCTCTTGCACACCCCCTACTGGGGATGTGCCCGCAGCCAAGGTACATGCCCTTGACTGGAATCGAACCTGGGACCTTTCAGTCCCCAGGCCGATGCTCTATCCACTGAGCCAAACTGGTTCGGCTATAAAGTACATATTTTTATAAAATGAAAAAAATTAGTGAAGATGCTTTCTAAGCTTTCTACTATTTGTCAAAACTACTCTCATTGGATGTTATCCTTCACTTTTCCATATCTGGCAATTCAATGTATTTTTAAATATCTTTTATATGTATCTCTTCTCTTTTTGTCAATTTTTCAATTCTTCTTTCACTTCACCACTTTGAAAACTGAAGTCATATAATTTAAGCAAATAGTAATTATATAAGTGATATTGCACTTTAAATGATAATACTCAAAATGATAATATTCAAAAACATACTTCCTTGATAAAAAATAATCTATTACTTTTTCATTTCCCAAAATTATATTATCATTGAGCATTGAGGTTTTTAGTACAATAATATTATTTGAAAGTATAAATTTCTAGGACCTACATATAGATAATGCTGAGAGAAAACACTGAGTGTAATTTATGATTATAGACATGAGAACCAATTTTTCAGGGCCTGGCTATGGGTTCTGCTACTTATCTCTGTGTAACTTTGGGTAGAATACTTCATCTCTCTATGGCTCAGTTTTTTCACCTATAAAATGAAAGATATTATTGACTAATAGAGTTGATGTGAGGATTGAATTAGTTCAATCATTTAAAATAGTTAGAATAATGCCTGAGACACAGAAATAATTGAATAAATACTAGTCCTTCTAGTTATTAAGTGAGAATGGGTGAAGAGTTGTTTTTTTCTCTGTCATTTTGAGAAGGCAAAATGGACATGTCACAGAGGTAGGCATTCATGGGATTTCACAGGGATAAGGAGTACTGATAAAGGAGGGTTGGATAAATGAGTCTGGAGCCACTTCTTAGGGCAGGCCTTCTAAGACCTAAGACCTCAACATTCCAGAGCAGAAACTACAATACGGTATCCCACAGGTCATCTCTGTGAATATTGACAGACTTGCCACACTTAGGGATTTGAACTTTGGTCTGTAGACATAAGGAAATGATGAAGATAGTACAGAGGCATGGGTTTTAGCACCACACTTTCTGGAATTGGTGTCTAGGTCCTGTTTTGTACCTGAGTTTCATCACTGAAAATAATAATGATGTCTGTATTATATTGTGTTATGAGGATTAAATGAGGTAATACAAGTGATATATTTGGAACATTGGCTAATTGCAACTGCTCAATAGAAATTAGGTATTATAAATTATGAGCAGAGGAGTGATGTGATCAGCTCTGTGTCTCTCTCTGTAATTCTAGGCAAAGCAAAGCACATGATCTTCTTTCTATATGATAGCAGAGAGCAAATGAGGAGTTTGCATAAGAGCCATGATTAATGAGTGTCTTGCACTTCAGCTACTTTTCTACAAGGTTAGTCGGAGAAAGCTACAGCAACTTTTTGAGCCTCCAGCGGATATTGGTACCATGGAACCCCCAAGCCTCTCATGAACAGCTCTGAAGCTCTGAGTATGTGAAGAGGACCACATTCAAAGCTCACAGAGAGGACTGCCTCTATGCCATAGGACACTTTTGTACAAATTAGAAAAATATATTCCTTTCTCTGGGGGCATATAGCCCTGTAGTGGGGCACACAGCTTAATGAGAAGAGTCCAGGACTTACACCCTTGTCCAGATACCTGTGGGCAGGACACAGCCTGGGCAACCAAGCACTCTGTCTTGGGCAGAGAACACTTGAGATTGGGAGAAACTGCCTTGCAAGTGCATTACTTGTATGCATTATTTGTGTCTGTTAACCCATCTCTTAAATTTGAGATGGTCTTATGATTTGCTTTGATTAACAGAATGTGATAAAAGTAACTTCATGTAACTTCTAAGGCTAAACTTTAAGAAGCTTTAAAGCTTTCATTTTATTCTACTGGAATTCTGATCTGAGAACACTGTGTAAACAAGCCAAGTCTAGCCTACCAGAGAGCAAGAGGCCGTGTGGGGGAGAACCAAGTGCCCTGGCTGACAGCCAGCACTTCTTGGCAGCTGCATCCCAGGCAGCACCAGAAGAACAGCTGTTTGGCCACCAAATTGCTGATCTGTAGGATCCTAAGCAAGAATAGATGGGTTTTGTTTAAACCTAGGTTTTTGGTATTTTGTTACATAGCAGTAGATAACTGATACACCCGTATATGCTGAAAGGGAAAAAGCAGAGATATTCTCAAGCTAAAACTCATCTCTATTCTTATATTCTCTCAGATTCCAGTAATGAGACACTGAGTAAGAATTACTGCATGATACAGATCAGTTTGGTCTGTAGAAGAAATAGTATCTACAGAGATTTCCATGATAGTTCCTGATACTCAGATATACTGGAAATGTCTGCTGGCTGATTGCCTTTCTGGTTACTGTACACTTCATGAACAGTTCTATAAAAGACTCAGAAATAATATAAATGAAAAACTGCTAAGTCCCTGCCTAGCCTCATTATCAACAAGAGCCTTCTGTTATATTGTTGATAACAATACCCATATTTGAAAAAGAGTGACTCCTAAAAGCGCTAGATGAACCAGAACCTCATGAGTAATGAGCCAGTAGAAAGTGTATCAGGAATCTCAAGAATTGAGAAACAATAAGAAGTGAAATGCTGTGTGGAATTGAAACTATAAGTAAATTATGTCAGTTAATAGATAAAATGAAGTGAACAATTGAATATTTGTATTTTGGTTAATCTTACTATGTTACAATTTTATAAAAGGTTGTTATTTTTATTTGCCAGTGATTCTTTTATTTAGTTATAAGCTACAGAACCAGTGATTTTGATCCCAGATATGGAGACAATTATTGGAATCACATGTTTTTCTCCCTTCTTCCCTCCTTCCTTCCTGTCTTTCTCCTAACCTAATGTCTTCCCTTAAAGGGAAGTAATCAGTGAATGCAAACTGCATTCACACTGGATTTCTCATGAAATACCCTCTCCAATCCCTATTTCTTTCCTTCTGGTAGACCAGAGGGACAGGCCCAAGCATTCTACTTAATCTGCAAGACCTGGTCTTGCTTGATCCTCAAGGCTGGAGTGTCTCTCAGGTTCACGATACTCATCTCCCCACCATAAATGGGACAAGAGTAAAAAATGAGTGCTGCCTTACACCAAGTGATATTGATGTTTCTATTGAAAACTCCCTGCTCTGATTCTGTGACCCCTCAGGTTCAGAGCATTTCCTAAGGATGAACAGATGAGGGCGAAAAGGGCTGGGCTGAAGGTGGGTGAAAGCTGCGCTTTGAGGATAAATGCAGAGGGCAGGGAATGTACTGTTTGTGTTCATTATGTTACTATTAATAGATACCAAAATGGCTAAATTGTGGTAAAAAAATCTCAAATCAATTCAGTAAGGTAGGGAAACAATGAGTATATTGTTATGTTTGGGTTAGCATGGAATCAAATAATCTGAGTCATGACTTAGCCACTTGCTAGCTGGGTAAATTGGTAGTTCATTTCTAAGCCCTGGTCTCCTTACCTGTAATATGGGGATAATCATAGGGTCTGCCTTTCAGGATTACTATCAGGATTGAAAAACAGAATGCATTTAAAACATTTAGCACACAGCATAGTCCACAGCAAGTGCTCACTAAACATAGATACTATTGTTGCACAAATCTTCTGTTCAGAAATCAAGCAAATTAAATATTAATTTATATATCATTTATATGATTCAGTTGAAACACCAAATAGCCAAATCTCTTTACTTTATCTAAAAACTGTAAGATTAGTATGATTTATAACTAGTATCAATACTTTTGAAAAACAATATGTAAAAATTGAAAACAGGACAATGTTATTAGTTGATATAGTAAATAAAATCATAACAAAGGATTTAAGTAAAACCACTTATAACCTTGCTAAAAAGGAAGAGTATTGTTAGGGAAATATTTTTTATCAAGAACTTATTTTATTTATTTTTATTTTTTAAAAAATATCTTTATTGATTTATTGATTTTATTTTTATTGAGAGGGAGAGAAAAATAGAAACATCAATGATGAGAAAGAATCATTGATCTGCTGCCTCCTGCATACCTCACACTGGGGATCGATTCCATAATTGGGCATGTGCCCTGACGGAGAATTGAACTGTGACTTCCTGTTTCATAAGTCAACACTCAAACATTGAGCCACGCCAGCTGGGCTCAAGAACTTATTTTAAATGAGGTCATTCTCATGTGTCTAAGTTTTTCAAATTGCTGAATCAGGTGGTTACTTGTCAGTCCTTATCTTACCTGAGTTAGCATTTGACACAGCTGAGCACTCATTTCTCCTTGAAACACATTCTTTACTTGGCTCCTAGAATACCACATACACCTGGATTTCCTTCTCTCTGCTTCTTATCAGGCTCTGCTGGCTCCTTCTCATCTGCCCAACCCCTAAATACTGGAATGTTTAAGGAACAGTCTTTGGGTCTCTTTTCAAACTACATTCCTGCCTAGGTGATTTCATTCAGTTTAACAAATTTTATTACAATCTATATTGATATATATATATATATATATATATATATATATATATAGATAGATATAGTTAGGTAAATATATACACATACACACATACAACATACTCCAAAATATATATGTATAATTTATCTTTATTGCTGAAAGTATTACAGATGTCCTCCTTTTTAATGCATATCATTATCCTTAATTCCAGATTCCCATACCAACTTTTTATTTTATATCTTCACAGTTAAGTTCAACTCCACTTAGCTTTTTTTTGCTTCAATGGTTTTCATTTTGTTCAGAGTAAAAGTTCAAGTCTTATTAAGGACCTGGATTATCTGCCTCCCTGGTACTTTCTGTTTCTTTTTATTTCTATCAAATATTACTCAGTTTCTTTGTCTCTCAAGATTATTAATATATCTCCCTAATTTCTCATTACATTTAATAGCAATTATTTTTTAAAATTATATTTTTACTAGAAATTTGTGCTTGGGGGGTATGTATGTCCATCAGCCCAGCCTTCACCCTCTCCAATCTGGGATTCCTCAAGGTATGTCCAACGGCTCATTTAAACAGGCAGTCAGACATCCCTCTCATAATCCAGAACTACTGGCTCCCACTGTTCACCTGCCTAATTGCCCCTAAACACTTCTGCCTGCCAGCCTGATCACCCTCTAACCACTCCTCTGCCAGCCTGATTGATGCCTAACTGCTCCTCTGCTGGCCTGATTGTCCCTAACTGCCCTCCCCTGCTGGCCCAGTTGCCCATAACTGCCCTCCCCTGCTGGCCCAGTCATCCTTAAATGCCCTCCCTTTCTGACCTGGTCTCTCCCAACTGTCCTCCTCTGGTCACCCCCAACCGTACTCTCCTGCAGGCCCAATTGCCCCCAATTACCCTCCCCTGCCAGCCTGGTCACCCCTAACTGCCCTCCCCTGCAGGCTACCTAGTGGCAGCCATCTTGTGTCCACATGGGGGCATCCATCTTTGACCACATGGAGGGCAGACATCTTGTGTGTTGGAGTGATGGTCAATTTGCATATTATTCTTTTATTATATAGGATTGATTTCAGAGAGGAAAGGAGAGGGGGAGAGAGGTAGAAACACCACTGATGAGAGAGAATCATTGATTGGCTGCTTCCTGCATGCCCACACTGGGGATTAAGCCTATAATCCAGGCATGTGTCCTGACCAGGAATTGAACTGTGGTCTCTTGCTCAACCAGTGAGCCATGCCAGCCAAGCAATAGAAATTCTTGATTCTCTCATTTTTTTCTCACATGTAACATCATGAAGTTTATCAGCAAACCTTGTCAATTCAACCATTATTATGTACCATATGTGGGGAAAAGGCGTGTGTGTGTGTGTGTGTGTGTGTGTGTGTGTGAGAGAGAGAGAGAGAGAGAGAGAGAGAGAGAGAGAGAGAGAGAGAATTCAACACCAATTCTTACCACCCAACAATCAACATTCTGGGCCAAGCCATCATCATTTCCCACCTGGATTATTTAAATAACCTCCTAACTGTATCCTTGTTTCTACTCTTACACTCTACATTTTGTTCTCAAGACAGCTGCCAAAGTGGTCTTATTAAAATTCATATCACTTCTCTGTTCAAAATTCTTCAATGGTTTTCATTTTGTTCAGAGTAAAAGTTCAAGTCTTATTAAGGACCTGGATTATCTGCCTCCCTAGTACTTTGTTTCTTTTTATTTCTATCAGATATTACTCAGTTTCTTTGTCTCTCAAGATTACTAACATATCTTCCTAATTTCTCATTTTTCTAGTTGCCTTTGTCCTCAGACTCATTCCTCTTCCCAGAACTTGTTCCCCTTTAATTATCGTACAGTGTAGTGTAGAATTCTTCCTGCAGCTTGGACTAGGTCAGTCAATGTTTTGTACATGGTTTAAGAAAAACAATGGAAAAACCAAATTTTCCTTTTTCATTTTTTGATTATAGTGCTTTTGTAATTGATGATTAAAATCACCTTATAGAAAAATCTAGCAGCAAAATTTAAAAATATATTTGTGTAAAGTAATACCAGTTGCTATAACATAATTCCCCAAACCTCAGTGGCTTAACACAATAGAATTTTTTCCCTCACTTATAAAACTCAACTTCAAATGGCTCCCATTCTTTTGCTGCTTTGATGCCAACATTTATGTCCCCGACTTCTAACTAGAATGACTCAAGGTCTCCCTGTGTTAGACCACTGCACCCAAAGAGAGTAAATAACACCTTGGGGCTAAAGGGTGTGGTAAAGGAGCAGAACCCTGTTTGCGTAAAAATTTTTTTCAGAGCATTTTATTGTGAGTACTTTTCACAAATCTGAATTCTTTTAAAAACTTTCACAAAACAGCACTGCAAGTGATATGGTAATTATAATGAACTCCCAGTAAAAAGAGGCAGATACTAGCTAGAAACAATTTATATACTTGTACAATACCACCTGTTAATGATACTTAGTATGAAGGAAACAAAGCCTATAAGTTATATACTGGTAAAACAGAATGTTATTTTCTAGTTCTCTCTGAACCATGATACAGTACATATGAGACACTAAAATGAGTTGTGACATACCAAGCTACATATTTTCAATGGAACTGCTAAACTACTGGGTCCCATCCCCACCAAAGATGTTAAAAAGGAACAAGTTGATAGAGACTAGAAATAATTTTGTGAGGATGATTTCCTTGAAAAAAAGCATGTGCTGTTATTTGTCACTAATCATATTATCTTTCATTGAGGGAAAAGCATATATATATATATAGTGTGTGTGTGTGTGTGTGTGTGTAGGCGTATGTGCCTATGCATGTGTAGTGACTCCCCTCGCAGAGGAAGACTTCAGAGGAAACCAATCTGAGAGTTTGTTGAGTCCTCTGGACTTTCAGGGGCACCTTTATTTGAGACGGGATTCCCACTTGAAAGCCAAAGTCTGGCTAAAATTATCTTTGGAAACTAAACAGAGAGCTGTGTTTGGGCAGTAACTGAATTCTACTCTAAATGGTCCAAAGGTATATGAATCATGGAGACCAGATATGGAACCCAGGCAGTAATTTTTATTTTTGCTTGAGAGGACTGCCAGAGAAAGCACAGAACACCACCAGAGACTTTGGGCAGTGGGCCATCAGGAAACCAGGGACTGATGGGGGATCATTTACTAGAGGAATATAATGGATCATTGACGACCCTGATGTTGCAATGAAGGAGTTCAGAAAGGAGCATCCGAGAATGAGAACTCATGAAAATGTGTGTGTGTGTGTGTGTGTGTGTGTGTGTGTGTGTGTGTGTGTGTGAGAGAGAGAGAGAGAGAGAGAGATTATGTAAGAGTGAGAGATTGATTTAATTATCTGCAAGGCCAAGACAATAGTACTAGTAAAGCCATTCTAACATAGTTGAGTGAAAACTTTGCAGCCCCCTTTCCTCTGTCACCCTTCTTTCATTTAGGCTCTAGAGAGGTGAGTTTACTACAGTTCATAGCTAAGGAAAGAGGAATAGTCTGACCTTTTAATGAAGATAGAAGTGCTTCTTAATGCATTAGACTGAAACTTTTATTTGCTAATTTGACACTATATTCTGCAACTAAGCATTTTTGTATTACCTAAGAATGCTCAGAAAGAACATAGGACCTGCTAGAGTTTTTATTCACTGGTAAAGGAAAAATCTGCCTTAGTGAATATATTTTAAAAAGACAATGGGAAATAAATGTAAAGTTTCTTTTTATTTACATTCAGTGATTATATTCCATTTTGCAATGCAATGATTTTGCTTATAAGGAAAATGGTGGTCTACAGTAAATATGGATTTTATAATATTACTATTTCTTTTTAAAAATATATTTTTATTGATTTCAGAGAGGAAGGGAGTGATAGAAACATCAATGATGAGAGAGAATCCTTGATTGTCTGACTCCTCCCCCCCACATTGGGGATTGAGCCCAAAACTCAGGCATGTGCTCTGACTGGGTATCGAACTGTGACCTCCTGGTTTATAGGTCAACACTCAACCACTGACCCAACCTAGCTGGGAATCACTAATTCTTAAATTAGTGTTGCTATTTGGATGTATCACTTTTCTGCTTTTAGATGGTAATAAAGCTATTACTTAAGTCATTGATTGATGTAACTTAAATCTGAAATAATTTGAAAACTATTACAAATCTATAAGTGAATCACTTAGAGAATCTTTTCTTTGGGACATTATGGAAGTTGAGATTCTAATTGAAGAGGCTGAACAAAGCAAGGCAGTTTCTAAGTCTTTATGTGGCCTGAGGTTGCCATAATTGCGTAGATTTTTGTTGTGCTTATTCTCTCCCCTCATCTGAGTTCTTGGAAAAGAAAGGATGTCTTCAGTGTATGTTAAAAGCTTGACAGATTGATTTCTTTCTGCCTCTCAGTTGAAAATGTTGCTCTAAACTAGATAAATGAATAGATTTTTTGTATACTGGCTTGGCATATTTTTTCAGGGACTTCTTTAGATCATGACATGTAACAGATCAATCAACACTCATGTTTTTGTGTATCCACCAAGTTCTTAGTACCGTGTTTGGCACCACACAGATTTGGAATTCATTTCAAATAAATTTTCATTGAGTACTATCAAATGTCAGGAACTGTGCTAAGCTTTGAGAAAAATTAACCTGCATGTTTAAAATGACAGCATAAAGTCTAGTTGTGAAGTATGTATACAACTCTAATACTATGGATAATGTCAGGTATGAATGTCAGATGTGGAGTATAAACAAAGCTGAGTAGTAACGATGTGAAGGAATTCATTCATTATGACTGAAAGGATTAAGGTATAAAATAATAAAAATAAAAACATAACATGCTAATTAGAGTGGAAGCCGAACGACCTTCTGGATGTCCTCCTGGATGAAGCCGCGGCTGTAAGGGCCTAGGCACGTCGCCACAGCGGGGAGGGCCCCGCCCCTTGCATGGATTTTGTGCATCTTGCCTCTAGTTGCATAATATCTGGTATTTATTGATAACCCAAGATGGTTCAGATACTCTCTACCTGACTTTATTTTCTTTATGTTTTTATTGATTTAAAAATAGTATTGATTTCAGAAATAGAGAGAGACAGAAACATCAATGATGAGAGAGAATCATTGATCCACTGCCTCCTGCATACCCGCTACTGGGGATTGAGCCCAAACCTAGGTTTGTGCCCTGACAGAGAATTAAACTGTGACCTTCTGGTTCATAGGTCAACGCTCAACCACTGAGACTTACCGGCTGGGCTTTATTGATTTTTTTTAGAGTGAAAGGAAGGGAGTGTGAGGGATAAAGAAATATCAATCTGTTGTCTTCTGCATGCACCTCCAGCAACTGGGGACCAAACCTACAACCCGGGCATGCATCCTGAAGGAGAATAAAACCAGTGACCTTCAGTGCATGTGATGATGCTCAACCGACTGAACCACAGCTGGATTTATATTTAAAAAGCCTTTTGGGATAGTTGTTATAGTCTCACTTTTTTTTATTAGAGGCTCTGAATGCTTAGGCAGCTTGCCTATATCACATAGTTAGCAGGTGTCAAATCAGCAACTAGAATCCAGGTCTGATTTATTTCAAAGCCTGTACTCATTTTTGCTATTGGCTATACTATAATATCTGGGTCTATGCAGGATCATTCCAAATTAAAAGGAACCATATAAGTAGAAGGTGGTTTTCACAGATTGATGGTAGTCTATTAAGGTTGGACTTTTATGACATAGAAGGCTTGGAAAGACTGGAGGAATATTGTGGAAGATTTTGAATATCATGCTAAGAGATTAGTGCTCATTCTAGGTACATAATGAGAAGCCACTTGAAAAAAAAATTTAAAAAAGCCAAATAGACAATGGCATTATTTAAGACTAATGTTCTGAAATAGCTCAGTGTTCTGAAAAAAGTGATTTTACTGTTGGAAAACTTACTATCCAAACAATGCCACAGAGAATCATTTGGTAAACTGAATTGTGTTGTCTTTGATTCACATAAGGATTTTCACATTTAGATTTGCCTAAAAGTGATGAGTATTTCTGTAAATGTTGCCTTATAAATAACTATATTTGTCTTTTAATGTGCATCTTGTATCTTAATATTTTCTTATCATGGTTGTTGGAGATGATCTTTGAAAGAACCCGGCCCCCTGGTCAACTGGAGGTTCCTCACTCATTCCCCTGTCTTTGGAATGTATGTTGTGCCCACTATACCCGAGGCCAGAGCTGTCTCAAGGACATAACCTCAAGAGAGTAAGGTGGTTTTGAAACCATCTGGGCTGAGTATGAGACTGAAAATCCAGTTAATATTTTTATGTAACATTTTAAGGTTCTTTTGGTGGGTGTGGAGATCACTCGTCTTGAGGCTGTCCAAGACAAGCCATGCATGTATATTCCATTTTTTGTTTGTTTGTTTAAATTGCCACCTAGTAATTAGGACTCGTCTGCCTATTTCTTCTCTTTCTTCGTTATTTTCTGCTTCTCC
This sequence comes from Antrozous pallidus, assembly GCA_027563665.1. Lineage (NCBI taxonomy): Eukaryota > Metazoa > Chordata > Mammalia > Chiroptera > Vespertilionidae > Antrozous > Antrozous pallidus. The sequence continues at coordinate 21,952,312 of CM050518.1, read as the reverse complement.
ATGTACGGGTGGCCAGTTTGAAAACTAACAATAGTTATAGATTTTCCTAAGATGGCATCTCCCTACCTGTGGTTGTTGTAAACTACTGCAGGATGTGTGCTGGTTGGTATCATTTTTCAACTATTGATTTCAATTACCTTATCTAGTAGATCCTTAGGACAAGAAAAGAGAAATATAATACCTAATTCTGAAAAAAATAGGGGTTTTAAAGGAAAGCTGTGCTTGAGTGCAGATGGAGCTGTTTTCTGTTCTAACATGAAAATCATGCCCATCTACATTCATTGATGTTGGTACTGATGGTGTCACAATTCCTATGGATATTAGATCACCAAGGCCGTAATACCACTTGTATTTTCAGCCCTGAAGATGCTTGTATTATGTCAGCAGTTTAGGGCCTGCAGTTCCTCTCTGATGCTTGTGCCTTCTTAGCCCCATGGGCTTAGGATCCTCATCGTGAAATGGTGCCATCTTTCTTTGATCACCACTGCTGTCATTTACTAATAACCTGCAGCTTTGGGCTGTTTGGCTGTGTTACTTTAGAGTGGATTTTTTCCTGCTTACCTAGCATGTGGATGTTCCAGTTCACAGCATCTCACTACATAAGCAGTTGCTTAAGAATTCTGTTTTAATCTATCTAACTTTGCTTTCCTAACCTCATGAAGCTAAGGTATAAGCAACATGCTTCAGTGATGAGAAGTTGATCAAATGCTTTGAGTACATGGACCTATTGATGTTCATCCTCCACTTCACCTTATTTTATATTATTTTGAAAAGTGTAATGTACTAAAAAATATAAAATGTGGAAACTCACAACAAGTAGAATGTACTATGTTCCTCATTCTAAATGGATATTTTAGAAACAGATTTACTGCCTAACGCTTTCTTCTATTATTTTATGTAATCTAAAAAATATATTCATAGGTAATATGTCTATAATTTTAATTCTATTTCTTTAATTTAGCAAGGTATGATTAGTAATTTTAATATATATAATTCACAAATATCCTTTTATTGTTCATATGCTATTTAAAAAGTACTTTCATACCTTAACTTATGCAATCAAACCCCTATTGTTATGTTTTAATATTTTAATGCATATTAGTAAATTGCCTTCCAAAAGTGCCATTAAAATTCACATTCGTATTAGCAATGTACAATAATGCCTATTTAATCAAACCATGCACATCCATAGTTACTCTAATTAAAACCATTGTTTTTGCTAACCTGCTGGACAAGAAATGCTATCTTCTAATTTTAATTTGCATTTATTAGACTTCTAGCAAGGGTGAATAATTGGCATATGTTTAAAAAACACTCTATCCCTTATTATAAATTTTCTGTTTATATTATTTGTCTCTTACTATGTTAGTTCCTCAATTATTTTTATTGATATAGTTTCCATTGTAAATATATTAATCCTTTATCATATTAATTGAAAGTATATTAGTTTATTTTCTTTATGTTCAGAGCTGTACATTTTTATGTATTCAGATATGTAGATTATTTTCCTTGTGTTTTTATTTCATTGCTATTTTTTCGGTGAGACATGCTTACACTCTAAGTAACAGATATCTTGATTAACAGTCATTTACATAAGATAGGCTTTTTTGTTGTTCTTGTTTGCATAAGCAAACATACATAGAAAATTGTGATGACAGTAGGTTAGTTTCTCAGTAATATTCTAGAATCAGGCTCTTTTTTCTCTTTCTACTCTGACACCTTTAATTATTAAAGAGAAGTTTTCTTATGTAAACAATCTCTTCATTGCAGAAGCTGAGGCTCAAAGAAGTCAAGTGATTTGCTTCTGCCACTCAGCGAATTGGTTTCAGAATCCTGTGGTCTCTCTATTCTCACTCTCTACACTCTTTCTCTGACACCTGTGCCATCGCTTGATCTTTTGTTGTGCATCTCCTATTGGTGCCTGTAGTGGCAATTATACACATACAAATATGACTGCTCTGCACACCATCAACATGTATCCAGGCAATGTAATATATTGAAAATTAACCTCTAAGTTATTCAAATATTTTATCATAGATACAATATTTTTAGTTATAATATGGCTAAAATTCAATATCTACTAAATTAAAAGCCTCATTTACTCTAATTGTATTTTCACAGATGTAACAGCATTTTAGAGAGAAAAAGCCCAAACTTTTAAGAGCTCACTTCAGTTCTTATTTTATATATTAAAGCCTAACTCATGGAAGTAGACCCCAAAATTTACTGAAGTGAAATATCAGACAAGCTGACTTTGGCCAAAGAAAGAAATGCTATCAACACCTATAAACCTATCACAGGCAACTCTATTTTATTTTATTTTTATATTATTTTAAATATATATATTTGTTATTTCAGAGAGGAAAAGAGAGGGAGAGAGAGAGAGAGAGACATCAGTAATGAGAGAGAATACTTGTTTGTCTGCTTCTTCCATGTCCCATATTGGGGACTGAACCCGCAACCCAGACATGTGCCCTAACTGGGAAATCAAACTGATTAATAGGTTGATGCCCAACTACTGAGCCATGCTGCAAAGTTGTATTTTTATTTATTATTATAGTATTACAGATGTTTCCTATTTCCCCCTCCCTCTGATTTGCCTTCCCCACCCAGTCCCATTCTACCCTAGGCCTTACCCAGTCTATTGTCTGTGTTCATGGGTTATGCATTAATGTATATATGTTCTTTGATTAATTACTTCCTATCCCCTATACCTCTCTTCCCTCTAAGATCTGCCATGCATCCATGCCTCTAGGCCTATTTTGGTCATCAATTAATTTTGTTCACATATAAGTGAGATCATGTGATATTTGTCTTTCTATAACTGGCTTATTTCACATGGCATAGTAATTTCTAGGATCATTCATGTTGTTGCAAAGGGGAAGAACTTCTTTTTTATAGCCACATAGTATTCCATTGTTTAAATGTACAACATCCTTTTTTATCCACTCATTTACTGATGGGCACTTGGGCTGTTTCCAGATCTTAGCTATTGTAAATGACACTGCTATGAACAAAGGAGGGCATCCGTTCTCTCTGATTTGTGAGTTTCTCACAGGCAACTCTAAATCAATGCATGAAGTCTGTACCTATGCAAATCACTCAACTCGAACCAATGGTAACTGAGTTTATAGATTAGTTGGAACGACAAGAGTAATAGATAATATTTTAATCCATAAAATATGTTGAAAACAACTATAAATTAAATGCTGCACAGTAGGGCATGGCTACTTTCAAAGTGAAGACACTGTGTCCTGTTTTCTTAACTTTACTTATTTAGAATTGACATCATGAATTTTTACCTATACACACTCTGTACAACTTATTTAATATTATTTAAAATAAATATTGATGTAGTATTTTACTTTAACTTTAAGTAGGTTTACATTTTTGAAGTTAACTTCTTTTAAATTAATATCTATGAACTCATGAGCCTCATGTTCTAGACATATATAGATATAGATATACATATAGATATAGATATAGATATAGATATAGGTATATAGATATATAGATATATATACATATATATGTATATATTTTAGCTATACTTCTTTTTAGCACCTAATTCTAAATATAAATCTATTGAAATAAAAAAATGGTCTCCATGTTCCATCTAAAATCACCGTATGTCTTAGTCTTTGAAAAATACTGGCTTACACAATCAATTACTATGGAGTTTAGCTGAGGAACAATGGAATCAATTTGTAAGACTGTGTTAGAAATGTGAATGAAAGAATTCTCTTGCTTCCCTAAGGTCATAGTCAAAGTTATGGCTCAGATATGTTATCTGTCAGGTAATAGCATATTAATAAGGATTTCTTTGTTATTAGTAGGTATTTTATAAAATTTAGCTTTTAAAAAAGCAGCCTTCAAATAGAAAGCCTTTACGAGCATTGAAAGAACTTTCATTTAATGCTTAATTTTTCAATAATAGATGCAAGAAATGAATAAGGTTACACATTTCACTTTTATAATCATCTTCGCTTAATCTACTAAATTTAGGAATGCATTAATACAGCATAGCACATTCTTTCTTCTGGGCTGCTTTATAATTTGTTCAGAATGATTGCAAATCTTACTAAAATCAATTCAGATACTTCAAAAGGAGCTCATCATTCATGATTAAAGACACATAAGCCTAAAGTATCTCCAGCTAATTTTGAAGAATTATTGACAGATTTTGAGAAGCAGCCCTCTTAACCAAATATAACAAAATTTAGAATTCTGTTTACAGTTAGAGATATCTAGGCTTTTATTCATTAGCTCATAAAATCTGGGCTGCAGATTGAAGGGAAACATTTTAAAATGTTAACATGGAAGTCTTTCTATGAATGGAAGTCTTCCTAAAATGTATTATCCGCCTCCATACCTTATTAAAGAAATAATACTGAGCATAATGCACATTCTCTTTATGACTCAGGATCATCATTTGTGAGCTTCCATTACTACACCATACTCTCATGTGGTCTTTAGTTTTGTGGTTTTTAGTTTTTCTGTTTCTGTTAGTCTTATTTTGCAAATATTATGCTTGTCTGTCTAATAAGTCTCTACCTTAACTCTTTAGTTTGCTGCTCCCAGTTTTCTATAGCCTCAGCATTAGATAAGGGAGTTATTTAATACTGTAAGTCAGGTAAGATTGTTATAATGGGTTTGTCAAATGTATCATTATAGCATCAGAGGGTGGAGATTTCAGGAACCTTTTTCTTCCTACTTCTAATTCAGGATAGTGTTTGTGAATGGTTTGGAGTTATAAGAGATTTAAATGTAAGTAAATTAGTTATTCAGTGAACTATTTTCTGGGTTTTGTTTGTTAATTTTGATCCTAAACTGTGTGATAACTTTAATAGTACTTCATTAGCACAGTGGGCTCTACAGTTTGAGGGCACTTTCCTATACCAGATGGAATTTTGTCTGAGCCGTGTGGCTTTACCACTGTTTTTCATCTTTGTGTCTGGTGCAGTGAATACCTAGTATAAATATTTGGAAAATTTTAATTTTAAACTTGAACATCTATGAACTTGCTAGGACATAGTAAAGAAACATTACCTTTCTTTTTTAACTCTGCTATTTAGATAGATAACTATTGTCTCTGTCAATTAACTTCTATGTTCATTTATGCTTCACATCCTAGTTGTGTGTGTGAGTGTATCACACATATGCACATAATTCCCCCCCACACAAAAAAACATGCAAAGAACAATAACATTTATTATAATCCCCAGCATTTTCTTGGGTGGAATCAAAATGTATTCAATAAGGAGTTCCAGGAAGTTACATTCCTACACACAAAGAAGACAGTCTAAGATACCTCTGTTGGGTACAATTTGGAAAATGGCGATCCATCAGTGAGGTCCATCATAAGGTGTACAAGACATCTCATCTCATTGATAAGAAAGGAATAAATATGGAACTACTATTCCCAGTTATATCATTTGAAAAGTCTGGGATAAATAAAGGCTTAATAATATTTGCAGAATTAATTGGAGATGGATCCTAAATGAAGAGTGGGAATTCCACAATCCAAAGGGGTTCACAGAAGTTCATGTCTTATTTATTTACTTTCCAATTATTGCAACATGTTATGATTTAGATTAGAAGGATGCCAATGTGGTTAATTTTAAACAATAAAACTTTTTAAATAGTTGGATTCTTAGAATATTTTTTTCATGAGATGAAGAATGATCAAGAAAATATTTTCAATTACATTGAGGTATGTAGGGTTTTTTTTGTGTGACAAAGTACCAAAAATGTTTTTGTTTAAAGTAAGTTACATAGATTTACATGAAAGCCAGGGTTTCAACTTGGTTGACCTTTTCTGTGACAATCAGTGGTTGTCAGAAAGCAGTTATTTTGAAAAAACAACAACAACACATACACAGCAATATATTTAACTATCCCAAACACAGTAACGTCAATTTTGCAGGAATGAGTAAAAAAGTAAATTCTTTTCAAAAGGAACCAATGGAGAGGGCATTCTGATAATAGCTATTTGAAAATGCTCTCATCATTATGTAATCTTATTGTTAGAAATGATGACTGCCATTCAAAGAGTAATAGCAAACTTAAAAATAAAAAGTTAACTTTTCAAATATCTTCTATAGATATGTGTATAGTGGGTCTATGTTAACTGTTTTTATTCCTCTGAAACCAATCAGATAGTATGCATTTATATTTCCAACATTTGGAAGTCTTTCTTTTTATTTTTTCCAATATTTTAATATGAAAATGTTCTAATGTACAGAAAAGTTGAGAAAATTTTATAGTCAACATTCATACAAATGAGTTACCCTCTGAGATACACAGGGTAGGTGTTATTATACTAATTTTATAAGGGAAGATATTGAGACTGAGAGAAGCTAGTAAGATGCTGTGGTCACAGAGCTAGGAAGGCACCAAGATATGACTTGCATGTATTCTAACTCTGGGTCAGGATCTACCCAAAAGTTAGCTGTAACCCAGATAAATCTGTGTATAGGAATGGTTTTCAGTCCTAGATTCATTCAAAACACAACTAGGATGAGAAGCATAAATGAATATAGAACTTCACTGACAGGGACAAAAGTCCCCAATTCTTCATTCATCCATTTATCCTTCCTTTAATTCTTTTAGTATAAGCTTTGTAAATTAGACATGACTTCACTACAAATCAGAACAGCCCCCTACTTACTTATGATGAATGCATAAGCAAATAAATAAAATGTATGCATTACTTTATTACTTTAAATCATAGTATTGTGATTTTAATACCTGAGGGAAGAATGGACAATTTTTGGTTATTTATTTAGGTTTATTTGAGTTTAAGTCCTATTTTGAGTTAATTTAAGAAAATCGCATGTAAGAAAACCAGAGATAAATTTCAGGTATTACTTTTATATTCTTTTCTTAAGAATTTTTGAATCTTAGGCCATTTTACATACTTTACAAATAATCCAAATTAATTAATCCAAGTTAATAATGTCAAGAAGTGTTACCAATATTATACTTTTAAGACTATTTAGAATATCTATATATCTATATATCTTTAATTTATTCCTCAGAGTCTATTTTAATAACTACTGCTTTATTATCAAAAGGAGAAGATATCAATTTAAGAGCTCTATATCATGTTGGATAGGACATTTGTAAGGGCTGTCTTTTAATAAAATTTTCATTTTCTTTAGACTATCTGAAATTAAGGCTTATTCTGTATATGTATTTGATTGTTTAGGAGCTCAAGCAGATAATTTAGATTAATTGGCCTTACAATAAAAGGGATTTTGAAAAATTATATTGTTTCAAAGAAAGCAAGTAATAAGATCATAGGACTGAGAATTCTTATACATATGTATGTGTGTGTGTGTGTATATATATATATATATGCATATGTATATATACACATAAATTAAAGAACTGACTTCTGAAGAAAATATACATATTTGTTAAAAATCTAAGTAAATTAACATATCTCTAATGTATTTATGTATAAATTATATATAAATAAATTTTATGACGTAACCAGTTATATATATATAATTATTCTTCTGAAGTTAGTTGATTTGCTTTAAAATTTTTCCCTTAAAATTTAATTGGCACATAATTTTACCAATTTACAGTTTTTTAGTTTAGGGGTTTTTTTGTTTATGAAAATTATAAAATTGAGTTCAAAATCATAAGGAATTATTTAATAGAGCTGATAGATTTTGACGTACTGAATGAGAGAACTATGAACATTTTCTATTTAAATACTTGCATGTGACTTATGAGATTTAATGGTCTTTACCTTTGTTAGAAGGTTGTTTGGGCACTATTCACACTGGGCACTATTCACACTGGGGATGAGCTCTCCAGGTAATACCTTTACTGCTTCTATAGGTGATGGATCTGTTCCCACAACTTGCGGCACAGTATTCCAAGTGCAAAATAAAAGCTCATGTTGACCATATAAATTTCTTTTTTCAAGTAGAATAACATTAACATAAACAGAAATGATGGTATCACTAACTGATCTCAAGAATATCTTCTGAAATCCTTATGTCGCACATTATTAGGGGAGAAACATGAAATAACTCTTCTAAAATAATTAACATAGAGTAATCTTGGTATATGTACAAAGTAGACACCAATGCTTTAAAAACAATAAACTCTTTTCCTCAGGGAAAAAAAATCAGGAAATAAAATCTAAAAACAAATTAGTTTTATTTTATTTTTGTTTGCTATGATGTTTACATGATTAGAGTTTGCAAGATAAGCAACTCTTGGCCTACATTTAGTTATTAAAAGCATTTTGTTAAGTACCAACTCAGAAAATCTTAACATTTAGGAGAATTTCAACAAATCTTAAGTTTCTGTTCAATTAAATTCTTTATACATTTCATTTATTTTAATATTTTGATTTTCCTTTGTATATAATAATGTATCAACTGATTTCTGTTTAAACTAGCATTCTATTCAATCTTTGTAAGGAGTATTTAATTTTGTAGTGATAAAGATGATCACATTAATATTTTTTGTTTGTTTTACTTAGGTCTGTTTGAAATGCATTTTAGAAACTATCATTTGTTCATTTCTGTTTTCATTCAGTAAACATTTATAGAATGCTTACTACAAAATAGGCATAATTTTTGACACTTAAAAAACAACTTCTAATATATGTTTAATACTTTGTATGTGCCACTAATGCTTTAGTTAAATATCTATTTTAATCCTCACAATGGTACGCTGGATGCTAACTGTTTTCACTGATGGAGCGCTAGGAAAAAGAGATGAATAAATCCTAATCCTTGCCCTTGGGGAGGTCACAAGCTAATGGAGTAGGACCCAGAAGAACACTTAGTTTCAATTTTATGGAAGAAATGCTATATAGAAAAGCTTTTCATGCCATGGGCCTTCATCTAATTGTGCATGAGGGAGTCAGAAAAAGTGTCACAAAGGAAATGACATTTGAAGTGGATCTTAAATAAAAAAATAGAAGTTTGCACAGAGAATGAAGGCAGAAAAACTGCTTATACCACGTCATGAATTGAAGGGATCTGGTATTTGGTGGTTGTCGTGTAGGTTAACTCTGCCTGGCAGGAGACTCAAGTGTGTGTGTGTGTGTGTGTGTGTGTGTGTATGGTCTAGGTCTGGAAGGTCTGAGGAACTAGGAAGATGGGATGATGAGACTAGAGAGGTACATTGGGGCCTTACAGTAAAGAACCTCCATAAGAAGTTTGGAGTTGGAAGATAAATTTAAATTAAAGCATAGCTATGTTGCTATTTAATTCAATATTTTAAAAATGTTTTAAAAGTCATAAATAACAGTAACTACTTTAGAATAGCTAAGTTGAACCAACTGCTGAATATATATGTTATATATTCTTTTGGAGTTTAAATCTCTTATTTAAAAAAATTATCAGAAATACATTTTAGTTCATAAAAGCAAAATAATGAAGGCTATGTTTATTAGAATCAAAGTCTGGAAATGGAAAGAAAACATGTTACCATTAAAAATTTTAACACTGAATATGAGGTATTTCCCAATATTATGCTCTGATTCCTGAGCAATTAATCAGGTTTTAGATTGTATAAGAACTTTCATTCATTAAATTTTCTCTTCAATTACCTATTTTTTCAGCTGTTGCTTGGTTTTACTGTGATTCTGTGAAATATAAGTCAGGTGTGGATTACCGGTAGAAGAAAGTATTAATACAAAATAGCACTACTAAAAAGGATGAGAGGATTAAACCATATCAGATTGTCTGTTTCTCTCTATTAGTTAACCCACTATGTTTTTGTTCCTCATTAACATATTAAATCAAATGTAACTGCTATGTCTGTGCATCTGGTCAGTGGCAGAATCCTTAGCAATTGACCGTGGTTTGGTCAAAAATAGTATATGGAAAATTTCAGAAACAATTTATGAGTTTTGAAATGGGCACCGATCTGAGCAGGGTAATTAAATCTCACTCTTTCCTGCTCCGCCCTGCCCAGGGTGTGGATCATGACTTTGTCCAGAGTCTTCCTGCTCTAGATACTCCCCACCTGAGAGCCACTTAGTAGCCATCTTCGTTATCAGGTCCACCTCAAGGTATCAGAGTGCTTGTGTTCGAATCACCCTAAGTTTTCTCAATAATAACCCCAAAGTGCTGGCAATTTGCATATGCCCAAAAGAAGCCATAAAGTGCCTCCTTTAAGTGCAAAGGTGAGCACAGTACAATAAGATAGTTTGAGAAAGAGAAAGAGACACATTCACATAACTTTTATCACAGTATATTGCTGTCATTGTTCTATTTAATTACTAGGTATTATTGTTAATATCTTACTGTGCCTAGTTGGTAAATTAAATTTTATCATACGTATGTATGCATAGAAAAGACACATATATAGGGTTCTGTACTATCCCAGGTTTTATGCATTCAAGGTGGTTCTTGGAATGTAACCTCCATGGATATTTCAGTGATATTGGAAATGCTACTATTTTTAATATTATTTAGTTATTCTTAAATTTGTTAAATAATAATAATTTGTTAAAAGCCTGTATAGTCAGTAATCAGCTTCTTACTGACAGTAATAATTTTGTCTGAGATTAGATCCGTGTTTTTCAATGCACCAGAATGAAACTAATCTCTACTATAGTATCCACAGCTGGCCAGATGGAACTGTAATAATAGATTAATTGGTATTTTTTTATATTTACAGGATATATATTATAATTTGTCTTTAGTATATAGAAAACATTTTTGTTCATAAATGAGGTGGATTTTTTGATGCATGCAATTTACATAAACATAATAATATATTTATTTTATTCTTGAACAATGTAAAATTTCATTGAACATTAATAGAAGGCAACTAAAATTTGAAATAGAATTATTAGGCTTCTGTAATTTAGAAGGGAGAAAAATTATATGGTTTGATTTGTTACCTCAAATTATCAAAAATATTCTTTGTTTGATAATCCTAAATTTAAAGATGAAGAGTGCCAATGATAAAAAAATTTAGGAAAATGAAAGCATACATTTAATTTTATTTTGTATACTTCACTATAAGCATATAAAATCTCTAATTAGGCATTTTTCATTTACTTGGTAAAAGCTAAACTTTAATGTACTCTAGTTGTTTTGATAAGTTTAGCTTAGTTCAAGTCAAAAGCCTTGTGAGTTAAGAAGTATATCCCTTTATTGATAGCATTATATATATATATATATATATATATATATATATATATATATATACATACACACACACACACACACACACACACATATATGCACATTAGAGGCCCGGTGCACACACACACACACACACACACACATATATGCACATTAGAGGCCCGGTGCATGAAACTTGTGCACGGGAAGGGGGTTGCCTCAGCTTGGCCTACACTCTATCCAATCTGGGACCTCTGGCTCCTAACCACTCACCTGCCTGCCTGCCTGATTCCCCTTAACTGCTCTCCCCTGACAGCCTATTTGCCCTAACTGCTCTCCTCTGCTGGCCTGGTTCCCCTAACTGCCTGCCTGATTGCCTATAACCTCCTCTGCCTTGGACCTGCCAATATGGCTTTGTCAGGAAGGATGTCCGGAAGGACATCCGGAAGGTCGTCCAGAAGATGTTCAGTCTAATTAGCATATTACCCTTTTATTAGTATAGATGCCACCTTGTCCTAAAAATGAAGGTTGTTGCCAGGTTTTCCTATTGTGTAAGGGGAGCCCGCAGTAGCATCCTGGGTTCTGAGCAAGGCTTATGCGCTGTGCTTTATCTCAGCAGATGTGATTCCTAGAAGAAGACTCTTGGATGTACCTTGAACATTTCTATCGAATTTGCCAAATTATGCTCCAAAAATGTTGAATCACTTTAAACTTTCACCAGCAACCATGCGTGTGCTCTCCATCCACTTTGATTCCAATATCATTGATTTTTTCCCTAGAAGCTTCCCTCCCGTGAGCTGAGACTGCTTGGTACTTGAGCCAACCTCATTGTTTAGCTGGGGACTTGATTTCCTGAGATAGACAAATAGCTTTCCTCTACCTTTCTGAGTTCTTAGTGGAGGCCCTTGTAATGAAAGAGATCAACAAGAGAAAAAGTTCATTAACATGTGTACTTTGTGTATATGTGGGAGATCCCAGGGAAAAATGGGTAACTCCCCAAGGTGGCTTAGATTGCAGATTTAAATACCTTCTTCCTAGGGGAAGGGGATGGGAGATACAGGCCTCTCAGAGGAGAGTAAATGATATTTAGGAAAGATGAATGAGGTGGGGGGAAATAGTTTGTAACAAAGTTTGGGTGTGATGTCAACTTCTACTCTCCTGTCCTGTGACAGGAGTCCTCAGTCTTCTCTGCCTGATGATACTTCTACCATCAAGGGGATCTATGAAATTTAAGCTCCTTTAGGGGGGTCTGATTTTAGGAAGATCGGGAGATTTCAGTGATATCATCTGCATGCATTTGCTGTTTTGCAAGCATCTACAGCTCAAGATCATCAATATAACAACACAGCATATGTTGGGGTGGCATGTTCTCTGACCTTCAGAATAAACCCAACAAAAGCTTGTTTCCTCTCTTAGATGATTTGCCACAGTAGCATTACTCCCTGGAGATGATATTCTGACCAGACCTTCCTGGGAGTGATCATAACGTTACCCTGTGTTTGTAGAAAGGTGTTGGCCACAGCACTAAATAATCCAGGGGCAGTTTTCTCATGCTGTGGAAAGGTGGACAAAGTTATGATAGTTTATCTCCCTTTCCACAGGTTTCTTGGGGGTTTGTGTCTCTGCTGCCTCAACCCATGCCCCTCAGCAACCCAAGCACCTCCACCTCAGGCATTGAGACTGCTGGGTGCCAGGCCTGCAGGTTTTTGTCTTCAATCCACCCCCCTAACCCCCCAGCCCCAGGTTGCCAGGGCCAGGCTTCCAGGTAGTGGTGGGGGTATGGATGCCCTGCTGGGTCTGGGGCTGCGATCAGGACCCTGCCACTGACCCAGGTTTGCCATGGCTGGGATTTGGAGTGGCAGTGGGGGGTCCAGATGCCGTGCTGGGCCTGGGGCTGGGATCAGGACCCTGCCACCATCCAAGGCAGCTGCCAGGGCCAGGCTACAGGTGGCAGCAGGGGGTCCAGACCCCCTGCTGGGTCTGGGGCTGCCATCCAGACCCCCGCCACCACCTGAGGTTTGCTCTGGCTGGCTTCCTTCTGGCAGCGGGGGTCCGAACCCCCTTCTGGATCTGGGGCTGTGATCAGGACCCCACCACCACCCCAGATTTGCCCTGGCCAGGATTCCCGGTGGCAGCAGGGGTCCAGACCCACTGCTGGGTCTGGGGCAGCCATCCGGACCGCTGCTACTGCCCCAGGTTTGCCATGGCCGGCTTTGAGGTGGCAGCGGGGGTCCGTATGCCCTGCTGAGTCCGAAGATGCAATGAGGACCCCCACCACCACCCCAGGCGGCTGCCAGGGCCAGGTTTCCGCAGCGGCGGTCTGGCAGCCATCTTCCTTGGGGGTTAATTTTCATATTACTCCTATTGGCTGGTAGGATAGTGAAGGTACAGTCAGTTTGCATATTTCTTTTTTATTAGCTAGGATATATATATATATATATATATATATATATATATATATATGAAATTATTCATGTTGCCTAAAATACTGAGAATTTCCATCGTTTTAAATGCCAATTTTAGCAGTTATTAGATTAATTGTAATTTTCGAAGGAGTTTTCCTTTATAGATAATTTCAGATTTAATTAAATCTAAATTGCTGATTATTATAATAGCTAGAGGCCTGATGCATGAAATTTTTGCAAGAGTAGTCCTCTCTTCCCCTGATTGCTGGCACCAGCTTCCCTCTGGGACCAAGGACTTGGGCTTCCCTGCAGCCACTGGCAGGCACCCAGGACAGAAGGATGTCTGGTCTAATTAGCATATTACACTTTTATTATTATAGATCTTAGTAAATAATATGGAGAAAGTATAACTAAAGATTTTAAAATTTTATATTTTTAAGTTGTGTGATTTATGTAAATGCTGTCTATCCTTTTCACTAGCTTGATTAAAACAATAGTAATACTATCTTTGACATTAGTGTTATTTGAATACATTGTTTAGCATAAGCATTAGATATCATTCTAATTTGAAATAATTTGGGAGGAATGGAATAATTCCTTAGGAGCTGGTTATGGTGTACTATAAGAGAAGTAGTAAGATAATGGATAAAAGGGCTCAAGCTTTGGGTTGAGTAGAGATACCTTCCAGCATTTCACTTTGGGACAAGTAACTTAGTATCACTATAACCTTAGGTTCCTCATTGGTTATATAGAAAATAAAATTCTCACTTTACTTTCTTGGAGAATGATAGGTCAACTCAAAGATTGCATAATAAATAATAGATGTTCATAAAATTGTCGTCATGATCTATTTGTATATGTCTTTATTTGGTTGTGATAATGGACATATTTTCTACCCTGATAAGCTTACTAAAGTATGTGTCAGCTTGTCCACTAGCTTGGTGACTCAGAGTATGATTTTTCTGATAGAAATGAATCATTTTACATTTTTCTCATAAGTTGGCCATGCCACAAGGATAAATTGGTGCTGTAATTAGATCAGAACTGCTTAATGATCAAAGTGTTATGTTAGGTTGAATAGAAAGCCAGGTCAGCTCCTCTGTGACCCAGCACACTTCAGTTGTATACCAGGATATTAAGGAACTGGAAGAAGAATGTTGCTTTGAAACAATGTGTTCAAATTGGAAAAAAAGAAAAAATAGAAACATGTTCTACTGAGTATTCTTTAATTTGACATAAGTAAAATTGGCATTATTAGAGAAAGTCTTCATATGCTATCGCTATAGTACTATCATTGGCAAACTGCAGCTCGCAAGCCACATGCAGCTCTTTGGCCCCTTGAGTGTGGCTCTTCCACAAAATACCACAGCCATAGCAGGTCTATTTTGAAGAAGTGGTATTAGAAGAAGTTTAAGTTTAAAAAAATTTGGCTCTCAAAAGGAATTTCAGTTGTTGTACTGTTAATATTTGGCTCTGTTGACTAATGAGTTTGCTGACCACTTCTATAGTAGGTTAAAAAATAAATACTTGTATTTGGCCTTGAAATACATATTGAGTTAAAACATACTTAACATCTCTTTGGGTTTTTGGTAAATTTCCCTTAGGCATGTCCTATCTAATAAAAGAGTAATTTGCAAATTAACATCACTCTGTCACAAAGAAGGCAGTGCTCACAGCCACAAGATGGTGGCACCCAGTCCCCTTAGCCCCACTAGAGTCCCACAGTCCTGGGGGGGAGCGGCCACTGAGAGTGGGCAGTGTGAGTGGCCTGGTGGAATTCTTGCTTTGTTGCCGTGGTGACAATGCAAAAGTTCTGCCCTTCATGGAGGACCTCTGGGCTGCGGACAGCCTCTGGGCAGTGGGTGCAGAGTGGCCAGGCCCTGAAGGGAGCAGAGAACCACAGGGAGTGTCATGGCTCCCTGACTGAAGAGGGCTCACCTGAGGGCTCCCAGATTGGAGAGGGTGCTGGTCGGGCTGAGGGACCCTTCCCCCCGCCCCCCTGAATGAAATCCATGCACTGGGCCTCTAGTTTCTAATAAGTTAATATCTTCTGAGGTATACTTTAAATTTGCAAATAATATAATTAGAAAAGAGCTGAAACTTTCATTCTCTAATTTTTCTAGCCAAGCGATTTGTTTGATTTAAAGTGTAAGACCTGTCACAATTTGTATCTAGTAAACATGAAGAGAAAGTGGTTAAAGAAGATTACCATCAGTTGAGATGGCTTTATAACTTTTACATTAATAATAGACCATTTTGAAATTTATGTATTTGAATTCAATCAGAAATTCAGACTGAATGTTTTTAAAGTTTAAATGTGAACTTTTCACTGATATAATTTATATTCAAATCATAAGCAGTCCAGTAAACCTCATTTATATGTCAAGATATTAATGCATATTGTTTATTGGCTGACATTAAGTGAAACTGAGGCATTGTGTTGTTTTTAGCCTATAGTATTGATATTAAATATTAAAGTATTAAACTTCTGCTATTTAATTTATTCTAATATACAAATATATATTTTACAAATTGTAAAAATTTTACTAAATTCTTAAATTTTAAAATACATATACTCTTTTACCTATAAATACTTTGTATTATATATTATGTATAGTATATGAACATAAAAAAAAGAATGGAAAAGAATAACAAAATAAGTTGGATTTGCTTAGTAAAAGACTTGATTCATATGTTCAAAGTAATACATGTGATTTTATGTTTATGTATTTATCTATAACTAGGGGCCCAGTGCACAAAATTCATGCACTGGGGCTAGGTGGTCCCTCAACCCAACCTGCCCACTCTCACATACTGGGAGCCCTCAACTGATGTTCAACTGATGGCTCACCTCCAGCCTGCCCAAGGCTTAAAGCCTCTGGCGAGGCTTTAGGCCTTGGACACCCAGCCATCGCTCTGATCAGCTTAGCCTGGCTGCCTGCGACCACCCGGACGGACCCAGGGGCTGGGCGCTTGCGCTCACACCAGGCCCAGGCCCGGCGCTCATGCCACTTGGCACCACTCCCGCTCCTGATTGGCTGGTAGCATAGCCAATCAGGAGCGAAGGTACGGTCAAATTTGCATGTTTCTCTTTTATTATATAGGACAATAAAAGCATAACATGCAAATTGACTAAATAGCTGAACAGCCTAACAGAGAACAACTGTTCTGACAACCATGGCATGACACCAATTGGCCAGCCAAGGTGGGTGCAATGCAATTGGTCAGGGGGCCCCACCATCACCCCATGATCAACACGTACAGGGAGGCCCAAGCTATCTGCCCATCAAAGCTGCGGCAGATTGGTGGGGCCTCCCTTTGCAGAGCAATCAATCATGGGGCTCCCGGACTGCAAGAGTGCAGGCAGGGCTAAGGGACCCCCACCTGACTGCATGAATTTTGTGCACTGGGTCTAATATATATATATATGAAATTATTAGTCTTCTATATTGATTATTCCTCAAATGAGAACATGAGGACAAGAGCTATCCTCATAACTGAATTAGGAGAGAACCTGGGAAGGGATATGAGATGTAAGCTAGGCACTGGTTGTGATCAGTCTATTAAACCACATCTGTTCAATCAAGATCCTGTCAGGAAATTTGGCACAGCCAAATCAGGATGCTTCAAGGATGGCTTATTTGTAAAGAGAGTAAGTAAAAAGGTTAGATCCAGGTATGGTATTTGAGAACTTCAAGGTATTGTTCAAGAACCAGAGACTACCAATAGCATAATTGATCATAGAAATCAGTAGAAGGAGAAATATCAGAACCTAAAAGGAGAGCAAGTTATTTTATGAACCAAACTAGAGGCCCAGTGCATGGATTTGTACACCAATTGGGTCCTTTGACCTGGCCTGCATCTTCTTGCAATCCAAGACCCCTCGGGGGATATCAGATTTTCATTTCTGGCTCAATACCCACAGGCCAGTCAAAGGGATACCACCAGTGCATGAATCTGTGTACCTGGCCTCTAGTATACATGTAAGATCTCTGATTTATCTCTTCCTGCCCTCTCCCCACCCCCTTCTCTCTGAGATTCATCAGTCTGTTTCATGTTTTCATGCCAATGCATTGACTGTCTGCCCCCTGGTGGTCAGTGCACATCATAGCTACTGGTCAAATGGTCACTTAGGCTTTTATATATATAATAGGAGCCCAATGCACAAAATTCGGGGGAGTGGGTAATCCCTCAGCCCAAGCTGCCTCCTCACACACACTGGGAGCCCTCAAGGAATGTCCTACTAAACCCTCACCTCTGGCCGAAGCTTTAGGCCTTGGGAATCCAGCCATGACCCTGCAATGGGGCTGATGGTTGGCTCTGCCCCAGCTGCCCCGGCCCACCCACCTGGCCCTGGCCTTAGCCCCTGTGGCAACTGTCCAGCCCTGGGGGCACCCCACACTTGGCAGCCATATGCACTGGCCTCGCCTCCCTCCCGTCCATGCAACTCCCATCCTGCCCAGCGAACCAACCGGCCCCTCCCGCCCTGCCCCTCCCGTTCCGCATGGGTGCCATCCTGCACAGCTCCCATTCCATTCAGCTGTCGTCCCGCATGGCTCCCATCCCGCCCAGTGCACAGGCCAGCCCCTCCCATCCCACCCCTCCTGTCCTGTGTGGCTTCCATCCTGCCCAGTGTGCAGGCCAGCCCCTCCCTTCCCAAGCAGAGCACCAGCTGGCCTCCCCTCTCACATGCCTCAGCCCTGCCTCCCTGCCTTGTGCCATTTAGCCCTGCCCCTGCTCCTGATTGGCTGGTATCATAGTGAAGATATGGTCACATTTGCATGTTTCTCTTTTATTATATAGGACTAGTGGCCTGGTGCATGAAATTCGTCCATGCAGGGGGTAGGGGTTGTATCTCAGTCTGGCCTGCATCCTTTTGTGGGATTGGGCTTAAACTCATGGTCTGCTCCAAGCTGCTCACCTGCTTGATCACCTCTAACCACCCTACTTGCTGGCTTGATTGTCCCAAATGGTCCCCTCTTCCAGCCGGCTCAACCCCAACTGTCCCCCAACAGCAGCCTGATCACCCTCAACTGCACTCCCATCCTGGTCTGGTCACCCCCAACTGTCTTCCCCTCCTGGCCTGATCTCCCCTAAAGGCCTCTGCCTTAGCCCCGCCACCATGGCTTTGTTCTCTTGGGCTGGGCTGCGATCTGGGAACCCCAGTGCCCATGGAGCGGTGGCAGCACGAGGGGCAGGGTTGTGCCCTGCATGGCCCCACCCCCTGCTCCTGATTGGCTGGTAGTATAGTGACGGTATAGTCAAATTTGCATATTACTCTTTTATTAGATAGGACTAGAGGCACAGTGCGCAGTGGTGGGATTGTCCCTTAGCCCAGCCTGTACCCTCTTCAGGGATGTCCAACTGCTCCTTTAGGCCCGATTCCAACAGGACATCCTTCTCACAATCCAGGACTGCTGGCTCCCAACTGCTCACCTGCCTGCCTTCCTGATTGTTCCTAACTGCTTCTGCCTGCCAGCCTGATCACCCCCTAACCACTCCCCTGTTAAGCTAATTGATGTGGCCAGCTGCAAACCACCACAGGGGTGGCTAATTGATGTCTAACTGCTCCCGTGCCAGGCTGTTTGCCCCCAACTTCCCTCCTCTGCTGGCTTGGTCACCTCTAACTGCTCAGCCCTGCAGACGTGATCACCCCCACATGCCTGGTCCCTCCCAACTCCCCTCCCCTGCTGGCCATCTTGTGGTGGCCATCTTGTGTCCACATGGGGGAAGGATCTTTGACTACATAGGGGTAGCCATCTTGTGTGTTGCAGTGATGGCCAATCTGTATATTACTCTTTTATTAGATAGGATAGACGCCTGGTGCATGGGTGGGGGTCACCTGGTTTCCCCTAAAGGGTGTCCCAGATCTGGGTTGGGGTACCCTTGGGGCATAGGACAGCTTGGGCGGGAGGCCTGTGGTGGTTTGCAGCTGGCCACACCCCCTAGTGATCCAGGTATCTGGGATTTATTTTATGCTCTACAATTGAAACTTTGTAGCCTGGAGCTGAGCCAAGCCTTCTGCTTTCTCTGTGGTGGCAGACATTTCTTTTGGGACATTTACCTTCTATAATTGAAACATTGTAGCCTGGACTGGAGGCCTAGGCTGGCCAGAGCTGCAGAAGCTTGGCTTCCTCCATTGCCTGGGCAACCCTAGCCTCTGCTCTCTCCAGCTCTGTGGCTGCCGCCATTTCTGTTGGGATATATCTTTTATAATTGAAACTTTGTAGCATTGAGTGGAGGCCCAGGCCAATAATGGCAGACTTAATGCAATCTTGGCTACCTCCTTTGCCAGAGAAACCCAAGCCTCCCTTCTGCTCTCCGTGGCCACAGCCATCTTGGTTGGGGTTTATTTGCTCTAGATTGGCAGGTGGGCATGGCTTGATAGGAGGTATGATCAATTTGCATATTACTCTTTTATTAGATAAAAGACTAGAGGCCTGGTGCATGAAATTTGAGCATCAAGTGAAGGTGGTGTTCCTTAGCCCAGCCTGCACCTTTTCCAATCAGGGACCCTTCAGGGGATGTTCCACTGCATGGTTAGGCCCAATACTAGTAGTATTGGGCCTAAATGGGCAGTCAGACATCTCTCTCACAATCCAGGACTGCTGGCTCCCAACTCCTCTCTGCCTTCTTGATTGCCTCTAACTGCTTCTGCGTGCCAGCCTGATCAAACCAATACCCTGCCAGCCTGATTGATGCCTAACTGCTCCCCTGCCAGCATGTTTGCCCCAAACTGCCCTCCCTGCAGGCCTGGGTCCCCCACAACTGCCCTTCCCTGCAGGCCCGGTCACCAGCAAATTCCCTCTTTTGTCAGCCTGTTCACCCCTAACTGATCTCCCCTGCAGAATTTATTGCCCCCAATTACCCTCCCTTGCAGGCCTGGTCCCTCCCAACTGCCCTCCCCTGCTGGCCTGATCACCCACAACTGCCCTTCCTTGCAGGCTAGTACCTCCCCATGCCCTCCCTTGCTGGCCATCTAGTGGTGGCCATCTTGTGTTCACATGGGGGAAGTCATCTTTGACCACATATGGGCAGCGCTCTTGTGTGTTGAAGTGCTGGCCAATCTGCATATTACTCTTTTGTTAGATAGGATAGAGGCCTGATGTAACAGTGAGGACCAGCTGGTTTGTCCTCAAGGGTGTCCCGGATCAGGGTGGAGGTTCACTTGAGGTGTGGGGTGGTTTGGGTGAGGGACCTGTGGTGGTTTGCAGGCCAGCCATGCCCCCCAGTGACCCAAGAGTAGGACCTGGTATCTGGAATTTATTTATCTCCTACAATTGAAACTTCGTAGCCTGAGCAGAGCCAAGCCTCCTGCTTGCTCAGTGGCCACAGCCATTTCTATTGGACATTTTCCTTCTATAATTGAAACTTTGCAGCCTTAAGTGGAGGCCAAGGCAGGCAAGGGCTGCAGAAAGCTTGGATTCCTCCATCGCCAGGAGCAACCCTAGCCTCCTGCTCTCTTCAGCTCCATAGCTGCTGCCATTTTTGCTGGGATTTATTTATCTTCTATAATTCAAACTTTGTAGCATTGAGTGTAGGCCTGGGCTGGCCAGAGTGTGTGGAAAGCTTGGCTTCCTCCATCACTGAGGAAATGCAAGTTTTCCTCCTATGTTCTCTGTGGCCACAGCTATCTTGGTTACGATTTATTTGCATAATCTGCTCCTGATTGGCTGGTGGGCATGGCTGGTGGGTATGGTTTGTGGGTGTAGCAAGGTATGGTCAATTTGCATATTACTCTTTTATTAGTTAAGATAGATGACCTTGATTAGAACAGTGACCTTTATTCAAGGACAGAATCATCTCAAGGTAAGCTTACAGTGAATGAACCTGGGAAATAAAAACCTTGAACTAATTCTCAATCTCCCACCAAGTCCTGCCAGGACTTCCCATTGACTGAACCCAAGCAGAGCCAAGGGGTTGATGTCATCTACAGAGATCATTTTGGGAAGAGAACAGGGGGAGGTATAGAAAATATTTTTGAGGAGAAAACAGAAGCTGTCTCACACAAAATATCCAGAATACTTTTTAAACTAAATAATCAAAATAACCCAGATGGGGGGAAAACTGTTATAGCATTCAAAATGTTGACATCTATTTTCTTTATGGGCTTATACAATTGCTAGAAGCCTGGTGCATGAAATTCATGCATGGGGGGCGGGTGGAGAGGTGTCCTCCTACCAGCCTGCACCCTCTACAATCTGGACTTCTAGCTCCCAATGGCTCACCTGCCTGCTTGCCTGATTGACCCTAATCACTTCTGCCTGCCAGCTTAATAACCCCTAAACACTCCCCTGCCAGCCTGATTGATGCCTAACTGCTCCCCTGCTGGCCCAAGTGCCCCTAATTGCTCTCCCCTACTGGCCTGATCACCCTTATCTTTCCTCCCCTGCCAGATTTGTCTCCTCTAACTGTCCTTCCCTCTAGTCCTGGTCCCCCCACCTGCCCTACTCTGCTGGCCAGGTCACTCCTAACTGCCCTCCCTTGCTGGCCTGATCATCCCCAACTGCCCTCCCTTGCAGGCCTGGTCCCTCCCAGCTACCTTCCCCTGCAGGCCTGATTTCCTACAACTGCCCTCCCCTCCTGGCCATCTTGTGGTAACCATCTTGTGTCCAATAGGGCAACCATCTTTCACCACATGGGGAGGGCATCTTGTGTGTTAGAATGATGGTCAATTTGCATGTTACCTATTTATTATATAGGATTATTATTCAATAGGATTGTTTTTACTTGACCTAAACACAAAGACAGAATTTTAAAGAGTTTGAACATGGCCTTGTTTCTAACTCTCTTTTGTGCACAAGTCCTGGTTTCTTTCCAAAACTCTGATGAAGGTATAGCACAGAGCATCTTATAGTGAGGGCAGAGGACTGTAGTTCTCTAAGATGAACATGGCCTGGCTCCACAAACTGATTATTCTGAATGGTTATATTAGTGATGGTTTTCAATTCTAGCTTCAGTGCCAGAAGTAGCACTGTAATCAAAGTCCTGCATAGGGAGCTGACAATCACTGAGCCTCAGTATGTGCCAGGCACCATGAAGCGTATTTATATAGGTTATAATCCTTTTCTCTCTCAGCAAACCTATACCATGACCATTATATTACCAAATTACTAATAAAGAAATAGAGAATTGCCCTAGCATGGCTCCTACCTCAGTTGCAGTCTCAATCCCTGGCCCTGGTCTATGATCAGACACAATAAATGTGACCCTCTAACATCAGTGTTTCTCTCTCTGTGTCTCTCCCCCTCCCTTCCACTCTCTCTTAAAAATAAATAGGAAAATGTCCTCAGGTGAGGATAGGAAGGAAGGAAGGAAGGAAGGAAGGAAGGAAGGAAGGAAGGAAGGAAGGAAGGGAGAAAAAAGATTCAGAGATTCCAAGAGATTATATAATCAATTGGAGTTCAATAACTTTCTCAAGGAAGATGATAGAGTGTGGAATTGGACCTAGATCTGTTTGGCTCCCTCCTGGCACAGTCTCACTTGGCTATAAAATTGTGAAGAGGTAACTATGTATCATTATAGCTCTTACCTGTTGCAGAAATATGACATTCCTTTTCCCATATCTCTCATTTCCCTCCTTTTCATTCACTGGTTCCTCTCTGTCTATACCTGTGCATGGTACTGTTGAACCAGCAAACATGGCCTCTGCCTTCATTAATTTCACAGTTTAATAAATGATCTCAGGGTAGCAGCCTGTCCTTTATCTTTGAGGTTCTTTGCCTCAGTCTTCTCATCTATGTTCTATGACCTATAATTGCTCTTTTGTCTTATTTGTTTTAAAGTATAATCTAAAATAAACCTTTTTAAAAAGCTCTCTTGCCAAAACTGGTTTGGCTCAGTGGATAGAGCATCGGCCTGCAGACTGAAAGGTCCTGGGTTTGATTCCAGTCAAGGGCATGTACCTTGGTTGTGGGCACATCCACAGTAGGAGGTGTACAAGAGGCAGCTGATCAATGTTTCTCTTTCATCAATGTTTCTAACTTTCTATCCCTCTCCCTTCCTCTCTGTAAAAAATCAATAAAACATATTTTTTAAAAAGTTCTCTTGGTGTTTCATTATTGGAGAGAAATAGAGATTCCATAATTTTATAAGAAACATGAACTAAGGAAATTATACAAAACAGGTTTGTTTTTTGTTTTTCAAAGATACTGTCTTGTTTTATGAAATAAATTAGTTTCCCCAAGAAGTGTGCATGTTCAGAGTTATGTTCTCATCAGACTAAATGTGTATAATGTTCCTGCCCATAAGCACATCTTTCATTTTTCAAATGGAGAATTGGTTTGTATTCAAAACTTTTCTTGTCCAAAATACATTAAAACTGCTGTTCAAGTGTCTTGTATCATTACAACCACAAAGCTAATATATATTTGAACTCATTTTTTCCCTATGTAGACACGCTTGTTCAATCTTTAAAAAGCTCCAGATTGGGTTACTTAAGTAATCCTATTTGTAACAGAGCCAGTGTTATCATCACAATTACAGCTGATTCAGAGCACAGTGTGAGGAAGGCTTCTTGGTACGAAGAAGCTGTGCTGATTCTCCACATGCTTCACTCACTGTGTTGCATTCTGGAGTGTGGAACTTCCAGTGCTTTGATTCACCCTTTAAAAATTAGATTAGGTAACTTCCATGCAAGGTATTCTGTTACCATTTTTGTATGTGATTCTGCAATTTGAATATTTTATGGTGGGTTCTTCTAGACAAGTTAAATAATACCTTTGATTCTTCTTTAACTTTCCATCTTTAAAAAAGAAGGAATTAAACAAAATAAGCGTTTTTTTCCTCCCATGTTGCAGTATTCCTAGAAGCCACTAAGCATCCAGAATTGTAGCTGGTAAAGCCAGATTAACAAAGCAGGGCAGCTCTAGCTCCTCCCTCACCACTTCAACCCTATTTTGTTCTTGTTCTATTTGCTAATACTGCCAAGTAGGTTTCACAATTTCTGATGCCTTTTCAGCTATTTATCAACAATAGGGCTCAGTGTATTCTATTTTTGGCTTCATAGTGGGTAACAGTTTACACAAACCACACAGACTCTGAAATAATCCATAGGTCCTTTGGATTCTGCAGAAGGTATGAAACGTAAAGTGTTTATGCCTGGTTTCTACATGTGAGAGAGATAAGTTTATTCTTAATTTTCTTGGTCAGCTTCAGAGAAGGAAATTATAGCATTGCCCCAAAGCTCATGCATTCTGTTAATTTTGTTCAGAAGATATGAACAAACTGTAAAGCACAAACTGTTACCAAGTCCATGATTGTATTTGTCTGTGTAGATTCTATTTCCACAGCTGTCAGTGGAGATGGCTGCTCCCTGTACAAAATGGTTCTACAGTTACACACATGCTTGGGATTTTCATTTTAACAGATTTTTTTAGCACTTCCTACTTTATGCGATTCTAAAGGGTGATATTTCAGCTTTTTATCTTTTACGATAGATAGCATGTGAATGAAATGGTGTTTTCACTAGAGCTCCAGGGGAAATTTTTGCCCACAATCATTTTGACATCCCATGCACTCTATTGTAATAAGAAAGCAGCATAAACAAACTCAACTAGCTGGTCAGAAACCTGTTCAGGTGAAAGCAATTATAATTCATTTTATAATGACAAAAAGCAAACAGAACCCTGCACAGATAGTTTTAATCAATGTTTAAAGACTAGTTTCCCAGGCTGCTGCTTGTTTGCCAGACAAGGTTGGGTGGGAGTAGAAATGGAGTAGGTAAACAAATAATTACTGTAGAGATAATAGAAATCACGGGGTAAGTGGAATAAAAAATAGTTCCAAACACTTATCAGCCCAAGTTACCTGACATTATTTCACAGACTGGATTACTTTAGACTCATAAAGGGCAGGAATTATTAGGTATGTTGAAGTACAATGCTAGCATACATTAGGTTAGCAGGTTTATTTTTTAAGCATACTGGATAGAATTTCATTGCATCAAAATCAATCAAATCCAAGAGAAGACATCTGATCTAGTGATTCCCCAATACATGTGTGCTGCCATTTGTATTCTCCCTGTCCCACTCTGCCTGTGACCAGCATAATTAATTGATCACAGTTCTCTGAGCATAGATTTAGAATCAGAATATTTCTCAAATCAGAGGAATAGTCTCTTCAAATTAATCATTTAGAATTTTTTGAAACCTGTTTGCTACCCTGATAGATTCTGATTTTCCTGATGAAAGAAGATAAGATAGTTGACTTTGACTTGCCCACATTATCTAGCTGTTTATTGGCTGAGGCAGAAGTAAAGCAAAGATTACCTGGCTCTTTGTCCATACCTCTTTCATTACCTATACAGACTGAAAAGGGTGGTGAGATATTAGAAGGAAAAGGGCTGTCATTGTTGTGTGACAAACTATAGTTTTGTCCTGCTTTTCTCATAATATTTTGTCACATATTACATCTAAGAACTTTAGGAATAAATTACTTATAGTACAGTAATTTAATTTTTCACTAGAGGCCTGATACACAAAGGTTTGTGCAAGAATGAGCCTTCCTTCCCCTGGCTGCCAGCACCCCCT
Organism: Antrozous pallidus; assembly: GCA_027563665.1. Lineage (NCBI taxonomy): Eukaryota > Metazoa > Chordata > Mammalia > Chiroptera > Vespertilionidae > Antrozous > Antrozous pallidus. The sequence goes on along the minus strand of CM050518.1, from coordinate 21,926,266 downwards.
TTGCTCAGGCCTGGAGCTGCCTTTCCGGCTTCCCATGCTGCCCAGAGGCCTGGAGCAGAGCAGCTGGGGTGGTGTGTAATGCCTGCATTGTCACCATGGCGACAATGCAAGTGTTCCATCCCAGTCACTCAGCACTTGTGTATGCAAATTAGCCCACCATCTTTGTTGGTTAGTTTGCATATTCACTCCTGATTGGCTGGTGGGCATTGTGAAGGTATGGCCTATTTGCATCTTTCTCTTTTATTAGTGTAGATTATTTGATTCACAATTTTATTATAATTATATTCTTAAAAAGATGCATTCACCCCCACACAGGGAAGGTCATGTAAGAGATTTTATTTTAGGAAGAAGGTAATCTAATAGACTATTTGTACTTTGAGACCAACATAAAATAATGACACTATTGGCAATGCCAAGATCACTTTTTATTTAGGCCAATTATTCCAAGAACAGGATTTCTACATTGCATTCATTTTTTTTGATAATTTTAAAATGAATATTAACACTTATGGAAATGTGATTATTTTAATTAAAAATTTCAAAACAGTTCATATGGAAAAAAACAAGCTTGGCTTACTCCATCATTGGGGAAACCCAAGCCTCCTTCCTGCTCTCTCTGTGGCCACAGCCACCTTGTTTGGAATTAATTTGTGTACTTGTTCCTGATTGGCTAGTGGGCATGGTTTGTGGGTATAGCAGAGTTATGGTCAATTTGCATATTACTCTTTTGTTAGATAGGATGGAGGCTACTATGCTACAAGGATATTGTAAATAAATTCTCTATACTTGCCATTTTGAAATCAGATTTAGGGAAGCTTTTCTCCCATTTTATGTTCAGTTTTGTCTTTGTTTTATAGGCATTGAAACTGTTTATCTCATTTGAATTGTTATTTGAGAGGAGGGAAAAGTGCAAAACACAGAGTCACTAACTTGTAAAGGCTCGTTTAATTCCTCACTGAGTCAGTCTTTGAGACAAGCAGTGTAGCATGATTTTCCCTCCATCTACTCTAGTAATAGAAGGAGCATTTTATTTAGAAAAATATGAATGCAAGTAGTGCTGTTAGTAAACATGCAAAGAGAAGATCATTTAAAAATCTTATTTCAGAAGCAGTGCCATTATGCTCATAAACTTCAAGTTTTCTTTGTTTCCTTTTTCCTTTTCATTTTTTTGTAACACTCTGGGGATAACTTGAAGCATATCTAAAATTTTTCCTAGCAAGGGACTTAGAGATATAAGTATATTTCATACTTTATTAATCACTAAGTATTTCCAAATAAACTGAGTTTCTTTAATAGCCCTTAATTTTATGGAAGAAAAAGAGTCACAGTTAGCTCTTTTTATAAATTTTAGTAAACCAGTACTTCTTATATGTCAATAAAGAAATTGAACTCAACCTGTGAATTATCTCATTATTAGAGAATATGTATTGAGAGTTCATCAGATGCAGGCCAGCTTAGCTTTAGGGCTTTCTATCTAATTGCAATATACCACAATTTATTGGAGATAAATAAGTAGAAATGAAATGACTATTAATTTTAGACACACAAAGTCATTTTAACTTTTGTAAAAAGAAGAAAGAATTAATTTGCCATGCCAATAAGTGTTGAGAATCAGTTAGATTGTGTATAGCATGCTTTGTGAAGGCAAAGTAATTTTAGATCTCCTAATAAAGTTTCACTTTTTTATTTGCCTATTTTTATGTCACTCTTATTGAAGATAATTACCCTGATATTTTTTGCTAATACAGTAAACATTAATTTTTTTAGAGAACAGAAATTGATAAAATAGACTTAAACTTGATGGATTCTTCAGAAAAATATTATCCTGATAGCAGTTATTAGAATTGCTTTAAATATATTTAAGCATCTTAGGTTAAGATTCTATTACATGAATGATAATGTACTTAAAATTAAGTAGAATGCCACAATTTTATAAAATATTTCTATGCTGATGTTAAAATGTGACCAGATAGGCTCATCTAAACATGAGCACACATCTGACATAAATTGACTTGAAGGTTGTCCAGACTGGGATTTTAGTTCCTACACCTACTCCCACTCATCCACCCACATCTATTGGATAAGTTCCTGATTAAACAGATGGGCCTTCCGCTATGCTCTCAAAACAGGCAGCCTCCACCTTTATTGAGCAAAACATTGGATGCAAGTAAGCTATATTGTGTTATTGTGCTTCTGAGCATGATCATTTGAGTGAAAGCTACTATTCATTACTGTTATAATTTGCTGTTGGAAATACCTTTTTTCTTCGTGAATGAAAATGTGAAACTTGGAGGATGACAGATGGAGTTTCAGGGATCTGGAAAACGTATAGATAGAGAAGCAGTTCTCAGTCAAATATAAAAAGAAAAAATGAGCAGGAGTGTGAAATGCCATGCAGTTTTATAAATGCCTGTAGCTAAGATTTTAGATGTTTGAATTATCGAAGAAATATAGGTTGATCATGAAATTTCCCCAGGTACTCAGGGATATGAGACCAAAATAGAATTCACAACATCTTTCCTAGTGTCCCTTCAACAAGTTACTAGTTTAACAGTTACAAAGTTTAATTTGGGGTAGGGCTTTAAGTGCTGGCTGCCATCTCTATAAATACTACCCACTTTTTCACTGTGAGTGCAGAGGTTTGGAGACCTGAGGTGATGGAGTGGCAGAAGAATTTATGACATCAGAAGTGAGTTTTTTTATGTTAATAATGGTACTGCTAGTCTGTGTTTGTGACAAAAGCACTGAGAGTTAGGCAAGAGCAACAATTAGATATCTCTGTTCTTAATTTGATGTGCTAGTACTGATTATTGAGAAAATCTTCAATGACATTGGCTCTCCAGGTATTTTTCATGATATTGTGTTTAGTGTTGAATTAGTTAACAAGCTATCACACATTTAACCTCATGGAAATAAGTGTATGTGCATTTGCTCTTAAAATGGTTCATTTTTTATTTCTAGAATCATTAACACTCTGTTATTTGCTTTTCTTAATTGTGGAAATACATGGTCCTATGAACAACACACTAAATTCAAGTTAAAGTCCCCCTATACCTCTTTCTAAATGCTTTCTTTAATCTTTTGGTAACTCAGAATTCTCCACAAAGACAGGGGAGCCTGGTTGTCATATACTTTCTTTATATAGCTATAGGATTTCTTCTCTTTCTTTTTTAATAGCATGAGATAATGCCCATAATACACAAAACTTTATGGAATAAAGGTCAGTGCAATGTATAATGACTTCTGTTTTCTGGCTTTTATAATAACTAGATAAACATAGGCATAAGGTTGCTAATACTTCAACAAAAACCTACACGGAATTTCCTGAAAATTTGATCTCTTGAAAAAATTCCAAATGGAATTGTCTTATGTTTTGCTTATTATTTTGTTTCTCTACATATGTGTGCTAGAATAATGGATAACTGGGTAAGATATATCACAGCATTGTTTTACAAAAATGCTTAAACTTTATTTCTTTCCTTCCAATAAAAAGTTAATGATAAAAGTAACAAATCTATTATTATTCAAGAGTTTTACTACAAAGTGTCTTGAGATAGCTTTATTTGATTGTGTTTAATTTAATTAAAATTATTATTCTTTCTTGTTACATTGTTCTTTGAAATCATTGAAATTGTCTAAGTAACATTGTTCTTTCTCTACTTGATAAAATAGAGAACCCAGAAGATTAATTTAGATAAAGAATGAAAAATAAAATGATCATATTATGTGCTTCATTTTATTAGAAGGAAGTACATTTTAAAAGTAGTTATTTGAAGAGAAAAAAGAGATAAAAATAGCAAAGCATTTCAATTTTCATGCCATTATCAAGCAGTTATAAAGGCTGTCTTTATATGAAAGAATGTGCATTTATAAGAGATATTATCATTATTAACTTTTTATTAAACCATCTGGCCTATTATATTTTTATATATTATTTAATGTCTTTTTTTCTGTTTTTTTGTTTGTTTGTTTGTTTGTTTGTTTTTAAACAGCAAATGCCAGTCTCCTTGGAGGAGGAGGTGGTAAGTCCTGAACATCACTTAAAATATATTTTTATTTCTATACCAACCAAAGATGTTAAGTAAGTTCTGTTATACTTAAAAAAAATTAATTTAGCTACAATCATCAACCACAAAAATGATAATTTTCTAGAAAATAGTTTATAATGGAAATATATGACTTCAAAATATGTGGAATAGTGTTTTTCTTCTTGTCAAACTTTGAATTTATATCTTTGGCATAGGCTGTAACAGCCATAAGCTATTGGAATGAACACACATATAGCAGATGACAGAGTCACCTTGAATACATTTGGGGAGCTGTGGCTTTGGGGATTTTTTTCATCATAATGACTATAAAAGTTATGACTCTGTAGCCTGAGAGCTTAATATATGAGCAGTTATTGATGTGAATACTAAAAAAGAAATTAATACTGGTACTTTGCTCTTTCTTTTAGCCTATTTAAAGGAGAAAGAGATCAAAAGGAGATTAGGAAGAGAGAGATTTCTGTATTGAAAATTTATTTTTAATAGTACAATTTTATACCTATTTATTATTTTTATTTCTAGAAAATAAAACTATTTCTAGATTTATTTCTTGAAAGATGAAAGCTCTCCTAGCCCAGCTTATATAATATGGTAGAAGAGGGAAAAGTACACAATAGAATAGGGCCCATTTTTTTCTTTAATAGATTTTTATTGATTTCAGAAAGGAAGAGAGAGGGAGAGAAACATCAATGATGAGAATAATTGATAGGCTGTCTCTTGCACGCCCCCTACTGGGGATCGAGCCCACAACCCGGTGCCTTTTGCTGGAACTGAACCTGGGACCCTTCAGTACACAGGCTGACACTCTATTCACTGAACCAAAATTAAGGTCCTTTTTCATTTAAGACCCAGATGGACATAGATAGGTTTGTTTTCTCTCTCATTCTCTCTTTGCTTATTGCTCTCTCTTTTCCAGTATAAGGTAGAAGTAAATAATTGTACAGAGTGTTCGGCTTCTAAAAAATTGCTTGCTTTTAACAGGAGGTTTCAGTTAATTCTATTTAGCAATTACATTTTTAGCAATTACATTTAGCAATTACATTTTTAAGTATCATTTCTATATGAGAATTAATCGACTTTCAAAAACAGAATCTTTGAAATAGGAACAACAGAAAACCGTTTAAACTATAAAATGTTCTTCATATTATATGTCAGTGAATATTCTATAGTAGAATATTTCTTTTCTTATTCCATAAATTATTTTAGAAAATATAAATCTACAGAATTTCTAATTTTAACTTTTTTGTACATTTGGGGATTAGAGGGTAATCTTTTCTATTAGTTGGATTCCCCGTAAATTTTTATCTCTCGGTCTCTTATAATATGTTAGGTAAACATTAGTAAAATAAACTTACATAGTACTGATTTTCTTGCAATATATATTATTATTTTAACAAATTTGACTAGGATAAAGGAAAGTTAAATTGAATCTCTATAAACAAATTCATCAAGTTAAACAACAGACACATTAGCTAGACAATTACCATTTGTACGTCATAAGTATCTATAGACACAAGGCTGGTTTCCTTTTTGGACATGTGGCAATTAACTGGTTAATTTATTGTAGTTGGCTATTTTTATAACCTGGTTTGACTGTTTGATTATATTAGTTAAAATCATTTTAGTTGCACATAGTAGAAAAATACAAAATAATAGTTGCTTATAGGAGATAGAAGTATATTTCTGTCTCATGTGAGGATAGCATAAATACAGGCTAGAAAGATTGTGGTGATCCCATGATATAACCAAGCTATTACTTTTCTGCTCCTCCTTCCTAGTGCAGGGAAGTCAGGGTCTCTGAACACCAGTGGAGCTCTAGGTATAGATTTGGGCATTAAGAAGGCCAAAAATAAAAAGGTGGCCCCCAAAAGATGAGTCAGGTTTTCAAAGCAGGTTTCCCTGAAGGCTCACATTGTCCTTGAACTTGAGTAAATGTTAATTAATGGATACATGCAATTTTGTTCGAAAAAGCAATGTGTTTATTGAGAGAGAGAGAGAAAGAGAGAGAGAGAGAGAGAGAGAAAGAGAGAGAGAGAGAGAAGGAGAGAGAAGTTCTGTTTTCTAAAAAGGTAGAGAAGAATGGAGGTTTTGGTAGGTAACTAGAAATCCCTGCTATAATGGGAAGGCAGGCAATAGTTCAGGAAATCTTTTCAACCTGCTTGGTTTTATTATATGTGTACATAGTTGGTGTTTATAGAATTAACTCTCGTGATTGGGCCTGTATTTCCTTATAGTTCCTCTAACCTGTGTGAAAAAAATATGATATAATTTTTTAGCAGTGGCAAGACATTCAGGAATAGGCAAACTCAGTTTTCTGTTTACTGTTCTATGGGGCATAAATGTATGATTGATTTTGCTAAATGTAATTATTTTCATACTTTCTAATTTCTGAAATCCAAAATTAGCAAGTTAGCATGATTTAAAGGTAAATTAAAAATATTTAAGGTGGCTGTGATTTCTTACATTAAAGTAGGTCATGACAGGTTTAAATTCATTTATGCACTTCCAGAGACGTTAAGATTGCTCTGAAGTACATCTGATTTTTGGAAGGCTGTATTTAAAAAATAAATTTAAGTATATTTTTAGTCCTCTTATACTGATTTTTTTGGCTTTCTGATTCTATGGCATATATTTTTAATCCTGTCAGTGATATTTGTAAAGTAAAACCTAATAATCAACAAATAAGGAGCAATTAAATTGATGTATTATTGTTGGATTTAATCAAGGATTATTTTTATTGACTTGAATTGATATCCCTTCAAAAGTCTCTGAAAGGACTCTTTTTTATTGATTAAACAATATGATGCCACATAAAAATAATGATGGTACATTAGGTACTATTTTCTCAGGTCTTCAGGAGTGATATAAATTTTCATCAATAGGTCAAAGACCACTCTTTCCAGGAACTCAGTTTCTCTGACTATAGTAATTGTAGTGAACACAGGCAAAACAGTCACGTCTACCTAGTCATTTAAGATGAAACCCTTGGAGAAATGGATCCTCTCTGTTTATATTTTCCAGATCTGTTAAAGGCAGATACATATGCTAATTTCTTAAATGTGTGGCTGGTCTCTAGTGACTGGTCTACCCTTCAGGAAGCCTTTACATTATCTATGTAATGGTAGAATGTCAAACATCCTAGAATTTCTATTAATTTTTTTTCCTGCGGAAAGCTTTATTGTTTCATTTGGTCTAATGCATGGGAGAGGGCTTCAGGGTGGTTAAAAGAATGACTAGTAGTTTTGGGAGGAGGCTTAGGTAAAAGCCAGACACCAGGCCCCTCGGCTCCAAAGGTTCCTAGTTATGCTTGAGGGTGAGCTTTTCCAAGAGATACTCACCAAGCCCAGCCTGGGGGCCAGTCAGCTTGCAGAGGTGAGTCAGGTGCCATCCATCTTTTCAATGAGTCAGGTGTCACCCATCTTCTGGTGAGTTTCACCTCCTCACCCAGGAAGTGGTTCTCAGGAAATCACAGAGCTGAGCGTCTGCATGGGTAGAACTCAGGGCCTGCAGATCCAAAAGGGACCTGGTCAGGTTCCTCTCCATGGCCAGGGCAGCTTCCATGGCATCCTGAATGTCACCCCTACTCACCCTGGGGACACGTCAGCACATAGTGGAAGAGAATACGGCCACTGCGCTTGTTTTGCAACTTTAAGAGATGCTCAGCACCTTCATGCTTCTCCGTCAACTTGTGGAAGAAAGTGGCCCTCACCTTCCACATTGTCAAGGTCAAAACAGAATCCCAGAGAGAAGTAGGTGTAGGGGGTTCACAGACGCAGGTTGGCCAAGCAGTTGACTGCAGTCTCGGTGGAATAATCCTGACGAATTTGGGAGCTCATGGCTGTTTCGGCAATAAGGAGTTAAGGTAAGAAAAATACCAGTGCGTTGGCTGGTCTTAGAGGTGGTGACTGGATAAGTCGCAGGAGAGTGGCCAGAGACTGGAGGAGGGAACGTCCCTAGGTTTGTTCCGTCCAAACACTGGTGCAGCAAGAGACAGATCCTGGGCCGCTAAGGGCACTATTTCTATTATTTTTTTATAAACTTCCCATCATAGCTACCAGTAGTACTTGTATAATAGTTGTGAAGCATATTGATTTATAAAATAAGTAAATTTTGTTTTCTCACTTGGTCCATTGATTACTCCTATATTATGTTGTGGTAACAAGTAAACCTAAAACTCCGAATGGCTTACTAAAATGAGGTTTATTTCTTGCTTATGCCATGGTCTTAGTAGGACTGGTGCTGCCCACTCAGGTTCTTGTACAGGTGGTGACACAGAGACAGACAGATTCCGTGTCTTGAGCTATGCATACTATGTGATCTGTGGCTGGTAAGGATACCACAGGAAGAAAGCTGGAAGATCTTGTGGAATATGTTTATAGACCAGTTTGGGAATGGCTTACTTCACTTACGCTCATGATTTATGGGTCGGAATTCAGGCAAGTGACCCCTAACATAACTGCAAGGAAGGTTGGGAAGAATGGGATCTTCCAGAGTTCCTAGGGAGAGAAAATGGTGTAGTACATACATAACACTCCCTCTGCCTCAAGGTTCAAGTGGGGCGAGTTTTACTTATTTATTGTTATTATTATTGTTGTTTTAATTTTTACTAGGAAGGCTAATGATTGAATGAAAAGGCAGGTATATAGACTCCCACTTTGAGGTTCTTTACATTTGCTTTGTGTTTTTTAACATGTTGTTGCTCTTCAGATTTGCTTTCTATGCAAAGATAGTTAACTTTGTTTATAGCAGGAAAGATGAATTGAGAGGACAGGAAAACAGGCTGCCGAAATATAGGTGAAAGTTTTCCTTGACTAGTTTTCACAAATCTCAAGGCCAATTGATAATTCAAAAGTACTTACAATGGCACTGTTTTCTGGTACCTTTAGATTTGCTGCCTAGATTCATATACCTTTGTTGTATATGTGAGGTTCCGTCATAGAACACATTGAATTTTATATACATGTTCACTCATCTGTACCAGAATGTTTTATATGAAGAAAATACTGTGATGTTGTACTTTTAGAATATATAATAAAAACAAATCTTAGCAGTCAGCCTTGAATTGTCAAGAAGCAGAATTAGAAAAAAATATATAATTAAAGAGGTGATTCCTCAATTCCTTTTAGATCATTACTTTGCAGAACAGAATGAAATTTATTTGGATAATGTCTTTTCCCTTTCATTGTCACAGTAATTAACATAAGATGTGAATCTGATAATAGAGGCCAACGTTTATGAGATTTGCTTCCTCTTACATTCTGCCCAGGCTCCTGAATGCTGAAGCCCGAGGCAGAATGTTAGACCTTTAAAGTGACATTTCCTGACAGAGTGGCAATTTCAGTTTGGCTTTTATGTACATAACTATACAGGACAGATGTTCTAAACATGCACATTTAAATGTGCATGAAATTTGTGCACATTTAAAAGGGATTAATTAGAGGAAATATTTTAATACTGCTTTGCCCTTTCTTTATAATAGAAGTGTCAGAGATGAAAGGAAATTAATAAAATGTATAAGAAAATCTTCATCCTGTCAGAGATGGGTGTGTCATCGGAGCCAGAATCAAGACCCTGCCCACCCAGACCCAGCCAGCCTCATCCCCATTAGGCGAGATCCAGACCTGGCTGGTCTCATCCTTGTCAAGCCTCACTGGGCAAGTTGGCACAGCCTCAGGTCCCTGGCCCAGCGCTTGGTTGGGAGTGGGGGCAGCCTCAGCCCTCTGGTACCATGGTGGGAGGCACAGCCTGAGGTCCCCTAGCCTAGGACAGGGGGAGCAGTCTGAGGTCCCCTGGCCCAGCACCAGGTCAGGGGTCACATCTTGAGGTACCCCGTTAATCCCTGCCAGACAGGGGATGTGGCCTGAGGTCCCCTGTCAAGCCCCACCAGGCTGGCAGCACAGTCTCAAGTCCCTTGCTCCAGCCCAGTGCCACACAGCCTCAGGTTACTGCTGATTCTCAGGTTACTGCTGATTGTTTGTTAAGGCTCCTTACAGAAACTCAGCCTCCACTGTGAGTGCAGCCATCTTGTGTTATGGACATCCCCCCTCTGCTGTGGGTGCAGTCATCCTGTGTTACAAAAATTCTTGCCTCTGCTGTGGGCGCTGTCATCTTTGTGATGGTGTGGTGGTCAATTTGCATATTCCATCTTTATTAGATAGGTTGATATATATTTGATTCAATACTTTAATTTAAAATATTCTAATTGTAAGCAACTACCAGTAAATAGACACTAAGCAAGATGAAATGCACAGTCTTCCCCATCTCTGCTGTCTTTTTGCCCCTTAATGTGCATAATTGACAAGGTTCAGTGGCCTAGGGTTAGTCAATGGTCCTCTGAACTTTCTCATTTCTTATTCTACTTACAGAGAAAATTCCTCATGCTGGCTTTTTGTTAATGTCAATGTATATATTAAAGTAGTTTATAAGAAGTGCCAAAATACATGCTTCAAAAGCAGTGAAATCATAAAGCTATTGGTGTTATTCAAGATATACCATCAGTGCATCTCCATTTATTCAACAGATATTAACTTAGTGTCCATTGTGTACCTATTGATTTGGCAGAAAATACAGCCTTTCCCTATGACTAGTCATGGTCTCTTTTTGTCTGAATTATCTGAGCAGTAGTTATAATTCCCCATGTTCTTTCAAGTGTTCCAAGGATTTTCTTTTTGCATGGATCTTTTGAATTTAAATGATACTTTAACATCAACATAATAGGTATAAGCATCAGATTCTTCTTTAAAAAGCAGTACTGCTATCCTGAAAAGTACTCTTTTTACACACAAAAAACAGAATTGCCATCAAGAAATAATGAAAAACAACACATTTAAAAGGTGATACTTTCATAAATTATTTCTATTTGTTTGTTTGTTTGTTTGTTTATTTATTTATTTATATTGATTTCAAAGAGAGGAAGGGAGAGGGAGAGAGAAACTTCAATAATGAGAGAGAATAATTGATGGGCTGCCTCCTGCACACCTGCTACTGGGAATCTAGACTGCAACCCAGGCATGTGCCTTGATTGTGAATTGAACTGTGACTTCCTGGTTCATGGGTTGATGCTCAATCACTAAGCCACAGTGGCTGGGCCATAAATTATTTCTTAAGCATTCACAAGCAGAGTTGTGTGCCCTCTCATCATCCCCTCCACACACAGAATGGTTTTTTCCAGGCTTAAAATCCCCACCCTGATTCTGTGCTTCACTCTTGTTAAACCTTGAGGTCTGGCCAGTCCTTGGATGTGCTAGGATGAATCTAGACTCTCGATTCCAATAATTACAGGCTGTTGTTGTTCCTTGTGATTAAGCCCCTAGGATAATGTCAGCAGTGAGGGATCGAGGCCAGATAAAGCAGGTAGTATGTTGGGGATTGCCCCTCCGGAGAATCAGCCAGCTAGCCTATCCTCAGCAGGGGGAGGGGTCTCAGCCATGGGTCTGGGGAGTAGCAACAGTCTCTCAGTCCTGAGAGAGAGAAGCATAGCAAGGAAAATTCAAGTCTGGCCTGGTTGGACAGGCAAGACTCAGTCTTAGGAACAGAGCTGCAGGAAGGGATGTAATGCTATCCCATAGATAATAAGGTTTAAATCCTGACTGCCTCAGGTGGGATTGATCCTGGGTACCGCAGGTGGATAGGCCTCCTAAAGGAGACCAGGAGGCCCAGATGTGAGGAAGGAGAGGGGGAACAGGGATGCAGGGACTAGGAGCCAGGACAGTTCTGACAACATTCAGTTACATACCGAACTAAACAATCTTTTGGCCTTTCTTTTTTCTTTTCTTTCTTTCTTTAATTTTTTTCTTTTTTCTCTTTCACAGTCAATGCCATGTATTGATTGCCTCTTGTATTCTAGTCTTGACACTGAAGTAGCAAATATTCTTGGTGTGGTCAGGGAAGGCTTCCCAGAGGAGGTGATGCTGGAGCCATCTTGGAGGATGTATGACATTTTCTAGGATCAGAGGAAATGGCCTATTTAATTGTATTTCCTGTTTGATGTAGATATTTTATAGATATCTTGCTCTGCTTCAGTCATCTTCCTTACTCTTCTGCAGTCAAATTATCCAGACCTAAGCAGTTTCCTCTGACCATCTACATGCCACCTAATATGGAGTGAACAGCGTTAGAATAAAAGAAGGGAACTCTGGTGCCAGTGGTGCTGGCAGCAAAACTCCATCAGAACAGCCTGGGTAAAGTCTGGTGGTCATCACCCACACAAGCGCCTCCCTGTCTTGCTTTCTCTCCTGATTACCCCACCTGCATCTCAGTCTAGGTACCAACAATACAGCTGCCCATACCAGTTGGATTTCTGATATGTGTTTTCCTCATTCCACATGCGCTTGTCTAGTTCTATTCTGAGAAGTATGCCCCAGCCCTGGTTGCTTTAATCCTGTCTGCCATTTGTTATTAAGTCTTCTAGACTGTTCCTGGTGGAGGAAGGAGGGAGGTGTGAAATCCAGGCCATGTCTGTGTTGGAACTTTCCTATTATAATGGCCATTCCAAGGACACACCTTGTCTATTTAACTCTAATTGCAGTCACCATGATTTCTCTATTCTGAAGCTAAATTTTGAAATTATACATCATATTGACTGCATATCTATTCCCTCTTGTAAGTGAAACTGTCCCATCTGAAAACCCTGTCAAAGGGGCAGCCCTGAACAGATTAAATGTCCTCCTCATTCTGGCCATAGCTGATTGAACCTGAAAGGGTGCGTTTCTCAATTAGGACTTGATTACTCATCTGTAGTGCCTTGGCAGCTTCTACCACATATAGTAACAATTTAATTTTAATTTTGACTTATCACTGTCTCTCACCCTGGATCCCTAACATGTTTTGATATTTCAGTTTGGGCCAGTTTGCTCTGGAAAGATATATTTTTTAATGAAAAAATAAAACTTTAAAAATTCATAACCCAGTCAACCTGAGGAATATATACATATTTATGCAGTAATTATTTTAAGCACTGCATTACCTTTCACTTATAGTGTTAATATAACAGGGTCTCATAGTTTTCTTTTAAATAATAATTACATGTTTTTGATTCGGGAGAGAGAAAGAGAACAATATTTACTTATATAGTTGGGGAAATGAAATGCAGAAAATTTGCATTCCATAGATTACAGGGAAAAAGTGAAAGGCTATTGTCTCATTTACTTATTTATTTATTGTTAACACTAACCTGAAGATATTTTCCCACTGATTTTGTGAGAGAGTGAAAGTGAGAGGGAGAGGCAGAGAGAGAAACATCTTTGTGAGGGAGACACACTGATCGGTTGCCTCCTGAATGGACCCTGACCAGAGCCTGCAACCGAAGTGCATTTCCTTGGCTGGAATCAAAGCAGGGCCCCTTCAGTCCACAGTCTATGATCTATCCACTGGATCAAACAGGCCAGGGCACTATTGTCTTATTTATGTTTTGTCATATTGCAGGTCTTTAACCAGTTATATCTTTCAATTAGAAATATTATTATCATAATTGATTTTCTTATTCAAACCTATTGGCAAATTTTAAAGTGCTAATGTGCTAGTTAATGAGATTTGACATTCATTAAGAACAGGAGTGAGGGAATGCTTTAGGAAAGTTTTTAAATAAGTTGGTTAAGCTGTCAAACTCTTCTATCTCATGCTTAAAATCAATGACCAATGAAAATGATGGGCAATACTGTTAATACTTTACTTGATTTAAGAATTTTTTTATTGAAAACAATGAATTGATTTTGTAATATATTTCTAAATTAAAATATTAAGGCATAAAATGGTAGGTTACTTAGAAATAGAAGTGTGGGCATTGCCACCATCACCTCTATTTTATGTTTCATTAAAATAAATAATCACATTTAGGTTCATAATTTTGTGCACTATTAAAGGTAATTGGTTCTTTTCTTGACATATGCTTCATTTCATTAGCTTGAGAGTCTTCCATAAAATCTTTGTGTGATCACTGTGCTCAGCCTTTAGAAGAAAAATAAGTAAAAGCATTTTTCTCTTAAGTTTTCATGGTTGAAGTTCACTTTATTTTAAAATCTTTTTAAAAAATTTAATATATTTTTATTGTTGGTAGTATTACACATGTCTTAATTGCAGTTAAGTTGAAATTATACATCTCATCTTTGTTAAATCTTTCATTAAGCTATGTGAAGAAATATTCTGTTCATTGTGATAACTCTTTTACCAATTATATAATTAATTGTATAAATAATTGGTAAAATAATTTCATTGTGTCTTAGAAAATTGTGAATAACATGGTGATGTCATTGCAGAACAGATAAAATTGGAAGGAATTTCCACACATGTATTATTGAGGGGCTAGTGACCCACCAAGATTGAGAAAGAGTCTTTAGATTCTGAAAATATGGTAGACTGAGGAAATCAGAAAAACTTCCTGCAGCAAACTCATATATCATGGATAAAACAGAATAAAATCTAATTTAAACATTTCAATCAAGAAATGGGAATTCTTGGGTGCCATAAGTAAGAAAGTACTGAAAAAATAAAGTGAACCAAAACTATAATATAAACTGTATACTGCATGTGCCTCTGGGGTAGTATAAACAATGATAGGAAATTGGATATCAGAAGCTATGTGGCTACTTGTTTGAGATAAGAGATAAGACTGTATAAAGTAGGAGATCCTCACTTAAACCAAGTTCTTCAAATTATTATACTCTCAGTGGAGTGGTGCACTTAAAAAAATTCTTCATCGGCTCAAGAAAACTACAAGAAAGACGCCCTTAAGTTTTCAGTATCACAAGTTTACAACTTCTTTGTGTTTGGTACTTAAATTTACACATACTACCTATGTGTCTGAGAATCCCAAACACAATAAATAAACATAAAAATTAATCATACTGATTAATAGAAGAGGCAACTTTAAAATTACTCTGGATGTAAGTGTTTAACACCAGGTCACAAGGTATTCTCACAAAAGAAAAAAATCATTTAAAAATGATCTCATTATCAGAAATTATGAAAAATATGAGGAACCTTATAGTGGAGAAGCCTAATAAACATTACCTAAGCCAGGTAATTAAAGCCACAACTAATAGTGATAAATCATGTTGATAGGATATACCTTGATATGATAATGACAATGCCATATTGCCACTATTATATTTTCTTACAAAAACCTATAATTCCAACCTAATCATGTGTAAACTGACAGATTCCAGTAGAAGGGCATCCTACAAAATAATTACTTGATCACACCGAAGCCGGTTTGGCTCGGTGGATAGAGCGTCGGCCTGCGGACTGAAGGGTCCCAGGTTTGATTCCGGTCAAGGGCATGTACCGTGGCTGCCGGCACATCCCCAGTGGGGGGTGTGCAAGAGGCAGCTGATCGATGTTTCTGACTTTCTATCCCTCTCTCTTCCTCTCTGTGAAAAATCAATAAAATATATTTTTAAAATAATTACTTGATCACTATGCTCATGACTATCGTTAAAAAATAGGAAAATCTGAGAAACTCTTATAACCAAGAGGAGTTTAAGGAGATATGATCCTGGAGCAGAAGAAAATATTAGATAAAACTTAAAAAAATGAGTGAACTATGGACCATGGTTAATAAGATGTCAACATTGGTTTATAAATAAAAACAAATGCATTCATTTAATATATTAGTAGGGGGAAATTGGGTATGAAGTACACGGGAACTCTCTTTACAATCTTCTAAATTTCTTCATAAATCTAAAACTCTTCTAAAAGATCCTATGTAATAAAAGGCTAATATGCAAATAGACTGAACAGCAGAACAACTGTAACAACCAAACAACAGGTTACTATGATGTGCACTGACCACCAGGGAGCTTGTGCAGAATATTGTGGTCATTGGCCATGGCAGAAAGGGGGAGCAGATGAGCAGGGTTGCCAAACCAAGGCAGGGTGTCAGTCACTGTTATCAGAGCAAGACTCTGGTGTTTGCTAAAAATTCTTTGCTCCTGCGCCATGGTCCTGCCCAGCACTTGCACCCACTGCCGCTGCCATCAGTGAGTGTGAATGGTGGCTACCAGCCCTGACCTCTCCTGATGACTTCTCCACCTCTCCCAAGGGACAATTGGGGCAGGATCTTCCATTCACACTCCCTGCTGGTGCTGGCCATAATCATTCTGCGCCATCAGCCTGTGGGAGTGGCAGAAACTGGGCGCTGGCAGAGAGAACAGGGCCTGTGGCTGGAGGGGCCATGTGGGGGCACAGAGGATGGGTCAAGGCCCACCGCTGTGACTACTGTAGCCTCATGGCCCACAGTTCCTTTCAAGGTGCACAGATTCATGCAATGAGCCCCTAGTTTTTATATAAAAAAGAGGAATCATTCCAAAATGCACACCAAATATTCAATAGTAACAATGAACCTCATGGTTAGATTTCCAAGAACCTAAGGGAGCTAGATAGCATCATAAATGAAACTAGAAAATACCAATAAAAATATTTAATATGATTAAAGTATAAAAAATAAAAAAATACCATATCTCAAAGGCAAATGTGAAAAAAAGAAACAAATGGAAATGTTAGGAGTTAAAAATGTGGACTTCATAATTAAAATCTCTGTAATAGATTTTATAACATCAGATTAGATATAACTGAAGATAAATTTTATGACCTGGAAGATAACACTATAGGAAATTACCCAGCATCACAGAGATATAAATAAATGATATGTATAAAAGGAAGTGATATAGACAAGGCAGATAGAAAGAGAACATCCAACATGCATACAGTGGGGATTCTGAAAAGTAAAGACTTGAAAGAAATGCAATATTTGAAAAGATAACAGCTGGTAATTTTTCACACTTGCCAAAGAAATTATCGCATAGAATGAACATAGCAATTTCTAGAGAGGAAAAACTAAATTAAATGAAGAAGTACACACATTATAGTGAAACTATAGGACATAAAATAGAAAGATAATTATTCAAAAGACACCAGAAAGAAAGTACTTCCTACAACAAAACAACTATTAGACTGATAGATAATTATCAGGAACAATAGATGCTAAAAGGTTGTTAGTGAATATTTGAGCAAGATTAATGTCAAATTAGCATTCTTTACCTACAAAAACTATCATTCAGTAAGTGAGGCAAAAGATATTTTCAGATAAATATTGAAAAAAATATTAATCATGGACTCCTTTCTGAAATAACTACCAAAATGTAAACCTGAGTGAAAATGAATTTGAACCAACCTCCCACCCTCCTAAAAAGATTGACATATTGTTTGTTTTATTATTATTTTTGTAAGTTTTAGTATAGAAAAAAATAAACATGTACAAATGTAGATAGAATAATGCATTAAATTTTTTCACTATAGAACTTCAATAATATTAAACTCATAGCCAATCTTATTTCATCTTCACCTTTATCCACCTAAATACATAGATTATTTTGAATCAAATTCAAGAATCATATTATTCCATTAGTAACTATTTTATAAGCACGTCTGAAAAGTAGGGATTTTTTCTCTCTACCTTTAACATCATAAACCTACAATTTTAAGCCTAAAAAAGAGTATCAAATGTTCAGTCAATGTTCATATTATTCCTTCTACATTATAATTTTGTTTTTTTATTATGTTTATTTGAATTGGGATACAAATAAGATGTTCATACGGATTGGTTGTTGCATCTTTTATCCTTTTATCATATGGATTCCTCCTCCATATTTGACCTCAATCTATAACTCTAAAAGACAGTCTTCCTGAATGTTTATGCTTTTAGCTGGATACTCACTTAAATTCACTTTGTTTCCTTTATGATTTGGGAAATTATATTTTTAAATGTAGTATTATAATTGGTAAATATTATTTTACATAACTTTTACACTTATAGTTATGTTTTATAGTTAACTTTCAACACAAAATGTGAAAATTTAAGTCATTTTGTCAAGAAATATTTAGATAGATTAGTCAAGCTTAACCTAGGAATAAATTATTACAAAATAGTTTTAATGCTAAAAAGCAACGAAAGCCCTCTTTGAGAAGTTGATACTCCTTGGTAAAATTCTAGGCTTTTATAAACTCTTCTACTTTGTCTGGATAACTCAATAGTACCTAAATGCTTAGAAGCACAGATTCATATCTAAAAACAAATAATTTAGAGGTAGGAAGTGCTTTATACTGCTGTCAGTATAGGTCTAGATAGCTACCTAATTATATAGTAGCTGTAGTATAATGCTTGTGTAGCTTATCTACTTGTGTTAAAGGTAAAATCTTTTTAAAACTGTGCAAATAAAAAATTATTGAGTTCATGTTTTAAATATCTATCCTTATCCCTAAGGAGAATCCAAATGTGACCTGTAAGTGCATAGCAGGAAATAAAAGTCTAAGCAAAATATTGCAGGTCAAGCCTTTTGTCTGGGATTATATGCCTTCAGTTTATGGGGAGAATGTTTTTCTTTACTGTATTTGTTGTGCCTCCACCATAAAAAAAAAAGGTGGGATAATTTCTTTGAAAGTCACTTTTACAATCTCTTCAACTTTGGCACTATTACGAACTCTCTCTGTTGAGTTCCATTCTTTGGAGCTGCCTTCGTTTACCTCCAAACTGGAGCTAGGCAGTGAGGTTTGGAGAGAAATGAACCTTGCTAGTTTTGAATGGCAACACATGCAAGGAGGTCACAGATTTTGTTGACTCTGTGTCCACTCAGAAAATCACTTTGCTTTACATGCTCACTTAATGCTGCAGCTCTGTTTTTAGTCAAAAGTCATTGATTGTTGTTGTTTTTTAATGAGTTTGGACAAATTCATTATTTTGTGTCCTAGTTTCCTCTTGTGAAAAAATAGTTATTATAATATATAACTACTTTACAGAGGTGGAATAGCTAATTGCTCTTTGTAAAATGCGTTTCAAACACAAAGTGTTAGATAAATAGTTATTACTGTAGTAGTTGTCATTAGTATTATCATTATAGTCTAAAACTGAAAGATGAAAGGCGCTGGATAATTGTAAGATATGGTGATATTATATCTAAGTAAAGAGGAATAACCTGAATTGTTGGATAACAGTAATGCAAATAAATATCTGTGTGTGGTAGAGAGTTTCTTTTGTGGGAAGATAATATAGATAATTATGCTTCAATTAACCCCAAATAAGCTCAAGAATTTTACATATAAATATAGATGGAAGTTTTCTTTGGAAGTTCATTTTATCCTGTTTAGTATTAAGGAATCTTTTTCTCCTCAAGCATTTAAATGCTGGAGTCAGAAATTATTATATTATAAAGTGAGAGGCAGTCCAGCTTCATGCAACATTACGAGGACAGGAGAAGGTTAGCAAAATACATCCTTTATCTGTACTTCCTTCTTCAGGCAATTACTTGCTACTGAGGAGAAGCAAGAGATCCCCGCTGAACAGAATTAATGGCCCATGTAATGTGTCTGTCCAGCAGGCAGCCAGGCTTGGAAGTGGAATGGGAGAGGACGAAGTCAGCAGAAACTTACTGGGCACACAGGGTGGGAGAGGAGACCTGGTATTCTTATCTGGGTCCTTGGTCCTGGCTGTGAAAGGGAGCATTGGAAACCCTGACTCAGTCTGGAGCTCAGGGTCAGCATTGATGTTGGTTTCCAGACCCCAGGTCTGAAAATGTGATGTGAGTCAAGCTCCAGCTCAGAGAAGGATAAAGCTGTCTAGGTATCTGGGTCTCCAGAGCTGTCTTTGGCCGTAGGGCTGAACAGAACTTATACGTGGACGTGTCAATAGGTTCAACTCTCAGCAACGGGGAGGAAGAGCCAGGTGGACTGAGAAATGCACAACTGCAACATTCTCTAGGAGATATTAAGCAAGAGGTGATGTGTCAGGTGCTTGTAGCTAAAACACTTGCTCCGCTTCTGCTGTAGGGTCATTTTTGACAGACAAACAAAACCTAGTTCTCAGAAATAGCCAGAGGGGACACAAAGCCCTCGGTTAAGCTAAATATCCCTCAGTACCTGCAACTTCCAGAATGTTGACCACACCCATGGCCTCAGACTCACAGATGTGGTATATATGATGTCAATGCCTGCAGGGTCAGCTTGCAGGACATAGACCACAAAGCCCTGTATAAAGTTCCAAGTTTCATTTCCACTATAATTGGAGAAAGTGTAATTCACTAGTTGGATTTTGTTAAATTAGAAATGATTCTACTTCTCTGTTACTCCAAAACCCCGGCTCTATTCATCATGTAAGCTGTAGTAGTCTCCATTTAGTGTTCCTCCAGCAGGCCCTCTGCACATGCTAAACACATTAGGACTGCTGCCCTCCCTGCTGTGTCTGCATCAAAGTTTTTTCTTTGCTGAGCATTTTCTTAGGTAGCTGTGTCTCTTCCTTGTTAATTTATAGTTTCTGCTGTGGCATGGCCAATGTCTGTCATATTCATTTGCAGTATCCTGAGAACCCTGCAAAGGGCCTGCCATATAGAAGGCACCTACTAACCAGCTGTTGGACACATGAATGAAGGAATGATAACAATAATTGACATTCCTGGGTACTGGCTCTGTGCCAGACACTATACTAAGGATGGAACGTGTATTATCTCTAATTTTTTTCAGTAGTTCTAGGAGATGCGTACTGTTATTATTCTGATTTTATAGATGAAAGGTTGAAAGTTCAGAGAGATTAGGATGAAAAAATATTGGCAGATTCAGTATTTTAACTGAGACTCTCTGACTCCATATCCCCATCTTTTAGCCATTCCAATGGAATTTATGAATTGAAATTAACCTGGAATTAATTATGGGACTAAGGATAGAGCCATAGATTTATATGTCTCCAAACCGTCCTCTGCTGGTTTCTGTGGATAACAAATTTTATACTTTGTGTTTCCATGTTTCACCACTCTGTCTAACTATCAGTCTCTGGAAATAACTTTTAACCTTCAAAGTTATTCCGGGAAAAGAAGAATTTTGTTTGACAGACAAACAAAACCTAGTTCTTAGAAATAGCATTGTCTGTCCTGTCTGACAATTACCTCTCAGTTCCAGGGTTTTTCCCTATACTTCATTTGGAGCAAATACTATTTTCAAAACTCAGAAATTGTGAGGATTATATCATATTTTTATATAAAAGAAATAAAGTTGAAATTTTTTATCTTCTCAGTTTTATACCTCCCCCACACAGAGATAGTCATTATCATTTTTTGATGGATAGCTTTCTGTTTATTTATCTTAGTTCTATATGCATTTGTATCTATAAACAATAGGTAGTATTGTTTTGTTTTAAACTTTTGCCAAAATACATTATATATAATAATATGGGCATTCTAATGTTTTTTTCCTACTAAATATTGTTTAAACATGCATTCATGTGGATGTGAACATCATAATTACAAAGTGATTACTACAAGGATACTTTGGTTAAAGGAAGAATGCCCTTATGCCTTTAAAATGCAAACCTATAGATAATGTACTCTTCAAGATTATATATATAAATTGTACAAAAAGACATCTTCACTATCCTCATATAGCCAAGTCTTGTTAGTGATGAAAGATGGTAATAGTGAGAAGTATACATTTTTTAGAAAGGCAAAAATATTGAATCTCAGTTTCTACAAGTTTGAATGTGCCAGGGCAGTACATCTGAATAACATTTGGGTTTCTGCTCTTAAATCCTGTCTAGAACATCTTTTGTACCTACCAGGCAACACTCATTTTTGTCCTAAAAATAGAAAAATACTCATGTCAATCATTAGACCCAAGAATTTAAAAGATATGCCAATGCTTCATTAATCTTTTGTCAAATAATACATGACTTTGGTAAAACACCAGAAAATGTCTTTATTTGACTTTTATTCCCTTGAAATAGAAAATTTTACTAATTACCATTATTACAAATGTTCTGAATTGGTGGTTCTAAACTTTAATGTGCATCAGAATCGAATGAAGGGCTTATTAAAGCAGTTTACAGAGCACTATACCCAGAGTTTCTGGTTCATTGGGTCCGCGTGGAGCCTGAGAATTTGCATTTTTAACAAGTTTCCTATTGAAGCCCACATCCCAATGTAAAGATCACACTTTGAGGATTTCTCTTCTAAATGACAGTGATTTAAAGATCAGCTTTCCAGCTATATTAAAGTAAGAAGTCTGGTAAATCTCTCTCAAAACAAACAAACAAAATAAAAATAAAGGCAATTATAAAGCTGGATTTAAAAAACAACAAAGCACAACCATTTCAAAACTTTGTTAATTGAAGAATGGACTATAACAATCTGAGAATGTATGCCTCAAAAAATGTTGAACCTCAGGTAAGGATATTGGAGATCTTGTATTCTTGCTCCCACCCTCACCTTCCCAGTTTGTTTGATGTGAACGTTCTGCCAGGAAGGCATCTCTGTGATCAAAAGACTCACTTGACTTGGATATGGGTGATGATCATGCCATCAGGGGTATCAGTAGAAGTGATATCTTCACCTGGTAAAGGGCCAAAGTCTAAGGTTGTGGTTATGGTTGGAGCAAACTTATTTCTGGCTGAGGTTGAATACTAGCAGTAGAGACCAATAAGGCTCTAAGAATTTTATGTATTCCTGGCCAGCTCTAAGGCTATATTTATGTGCATAAGACAAATATAAGATTCTGCAAAATAAAAAAATGAGAAAATACTTGATAATAGGCTGAAATTTTCATGTGCTCTTATACCTGTACAAAGATCTATCAGCAGCAAATGGAAGCCTAACTGTTTCAAAGGTATTTTAGCCAAATGACTGTTTAATCATTGACTGAAAACAAACCTACAATGAAACAGGGACAATCATTAGTAATAAAAACAGCAATTTAAAAGTCTAAGCAAAGAAATTAGAGCCTATTAATTATGGATACACACACACACACACACACACACACACACACACACACACACAGATTTAGCCCAAACTAATGCAAACAAGCAATAGAAAAACTGCCCAGCTACCTTCAAAGGGAAAATGATCAGAATCCAGAGTTGCTATCATTGATATTATTTAAATTGTCCACTTCAAAAATAAAATAAAATAAAGACACATGCAAAGAAACAAGAACCTGTGACTGATACTCAGGAAGAAAAAAAAATCCATAGTGATTGCCTGGGCCTAGGAGTATGGGGAGTTATTGTTTAATAAGTAAAACTTTTTAGTATGGGAAGATAAAAAGTCTAGAAACTGATGGTGGTGATGTTGCATAACAATATGAATGTACTTACTGAGATTGGACTGTGTATTTCCAGTTAAAAGGGTAAATTTCATTTTTGAATATTTTTACAAGCACCACCACAACAAAAATCAGTTGATAGAAACTATCACTGAGTATTCCCAGATTTTAAAATTTACCAGACGAGAGTTCAGCACAGCTGTTATAAATATATTCAAGGAACTAAAGGGAGACATGTTTAAATAATTAAAGGGAAGTATGACAATAATGAATCAATGAGTAGAGATTCTCAATAACAAGATAGAAACTATAATCTTACTTTAGAGACTGCAGTAACTGAAATGAAAAGTCCTGAGAGAGTAAGTAGCAGATTAAAGATGTCAGAAGAAAGAATAAGTGACTCTGAAGATAGTTCACTTGAAATTATCCAATGTGAAGAACAGAGAGAAAAAGTTTTGAAGAAAAATAAACAGAGCCTCATAGAACTGTGAGATAAGAATCAGCACACCAACATATTTGTAATGGGAGTCCCAGAAAGAGAACAGAAAAAAAGGAATGAATAAATATTTGAAGAAATAATGGCCTTCTCAAATTTGATGAGAAAGATTAATCCACACCTCTGAAGCTTCAAGAACCATTATTAAGATAAATTCGAAGAATTCTGCACAACAGAAAAACTGTTGAAAGACAAAGAGAAAATTAGGAAAGAAACAAGAGGAAAACAAGTCACGATGTACAAAGGGCCATCAATATGATTAATGGCTAATTTATCTTTTGAAACAATAAAGACTAGAAAATGGTAGAATATCATATTCAATTCCTTCCTTCCTTCCTTCCTTCCTTCCTTCCTTCCTTCCTTCCTTCCTTCCTTCCTTCTTTCCTTCCTTCCTTCCTTCCTTCCTTCCTTCCTTCCTTCCTTCCTTCCTTCCTTCCTTCCTTCCTTCCCCCGCTTTTTCTTTTCCTTTATTATTAACCTGGGACCCAAATGCACAAAATTTGTGCAAGAGTAGGCCTTCCTTCCACCTGCTGCTGGCACCAGCTTCCCTCTGGCACCAAGGGCCCTGGCTTCATCCAGAAGGTTGTTGGAAAGGACGTCTGGTTTAATTAGCATATTGGGTTTTTATTATTATAGATCGGTAACAAACAGAGAACTCAGTGGCCATATATGACAAAGAATGCAACCTATACACATTGTTTAAAAAGGTCATTAAACAACAAAATAACTACAACCCACAAGTGACAGCTATAAACCCAGATGGAAGGAATCTTGATTTCCATATTAGAATATTCAAATGGCTCACTTTCAACAAAATGTTATGAGGCATATGCCTCTATGTTCCGGGTGCTGTTCTAGGCACTAGAAGTATACCTATGAATAAATTACAAAAAAATTCCTGTTCTCATGAAAGCTGACATTTTACAAGATAAATATAGTTGTTCACTAAGGCATTATTTTATTACTAGAGGCCTGGTGCACAGATTTGTGCACTGGTGAAGTCCCTCAGCTTGGCCTACAGGGATCAGGCTGAAACTGGCAGTCTGACATCCCCTGAGGGTTCCTGGAGTGCAAGAGGGCACTTTGTAAAGTTGCTGTTGCTCTGCAGCTCCTGGTGGTCAATGTTCATCCTAGATACCGGACAGTCACTTAGGCTTTTATATATATATGGACTAGAGGCCTGGTGCACAAAATTCATGCATGGGGGGAGGTAAGGGATGGTGTCCCTCAGCCCAGCCTGCAATCTCTCCAAACTGGGACCCCTTGAAGGATGTCTGACTGCCTGTTTAGGTCTGATGCCAGTAGGATCAGGCCTAAATGGACAGTTGGACATCCTTCTCACAATCCAGGACTGCTAGCTCCAAACTGCTCACCTACCTGCCTTTCTGATTGCCCCTAACCACTTTTGCCTGCCAGCCTGATCACCCCCTAACAACTACCCTGCCAGCCTAATTGATGTCTAACTGCTCCCCTGACAACCTGTTTGCCAACTTTCCTCCTCTCTTGGCATGGTCATCCCTAAGTGCCCTCCCCTGCAGGCTTGATAACCTCCAACTGCTCTCCCTTGCAGGCCTTGTCCCTCCCAACTGCCCTCCCCTGCTGGCCTGATGGCCTACAACTGCCCTCCCTTGCAGGCCTGGAACCTCCCACTGTCCTCCCCTGCTGGGCATCTTGTGGTGGCCATCTTATGTCCACATGGGGGCAGGATCTTTGAGCACAGGGGGGCAGCCCTCTTGTGTGTTGGAATGATGGTCAATCTGCATATTATTACTATTATTAGATCAGAAAGAGGCTCGGTGCATGGGTAGGGACTGGCTGGTTTGCCCTAAAGGGTGTCCAGGATCAGGGTGGGGGTTTCCCTGGGGTGTGGAGAAGGCTGGGCAAGGGGCTTATGGTGGTTTGTAGGCTGGTTACGTCCCCCAGTGACCCAACTGGAGACTCTGGGATATGGGATTAATTTATGTTCTACAATTGAAACTTTGTAGCCTAGAGCAGAGCCAAGCTTTCTGCTCGCTCTGTGGCAACAGTCATTTCTGTTTGAAATTTTGTAGCCTAGAGTGGAGGCTTATGCTAGGGCTGCAGAAGTTTGGCTTCCTCCACTGCCCTAGCAACCCTAGCCTCTGCTCTTTCCAGCTCCGTGGCTTCCACCATTTCTGTTGAGATTAGGTATCTTCTATAATTGAAACTTTGTAGCATTGAGTGGAGGCCTAGGCCAGCAAGGGCAGGCAGAAAGCTTGGTTTCCTCCATCACAGGGAAAACCCAAGCCTCCCTCCTGCTCTCAGTGGCTGCAGCCATCATGGTTAGGGTTTATTTGCATAATTTGCTCTTGATTGGCTAGCAGATGTGGCTGTGGGCATGGCTTGATCAGAGGTACGGTCAATTTGCATATTAGTCTTTTATTAGATAGGATTAGGTACTACATGCATGAAATTTTTGCACTGGGAGTTGGTGGTCCCTCAGCCCAACCTGTTCCTCTCACATAATGGGAGCCCTCCTACTAACGGCTCACCCTCAGCCTGCCCAAGGCCTAAAGCCTCTGGTCAAGGCTTTAGGCCTTGGGCACCCAGCGATTACCTTGCAATGGGGCCAATCACTGGCTCTGCCCCAGCCCCAGCCTGCCCAAGGCCAGACAAAGCCTCTTGGCAAGGCTTTTTCCAGCCTTGGAAGCATCCATCTTGGTTAGGTGTTAATTTGCATATCGATCCTGATTAGCTGGTGGGAGTGGCTGGTGGGCATGGCTTATTGGGTGTAGTGAAGGTAGGTGTATATGCATATTACTCTTTTATTAGATAGGATGGTAATTTTAATGTATGCAGAAAAGCTGAAAAATTTTAAAGTGAACTCCCATATGTCTGTCACCCAGATATATCTTTATTGTATTTGTCCTTATAATATCTCTGTCCATGTAGCCTTCTATATATACATCAATGTCATTTTATTCTTATAAAATTATACTTAAGACTACAAAATGGAAACAACATAAATGTCCAATAATAGGGTATTAATTAAATAAATTGATGTGCTTCCACTCAATACAATTATGTGCAAACATTCAAATTTATAAGTTTCAGACTATAAAGTACCCTATATCTAATAAAGAAAACAACAGAGTATGAAACTACTGCGAATTGTAATGTCACTAAAATAAGACCAATTATACAAATGAAAAGGACATGAACATGGATAGTTAAATGGCACTTGATTTGTTAAGGAAGTAGAATTTTTATAACTGTACCATAAGTCCCTTTATTTCAGTTTTCACTAATGTTATTATAACATTTATTCATTATGTACATTAACAATTTTTAAATTAACATTAAAGCCATTAACTACAATGTGTATTTAAAATTATTTAGCAGAGTAGGGAACAAATCTTAATATCTTTTATTAATTGTATAGTAAACATTTTATAATGTATGCATATATAAAGATGAATAAAATGGGGATTCTGCCCATTCACAGTTTACAATATGCTAGAAACTGCATCTATAAAAGAATAACTATATAACGAACAATACTTATGCTGTGTATATTATGTAGTGGTGAAAAGAGTATGTAGTGGGTTCTGAACATTGACTGCTAATGCTTGCTTCCAGGCTTCATTTCATATAACATGTATGATATTGGGCAACTTACTTTACTTCTCTTGTCTTAGTTTCTCATTGCTAATGAAGTTAAATATAATTCCTACTACTCAGATTTGTGTGAATATTAAATGAGTGTGTACAAGTAAAACATTTAAATTAGTCTCAGGCATGTGATAAATATTAAACAAATATTGGCTATTGGTTATATTTAACAATAATATGTTGTTTTTAAGTTTCTGCAATAAGTCATATTCTTGTTCAGAAAAACTTCTACCAATCATTTAATTACACATACTTAGTCCATATGCCCTCATAAAACAAAGTAAAGGTAAAAAAATAATATGTACATGATATACATATCCAGACATTAAAACTATAAGTTTTACTTTACCTAGGTATATTTAAATTTCTTTTAAAAATCCGTATTGGCAAACAGCTATTTAGAAATGTGTGTGTGTGTGTGTGTGTGTGTGTGTGTGTGTGTGTGAAATCCATTTCTAATTTAACAATTATTTCAGATTATTTTAGAGTACAGATTGATTCCCCAAGGAAGCCCTATGCTTTCTAGTATCTTAGCATAATGCTTAGGTTTTTGAGATTTATGGCAGGCAGCCTTTCGAACTTGCTCAGGGATTGCATTTATTCAGGGCATGTGACCAGATTAAAAGCAGTTTCACATTAGCTCTTAGCTAAATGCCTAGAGAAAACTACATTGAAAAGAAAAATTCCTTTTGGGTGTTCAGGATATATATTGTCTAATTCCTTGATAAATACAAATATGAATATTTGTGATTGATAAGGAGAGAAACACTTGAAAATTTAGATGCGTATCTCCCAAATCACCAAACTGAAAAGAGCACATTTATTTACTTATTTTTGTGTTTTTACCTCCATTTCATGAGGAATTTGTGGTGGAAAATTGCCAGTTTTTTAATTCTCCTTTCTGAATATTTTAGTATCATTAAATTCGAATAATTTGGATCACATGCAAGATTATGGTGGAAATGATGGGATGATGTAATGACTTTGGAGCGAGTTTTATCCTGTCTCAGGAGAACTCATAATTGGATTGTGTTTATGGAAGAAGATGAAGAAGGAAAAGAGATATAGACACAGAAGTTAACTTCTTTATCTTCACAGAGATTTGTTTTCAGGAGGGCACAAAGTACGTCTGTTTGTTTTCCCTTAAAGAGTAGGGTTTTCATAAATTTATTTAAAAATCCTGCTCTACTTATTGCTACTTTATATGACTTTCATAAACACACTTATGCTAAAGGCGTGAGCTTTTTAATAGCCTGATGTTACGTGATAAGTATTGGGAAAGGTGGATTTGGGAGCAGATGGTATGGTACATTGTGTGGGGTCAGTTCCAGAACTGCAGGTCAGTAAACATTTTTGGGGGGGTAGGTCAGAAGATAATTTAAGATTACCCATGTGATTGTACTGTTCCTCACCATCCTTGGAGATGTGTGTCAAGAGAGAATGAAAGAATGCCAGGTCAACTGTTTGCTAGTGAACTGCTTTTCCTTGGAGCTAATAATGCATTTTGTTGTTGAAGAAGGCTATCTGACACTGATAGGGACAAGAGTGAACAGGAGTAAACTGGAGAGTGAGGGTTATTTTCTGAGTAAGAAAGTTAAATTTTTATTGTAAATTTTATTTGTAAAATTATACATAGAGTTTTGTTTGTTTGTTTTTGGAAAAATACAATTTCCTGCCTAGCTAATATGGTCTTTTTGAATATTTTTATAAGGATAATGGCCTTAGATGTCTTTATTAGAAATAATCTGAAATACTTTGAAAGATATTTTACCACATAAAACTTAGTTAATTAACTTTAAAGAACACTTGCACTATTTAAACATATCTGTGGAGTTTGGGTTATGAAAAAGCACAACTTTGATAGCTCTCCCAATGATTTTTTTTTTTGATTTTAAAGTGCTACGTATCACCAAATAAATCATACAAATCTGCTGACATTGGGGAAAAAGCTGCATGTGTGACCTGATCACTTCTCTAGGACACAATTGTTTAACAACTGAGGTGCAATAGAATTTCATTCTGCACAGAGCTGTCCACTGCACTTTTACCCTAACTGGTTCCATAGCCCTGCAGGACACAACTCAATAAAGAGTGAATTTATTTCAGCTTGCTCATTATTTAAGGAATACAGTCTGGAGGGGGAGAAATAGGATTTAGGTTGGATTTGAAGTGAGATGGAGCATTAATAAGACAGATACAGGAAGTCTGTTTTAGCTGCACAAGTACCTAGAGAGGTCAAGAGTGGGGTAGACTGAAGAGCAAAAGTGAGGTTTTATACATAGGCTGGGGGAAGGGTATCTGTGAAGGCCCATTATCTTTGATACTAGCTAGAGCAATGGGTAGATTTGTTTTCCCAAAAGAGGATTGATTTAAAGAAAAATTAAATGCAAGGGCAACTTTAGAGTGATTTGTAGAAATCATAAAACAAGTGAGTGGTCTTTTGTTTCCAGTCCTTGAGGAAGCATGCTTTGTCATCTGATCAGAAAGATCACTGAATTCCTAGTCTGGGAGTTCCCAGGCAGAGAATAAGATTCTGTGTGTGCATAACAACAGGACTGGGGGAAGGCTGGGATTGAGGCATCTGTAAAGCCAGGAAGGCATTAGGGCCATGTTAGACTGAAGGAATGAAATGCCGACTAGTTAAAAGTGGAGGGAGAAAAATTAATGTCAGTTGTGAAGAATTCCAATTGCTTACTTATTTAGAAATAAACAGGTATATCCAGAAGGGAGGATATATCTTAGGAGAGATGTTCTTGGTGGATAGAGCAGTGAGCAGGGAGGAATTCCAGTCACTGGAGTCTGTACTTGTCTCTCTTATGAGCATACTTGTGCTTGACCTGAGAGGGGTTGCTCTTGCCTGAGACCCAGTTTGTTTCCCATGCCTCACATTATATTAGCCAAAGGTGAAACATCAAAGCTGAAAAATACCGGAGGGGAAAAGCCTTTCTTACTTCATGTTTACTTTAAGAGGGTTTTTTTTGTCTTGATTTCATAGCCAAAACTATTCATGTTGCCATAATCCTGAATTGTGCCATCTGCATACCTAATATGATGTGCAAATGGCACTGGTTTATGGAATTTCACCTAAGGTCTAATTGCGCCTAAGGAGGCTTCACAAGATCTAAATGCTTGCTTTTATCTTATACATCGTGAAGCCCATTCAAACTTCCAGGGCTCTGCCAACTTGGCAAAAAGAGTTGGCATGCTTCCCATGCTGGGTTTCTTTTATTTTGAGGTTTTGAAGTGGGTCTGGATATGGTGAGTGAGGTTGTGATAAATATTGTGTGAAGTCTTGTGAGGTCTCTTATTTGTTGACTGCAAGCTTTTCATAATTTGACATGAATGAGAAACATCACTGCTTTGCACAGCTATTTCCTTTTCTCTGTTTCTTTAAAGTTATCTTAGAGTCTTTACAGTTACCATACGAAACAAAAATTCTCTGATCAAATGCCTGTTTTAACAGAGAACTTTCAAAATTCATGGCAAAAGTTTAAACAGGTCCTAATTGATAGGATTTAAATACTGTATATAGTAATTAGTTATGTTAATCAAAACACCTAAAACACCCTTTGTATTTTTTCTTTAATCTACTCCAGTTTTTCTCCAAGACTCAAGATGATTTAAACAAATTAGGCAAGGAAAATTATTTTACATTTCCTAAGTGCTTAACACAATGATGAAACATTTTAAAGTTTACCATAAGTCTACAAATTGAGAGTGGGGGCTTATTTTACCACATAGCTTCATAAATAAAATCCCCAAGAAGATAATTGCTACCAAAGTAAGGATGTGTAAAAACTCACTAAATATTAGATAATTGAGTGTATTTGATCTGGTATGTCTAGGTTGCTGCTAATTGAATGAAACATATTAAAATAAAATTTTCCAATACTTATGTAGCTTGCTTATATATATTTTTTGTCTCCCTTATGGTTGCATGGTTGCACTACAAACTGCCATTATATTGTTCTTATTCTTACATAATAATGAGATGCTTTGAAAATTTTTTTCTCTTTTGGTTAAAAAATACACTCCCCAAAATACTATGCTATGTTTATTTTAACTTCTGAAACTTTCTGTGACTTTGTACTTTTCTAAATACAGTTCTTCCTCACAAGAGAACTCATGTTCTTTTATCACTTCCTGAATCAAAAGTATGTTTTATGCCTCATCATATAGTAGGTTTACAATAGTTGGTATGGAGAGTAATACAATAATTAATAATACAAGAATAAAATCTGTGTTAAGTGTATTCACGATAGTATACTACCTACTTTTGCCCAACTCTGTATTGTGAGAGACTTCGGACAGGGCCAAAGTAAAAGCCCAGATTCTCTCTGAGGCCTAGGCTAATATGACATAGGCATCTAATAGTACACTGAAATTGAGCACCCCATAAACAATAGAGAATTATTGCCAAGAAGCAGCTACTCAGCTAGATGACATTTTCCAGTTTTCCTTGTATCTAAGTGGAGCCTGTGTCTAGTTTCCATAGATGGAATGTGAAAGAAAATGATGTGTGTCATTTTTAGGTCAAGGATATTAGGAAGAAGGTGTGACTTCTCCATGCTGTCTTTTGCCTGTTGGCTAGTTATAGAAGCCTCTGAGGCCATAGGGAATGTCAGAGCCACAAGATTGAAGGAGCACGGGTCTCTGCATCACCATCTGGAGGAAAGCTGCTTGCCAACAGGAAACAATTACACTGGACTATTGCATGAGCATAGAATAAACTCCTGTTGGGTTAAACCATTAAATTTTTGTAGCAGCTAAGGTTACTTTTGCTAAAACAGGTGAAGAAATATTGCTGTTTGTCTTGTTTTGTGGAGCCTCCTAATCCTGTTGATCCCAGAAGAACTAGAAAAAGGATGCCTTAGTGTGTTCATTGGTCCCAACACCTTCTGAATTGTAGAAATCTGCCTACCAAAAGACCTAGGTAATAATGGATGCCTTCAACAACCTGCACAGAGCACTGCCTACAAAACCCAGGGTAACCTCAGCTCAGTCTTCCGTGGTTCCATTTTCATAGCTTTCAAAATGATATTTCCTAAAAACAAGACAAACAAACAAACAAAAACCATGCAGATAATAAGACTATTCACAATTCATTTAAGAATATTCTAGATTAGGGGCCCAGTGCACAACTTCCTGTACCTTGAAAGGAACTGTGGGCCATGAGGCTGCAGTGGGCACAGGGGCAGGTCTCTGCCCATCCTTCACCTCCCTGCCTAGGCCCTCCCACTGCAGCCCCAAGTTCCCTGTCTGCCAGCAGCCCCACTCCTACTGCTGTGGTTCCCACAAGCCGACAGTGCTGCCCTCCTCGCATCTGCTGATGGTGTGGACCAATTGGGGCCAACACCATCAGTGGGTGCAAGCAAGGCTGACACCAGCAAGCAGTGGCTGCTGCCCCAATAGTTCCTCAGGAGGAGGGGAAGGTAGATAAGCTCTCAGGGGCGATCCAGGCTGGCAGCCACCGCTCGCACCTGCTGACAGTGACGAGTAATTGGGACCAGAGCTGGGCACCAGCAGAGGGTGCAAGTGGCAGCTCTGGCACCGGCAATGGGTGCAAGCCAGGCCAATGTTGGCAGTAGGTGCAAGAGGCGACTGCCAGCCCCGATCGCCCCTCAGGAGCGGGGGAGGGGGGGAATGAAGAAGCCCTGAAGAGCGATCAGGTGTGGTAGCCACCGATTGCACCCACTGATGGCACCGAGCACTAGCAGCAGGTATGAGATGGAATGGCACTGGCAGCAGGTGTGAGTGCCGGTGGGAGCACAGTGCATAGGAGCAAAGAATTTTCAGTAACCACCAGAGGCACACCCTGATGACAGCAACAGACACCTTGCCTTGGTCTGATGCCCCCGCTCACCTGCTCCACCATCCCACCATGGCCAATGCCTACTATGTCTTGCATGACCCACCTGGTGGTCAGCACACATCATAGCGACTGGTTGTTTGGTTGTTCAGTTGTTCTGCAGTTTGGTCTAATTGCATCTTAGGATATATATATATATATATATATATATATATATATATATATATATATATGAATGATGCTCTCCAGGTCCATCCATGCTGTTGCAAATGCTAATTCTTTCTTTTTTACAGTATCATAGTATTCCATTGTGTAGATGTACCCCACTGTTTTTTAATCCACCCATCTGCTGGTGGATATTTATGCTATTTTCAAACTTTAGCTATTGTAAATTGTGCTGCTATCAACATACGGTTGCATATATACTTTCTGGTTGGTATTTCTGATTTCTTGGGATATATTCCTAGAAGAGGGATCACTGGGTCAAATGGGAGTTCCATTTTTAATTTTCTGAGGAAACTCCATACTATTCTCCACAGGAGCTGCACCAGTCTACATTCCCACTAGCAGTGCAAGAGGGTTCCTTTTTCTCTGAATTCTTGCCAGCACCTGTCATTTGTTGATTTGTTGATCATAGCCATTCTGACAGGTGTGAGATGGTACCTCATTATTGTTTTGATTTACATCTCTCAGATGATTAGTGACTTTGAATATGTTTCATAAGTCTCTTGGCCTTCTGTAGGTTCTCTTTTTAAAAAGTGTCTAGGTCCTTTGCCCATTTTTTGATTGGATTGTTTATCTTCCTTTTGTAAGTTGTATGATTTTCCTACAAATTTTGGAGATTAAACCCTGGTAGGATATAACATTGGCAAATATGTTTGCCCATGCAGTGGGCTTTCTTGTTGCTTTGTTGATTATTTCTTTTGCTGTGCAGAAACTTTTTATTTTGATGTAGTCCCATTTGTTTATTTTCTCTTTAGTTTCCATTGCCTTAGGAGCTATATCAGTAAATATATTACTACGACATATGTCTGATATTTTACTTCCTATGGATTTTTCTAAGATTTTTATGGTTTCTTTTCTTACGTTTAAGTTCTTTATCCATTTTGAGTTTATTTTTGTGTATTAAGGAAATTGGTAGTCCTGGAGAGAATTATGCTAAGCAAAATAAGCCAGTCAGAGAAAGATACATATTACATGATCTCACTCATTTATGGAATATAATGAACAATATAAACTGATGAACAAAAACAGATCCAGAGACAGAGAAACATCAAACACACCATCCAACCTAAGAGGGAAGACAGGGGAGAGGAGAGGTAAGAAATCAACCAAAAGACTTCTATGCATGTATATGAGCATAACCAATGGACATAGACAGTAGTGGGGTGAGGGCATGTGCTGGGGAGTGGGAACGGCTTGGGAGAGGTTAATGGGGGGAAATGAGACTTATGTAATACTTTAAACAATAAAGAATTTTTTAAAATTGAGAAATTAGTTTACCTGTTTTTACTTATAAAAGAAAATATTCTAGATGAGGAAGAACAATTGGATAACTCAAAGAATAGAATCCCATTTATTAGAAATAATGAAAGAACTAGAAGAGAACTCCATCAAAATGAGGAAGAAGTGCTCTCAAGAAGAATGAAGTAAAGCAGTTAAAAAGTGTATCCAAAAGTGTTCTGAGACAACAACAAAATTCAACCAAATTTGGTTAATAAGCTGAAAAAGAAAATCTTTCTACTTATCTCGTAGAATTAATGTTTTAGCAGATCAAGTGCAAAATTTCATAATATAGTGAAAATTAAATAAGATCTATTTAACTATAGGACTAACTTGAAAAATTGTGAGACATATACATGGAAAGAAGAATGCAAATTTTATAAAATCCTAAAGCATCTGAGTATCCTGTTTTGCTTAAGAGACATTCTTCACCTCAGATTTCTTAAAATATTCTATTTTCTAATGCTGTTATTTTACTTTTTGGCATTTAGTTATATTTTAAAATATAATTTTATGTAATTATAATATAATGTTAGATAGGAGTTTAACTTTATTTCTTCCAACTATCAATGCCATTTAATAAATAAGTATCCTTCCTTCTGATTTGGAATGCAGCTGTTGTCATTCATTACATCCTTTAAGTACATATTTTCTTGACTCTATTTTTTACTGATATTTTCTCTATTCCAGTTGCCATATCATGCTAGATGGATTATGCCATCTTTATAGACTGTTGAATATCTGATGAGGGAACTACTCATTTTTGGCAAACATTTTGGGCTTTCTATTTAAAATATGAATTTTAACTTCATTTGGCAGTTTATAATAGTCATCACAAAACAGTGAAATTGTAACTATTTTTTAATTCTTACTTTGTCTTTTACATGATTTTAAAGTTTTGTTTATGGAGATATTATAACTTTTATGAATTTATTCTTGCATATTTCATTGTCTATATTGCTTTTGTGAACAGGATTTATTTTTTTCCGTATGCACTAATGATTAGTTATTACATTAATGAAATACTGTCAATGGAATTATTACTTGAATCCAGCTACCATATTGAATTCTCTTATTAACTCTATTTGTTTCTTAAATTTGAAGTAAAGACCTTTTGTCTCTTTTATTACCAATGTTTTTATCAATTACATACTTTGGGAGTCTCATTTCATTATCTAGAACTTCAAAGACAATATTGAAACAATAGTGGTGAAGCGGGAGTAACTTTTTATTTATTTATTTGAATGGAAATAGATTTAATGTTTTACTGTGTTCAGTGTATACTGTTGAATTTTGGTTATATACTAGTAGTCATTGAGATGAATTGTGTTATTATTAGGTTAGAGTTTCTTTTAAGAAGGCTGCTGAATATTACCAAATGCTTTTTAGGTATTTATTGAGATAGTTATATTGTTTTCTCCTCTTATTTGTTAAAAGAGGTTTTGGTATCCCAGGGTCCAAGAGAGAGGAAGGCAAGAAGAAGATTGGCACTTCATAGAAAAATATAGTGGTTCCTGCCTTTGTGAAACATTCAGCAAGTGAGGGAGATAAGACTCGTGCTTATATCAGCATTGCATAGGATATAATTCAGGTGAAATTATGCAGTTAAGAGAGGAAATACATATATGAATGAAGTCTGGATTTCACAGGACAGACTTATTAAATAATGACAACACCTAAACTTGGAACAAGATAGGACAGGCTATTCATGAAATTACAGAAGCAGAAAAAATGCTGAAGAACTGAAAATTACATATATGAGAAGTGATGAAAATTATTCAGCCTCTGGAAATGAAAATTAAGTTGGTTTAAAATATTTGAATATGATACAGAAAATCATTTGGTCTTCTCCACTAGAGATAGATAAGAGAAACGACTAAGCTACAACTAAAATAAAGAAAATCATAGCAATATAAATTATTATTTATTGGAAAATTTTACCCAAAAATCAGTTCTTTGTAACTCTAGAAACTTACCTACTTTTCTACATAAAAGCAGGGATGAGGAGACCTTTTCTAGAGCCAAGGGATCAATTATAAAGAATATATTCAGGAAAAGTCACCGTTCTGCTGTCTGGTGATCTGTTTACCCATGAAACTTTAGGTGTAAAAACTGTGGAGAATGAGGAGATCAGAATCTGTAGGTTGGTTGCTAGAACCTAGAAAATTATAAAAGAGCATAAAATAGACACTCTTTTAAAAAATGGGGATGGAGGAAAAAGAGGAGACAGAGGAGATAAATGGTGATAAAAATAAAATGGTGGAGTATAAAGTCAATTTACTAACTTTCTTTTGAAACCCCACAAAAAATCAAAAAGGAAAGAAAACTCAAGAAAAGTTAGTTCCTCTACTATTATTTGCCATTCCTGAATACTTTATTTTGACTCATCTGATGGCTAGATTTTATTCTTGTAAAGGAGCTCAAGATGCTTTATTGTCTGAGTTCCCTCTTACTCCCTCTGCAGCTCCTTCTCCAGCTGTAATGATCAGAATTACAGCAGGCTACCATCTATATACTTCTTCACTTATTAACCCCTTCCTCCTCCTCCCACTCTACCATCTTCCCTGATACTTGGCTCCTTCTTTATGACTCAGCTCAAATACCACCTACTCTATGTGCCTTTCTTGACCTCCCCACAAAGATAGAGCTGCCTTTTCTCTGTTTTTATTTTTTCCTGCTCCCAGTGCCCCTTCACCTTTCTTCTATCTTTCACCTGTAACTGATAAGCTTTTGCTTTGTTTCTCTTGCTTTATGAACCTTGTGGTAATCAGCCTCTCCTCTATTCACTCCCTTCCCCAGAAACTCCTATCTTCAACCATGGTCAACCTTAAGCAGAACATTAGTCACACACACACACACACACACACACACACACACACACACACGCACGCACACACAATCAATTTAGGTTTTATTGAGGATTTACTGAGGAGACAAGATATAGGATTAACATAGTTCACTACAAAGCAGAGACTTAATAAAAGTTGGTTGGATACC
Organism: Antrozous pallidus; assembly: GCA_027563665.1. Taxonomy (NCBI): domain Eukaryota; kingdom Metazoa; phylum Chordata; class Mammalia; order Chiroptera; family Vespertilionidae; genus Antrozous; species Antrozous pallidus. The sequence continues at coordinate 21,888,711 of CM050518.1, read as the reverse complement.
TCCATTTTCTCCCAAGAAGAATGTCTCATATTTATATTTTTCTATTAATATTATTTCTTCATGTAGAAGATATTATAAAATGTGACTTTTTTTTTACCCCAAGCAAGTGTCACCATCAGCTTGGGGAAGCTACTCACCAGAGCAAAAACTTCCATTGTTTCTAATGCTCACACCTCTGGATGCCTCTTACTTGACCTTAGATTGCTTATCAGAGTCTTCACTCCTGAAAAGTCATGTCTTTTGGGGGGGATGGAGTGAATGAATGAGAACAGAGGATGAAGCTGCTAATAGCTAACATTTAGAGTTAGCTAACTGTATGCCTGGTACCATAGTATATTTAAGTACTTTATAAATTTATTTAAATAATATTTTCTTTATAGCTCCATTCCTACGAGTTTGTCTCCTGTAGAAGACTGTGAGCATTTTCACAGTAATTATTATAGTTTTTTTTCTCTCTATATTCTTAATACTTAGCAGCATCCTGGCACATAGTAAGCACTTTGTAAATGCTTGGTGAATAAAGAATGTGTGTGTGTGTGTGGATGTAATCTAATTGGTAGCCAGGATAATTAGCCTACTCACAATACACTTAGTCATAATTTTTTATATATTTGTTTTTTGTTTTCAGCTCACCATGGTTCTCCTCCACTAATTCATCATTGTGGTTGGTGCAGCCCTGGTTGTCAGGGCATTATCCATGGATATTGATAGTTCTTGTATTCCTGCAGCTGCTATTCCATGAGAAATCTTTTAATCAGCCTTCTCTTTTTTTTACACTGGAGCAACATATACTATCTGACAATCACTTTTTCTGGGTCCAGGGTGATGCTGTCTTTTTGTCGGGTTGCATGGATAGGAGACAGCACACTTTGCCAATGTACACCAGTCAGGTTTTCCCTTTGTGCTTGGGGTATTTCCAGGGGTTAGAGGAGCCCTGTCACAGGCCACCATGATAGGAAGGCAGACAAGACTCTTGCTCCCCGCTTCTATGTTACACATTCATCTTTTGGGTAAAATGCTATTATATTTTTATGTAGTCTCATTTGTTCCCATTGTCTTAGGAGTGGTATTGGCAAAGAAATTGCTTCAGCATATGTCTGAAATTTTGCTGCCTGTGGATTCCTCTAGTATTTTTATGGTTTCCTGTCTTATGTTTAAGTACTTGATCCATTTTGGGTTTATTTTTGTGTATGGTGTAAGTTGGTGGTCTAGTTTCTTTCTTTCTTTCTTTCTTTCTTTCTTTCTTTCTTTCTTTCTTTCTTTCTTTCTTTCTTTCTTTCTTTCTTTCTTTCTTCCTTTCTTTCTTTCTTTCTTTCTTTCTTTCTTTCTTTCTTTCTTTCTTTCTTTCTTTCTTTCTTTCTTTTTTTTTGCATGTAACTGTCCAATTTTCCCAACACCATTTATTGAAGAGACTATCTTAACTCCATGGCATGTTCATGCCTCCTTTGTCAAATATTGAGCATAATGGTTTGCGTCAATTTCTGGGTTCTCTATGCTATTCCATTAATCTATATGTCTATTCTTATGCCAGTACCAGGCTGTTTTAAAAACAGTGGCTTTGTAATACAGCTTGAAATCTGATATTGATATCCCATCTACTTTGTTCTTCTTTCTCAGGATTGCTGCAGCTTTTTGGGAGATTTTTTTTTATTCCAGATGAATTGTTGGAAAGTTTGTCTAGGTCTGTGAAATATGCTGTTGGTATTTTAATGGGGATTGCATTGAATCTATAGATTGCTTTGGGTAGTATGGACATTTTAATGATGTTGATTTTACCAATCCATAACATGATATGTTGTTCTTCCATCTGTTTATGTCTTCCTCTACCTCTTTTTTCAATGTCCTGTAGTTTTCCACATATCGATCTTTTACCTCCTTAGTTCAGTTTATTCCTAGAAACTACCAATAAAACAAGAAAGCTCGCTGCATGAGAGAACATATTTGCCAATATTATCACCAATAAGGTTTAATCTCCAACATTTATAGGCAACTCATACAAGTTAACAAAAGGAAGATAAACAACCCAATAAAAAATGGGCAAAGGACCTAAATAGATACTTTTTGGAAGAAGACAGAAGGCCAAGAGACATGAAAACATGCTCAAAGTCACTAATCATCCTAGAGATGCAAATTAAAAGGACAATGAGACACCATCTCACACCTGTAAGAATGGCTATCATCAACAAATAAACGAACAACAAGTGCTGGTGAAGATGTGGACAAAAGGGAACCATCATGCACTGCTGGTAGAAATGCAGACTGGTGCAGCCATTGTGGAAAACTGTGTGGAGTTTCTTCAAAAAACTAAAAATGGAACTCCTATTTGACTCAGTAATTCCCCTTCTAGGAATATATCCTAAGAAACTAGAAACACCAATGAGAAAGGATGTATGCACCCCTATGTTTATAACAGTACAATTCATCTTAGCTAAGATTTGGAAACAGCCTAAATGCCCATCAGCAGATGAGTGGATTAGAAAACTATTGTACATCTACAGAATGGAATACTATGCTGCGATTAAAAAAGAAGGCATTCCTACCATTTGCAACAGCATGAATGGAACTGGAGAGCATTATGCTAACTGAAATAAGCCAGCCAGAAAAAGATAAATATAACTTGATCTCACTCATTTATGGAATATAATGAACATGAACTGATGAACAAAAACAGATCTAGAGACAGAGAAGCATTGATCAGACAATCAAACCTCAGAGGGAAGGAAAGGGATGGTGGGGGTAAGGGGGGAAGATCAACCAAAGGACTTGTATGCATGCATATAAACATAACCAATGGACACAGACACTAGAGGGGTGAGGGCATGAGTGTGGGGGGGAGAATGGGGGGAATAAGGACACATATGTAATACCTTAATAAAGAAATTAAAAAAAGAATCTGTGATAATAATATAATCTGAATGACAGATGGGTTATGGAAAAGATACAAGTACTAAAAAGTTGTGGGTTTTTTTGTTAAAAAATACTATTATATATACTTGAAAACTAGAAAAATCCATAGCTTAAACTCCCGCTGTTCTTTTTAAAATATCAGTATAGCCACAAATAGTATCAATAACTTGTGTGATATGCCTTTAACAGAGGAAGGTTGGAGTAGTATAGTCTATTTTTTAAACTAAAACAAAAACATCTTTATTCCCCCAAACAAACAGCCCTAGCTACTTTTGCTCATTTGTTAGAGCATCATCCCAGATACTGAAGGGTCATGGGTTTGATTCTAGTCAAAGGCCTGTACCTCGGTTGCAGGTTCATCTCCAGCTTGTCAGGGTACATGCAGGAGGTGACCAACCAATGTGTCTCTCTCACATTGTTTCTCTCTATCTCTCCCCTCCTTTCCACTCTCTCTAAAACACATAAATGGAAAAAAATCCTCGATTGAGGATTAACAAAAAACAAACAAAGAATGCAAGAAAAAGGTAAAGTAAGATCTAAAGATGAATAGGTCTTTTCTAGACTGGTCAGCCACAGCAGTTTATCTGGAAGGAAGTTCTTGACTGAGTTTGAGAGGCCTATGGCAGTCTACACAAAGATGGTCTTGGATAAGAGACCGCTATTCCTTGGGGTTTGTTCCTTCAGCTCCTTTGGTCTACACTACACAGACACACATCTTTCTATTTTGTGGAACCTCTAATTCATTCTCTTCCCCAATAGGCCTCTTGGTCTTTTAAAATGAACATTCCTTGTTTCCTGCATATTTTGTCTTCTATCTATGACCTTTGGCCCAGGTTTCCAGTCATTAATTTCTTTGGATGGGATTGAGGAGGCCTTCTGGTTCATTCTGTGGACAAAAGCAATAAACAAAACCCACCCTTATGAATCTAGTCTAAACCTTAAACATTAGACTACCAGGTCCCAACTCTAAAATATAAGCTCACTGAGATCAGGGATTTTGGATATATATATATATATATATATATATATATATATATAATTGATTTCAGAGAAGAAAGGTGATAGAGAGAAAGAAGCATCAATGATGAGAGAGAATCATCAATCAGCAGTCTCCTGCATGCACCCTGTTGTGGCCCTGCCCATAATCTTGGCATGTGCCCTGACTCTGAATTGAACCGTGACCTCTTGGTTCAGAGGTGGAAGCTCAACCACTAAGCCACATCAACTAGAATGGTCTGTTTTATTTATAGGTATATTTTTGACTCCTAATTTGTAGGCATTCAGTATATATTTATTGGATGAATTCATGAAGCAAAGGACTGTGATACTTCATTACCTTACATATTGCCAAGATTGAGTATATTTTTAGCTCATTCCTCTGTGTGCTATTAGTTGTGCTAAAAAGAGTTTACTGCTTTGAGAAGTACTATCGGAAACCCTCTTTTGTGTCCCTATTTCCATAGGTGCTCTTCATGAAGAAAAATGATGCAAGATAGTATTTTCCTGCCCCATAAAGGGAAACTGGGGGATAGCTACCACACCTTCCATCATCTGTCTCAGAAGAACCCTTTCGGGCCTCACAAAGAAAATGGCTTTCTTTCCCTCCAATTATTAGCAGGCAGATTGAGTCTGATGTGATCAGGGCATTCTCCATACCAAGAGCGACCAGTAACATGTCTGATTCATCAACAGCAAGTCCATTTCTTCTAAGTACAGTTGATATGGGGACAGATTTTTCCACTGTTTTATGAGGGGAGTTACCATTTGCTATTCTACTTGTAAAAGAACTCCCTGCACTTTTTATTATCATTTGTATTTCCAAACAGTGGCAAGTGAAAATGTCAATTAAAACATGCATCCCCATTAATTTTAAGCTGCCTGTTATATTCTCCCCCTTATCCTGCTGGTTTTCTATTCAGTGGAACCAAAAGATACTGGATTCATGTTGATGACCAGGCTAAATCTACTTGTTTTAGGATCATACTCTTTGAGTTTTGAAGGGGTTAAGAGGAGGAACATTTACCTCAAAATTGATTTCTAAGGACAGGGCAGTAAGGTTGATGTCAGGATACTGAGAAAAAAACAAAAAAAAAGCTTTCCTATTGTCATTATATCTGTAATCAAATATCTTGCATAGCTTAGAGTACAACAAAGGAGCAATGAAAGTCCCGTAATGACTCTGATGGCAGTATTTTTCATGTCTCTCTCAACCCAATTGGGACAGTTGTGGCATTTAATTGCATAGGAAATATATTTTTCACACTATAAATTTCAGTTCCTTTTCTTGTTATCTTTTTTTATTTCTTAGTTAGATAAAATAGGATAGGTAAAAATGACACAAATTTTGCCATGGCAAAAGATTGAACTATTTTGAGAGCATGCTGACTATGCAGATCCAGTATTGCCTGTTACTACCTTCTGTCCCTTCACTTATAATTTTTTTCCCCTCAAATCAAGGTAGTCATCTTGTCTACATGTTTCAGATTAAGCTTTCAACTATTGTTAGTGGTTGAGTTGAAATTTTCTCTTCATAGACAGAAGTCTTTCAAGTTTGTTTTATATTTCTTTTCAGATTGCAATATTGGGGTTCAACTCTTCACAGATATTAACACTCCTTATATCTACTAGTTTTGTTTACAACCAACCCTGATTACATAGGCATTAAAAATAAAACAGCTTTCTTTTGAACAACCTGAAAACCACAAATGAAATATACATCAATGGATTATACTAACATTATGGGAAAATATGCTAATATATCATTTCTGTAGACAGAATGCTCTGGGGACAATGACTCACTCTATACACTATAAAATCGTGAATTTCAGCATTGTCATTATCTGTGATTTACATTAAAATATCTAACAAAGCGTACATTTTTGAAAAGCTATTTCTTAATGATCTGTTAGACCCATCCAAGAACATTTTAATGTTTTTCACATGTGGTTCAATTGAACCTGCAAGTTTTGATGACACACTATTCTGAACTTGAATGAGTGTCTCTAAATTTAGTATTATTTTCAAATCTTTATGGTTCAGAAAAAGAACTAACTAAACAAGTATCTCCAGGAAGATTGAATGAAATAAGCAACTTGGTTCATGAAGGACTTCATTCAAGAGAAATGGGGTCCCTCTATTCTTGCCTTTCTCAATTCTATCAATTCTATCAGTAGCCATCAGTCTAATATAAACTAACATCCTCTATAATCATATTTAATTTTAATGTAATATAAAGCCTGACCTTTAAGAAATCCCACTGCCCTACAAATTAAGTCTATACTTATTAACATGGCATACAGAATTTGTGATCTATCTACTGCTTGCCTTTTAAGTCTCTTTGCTAACCAGTTTGTATATTTAGCAACCTGAACTGCTATATTTCCTCCCCAGTCTCCTGCTCTTTCATACTCTTTTGCTTTTCTTTATAACTCTTTAATTCACTTATGGATTTTTTTCCCAGAGTCAGAGGGTCTTATACTGTCCAGAAAATAGGTGTTGACTACTCTTTAGTGTGGATTGAGTCCTGTTCTCTGACCAATAGTAATGGAATAACTAATAATTACAGAGCGAAATGACAGGCTTTTGGCAAATCTTGTATGTGTGTTATTTCATTTAACGCCTATACAAACCTATGAAGGGCCTTATATAATAATAACTAGAGCACAGATTAAGTACTGGTTTTTCAGTAAGTTCCCCTCCTCTGCCTTTTTTTTCTCCACCATATATAACTGGGACCAGGGTGGTAAACCTTGATTAGCTGTAATCAATTGTGTTTATTAAGTTTCCCTTGGTCAAGAAAGTATATGTGATGCAGTTGCCAAAAGATGAATACGGGAACTGTTAGCTAGATTGCCCTTATATAGAGAGATGAAATACTCTGTGTGTTTTGCACACTGAAAACACATTTCTCTTAATTTTTGGCTGCAAATGAGAGAAAACCCAAAAGATTAAACAGTAGGGAGATTCAATATCTCACATTTCAAGGAGTTTAAAAATATGACTATTCCAGGATTAATTCAGGTGTTCTAACATATCTAAGATCCAAGTCTCCTTTCCCTTTTCTGTCTACTCCCATTAGCATTTGGTCTTTTGTCTTCTTCCATAGCTCCCAGAGCCTCTTTTCCAGGCACATCTAGGCTAGGGAAGAGAATGGTTCCTCTTCATGCCCTACAAAGACTTTGATAAATATTCTGAGAAGACTCCCCTAACACATTCCCCATCTGGACCCATCATTCAGATGTGAATTTCCTGCCCTTTCCTGAGCAGTTAGCAAAATGGGGATTAAATGGGGATTAAACCTAAAGTAAGAGAATTGAGTAAGACTAATCAAAGTTTGCTCTCAGGACCTGTATGGGAGCTGAGTTAGAGAGGCGCATAGCCATCTAATGTGAGGAATGTGAGGCTGGGGCATTTTTATCCCAATTTATATCAGCTGTCTGTTGAGAAGAGTAGGAGAATGTGTGGGTGTCCCAGCCTCCTTTTATGCGGCTTTCTGCACTTCCTGGAAGCTCTCAGCTGAATAATTAGAAGTCCCAGGAAACTGAAGAAGCTCAAAGGTGATGGGCTGAGGACCATCAACCACTGCCATATCCCTTATGTCCATAAAAAGGGCACACATGTCAGAGAGCCTGCAAAACTATTCAGAATTATCTTATTGAAAAGAAGGCACTTTCATATTTTTTCTTGGGTCTCAAAAGTAGTCATTTCTAAAACCTTGTGATTTGTGTATACATTATAGCAGTTTTGTTTTCCTGCATATTGTTTACATTCAGATATTCTGGCAAAATAAAACTGATTTTATTTTAATATGTGTGTGTGTGTGTATATTCATTTATTTACATTTATTTTTATTGTTGAGAGTATTATAGATGTTCCCCATGTCCCCTCTTTGCCCTCCTCTACCAGGCAGACTGGTGCAGCCATTGTGGGAAACTGATTTTAAAAGCTCTAAAAATAGATGTTTTTACCTCCAGGGCTTTTTAAAATTTATTTATTTTTTATTGTTTATAGGATTTCAGATATTCCCTAATTCCTGCAGGATTTGTTTTGATGCTTACTTAGAGCAGCTTAAGTGTTGAAACCTTACATTAAAAATATTAGCTGATTTTTAATTTTTATTCTTTTTTATTTGTTAGTAATTAGATCATCTTTGTAAGAAAGTATATTTCTCTTATTCAGCACCTCTTTTTTTCTTTATTGATTAAGGTATTACATGTGTCCTTATTCCCCCATTGTCCACCCACCCCTCCACTCATGCCCTCAACCTTCTGGTATCTGTGTCCATTGGTTAGGCTCTTATGCAAAATATACACTGAGTGGCCAGATTATTATGATATCTGAATCTATAATAATCTTGTCACTCAGTGTATATTAGCCTTTTATTATATAGGACATACACTGAGTGGCCAGATTATTATGCATTCAGAGATCATAATAATCTGGTCACTCTGTCTGTGTGTGTGTGTGTGTGTGTGTGTGTGTGTGTGTGTGTGTGTATGTGTGTGTGTAGCTGAGTGCATTTTGATGTTACAGCATTGGTTTAAATGCTGGTGTCCTTCCACCTTCTAAGCTGATTAACAGCACTGAAATATAATTTATCTTCACTTTTTAAGTGTGTGTTTAACTTTTTCATTTATGTCATACATAAATGAATAGCAATTAATTATTAAATCTAAAGGAAGAGAAGTGTAGTTCAAATCCACAGGCTATGCTTCATTTAACTCCTACAAATGTAACATGCATAGAAATAAATGTGTGCATCCCAGTCACAAAAGTTATCCTATATAATAAAAAGCTAATATGCAAATAGACTGAATAGTAGAATGATTGGTCACTATGATGTGCACTGACCACCAGGGGGCAGATGCTCAATGCAGTAGCTGCTCCCTCTTGGTCATTGTTCTCTCACAGCGGGAGCGCCGCTCAGCCAAAAGCTGTGCTCATGGCTGGTGAGCACAGCAACAGTGGCAGGAGCCTCACCTGCCTCCGTGGCAGTGTTAAAGCTGTCCTATTTCCAGCTTAAGGAGCAGGCCTAAGCCAGCAGCAGGATATTCCCAAGTACTCAAGGACTTCGAGAAGGCATAGGCAGGCCTGAGGGACTCACCCCACCCCCACAAGTGTATGAGTTTTGTGCACTGGGCCTCTAGTTGATAATAACACAATGGTCACAATGTATACTTATCTGACAGGGTAGTGTTTACATGCACTTTTTGGTTATTTTATCTTTTTATATTCATGAAAATTCCAAGCAAATAGCCAACATGATATGAAAAGTTGTGGAAATAATTTTTTAATATATTTTATTGATTTTTTTACAGAGAGGAAGGGAGAGGGATAGAAAGTCAGAAACATTGATGAGAGAGAAACATTGATCAGCTGCCTCCTGCACATCCCCTTACTATGGATGGTTTGTGCCCACAACCAAGGTACATGCCCTTGACCGGAATTGAATCTGGGACCTTTCAGTCCACAGGCCGATGCTCTATCCACTGAGCCAAACTGGTTTTGGGAATAATTTTATTTTCAATTTGTTGTTTGGAGACAGGAAAGGAAGGAGCAGAAGGGTTGAAAAGGTGTGGTGGGCTGAACGTTGTGCCTCAAAAAGGTATGTCCTCAGCAGCCTGTGAAGGTGACCTTGTCTGGAGAAAAGATTTTTGCAAGTGAAATTAAGTTAAGGATCTCAAGATGAGATCATTCTAGATTTAGGTTGGACCAAAATCAGAGGGAGATTTGAGACATGGGGACACTTAGGGGAGAAGATTTTGTAAAGGTGGAGACAGAGATTGGAGTCATGCAGCTCTAAGCCAAGGAATGCCTGGAGTCCCCAGAAACTGAAAGAAGCAAGACAGGACTATTTCCTATAGCTTCTGTGGGAACAGGATCCTGCCAACACCTTGATTTCAGTCCTTCAGCCTCCAGAACTGTGACAGAATAAATGTTTATGGTTTTAACGCCTCCCCCCCCATAGGTGTGGTGTGTTACAGCAGCCCTAGGAAATTAATGCAGTAGGAATTTTTATTAGTGATAGTAATGATAATAGAAGTAAAATAGAAGTGTGTATATATATATATATATATATATATATATATATATATATATATTTACTCAAGTCTCCATGGAGTAATAAGTCCTGCTGGAAAGTTGTATCTCCCAGCCCAGATTTTCTTTCTCTCTTAAAGCTGGCCTTATAAAAGTTGTCATTTGATGTTTTCATTAAAAGTTCCTCTCAGCACTCCACATTCACTGTATAGACACATTCCAAAGAGTTTATTTTTCCTTTACCATATGATGATTTCAGTTTGTGTTCATGATGGATTCATTCATTTCTGTATTGAATGAACACTCAATTAGTATCTACTAAGTGCCTAACCCTTGTTTATTATAAAGGATATTAGTAGTTTGATGGTTTTAAGATCCAGAGTTTTTAAGGAGCATAGCTTTGACATTTTATGTACAAAACCACCTCTTATAACATATATTTTTAGTGTAAAGTTTGTACATTAAGAACATTACTTGGTATTCATAAGTGCATGTGCTATGTGATTGAGGCCTCCAAGAGTCATTCTATATTTGTATAAGTTGTTTTTGTTTAGTTCTTTTTTATATAATGTCTTTCTTCTTGGTTCAGAGAGAGAATGCTTCAGATGTAGTGACCTGTGGACTTGTTGCTCAAAAACCTGCCGCTGGCATTTTCTTAGACTGTCAGTCACTTCATCTCTGCTTAAATTTACTGCCTACACTGCTCAGAGTACTGAATTATTGATGTGCACTGGAAGTTTCAGTTCTGGTTGATATATCAGGATTAGGCTTTTATACCCGAGATTACTGATATCAATGCTGAGTTTGTGGGGTCTTACTATCCATTCAGCCTGTGTGAGGGACCACAAATGTGAGGTTGTATTTAATCTATAAAAGGCATATAGTAACATGACTTATGATTATATATTTGCATATTTCTTAATTATTAAGACTCTCACAAATTTGTAGGAAAATAAATGATTGCTGTTTTTAGCTTATAATGGACTAGGTGATGAACCATTTTTTCTTGGAAAAGGAAAAAAGAGGATGAAAATGGGAAAAAAAATTAAGAAAGTTGCAGTTACATATCTCTAATTCCTAAACAATGATGAGTTTATGAGATTCCCCTTTTCATCTTTAACCCTAAATAGTACTCTTTTAAAACTCTCATATCTTGTTCTGTCTTTCACTAGAATAATAGTCAATTTCTTTGTAAAATTTTTTATTGGATGCATTAGTAAAGTCATATTTTGCCTTTCAGTCAAGGTAAAGAACTTGAATCGTATTACTTGTGTTTGAACATTCACTTTTTAGATATAGTTTAATGTGTCAAAACATATGCACTATAGCTTGAAGCAATAGCAATTATGTTCAACGTCTTAATTGTTCCAGTACCAATTTTTTGGTCAATCCTTATAATATTAGCTCTTCCTCTATAGAAAAGATGCTCTTTATCACTCTTGCCATCTGTTTTCAACAAATTCGAGTCAAAAGAGCAAGGAATTCACTGTTTCTTTTTTTTAATGTATTTTATTGATTTTTTACAGAGAGGAAGGGAGAGGGAGAGAGTTAGAAACATCGATGAAAGAGAAACATCGATCAGCTGCCTCTTGCACACCCTCTACTGGGGATTTGCCCACAACCTAGGTACATGCCCTTGACTGGAATCAAACCTGGGACCCTTCAGTCCATAGGCCAACGCTCTATCCACTGAGACAAACTAGTTAGGGTTTCACTGTGTTTCTTAAGGATCACATGGAGTTCCAGGAAAGAAAACCTAAAAAAGAGAAAGAGCAGCACTGTCGGATGAGATCATTGCTTCACCCTGGAGGATAATTCTGTCCTCCTCAGGTTGAATGGTAAATGAACAAGAGCTAAGAAGTAAAGACCAGATGGGGAATCAGGATAGCTTTTTAGGCCTTGTGTTTGAAATTTTGTTTTTTAGCTTAAGTTTTTTTTTTTAATATAGTAAATTTTAAGAATAGTAGATAAATTTTAAGAATAGTAGGTAAGCATATATTCACACCTTTGTTTCATCCATTCTCCTCCATTGCCATAAAATTTAATTTAAATATGGAAAATAATTTTCTCTATTTAATAATGGAAATGATGATGACTATGCAACCAATAGATAATTTTATTTATAAAGAATGTCTTCAGCCCTCGCTGGTTTGGCTCAGTGGATAGAGCCATCAGCCTCTGGAGTGAGGATCCTGGGTTCTATTCCAGTCAAGGGCATATACTGGTTGTGGACTTGATCCCCATGCATGTGGAAGGTAACCAATTGATGTGTCTCTCTTCTCTCTCTCTCTCTCTCCCTCCCTCTCTCTCTCTCCCCCCCACCCTTTCCACTCTCTCTAAAAAGCACTGAAAAAATACCCCCGGGTGAGGATTAACAACAACAAAAAAGAATATCTTCACATACAGATTCGTTTTAGAAGGGAATGGTAATTGCTTTATGTCTATTATTTCAATATACTTTCATTGAGAATCTAGTATATACTAGGGTGTCAAAGTCCAAAAATAATTAAAATAATTCATTTACCGTCAAGAAGCCTAAAGTGAATTCATGGAGGGAGAGTTTCTGAATCCATCAATAAAAAACAGTTATTAAACAGAGCAATGATGTATATGCTCTGCTGTCCTTGGAGACAAAATTAGGGAAGTGAATGAAACAGGCAGGAAGAGAGGTTTTGACTTATTATCAGAAATAGCTAAAAATAACAACAACAAACAGAATGATGCTCTTTTGGGAGTTAGTACTTCTTAGAAATATGGCATTTAAGCAGAGAGTGAATGGTTTCATCTCATACTACTGCTATGTTTCTATGTAGGGTAGAAAGAACCTCCAAAGTTACTTCAGAATTTAAGATTTAGTCATTTTATTCTTCATGATTTAAGTTTTTTTATGGGTTACCTTTTTATTCTAAAAGGACTTCTGTCAAAGACTTGGGCATTGCTTTGATTAGGTATCTGGGATGACATTGGTTAAGAATATTATATAGATTTCATATATACATTTCTATGATACATGATATGTACCTTGCATTGTGTGCCCACCACCTAGTCAATTCATTTTCCATCTCCATATACTGTATTTGCCCCCCCGCTTTTACCCTTTACTACCCTTTATTCCCATCCATCTGGTAACTACCATAATGTTGTCTGTATCTATGACTTTTGTATTTTTCTTTGTTCATTTGTTACTTTCAGTTTTATACCTCACATATCTCCATTAATATTATTAGAATTTGACTCGCCAATAATTTTGAACTTTCATGTTTTGAATAGAGGACTTCATTAAGTGCAGAACAATGAAGAAAAATTCATAGCAAAAACAGAAGAGAATTGAACTTAGTTTCATATTACAGTTGAAAAAGAATAATATATGGGAATTGTATATATTCTTTATAGTTATTCATTTTATTTATCTTTATTAATTATTAAAACAGTCAAATGCAGGTTTTTAGTAGCAAAACAATAGATTGATTATAATAGATTATTGTGAATAAATCTAAAATAATGGCTTAAACTTGACTAGTAACCTTGGTATATATCATGTGTTTGTGTTTGAATTAAGTCATGTCTCTTATAATTATTGCACTTTCAACTGAGGGCAGATATTGTTAGAGAACAGAACTGTTTGTGAAATCTTATTGAGAACATCCAAATTGGCAAAATGACTTGGTGGCCATCTGTGGTAAATCAAGATGTAGATCTGACTAGGTCGAGGTTTTGTGCCAGTGCCTGTCTCAACATGTTTAATTTTAAACTTAATTCTGTCAAAATTTTGTGTAAGATCATGAATATCATAGACATTTTGTACATCTTTCTTATAAAAATGCTTATCTGTGTGACTGTAGGTCGAGTCAGAAAGGGTCAGGGTGTATTCTTGGCCATGACGTTAGCGTAGACTTCCTCTTACACCCAATAAGTCTTTCCCCTCCCTTCCACCTTCCCAACTTTTATTCACTCTCATTCCACTCTCTAATTGGTCATTGGAATAGTGATTGGGAAGTTCTGCTCCACTGTAGAAGGGAGGTCACATGAGTGCTGAGCTGTTTGGTGGCATTATACAGTTTCCTAGTTTATACTCCTTCAAAGGCAAAACCTAATCATGACATCACTTGGATAGGACAGTTTATTTGATAATTTTACAAAACATGAATTAAGGAAAGGAGAGTCAAGTACCCCAAAAGGTGAATTTAATGAGCATATTAAGGCTATGGGTAACTAGGTAACTGGGGTTGTTTTCCTAAGTATCTTGTGTAAAATAGCCTCAGAATTGTCCATTCTTCATGCAGCATCAAAAATGATATATAAAATGCATAAATGAGATGACACTACTACCCCTGCCTGATTCCCTTGAATGGAGCCACACTGCACTTAGAGCAAATTCCACACTGCTCATCCAGGTCTGCATGAGCCCAGCTACTGGGCTTGCTCTTACCTGTCTTCCAACCCTAACCTCCCACTTTGGGCCCTTGACTCTCCCAGCTCCAAGCACACTGGCCTGCTTTCTGTGCTAGGATCAGACTTAGCTGTTACCATCCCGAGAACCTGATTACTTCCCACTCATTCTTGGGATACTCTTCCCTGCTATATTTTTACCTATCTGGCCCCTTGTTATCATCTGGATGTCAGCTAAGAAGCTATATTCTCAGAGAGGCTGTCACTAACCAGCCTCCCACCCTCATACTTACTAGGCATTTCATTCAATGATTCTTTTCCCTTTTCTTCTTAGCATGTATCACCGTCTGAAAAATATTCTCATTTATTTTTGAGCCTACATGTTATTATCTGTCTCCTTAGCCCTGGCCTCACTCCAAATGTAAGTTCTGTGAAACTTAGGACTTTGTGTGTCTTGTTTCACTGCTATATTCCCAATGCCTACAACTTTCTGGTACAAATTCAGTAAATATTTAATGTATGACTGACTAACTGATTAATACAGGAATGAATTAATGAATTAAACAAGTGGCTTAGATATAGGTTTATTTTACCTTAATTTAGACAAATTTTGGAAATACTTGAAATCAAGACATTTCTCTCTTTAGCTCATGCGACTTTTCAAAAAATTTTTAAATCTACTGTATGTAATGAACCCAAAACATTTTTCTTCTCAAAATACCACTATTCTCTTCTATGTAAGGGGAGGAAAGGCAAAAATAGTTTTGACAGAGTTTTATACCCACATATACAGGATAACAACTCTTTTAGCTTTCTTAACCAAATTGAGACAATCTGACATAGAACTTTAGAAGTAATATCTCTGCCATTCTCTTTTGACTCCTACTTTCCTAGGGGAAGGAGGAGGTGCCAGAGTGGAGTAGTGGGGAGAGTGAGGGAAGAACTTGAATGAAAATAATTTGATCCCATCATTTAGGGGAGGAGGGCAATAGAAAAGCCCCAAGTATGTAAGTGGGCACTCTTTAAGAATTGGGTTTGTCTTTGCATATATCAGTGCACACACCAATAAGGTACTTTATAAAATGTTTCCTTAAAAAAGTTATGGCTAGTCTGTCTGGTGTTCACTCAGAGATTGAGTGATGACCTGTGAACCAGGAGGTCAAGGTTGGATTCCTGGTCAGTGCTCAATCCCTAGTAGGGGATGTGCAAGAGGCAGTTGATCAATGATTCTCTCTCATCATTGATGTTTCTCTCTCTCTCCCTCTCCCTTCCTTTCTGAAATAAAACAAAAGAAGTAAGAAAAGAGTTGTGACTAATTTTTCCCAGTGTATAAGGTTTTAACAAAATTAGTAAGATGAATTTAGTATATGTACCATAAGTCCCCTGTTTTAGGTAAGACATGGGGACTGAGAAACAATGATGCTTGTGTATTAACAGGTCGCTTACTTTTCTTCTAGAAAAATGGGAACTTGAGTCTTGCTTTGTCCTCAAGTATATAGATAATAAGTCCTGATAAGGATGTGACTTACATTTTTTCACTGGTTAATGGAGCAAAGAGGTCCAGGAGGAAAGTGTTAGACAAAAAGGTAGCTGTTGCTGTTTTCTGGATGCTACATGGAACTGCTTCACATGTAAACATCTTCAGTATCTTTCATCACCTGGAGACTGATTTAGCATTCTTTTAAAACTCCTGGCAGCTTTGATTAATTCACAGAGAGTTATGGTTTAGATTTACTTATCTGTAATATTGTAAATATTTCCACAGACATTTTATAAGATGTCATGGCAATGTCCTCAATTAATAGCATAGCTAATTGAAATATTCATCTGTATTTAATGTAGATGTTCAAAAGACTCCAAAGTTTTTAAAATATATTGCCCTTGTTTGCATTCAGAACATTTTCAGATTTATCATGTCTGTGAACTGGAGTTATGTTTACTACCCAGATGGGTTTTTACCACATGAACAATTAATGTAATTGGAAATTATGAAGTGTTTATGTCAAGGAAAGAAGCTGTAGAAGCTTCAATGTGTTAACTTTGCAGGCTGCCAAACATTTTACCATGAACTTCGAAATTTCCCTTTCCTTGCATTTCCCTTTCTATTTTTGTATTAAACTAGAGGCCCAATGCAGGGATTCATGCACTGGTAGAGTCCCTTGGGGCCACTTGCGGGAAGTTGGAGAGCTGATTTCAACCAAATCCTCACGGGCCAGGATCTGTGCACTAGACTTCTAGTATGCATATAAGAACTTTGGTTAATCTCTTCGTGCACTTGTCCTTCCCCCTTCCTTCTGAGATTCATCAGTCTGTTCCATGTTTCCATGCCTGTGGTTTCTGCTCCTGCATTGAGCATCTGCCCACTGGTGGTCAGTGCACATCATAGCTACCAGCCGGTCAGCCTGTCGCTTAAGTTTTTATATATATGGACTAGAGGCCCAGTGAACAAAATTTATGCACGGGGAGTGGGAGTTGTCCCTCAGCCCAGCCTGCACCATCTCCAATCTGGAATCCCTCAAGGGATGTTCAGCTGCCTGTTTAGGCCCAATCCCAGTAGGATCGGGCCTAAATGGACAGCCGGACATCCTTCTCACAATCCAGGACTGCTGGCTCCAAACTGCTCGCCTGCCTGCCTCCCTGATTACCCCTAACTGCTTCTGCCTGCCAGCCTGATCACCCGCTAACCACTACCCTGCCAGCCTAATTGATGTCTAACTGCTCCCCTGCCAGCCTGTTTGCTCCCAGCTTCCCTCCTCTACCGGCCTGGCCACCCCTAACTGCCTTCCTCTGCAGGCTTCATCTCCTCAAACTGCCCTCCCTTGCAGGCCTGGTCCCTCCCAACTGACCTCCTCTGCTGGCCTGATGGCCCACAACTGCCCTCCCTTGCAGGCCTGGGACCTCCCAACAGCCCTCCCCTGCTGGGCATCTTGTGGTGGCCATCTTGTGTCTACATGGGGGCAGGATCTTTGATCACATGGGGGCGGCCCTCTTGTGTGTTGGAGTGATGGTCAATCTACATATTACTCTTTTATTAGTATACATAGATGGAAAGGAGAGTTCACAAAGGCACTCAGAAACTAGAAGCTTCTTATAGCATGTGCTGTATTTCTAATTTTCATGCATTTCCTTCAAGTGGAATGGCCCTGGGAACATGACAGCTGTAAAAAAAGGCAAATTCTGCCAGTTTCTGATTGAAATGTCATACTCTAACTTTTCTGAAACTGGTGTGATGGCTGACAAAAGACAGTTGGGTCAGGAAAAGTTGTTGCTATAATACCTTTTCCTTATCTTGAGCTTCTGAGCAAGATAATCCTATGTCAAGGTACATTAGCACCACCTGCTATCAGCACCTTGAAGGGGTTGGCAACAGACAGATTCTTTAATGTTCATAATCATACGCTTCATTCAAAAGGGCTCAAGGAAAGAAAATAGCCAAAGACGATACAAGAAGCTCATATTTTTATATTTCATCTAGATTTCATTTTCTTATATGAAAATTAGAGGCCCAGTGCTCAATGTCCATGCACTGGAGGGAGGGGGGTTCCCTCAGCCCAGCCTGCACCCACTCAGTCTGGGACCTCTAAGGGGATGTCTGACTGCTGTCTTAGGCCTGCTCTCCCGACGGGGTCCTTAATGCTGCCACAGAGGTGGGAGTGGCTCCCACCGCTGCTGCTTTGCTCACCAGTCATGAGCCTGGCTTCTGACTAAGTAGCACTCCCCCTGTGGGATCACACTGACCACCAGGGGGAATCTCCTGCATTGAGCATCTGCCCCTGGTGATCAGTGCGCGTCATAGTGACCAGTCATTCTGCCATTCAATTGATTTGCATATTAGCCTTTTATTATATAGGATCTGCCAACTGTCCTTTAGTCCCTTCTCACTTTATAGTGCAGCATGTAGTACTTATGAATTCTGTTGGCAGGGCATTCCTTCCCATATATAATGCATTCCACAAAAAATGTACATCAAAAATTGTAAATAATATTAAATCTTAATTTTAGAATTGACTCATCTGAATAACTTTGTGATAAATCCTTGATAGAATTTTGTATCTTTGTAAAAATATTTTTTATTGATTTCAGAGAGTATAGGAAAGAGAAAGATAGACGCATCAATGATGAGAGAGAAGCATTTGTTGGCTGCCTTTTGCACTCCCCCTACTGGGGATTGAGCCTGAAACCAAGGCATGTGCCCTGACTAGGAATACTAGTAGAACTGTAAGTTCCTGGGTTGATGGTTAAACACAGTGGCCCAGCAGAATTTCATATCTTTAAATCCCAAATAATATACTGCCCTCTCAATTTTGATATACTCTGTATATATGATATATATTTAAATGTTTTATTGAATTTATTGGTGTGTTATCAGTTAATAAAATTATATAGCTTTCAAGTATAGAATTCTATCATATATCATCTGTATATTGTATTGTGTCTTCATGCCAAGTCAAGTCACCATCAGTCACCATTTACCCCCCATTGCACTGTTCTACCTACTCCCAACCCCTTTCCCTCTGGTAATCAGCATATGTTGTTGTCTGTGTCTATGAATTGTTGTTGCTTTTTTCTTAATCCCTTCATCTTTTTCAACCAGCCCTTCAACCCCCTTCCCTCTGACAGCTGTCAGTCTGTTCTCTGTATCTATGAGTCTGTTTCTATTTTGTCTGTTTATTTTGTTCATTAGAATCCACATATCAGTGAAATCATATGACTGTGTCTTTTTCTGATGGGGTGGGGATTTTTAAAGAGAAGCACACCTATATTAGTTTGCATTTGTTTACAAACTTTTCTGAGATGGATTTGAGACCTTTCCATTTGGTCTGGCAAGTCATTTCTGCATAGGTTCTTCCTCCAGTAGAGTCTTAAGGTTTTCTCTCACATCCTTTCACTTTGTTTCAAATGTCACCTTGTCACAGAGGTCTTCTTGGACCACCTTATATAATTATCTCACTCTTGTCCTGCTTTACTTTTCTCTAATCATAATATATATTGTACATTTATTGTCTATCTCATCTGAACACAATTCCATAAAACCTGGGTTGTTATTTTGCTTACTATTATATCCCCAGACATAGGACAGTGCTTTTTGTCTGGTACAGATATACATAATGCATATTTATTCAATGAATAAATAATAGAAAAATTATGCGATTGAGAGGGAATGGTATCTACAAAATTTTTTAATATTATCTGCTCTGTTTTGTGGGAATGTAATAGGTATTTTTCTTGGGGAGAAAGAGACTGTATTACTATTTACTTTTGATTGCTCTTGATCCTATCTGTTAAAATACGATCTATTTTACTATTACAATAGGATTTTATGTATCTAACTGCTCAAGTTTATGCTTTAAAAAATATTGATTGCCTTTGCTAATGTGGCTCAGTTGATTGAGCATCATCCCTTGCACCAAAAGGTCGCTAGTTCAATTCTAGGTCAGAGCGGATGCCAGAGGTGTGGGCTTGATCTCAAGTAGGGGCCATGCAAGAGGCATCCTATACATGTTTCTCTCTCTTCCTCTTGCTAAAACCTTCAAGAAAAACATATTTTAAATATATATAGTGATATATAGATCCTATAAGTCTTATGTTTCTGAGATTCACCTGTTGACTCAAAGTCTGATCTCATCACTATGAATGCATATTTCTGTAGGGAGCTGTGAGCCATGAAATAGCATGAAACTCCAAGCAAGAGAATGCAAACTTGGGGACAGAGAGGTGCTTATAAGCTCAATTCCCCTGAACCACATAATGTTTTTAAGATTTTTAATGTAATTGTTAACATTTTAGAAATGCGATATACAGCGCACAAAAGGTCTGGTTTTTCAACCTTCCTTGGATAATGTGAAGGTCTGACGTTGCTGGGTTCACATGCTTGGATGGCACCCATAAGCTGCAGCTGAGTGTCAGTGTGTTGGCCAGTCTCCACCTCTACCTTTTGTATTATGTTCTCCTTACTCCTACATTTATCTTACAAATATAGGCACAGTTGGCATTTGGCATTATATCTTTGCTGTAAACCAAGCTAATCTTCAAACATCATCGCATATGCTGCTCTTTATTTCACTGTGGAGACCAAGTTGGAAGGTTAGAGGGGAAAAAAATGGAATTCTTTGTTTTATTTTAAACATTATGAATATTTTGAATTATTTTTGAAAGAAAAGAGAGCTTATCCCAAGTATTTATTTTCCTTAAGATAATCTGTAGCTCAATGTTCTGTATCTTGAGAGGGGCATGTTCATAAATGTACATATTTGTCAAAACTCAGTGAATGAACACTAAGGTTTTTGTATTTCATTGCATGTAAATTGAATAAAATGAAAGCAAATATTGAAATATATGCGTGCAGAAATATTGAGGGAGAATTTTTCTGATGTCTGAAAATAACTTTGAAATTCAAAATGGATTAATGAGTAGGCAGAGAGATGGATAGTTGCATAGATATGTGACAAATGAAGCATAGTAAAAGATAATGATAGAATCTAGATGGGGGTATATGGGATTTCACTCTATAATTCTTTCAACTTTGTTATATGACTGAAAAATGTCGTAATAAAATGTGAAAATAATCTGAAACTAAATATTACTCCAATTTGCATGCTGCTTCTGTTTTGGGGAAAGATTTTTTCAAATTAAATGTTGTGAAATTTTACATACTAAGTTAATGAAGCAGGAAATAACTGTAAATTTTTTATTGTGCTTGTCTAGGATTAATTTTAAAAGAATATTTTATATTAAAAAGAACACAAGAGTGATTTGGAAGCATATTTATGTGATATCTTTATTCTATGGAAATATATATATTTTTTTCCTCTCAGGATTTTCTTCTTTTTTCCTATATCTATTTTTAAATGACCAATAGGTTTCTGGGCTCCTACAGTTTCAGATCTTTAAACTCTCATGAATTTATTTTATCTAATTATAGTATCACTATATATTTTGTAAGATGAAGCCATTTAGGATTTGAATGTTTAACTCATACACATTTTTAAAATAATTGGTATTTTGATGTAATTAAATGTTTTTCTCTCACAGTTTGTTTCTTCCATACATTTAGAAACATCTATTGTATAAGTATAAACAGGAGGTTACAGGACTATTAAAATTAGTGATTGTAAACATTTGAAATGGAGAAGTGTTGTAGGCAATGGCTCTGCTATCCAGGCCCAAGCAATAGTCTTTACTTTTTGGTTAAAGGATGCATGTCATTAGGGGAAACATTGAATTGTTAATGAATAGAAATTGGCCCCACCCCAGATCAGCCCCCAAAACCCATCAGGGATAAAGCCAGCTGGCCAACTTTCCATAGCTCCTCCCCTAGGCTGCTGGCCCCTGATTGGCACCTCCACCCCATTCATGGGTGGGCTGGCAGGTCCTCTACCCATAGCTCCTCCCCATGGCTCTCCTGACCCCCAATTGCCCCCACCCAACCCCAATGGTGGTTGGGGCCCACCGGCCAATCACCTGCAGCCCCTTTCCCCAGCCAGCTCAGGCTTGATCTGGTCCCAATCAGGGCAGGCCGGCCGGCTGGCCAACCTCCCACCATCTCTTCCTCCTGACAGGCCCAGCCCCTATCCACCCTGATTGGGGCCAGGCTGGCCAGACCCCACCCATGCACAGTTTGTGCACTGGGCCTCTAGTAGTACTCCTTATAAAATGTTAATGTGGCAAAAGGGAGACACAAACAAACATTAAGTGGAGAAATGTTTCAAATGGATTAAAATGCTATCTACCTTCTAATATTTTTTTTAGAAATAGAGAAGGGTTAAACATGTAAACTTTTGAATTTAAATCATTCTCTCTTTTTTTATGGATGACGGTATGGTACAGTAGAATGAGCAAAGTAAGTTTGGAATCAAACATCTAGATTTTCACTTATTAACTCAGTGATTTAGACCTCAGCAACTTATTTAATTATCTATAGCCTCCATCCCGTGCCTTTTTTCTCAGCTATATGACATGAGTAGTAATAAGTACCTGTTTTAAACATTAAAATTTTAGTAGAAAATGAATAAAGCCTGAAGACCTTATGGGAGTAACCTAGCAAGTATCAAGGGCTGTTATTATTGCTGTTGTGATGATGATGATGATGATGATGATGATGATTTTTATGTGGGTTCTTCAGAATAAAACCTCAAAGATTCTACTATAAATAGTTTATGTAGAAGGTAAACCCAAAGAACGTAAGTACAGGAGTAAGAAAATAGGACAGAGAGGGAAGAAAGTCAATAACGAGATAAACAATTGGAGCTTCATGATGCCAGGGAGTTTTGAGGGACAGTATAGAACATGCATCTCTTGAGTTCTCTTACTTGAGAGAGAAGGGAGCTGGAATATTTATCCACCATCTGCTGCCAGTCATTAACTGAGAATTACTCTCAGGGTCAGATATCGCTCAACTCTTGCAGCTTACCAAGTGCAAAGGCAGAGTGCTCTTTGGCAGGTATAGTCATCAGACAATAATTTAGGTTTTGATATTGAAAGTCAGCCTGGCATGCCTGAAATGGTCAGAGCTGAGGGCATGTGGACAGAGCATGGATCGCATCTGTCCATATGATGATGATAAGACCACTTGATATGAAGGTCTCTGTCTGAGAAATGGAATCTAAGTGTGGATGATTGAATGTAGGGAAAAGCCTGTCTAGGTATCTCTGCTTACCTCTAAACACAATTTACCTGACAGGTTTGGAATTATTCTGGCTGCGGACAATGTCTCACTTGATGGTGTATGAGTTTCTTCTGAATAGGAATTCTGTCTCAGCCCTGGGTAGATTTTGTGCATTAGTATCTGTTCTTTGGATCTGAGAGTCCATATGTTTGTTACTATGAGTTCACCTCCTGGATCAGTGTGCACTTCTCCGCAGCAACCTTGGTCTGAGGTGATCTATTCTTTATTGCCCTCAGGATCCCTTATAGTTATGAATTCAACTGTCACACAAAGCTAATGACCAGGAAGAAACAGTTCCACTGCTCCCTTGCATTGTTTAAAGAGATATCCCACCATCTTCCCATTTAATTATAGGATGCGGTTTTTAGGCAGGAGAACAAGTGTAGTCTGCTTCTGCATTTTGTTTTGTTTATAAGTGAGTCACTAATTAAGCAATCATGCAGAGTGTAAGCAATAACTTTTATGAAAATTAAGGTAGTAGATTTCATAACATCTAAATGCTTTGTTTGTTAAAGTTCACTTTTTGAGAAATTGTAGTAGTTGTTAGGAAAACGCTATTAATTTGATGATGTGGAGGAGAGAGATAAGGCCCCTGTCCTTGAATTTTGTATGTTCAGGGAAAAATTATCTAGGGAAGAATTAATGTTTTCTTTTAAAATAAATCTCAGAAGGTATACAAGCCATAAATCATTATTTACATATATAGGCATAGAGATATCTGTATAAATGTACATACATATTATTTCACCCATATCCTAGTCACCTAACAAAGATCGAATTGTACTGACTGGTTGCTATTGTCAAAGACAAAGAGGTAAATTCTAACCACTGTTCCCTTAACTTCATAAATGTACTCCATTTTCTACTTTGGAAAATGGGAGCAAATTATTAAGGGAATGAATATATTAACAAAAACTATCCTCCTATATAATAAAAGAGAAACATGCAAATTTGACCATACCTTCTCTATGCTACCAGCCAATCAGCAGCGGGAGGCAGGGCCGAGCAGTGCGAGGTGCGGGGATGGGACCTATGTGCACATGAGGTGGGGGGGGGGGGCAGGGCCTAGGCGTGGGCGGCAGCAGCGGCATTGCCGGGTCATGGGCGGTGGCAGAGGCAGCAGCACAGTACCAGGTCCCCTGGTGTCAGGACAGGGAACCTGAGGCCAGGCCAGGGGACCTACGGCTGTGCCCTTTGCTCCTGTACCAGGCTAGGGGACCAAGGCTGCACCACCCGCCCAGAGGGGCTTGACAGGACACCTGAGGCCACATCCCCCACCTCAGCACTGGGGGACCTGAGGCCAAGCTAGAGGTCCTAAGGCTGCACTCCCTGCCCGGGTGCCAGGGCCGAGGGACATGAAGCTGGGCCAAAGGACCTGAGGCTGCACCCGCTGACCTGGCACCTGGCCAGGGAACCTAAGGCTGTGCTGGGGGACCTAAGGCCATGCTCCCTGCCAGTAGGACTTGATGGGGGACCTAAAGCTGTGCCCCTCAGCCAGTGCCAGGCTAGGAGACCTGAGGCTGTGCCCTCTGCCCTGTGGGGCTTCATGGGGGTGGGGCTGGCCAAGTCTGGGTCTTGCACGATTTCAAGGTGAACATGGAGGGGGGGGGGTGGAGACTTGACTCTGACAGGAATGGAGATTTTCATATATATTTTATTAATTTTCTTTCATCTCTGACACTTTTATTATAGAGAAAGGGAAAATAGCAATATTAAAATATTTCCTCTAATTAATTCCCTTTTAATGTGCATGAATTTCATGCATCAGGCCACTAGTATTTAAATAGTTGCAGAAAAACAGATCCCCTTTAATTGTTGAAGTATGAAACTCTATGCCTCCCCATTTTAAAAATTAGGAGCCATTGAAACTCTTAAATATGCTAAAAAATATGTCACAGATGATAATCTATATATATATAAAAGCCCAGCAACTAGAACAGTCGAAAGACCAGAACTACCAGAACAACCAGTGGCTATGACACGCACTTCAGCAGTCAACCAGCCTGATTAGGGACCCGATGGGTCCTTTTCCCCAGCCAGTCCCACCCCTGATTGCTCTCCCACCCCGATTAGGGGTGGGGTCAGCTGGTCAACTACCTGTGACCACTACCTCTCATTGGCCCAGCCCAATGGGCCACCAATGGTGTGGGCCATCTGGACCCCACCCATGCAAAAATTCATGCAGCAGGCCTCTAAGTATAAAATAATTTGTATAACTTGTGTTACCTGTTGTGGTCAACATTTCAGTAGATCTGACAGTTATAGCATTGTTGACTAATATGTGGTTTGCCTAAATAAAATGAAAATTCCCCTGAGGGAAAAAAAAAAGCAAACATTTTGCAAATCTTATTTTCAATAGTGATTAGAAGATGAGCAGTAGTTTACTACCCTGCCAAAGTTGTTCTCTTAATATTTTGACTGGTTCAAAGAAAGGGAGGGACGATAGTCATCTGACACATTTAGAGCCAAATTTTAGGACTGTGGAGAGAGAAAGTAAGGAAGCAATTACATTGCACTACCCATATTTCCCACACTTCTCAATTGCCCCATCCTTCAACCAGTCCAAACTTATATTTTTTCTCAACTTTTATTATTCATAGGGATGATTATACTGCTTATAAATTGGATATTCCCTAATCATTACAAATAATAGACAATGTTCCCAGCAAAAATGTATATTTATAGCAGCTATCACATTTTATGTATCTTTGATCATTCCCTAAAAAGTAATATCTTAGTCAGGTGCTCACCCAATAACAACCTTTTCTCTATTCTCCTTTGCACTTTGTACTTGACTCTAGTGGAGTTATCAAGCTGCACTGTGATTACTTGCTGTTTCAGTTCTTTTTACTACTTAACAAACCACCTCAATATTTTGTGGCTTAAAGCAACAGTGTGTTATTTATCCAGATTTTGTGAGTTAGCTGGGCTCATCTGGGGGCATTTCCCGCTTTGATGAGGTAGCTAAGTTCACTCATCCAGCTGCATTCAGCTGGAACCTTATTTGGGCTGAAATTCCCAGGATGGTGTCTCCTCTATTGGATCTAACTGTTAAGACTAGCCTGGACTCTTAGCATGGTGGCTAGGCTTTGGGGTGGGAGATGGGAGGAGTGGAAACTGTCAGTTCCTACTCGCAGGACCACAGGCAACTAAAGGTCCCAGATACCACTTCCAACCCAGATTCACAGTGACGGGAAGTTGACCTGGTCTCTCGATGAGAGGAGCACCAAGTCATATTGGTAAGGAGCAAGTGTCCAACAGTGGGAAGAATATCTGGTGCCCATGTTTTAATACTACACATGTGTCAGCCTTCCCAATAGACTTTGATTTCTTATAAGTAAGGGCTGTGTCTTCTTCACACTGTTATAGCCAGAACATGAAAAATATTTTGCTCTTTATTGACTAAACTAGAGGCCTGGTGCACGAAATTCATGCATATGGCTGTGTCCCTGCACCTGCTCCCCTCTGGGACCCCTTGAGAGATGTTCAACTGCCCATTTAGGCCCAGGCCTGGTAGGATTGGGCCTAAATGGGCAGTCGGACATCCCTCTCATAATCTAGGACTGCTGGCTCCCAGCTGCTCACCTGCCTGCCTTCCTGATTGCCCCTAACTGCTTCTCCTGCCAGCCTGATCACCCTCTAAACACTCCCCTGCCAGCCTGACTGATGCCTAACTGCTCCCCTGACAGTCTGATTGCCCCTAACTTCCCTCCCCTGAAGGCCTGGTCCCCCCCAAATGTCCTCCCTTGCAGGCCTGGTCCCTCCCAACTGCCCTCCCCTGCTGACCTGATCATCCACAATTGTCCTCCCTTCCAGGCCTGGTCCCTCCCAACTGCTCTCCCCTACTGGCCATCTTGTGGTGGGCTGTCTTATGTCCACATGGGGGCAGCCAGCCATCTTGTGTGTTGGAGTGATGGTAAATTTGCATATTACTCTTTTATTAGATAGGATGAGTGAATTGTTATCTTGTCTTGTGATAGTTCTACCTCAACCTTTAACCTCCGATGACAAACTCATCTTTATATTCAGGATACTGGTATAAAATATTTCTACTATATCTTGATATTCTCTCTCTCTCTCTCTCTCTCTCTCTCTCTCTTTACCTCTCTTTAACTTTGGAGAATTATCTTGTAGATATCCTATATAATCCTATGTAATAAAAACCTAATATGCATATTGACCAAACTGCAGAAGGACTGGTCGCTATGATGCACACTGACCACCAGAGGGCAGATGCTCAACAATGGAGCTTCCCCCTGATGATCAGTGCTCTCTCACAGGGGGAATGCTCTTCAAATAGAAGTCGGGCTCATTGCCTCTCCCACCTCCACAGCAGCACTAAGGACCCCTTGGGGGATGTCCACCTGCCAGCTTAGGCCCGCTCCTCATGGGGAGCGGGCCTAAGCTGGCAGACAAACATCCCTCAAGGGGTCCTAGACTGCAAGAGGGTGCAGGGTGGTCTGTGGGACCCCCCTCCAGTGCACGAATGTCAAACACTGGGCCTCTAATATAAATATAAAACATACTGTCTCATGTTGGGGCTCTTTATATTCACACCCTGAGTCACAGATTAGAATGCAAGTAGTTCCTTTGGGGGCCAAGTCCCAAACCACAAACAGGGAAGTGGAGGGTATAAAAAGTGGTGTCAACAAGTTAACCTGAAGCAAGGATAATAAGTTATTTCTACTGGGAAACTCTGGGAAGCAGTTTATATGTGCCTCAGAGTTATTCCACATGAGGGATGAGAGAGCTCTTTCTTACATAGAGTTCTTTTCTTACACAGTTTGCTATAATCTTAAAACTGTAAACTCATTGAAGGCATGGATATATCTTGGTCATCTTTTGGGGTCCTTAGCACTTTGTATGTTGCTTAGCACACATAAAGTTTTGTTACTTTTTGCTGAATAAATGGAGAAGCGAGTGATTACATAGCTAGAATAAAGTATCAGGCCAGGACATCCTTATTGGTAGGAAACCTGAAAGTAGCTGGTATCATAAGGTGAATTAGGCTTAAGGAAGAAACTGGAAGCAAGGAGGAATGGTTGAGTGTGGTTGAAGGTGTAAATTGAGACCCTCATATTCTATGAGTAGTTTTGTTTTGAGGAATAATGATGGTATGGAGTCCTCATAAGTCTCACTTCCAAATGAAGACCTATAACTAATTTCACTGGCTTTTGTTTGAACTGTTCATATTTACTGTTTTCATATCTTTTTATGTAGGAGATAGTCAAGTTGGAGGAAGATAATAAGATTTTTTTTTCCTTTTTGCCCAGTATAATTGTTGATTGTTTTGTATGAGTAAATCCTATGTTATACAGACTTTGAACATGAAGTACAATGTTCTTTCAGTCTGTGTAATTTCATCCTGTAGACTAGGGAAAAATTAAAATTAAGATCTGATTATTCTTAGATCACTGGTAGAATAAGGTAATCAGTTTGTTAATGCAGTGCTCAGTTTTATAGTATAAATATAATCAACTTGTGGTTCAGTAATCTTGCATTAGTTCTTAAATATTGATTTAAGTAATGATATTAAATTATATGGTAGGAAAGATAAGTTTTGCTTCCACTACAATACACGAATACCATAAAAATGGTTTCCTTCCTTTGTAATTGAAGCAGCTATAGAACATGTTAATAATAGTCCTTTGCCCACCTCATAATTTTTGACACAGTAAGCTATGTTGAGGAAATGAGAGATATAAAGATGACAATAGATTTTTGTTTATAAATATGCCAGGTGACAGAGGGTGATCAATTCTGTCATTGCAATGATTATCACAAAGGTGCTGAAGGAAAAGAGAGTAACTTCCTTGCATAAATTTTAGGGTGTATTACCACTGAGACATAGCCAAGACTTGTATTATTTTGGAAAGTAATAGAGAAGAATTTTATATTTATTAAATGAAAGTAAAATCTAAAAAGATAAAAACATAAGTAAATATCTTATTTAAATTTTAATCACATTAAACTTTACATAAAGTTTTTTTCTGAGTTATCCACATTGGCTATAACTGTACAACTTTATTTTGTATGTATAACAATTTTTTTGTACTTTCTCATGATTATAGGTATGGATATGTATAGCATTATTTTAAAGCTGAAACTACATTTTTTTGTTCATTCATTGAATATGTTTTCAGGATAGCACCAAATATTATTATAGTTAATAAAAATATTTAATTTCTCTAATCCTTTTCGCATATAAAAGTATATGCTTTTCTATCTTACCCATTAAAATGAAAAGGGCTTCTTGTCAGGGAGGTCAGAGACCTAGACTACTCAACCTGTATCAGATCACATTTTTTAATTTTTTTATTTTTTACCTGATTTTGGAATGATGCAGTGGCATGTAGACAATTTTTTCAAAAATGACTTCATTTTTCATTTGAGTTCTCTAACTCTTATAATGCTTTTCTTGTAATTTTTAATCATTATAATAAGTAAAATTTAGACTCTTTATATCCTGGGGAGGGGGAGGAGAACTCTAGAATATGGATAAGATCATGGAGAAGACACCTCTTTCTCAGGAGAGTAATACACAATCACTCCTTACTCCCCACCCCAAATAGATTTCAACACAAGAAAAGTTAAGAGCACATAAAAGGAAAGGCCTAGTGGTATAGGATAGGGGATTCAAACATTGTTGAGCTTTAGCACCAGCAGGGAGTCTTGTTAAAAATATACACTCCAATGCAATTTCACCAGGAATTAGGGTCCTAGGGTATGGGCATCTGGGTACTACCCATCATTGTTGGCAATGCATGAGGCAGGACCTAGCCCAATTTGAATTATGAAGTAGGGAAGCTTCCTGCCAACCTTAATTCTTCCACTATCCAAGTTATTTCAGAATTCTAAGACATTTTCCATCCATCATAGAGTTTAAATGAGTATTCAGTGTTAAAATTCCTGGCCTTCCAAGGCTGTCCACAGAACTAAACTTGCTGGAATGTCATATATCCCAAAGTTATTTTGTTCTTTCTTCATATTCTCACCCCACCCCTAGCTAAAAATCTGCTATTATTTGTATCTTATACTATTCCCATGTCCCTTTGCTCATCCAGTTTTTACATTCAACCTTCACAGGTAGTGTTTCTCTAGTTTCAGAGGTTGTCTGTGAATCATCCATTATTTGGAGATCACCTTTTGAAAAACACCAAGATTCTCAGTGCTTTCATTTCTCTGCCATTAAATGTTTATAATAGATGTTAATATTTTCCTTGCCACTGAAGGGTGTGGTCAGGCTAGATGAGAAATTGCTTGTGGAATGCTGGGCTGGGATCCTCACTTAGTTGGGAGGTCAAGCCCAGGCAACCTCATGATTTACCAGGGTTGTTGACCCAGCAGTGGTGAGCCAGGAATACAACCTGGAGAATCTGGTTTGTTCTTCCAGAGAACATTCCCTTGGATAAACTGGACTTATTATTTCAAGTGTTGCCATGTACCCATAGGCCAAAGATATAGAAATTATAACAGCAGTTTGATTTTTGGAAACTCCACTTAACCAAGAATTACCCTTTAATTTACAGAGAGCACTGGGGAAAAGGGATGGATTAGAAGTGTTTAAGTATTGGGATTCTGCCAACTATTTATAGGGGATATGTGTGGATGAATCTTTACTTTTGATACATATAATTTTAAAAGTCCTTTCAAACTTCGATCAACTCTCAGGAAGTAAAGTACAGAATTAAAATAGAAATTTTTTGAGATTTGTTGTTGAATGTATCTTTAGCAAAGTATACTTAAAATTTGATGACTTGTAGAGAAAATTTTACCAGGAAGTTTAAAAATCTGTATATACATTCAGATTAATTACACGTGTGAGTTTTGATAACAAATTTTAAAAATACTTTTGGGCGATATACTTCCTTAGAAGTACGTAAGTCTGGCAACCTATAATGTTCTTAGTTGGCATTCTGCATTACAGAGTTAGGATTTTACCCTTTAAATTAAACTTTGGGGAATATCAAAGCCGTCCCTAGTGGCCTTGAGGCATGTGAGCCCTAGTTTTACTGTTCTTTCAGTGCAAAATCAAGGAATCAAATATATGCTTATGGAGCATTTTTGGTGAGCCAGACACTTGGAAAGCCACAACTTAAGAAACCCATCCTATCTAATAAAGGAGTAATATGCAAATTGACCATCACTCCAACACACAAAATGGCTGCCCCCATGTGGACACAAAATGGTCACCACAGGATGTCCAGGAGGGAAGGCAGTTGGGAGGAACCAGGCCTGCAAGGAAGGGTGATTATGGGTGATCAGGCCACCAGGGGAGGGCACTTGGGTGGGACCAAGCCGCAAGCGAGGGCATTTGGAGGCAAGCAAGCCTGTAGGAGCGGGCAGTTAGGGGCAACCAGGCCAGCAGAAGTGGGAAGTTGGGGGCAACTGGGCCTGCAGGGAAGGGCAGTTTGGGGGGAGGTGAGGACCAGGCCTGTAGGGGAAGGAAGTTGGAGTGACCAGGCCTGTAGGGGAGAGCAGTTAGTAGTGACCAGGCCTGCAGGGGAAGTCAGTTAGGGGCAAACAGGCTGGCAGGGGAGCAGCTAGGCATCCATCAGGCTGGCAGGGGAGTGGTTAGGAGGTGAGCAGGCTGGCAGGCAGAAGCAGTTAGGGGCAATCAGTTGGGTGCTAGCAGTCCTGTTTTGTGAGAGGGATGTCTGACTGCCTGTTTAGGCCCAATCCTACCAGGATCAGACATTCCTCTAGGGGTCCTAAATTGGAGAGGGTGCAGGCTGGACTGAGGCACACACACCTGTGTGCACATATTTTGTGCACTGGGCCTCTAGTATATTATAGACAAGAAACAAGTTCTCAGATATTAAGTAATTTTCCCAAGGTGGAACGAAGATTCTAAATTAGATTCATCCCACCCCCAAACTCCATAGCTCCTTTTTTCCCACAAAGAGCAATTCCACCAGCATTCCATCACAGAGGGACAAGACTAAGAAATGACATGGATGTCTTCTGTTATATGCATAAAGCTCTGACTGGATCATGCAGTACCATGCTACATGACAGTAAAGTCACAAATAGAAACTCAGTGTGCTTCATATCCCTTTATGAGCACATTTTCTCTCATATGGTTATCCAGCATGAGTATGTGATGAGTTGGAACTGTGGGTGGAAGATGCTGCAATTAGTTTTGCCTCAAGTAGAATGCTGACATCATTTGTAATGAGATTAAAATCTTCTACTCAGCTGTTGCTTGAAATATTCTGTTGTGTTCTCATCCAACTGTTTTAACTAATTGCAGTGACTTACCCATATAATTATTTCAAATGTTT
Source organism: Antrozous pallidus (assembly GCA_027563665.1). NCBI lineage: Eukaryota > Metazoa > Chordata > Mammalia > Chiroptera > Vespertilionidae > Antrozous > Antrozous pallidus. The sequence continues at coordinate 21,856,428 of CM050518.1, read as the reverse complement.
ACAATTATTTTTAGATAAATGTAAATGAATGTTTGCCTGCATAGGAGTAACAAAAGGACTAACTTGGTATCTTCACTCAAATAGTCTAACCTTCTTAAGATATTATTGCAGGAAACATCAAGGTGTATCCATTCAGGTAACATAAATAGATACTTTTAATACTAAAATGAAATATTACTTTTAGTTTCACCAAGATGAGTAAGCCCCATTTCTCCCAGGTCCTTCTCCTTGAAACTAAAAATGCATGGATATAACACAGCAAATGATCACAGGAAGTGTCTGAGAGATTGAAAGAAGAAGGTTGACTATCTAGGACATGAGGAAACATACAGAAGTGAGTTTGTTGAATTTTTTTGCCTCTCACATATCCTGAGCAGGATGCTGCAGAAGTTTCTAACCCAGTACCAAAATAGGCACAGACCAAAAAGCTCCAAGAAAATCCTGATTCCTTAGCCAAAGAACCAAGAAAAGGGTGGCCTAACAACAAAAAAACTTTTTGGCAATATTTGCCAAACACCATAAAAAGCACACCTTTTCCCCTCCATGGTTTCAGTGGTCCTAAACAGGAAGGTGATCCCACCAAATGCTGATACTAGTTCACTGTGGTAAGGTGAAGACTAGTGTATGTAAACTCTCTTACCTATATAGATAAACCACTAAGAAAATTACACAAGGCAATATATATATTTTTTACTATAAATCAAACAAGATAGGCACCTTAAAATGATCAAATAACCAACAGGAAATTAAGAAAAGAGGATAGTAGAAAGAAACAGAAAGCAAGTTATAAAATGACAGACTTAAGCTCTAATATGTTAATACATTACTTTATTTTTTTAATACATTACTTTAAACATAAGTAGTCTCTGGAAATGAAAGGGACCTAACAAAACCAAAACAAATTTTTTTCAAATAAATCTTTATTGTTCAGATTATTACAGTTGTTTCCCTTTTCTCTCCCCATAGCTCCCCTTCACTTAGTTCCCACCCCACCTCATGGCCTTACCCCCTCATTGTCCTCATCCGTAGGTGTAACATTTTTGTCCAATTTCCCCTTTCCCCCTGAGAATTGTCAGTTCACTCTGTTTATATGCTCCTGATTCTATTATAGTCACCAGTTTATTCTGTTCTTCAGATTTTTTATTCACTTGATTTTTAGATCCACTTGTTGATAGATAGGTATTTGTTGTCTCTTTGTTGTTCATAATTTTTTTCTCTTCTTCTTCTTCTTCTTCTTCTTCTTCTTCTTCTTCTTCTTCTTCTTCTTCTTCTTCTTCTCCTCCTCCTCCTCCTCCTCCTCCTCCTCCTCCTCCTCCCCCTCTTCCTCCTCTTCCTCCTCCTCTCCCTCCTTTCCTCCTCCTCCCCCTCTTCCTCCTTTCCTCCTCCTTTTCTCCCCCTCCTCCTCCTCCTCCTCCTCCTCCTCTCACTTCTCCTCCTCCTCCTCCTCCTCCTCTCCCCCTCCTCCTCCTCTCCCCTCCTCCTCCTCCTCCTCCTCCTCCTCCGATACTCTTTATCATTTCATATAATACTGGTTTGGTAGTGATGAATTCCTTTAGCTTTTTCTTGTCTGTGAAGCTCTTTATCTGACCTTCAATTCTGAATGATAACTTTGCTAGGTAAAGTAATATTGGTTGATGGTTCTTGCTATTCATCACTTTGTATATTCATTGCCATTCTCTTCGGGCCTGCATAGTTTCTGTTGAGAAATCAGATGACAGTCGTATGGGTACTCCCTTAGAGGTAACTAACTGTTTTTCTCTTGCTGCTGTTAAGATTCTCTCTTTGTCTTTGCCCTTGACATTTTCATTATGATGTTTCTTGGTGTGGTCCTCTTTAGATTCCTCTTGTTTGAGGTTATCTGTGTTTCCTGTACTTGTAAGTTTATTTCTTTCACCAGGTAGAGGAAGTTTTCTATCATTATTTCTTCAAATATGTTTTCAAATCTTACACTCACTCTTCTTCTAGCACCCCCATAATTCAGATCTTGGAACATTTGAAGTTGTCCAAGAGACTCCTTATACTATGTTAATACTTTTGGATTATTTTTTCTTTTCCAATTTGTTATTTTTTGCTCCTTTGTATTTCAAATCTTTTACTTGATTATAGGGATTCTCTCATCTGTTGTTGGATCTCTGTATATTATTCTTTATTTCAGTCAGTGTATGCTTAATTTCTGATTGGTCCTTTTTCATATCCTTGAGGTTCTCACTAAATTTCTTGGAGGTTTCTCAAAGAATCTTGAGTAACTTTATAGCCATGGTTTCAAACTCTATATCCAGTATTTTTCTTTCATCCATTTCTTTCATTTGTGACTTGTTTCTTTTTCTCCATATTTTGGCTATTTACTGGGTAGCTACTAAGACTCCTTGATTTGATAGAGTAGCCTTGTGTGGTTGGTGTGCTATAGGGCCCAGTGGCTCAGCTTCCCCAGTCATCTGAGGTAGATGCTCTTGTTGCATCTCTTTGTGGGCTGCTTGCACAGTTTTATTGTAGTTAACCCTTGATTGTTTTTGGTATTACTGGGAGGAGTTGGCCTCCAGGCCAGTTGGTTGTGATTACCAGCTGTGTCTATACTGGAAGATCTGTTGTGCAGAAGACACCTTACGGGGAAGGACTTGCTTCAGTGGGGCTTTGGTGCTCACTGAGTCTGCTCCCTGAGTGCATTTCTTATGAATGTGAAGAGTTGTAATATGCTATGGTCTCACTCTGACCACTGGATATACATACTGGCTCTTGGAAATTCAAGATTAGCCACTGTCTGGGGGCACTCAGCAGGAGCTACAGAGACATCTGCAGATTTCTCCTTTTTGTATGGGGTTTAGAAGTGCCCAGACGAGGCCCCGCTGTGAAGCAAGGCTACTGCTGCTGTTGAGCAGTGGGCCTTCTTTTGGAATCTTTGGGACTCTCTGACCTAGCTACAGTTTCTTTAAGGCAAAGGACAGGCCATTCATATACAAAAGCCGATGCACACAGCTAGGGTAAGACTTTAAATTGGGAAGGGAGGGGTATCTGGGAATCACCAGGGTGAAGCAAACAGCAATGGCTTCCCTGAACTGGAGAAGTCCCAGGTTCTCCATGTGCCGCATCTCAGTGCAGGAACAATGATCGATGTGAACACCTCTAAGAGTAAGCCACCCTTGTGTTACTGTCCCAATGCCAGACAGTCCAGTTTCTCCCTGTATGTGTTTGGGTCCCCCAGAGTCTCATCCAGAACTAGAGTTCAGAGCAAGCAGGAGCTTGTATCTCTCTTTTGGTTTAAAAAGCAGCACATCTGGGTGCAGCACTTTCCACACCTCTGCACCTATTACGAGTCTCAGTGAGCTTTCTTCACCTCTCTAGTTGTGGAACTTCAACTCAGCCAACTTTCCCATGCTTCTGGATGGTAGTTTTTCTGCCACTTAGTTGTCGTTTTGATGTGGTTGGGAGAGGTAGCAAATATAGGTGATTACCTATGCTGCCATCTTGGTTTCTCCAGTTTAGGCTACCTTTTTATGAGATAATTTTTTGAAAAAATTATTTCAGCTTAATCCATCTTTGGCTGCTGACTGTGTCCTATGGGGGCTTCACACCTTTCTGGTGAGATTTGAGTAAGTTGATGACATTGCCAGCCATAGCCATTCTGTGGCCTTTCAGTGGTAGATGGTGGGAGACGCTGAAGGGGAAAAACCAAAAAAATCTTGAGAAGAAAGAACAATGTTGGAGGACTCACATGTTCTAATTTCAAATTTTGCTCTAAAGATACATAATCAGTATGGTGTGGTTCTAGCACAGGAATGAATACACAGATCAATGAAATAGAATTGAGAGTCCAGAAATAATATTGACATCCATGGCAACTGAGTTATAATAAGAATGCCAACACAATTTAATGAAGGAAAAATAGGTTTTGAAACAAATGGTGTTGGGACAACTGAATATCTACTAGTACATGCAAACAAATGAATATAGCCCTTCTCTTTGCATCATTCACAAACATTAACCCAAATGTTTCATAGATCTCAATGTAAGAGCGAAAACCATAAAACTTTAAGAAGTCACAGGTGCAAAATGTGACTTTGCATTAAGCAATGCTTTTTTAGATGTGACACCAAAAGCAACAAAATGAAGATATAGAAACTGCACTTCATAAAAATTTTACACTTTTATACTTAAAATCACAATATTTGCAAATCATGTTTGATTTGATAAGTGGCTTGTACCCTAAATATATAAAATTCTCTTAGAACTCAATGATAAAAAGACAAGTACAATTTCAGAGTGGGTAACGGTTCTGGATATCTCTCTAATGAAGTTATATAAATGTCTAATAAGCACATGAAAAGATGCCAAACGTTATTAGCCATCAGAGAAATATAAATCTAAACCACAGTGATATAGTATTTCTCACCTAGTTGGATAAATATATTTTATTAAAAGATAATTATTGACTAGAATATGGAGACATTGGAACCCTCATGCATTGCTAGCAGGAGTATAAGATGGTGTAGCCATTTTGGAAAATGATGTGGCAGGTTCTCAAGTTGCTAAACATGGACTTATCATTTGACCCAATAATTCTACCCCTAGGTATATACCCATGAAATATGAAAGCATACAGGTATTGTGTATGAATATTCATAGAAGCATAATTCAGAATAGAACCCAAATGGAAAACAAACAAACAAACAAATGTTAATCAACTACTGAATGGATTTTAAAAATGTATTATATCTAGAAAATGGAAAATGGTTCATCCTTAAAAAGGAATGAAATTTTTGTACATACTACAACATGGACTTACTTTGGAAACCTTATGCTGAGTGAAAAAAAGGTAGTCATAAAAGACTGCGTAATGCCCAATGAGGTAAATCCACAGAGGCAGGAAACATGTGGCTAAGTTCCCAGGGCTTAGAGAGGGAGTTTTTTTGGGGGGGGCGAGGGGAAATAGGGAGTGAATATAAATTAGAATATGTTTCTTTGGGGTATGATGTAAATGTTCAAAATTTGATTGTTGGGATGGTTGAACAAGTGCATGAATGTATAAAAATCATTGAATCATATACTTTAAATGAGCCACTTATATTGTGTGTGAATCAATAAAGCTGGTAAAATGTAAATGCTCTAAATATACCAATTAAAACAGATTTTTGCATGGTGGATAAAAATCGATAATATGCTATTTATAAGAAATTCACTTCAAATACAACAACCTAAATTGTTGAAAGTGAAAGCATAGAAACAGATAAGGGATGCAAACATCAAATTTTAAAAAGAAGTTATATTAATATCAGTTAAGACTTAAGAACAAATAAAATTGTTAGAGACAAAGAGAGACATTATATAATTATAAAAGATCAGTCCTGAAAATATACAAACATACTCTGGACCAAAAGTTAATAAAGGGATCTTTTTTATAAATTAGACTTGGGATTCTTTTTATTTTTGCCCAAATGATTTTCTTTTGGCTTATTTTGACACAATGTGTGTTTTCCAAGACCATATGGATTCCTGCAACAAAGAGAAACTGAAAGGTCTGTTCCAACCACAAAGACAGTCCAGAGATGGAAAACGCTGATGACACCTTGCCATGCTAGCAGTCAGCATCTGTGTGTCACTGCAGGCGGCCCAGGACCAAACCAGAGAGGGTGGAACCTGAATTTCCACCATATCTCCACCATCCAGATACCATTGCTGACATGTACACATAAGGAACTATTTGACATTGAAACTGGGACTCAGAACAGTTGGACATTGAAACTGAGACTCAAACATTTTTTGATCTTATACATTTATTTCCAGTATGCAGATGCAAGAACTTTTTAAAGAAAAGAAACAGGGAAAAAGATTGATACAGAGGCAAAGAAGCATTGAACAGACTGTCAAACTAAGGGGGAAAGCAGAGGAGGGTGAGGGGCGAGGGCTGTAAGAGATCAACCGAAGGACTTGTATGCATGTATATAAGCATAACCAATGGATACGAGACACTGGGGCAGGGGCAGGTGAGGACATGTGCTGGGGGGTAGGGGAGGCTGGGGGGAGGACAATGGGGGGGAAAAGGAAAACATATGCACCACTATTTGTAATACTTAAAAAAAATAAAAATATATATAATTAAGAAAAAATAAATAAAAAGGAAATGAAAAAAAAAAAGATCAAGATCAGTCCATCATACCCTAGCCAGTTTGGCTCAGTGGATAGATCATCAGCCTGTAGACTGAAGGGTCCCAGGTTGGATTCCAGTCAAGGGCATGTACCTTGATTGCAGGCACATCCCCAGTAGGGTGTGCAGGAGGCTGATTGATGTTTCTCTCTCATCAATGTTTATAACTATCGCTCTCCATTCTTCTCTGTAAATATGTACTGATAATGTTCCAGATGCCATGTATCTATTCTAAAATGGAATTTTTAAAAACTAATTGATATGACTGAGAAAGACCTCTACCCAAAGTGATAGTATGAACTTTAGAAGTCAAGGCAAATTTCATTATTTATATTTGAGAACAATAAACTGCTTGTTAGGAATACTGCCTCTTATCTCACTGAACCTCATCCTATCTAATAATCCTATCTAGTAAAGAGGGGATATGCTAATTCACTGTCACACCTTCACAAAAAGGTGGCACCCATAGCCAATAAAGAGGGAGTATGCTAATTGACTGTCATGCCCTCGCAGGATGGCAGCACCTACAGCCATGAGATGGCAGCACCCAGTCCCGTCAGCCCTGCCTCATCCAGCAAGAGTCTCCCAGTCCACTCAGCCCCACAGGGGAAGGCAGTTGGGGGTGATTGGGCTGACAAAGGAAGGCAATTGGGGATGATCATGCCAGCAGGGGAGCAGTTAGGCATCATTCAGGCCAGCAGGAGAGTGGTTAGGGGGCTATCATGCTGGCAGGCAGAGTGATTAGGGCAATCAGGCAGGCAGGCAGGTGAATGGTTAGGAGCCAGCCATCCTAGATTGCAGGATCGGGCCTAAACTGGCAGTTGGATATACCTCAAGGGGTCCCAGATTGGATAGGGTACAGGCTGGGCTGAGGGATACTCCCACCCATGCACAAATTTCATGCACCAGGCCTCTAATAAGTATAATAATTGTGTTTTTAGAATTTACTCTTAAGGGATACAAATTAAATATTCTATCAGCCTGTGTTTATATGTACAGTTAATATATAAATTTAAACAAGTAAATAATTGTATTTAATATAAATAAATACTAGCTAGTATCTGATAATTTAATACATTATCATATTTAAATCCTATGCACTAGAATAAATAACTTCAAAAGTGGTAAGCTATTGCATAGGTTGAAGCTACTATATCTATTTAGCTCAAATCACCCTCCACCTGCCTCATTTTGTCATCTACTCTTTTTTAGTAAGCTCTTTGTTCAGAAATCTTATACATCTGGACTCTATATTCAAATCTCTATACTTGATTTATCTGCTTCAAACATTATGTCTAATCCTCTGTATGCAAAAGTGTAATATCAACATATATCCACTTTTCTACGTATTCTGTCTTTACTTTCTGTTTCTTTTGTTCATGTTATTATTTATAAAATTTCAAAGTTTATAATATTGGTATATCATATAACTATAACTTTCACATTTTTTAAGTTATATATTGTAAATGGTATTAGGCCTGACCTTCAAACCTTTTATAATGAATTCTCTATTTTGTAAGTTGACTGGAGTGATGTCTAAAGATACGAATCATGCATATTTTGTAGGTCTCATTGGGAATACTAAAATTCTCAGAGATGTTTCTTTTGTCATCAAATGAAGACAGTAATGGCTGTTGCCATTTTCCTTCTCTGACACTCTGGTGTCAAAAAGATCTCAGGGGTTCACCTAACACTCTAATTTGGAACTTTTTATTTTCTTTATTTTTATTACTATCTGTTTTGGCCTACTGAAAGTGAAAGTGTTTTAATTACATTGTAGTCACTTATTTAAGTATTCAAATTCTATTACTTAGCCCTTAATGATTAATATTCTACTTATGCATTTTGACTGGACAAAGATTTTTTGAGCAAGAGAGGACCTGTTTTAAAGACTTTCTCTAGAGACTTTTAAAGGGCAAGATTGTTAGGATTATGTTAAAAGAACTATTGATATGTTGAAAGAAGGTGAGCGTGGTGGAGATGGTAGGCAGAAAAGATTGTTTGCTTACCACATATTTTTTCCTTGGAAATAGATAGCTATACTTAATGTACACACACACACACACACACACACACACACACACACACACACATCAGTACACTGGAGTTGGACATGGAGTTAAAAACTGACCTCTAGATTATTCTGATGCAAGCATGACTCTGTGGCTGCTTCCCAAGTCATTGGGGGACAAAGAGAGGAAGTGCACCCTGTCCAGGGATTTAGAAGGATAAGAATATGAAACAATATGAAATTTTATAATATCTCAACTCATTCTATCCAGAATTGTTACCCAGATTTATTATTTAAAGAGTTTTAATATTTTTTTTCTAAAGTGATTTTCTTAAGATTCTGTTTACAATTTACTTTTTCATTTTCCAGTAGATCTGTGTGCATCACAGTGGGTCATATTTTGTCTATTCTGTCACCACCACTTTGGGCCAATATTAATTGATTCCTGGTGAATGCCAACACTTATTTTAGCAATAATTACACAGTAATACTTTCAATGTTCATAGAACAGCAAACTAATACAATACATTGAATTTTAATTTGATTTTTTTAACCTCTAACTTACTCTCTTCCTGTGAATAAACTTTAGAATTTGACCTTATTACCCTACAAGGAACCTCACAAATTTATTTTCATTGAATACAGGATGATTTACTAGTACTTTTATTTGAAATACTGGGGATTTTAATAGATGGACGATCAGATTCAAATGAAGTTTTATTGCTTTATGATAGTATGCAGTAATTAAAATATTGTCCAGGTAGATCAACACCTATATCCTGGAAGTGTTAGAGTGTGGCATCTAAACAGAAGTACATGGTGAATTTATACTACTGCATATAGGCCAAGGGACATTTCTGTCTATTGTTTTAATCTGTATATAAATCATATATGAGGAATTATGCACATTCTATGGTAACTAGAGACCTGATGCATGAAATTCATGTAAGAGCAGGCCTTCCTTCCCCCAGCTGCTGGCACTGGCTTCCCTCTGGCGCCCGGAAGCCAGGCTTCTCTCACAGCCCTGGCTTTGTCCAGAAAGTCATCCAGAAGGAAGTCTGGTACAATTAGCATATGCTTTTTTAAAAAATTATAGATGATGCTGGTTAAATGCATTTTATTATATTTATTTTAATATTTGTAACCTGATTAAAAACCTGCCACTTTGAAATTATTTTTTCTAAATGTATTAATTTTGGAGATATTTTAGTTCAGTTTTAAGTTGCTTATGATTATGGACCAGAAACATGGACAAATATTTTTGATTAATTGCTGAAAATGCTTTTAGTATTCTAACATTTTCATGGACTTTTTAAATTTTAGCAGTGACCTTGAATCCTATGTGTGATTTTGGAAATTTTATGTTTTTATTTTCAGTACTGAACAAGATTTCTCCAGGGATTTTTGTTGTTTATTTTGAATAACTCTCTTTGTATAGGTTCCATCTGAAAATATTGTAATGATCAAGAAGAAATAACATTTTGAACACATAAAAACTCTATGTGGATTACTTAAAAATGACAAATCAAAAATTGTCATGTAAGAAAAAAATACACTTTGAAGTGTAATCTCCAATGTTGTATCTCCTCTACTAAAATTTTAAAAATTCTTTATTGTTGAAAGTATTACATATGCCCCCTTTCCTCCCATTGACCTCTCCCATCCTTCCTCTGCAACCCTAGGTCCTCATCACCCTATTGTCTGTGTGTGTAGATTGTGCATATAAGCAAATGAGTTCATTGGTTGACCCCCTTCTCCTCCCCCACCTTCCCTCTGTGGTTTGACAGTCTGTTTGATGGTTCTTTGTCTTTGGTCTATTTTTGTTCATTAGTTTATGTTGTTCATTAAATTCCACATATAAGTGAGATCATGTGATGCTTATCTTTCTCTGACTTGCTTATTTTGCTTAGCATAATGTTCTCTAGGTTCATCCATGCTGTTAGAAATGATAAGAGTTCTTTCTTTTTTACAGCTGCATAGCATTCCATGGTATAGATGTATCACAGTTTTTAATCACTCATTTGCTGATGGGCACTTAGGCTGCTTCTAAGTATTAGCTATTGTAATGTGTGCTGCTATATGAACATGGGGGTGAATATGTTCTTTCTGATTAGTGTTTTGGGTTTATTAGATTATATTCAGACTAACAGAAGTGGGATCACTGTTTCAAAAGGGAGTTCCATTTTTAATTTTTTGAGGAAACTCCAAACTCTTTTCCACAGTGGTTGCACCAGTCTGCATTCTCACCAGCAGTGCACAATGGTTCCTTTTTCTCCGCATCCTCACCAACACTTGTCGTTTGTTGATTTGTTGATGATAGCCATTCTGACAGTTGTGAGGTGGTACCCAATTGTTGTTTGATTTGCAGCTCTCTGATGATTAGTAACTTTTTTGAGCCTTTTTTCATATGCCTTTTGTCCTTATGTATGTCCACTTTGGCACTTTGGAGAACTGTCTATTTAGGTCCTTTGTCCATTTTTAATTGCATTGTTTATCTTCCTTTTGTTAAGTTTTATGAGTTCCCTGTAAATTTGGAAATTAACATCTTATCAGATATAACGTTGGCAAATATCTTCTCCCTGCAGTGAACTCTCTTGTTACTTTGTTGATGGTTTATTTTGTTGTTCAGAAGGTTTTAATTTTGATGCAGTCCTATTTATTTATTTTCTCTTTAGTTCCCATTGTCCCAGGAGATGTATCCATAAACAATATTGCTACGAGAAATGTCTGAGATTTTGTTGCCAATGATTTCTACTACAATTTCAACCACACTCCACAGGTCCTGTAGAAAGAATGCACTTGGGAGTCAGATTTAAAATAATTGGGATGAGAAGCATAAAATGTCCAAGAAATTATTCTGGCCAGAATTATAAGACTAGGTCAAGGAAGTCAATCAACTATATGTGAGGCATGATCTTTTAAACTTTTTGAACTTTAACAGTCCTTAGCAATAATCTGCAATATACTGATTTTAACAATATGCACTATTGCCATTTGGACACGGAATATATAACTTTTGGCTCTGGATGAGGTAAAGGCAGGATGATTAGATAGATGTGTTGGCAGAAAACTCCCTTTTTTAATGTCTTGGGACTTGGGATATGAAAACCATTGGACATAATTTTGAAACATCTGTGCTTTTTGTGATTCTCCACATGAAAATATATTAGGAAATAGAGTGTCCTCAAGCATCACTTTGTTGCAGTGATAAAAAAAAATTATTTTGTCCAAATATGCAAATAGAGTCAAATTCACGTCTTAGTAAAAAATCTATTACAACAAACATGTAACATGCTTTTTTTATTTCAACATTCCCTTGCTTGATATGCTTTATTTATTATTTATGCAAATACTAACTTCCGACAGGGAGGTAAGGAATTTCACACTAAAAAAGGTATATATAGAATAAAAATGCAAACATCCTCTAACTATTCATGATAGCAAAAGAATAATTATACCAAAAGTCATTTGTCAGGGATAGCAATAGTAGTTGAGTGTAAACACTGGGCCTATACACTCTGACCTTCGGTTATATTTTTACTGTTGAAAATTGGTATTCAACTATCTTTTGAATGCATGTCCTATTTCTGGAAATAAAGAGAAATGAGAATCTTAATGAGTCTAACCCCCTACACCTCCAGATTGCTCTCTGCTTCTGTCTAGGTCTCTTGGCTTCCTGGTTGTTTCTGTCCTCTCTGGCTCTTCTCTGCTCAGGGAAGGGATTCTCTCCCTGTTATTTGTTGCCTGGCATTGCTGCCAACTCTCTCTCTCCCAGGGAACTAGACTGGCTTCTTCTCTGGTGCTCTGCTGTCTTGCTTTGAAACTCTTGGGAAAAGTTGGTGCCCTCTGCACCATTCTGACCATCTCTGTTCTATGATTTGCGAGCAGTGTGTCTGCCCTGTTCCTCCTGGACCTGATTTCCCTCGGTTGTCATCTTTGGCCTAGAATGAGCAGGGCCTGCAATCGCAGACTTCTTCAGCCTAGACTGGATTGTGGACCTTCTCCTTGGTGGACTGGGTTGGAATTGAGTTTAATTCTGTCTCTACCTTCCAGTGCTACTAATCCAATTTCTATAAGCCTCACCACTAGGGTCATTCCCTCCTCCTCTGCCTGCCTGACAGAGTGGTGGCATAACGTGAGGGTACGTTACTCCCTTGTAGGTGGAAAATCTCTGCATGAGCTTCCAGGAAGCCAAGTTCAGAAGGGAAAACATGATGGGTTACAAAGCATTCAGAGTATAAAGAAAGCAAATACCCCAGTTGGCAGGGGAGACAGCAACTCCTCCTAAAGGGAACTGGGATCTTTCTTTATATTTAGGAAAAACTCTTCTTTATTTTAATAGATCATATATTTAAAGGTTGAAAATGATAGACACCACAGCACCTCTATTAGAATAATATTTTTAGATGTTGAATATAACAAATGCTGGTGAGAATACAAAGAAACTAGACCTCTCTCATCATTGTTGCTATAAAACAGAAAACCATTCTGTAAAGGAATTTGAAATTTATTTTTTATTAATTAAAATTGTCATAATGAGATATTTGTGGTTTTGCATGCAATTATAAAGAATAATACAGAGATTTCACACATGCCTTGCCCAGTTTCCTTCACTGGTAATACTTTGTAAAACTGTAGTACAATATCAGTTCTCTATATGGTTCTTTATCTTTTTTTTTTTGCATTCTATTTCTTTGCAGAGAGGTTTTAACTTTTCATTTAAAACTATAGCCCAATATAATTGACAGGCTATTGATATTGACAGTCAAGATACAGAACACTTCTGTCACCTCAAGGATCACTCATGTTTTTTATGATCATACTCATATCCCTTCCACTCATACCATTCCAAGAATGGTAAACAAATGGAATACTACCGTAGGTAACTTTAGTATTGGCTTTATTCCTACTAGCATTTCGTATTGCAACTATTTTTTATTTATGCCATTCTGGTAGGTGTATAGCTTTAATTTGCATTTGCCTAATGACTGATCTTTTCATTTGCTTATTTGCCTTTATTCTATATTTTCCAATGAAATGTGTCTTCATATCTTTTGCTCATTTTCTAATTTAATTGATTTTTATTGTTTAGTTTTTATTGTTTTTTTATAATTAATTTTTTTATTGTTTAAATTATTACAAATAGTAGTACATATGTCTCCTTCCCTCTCCCCCCCGCCATTGATCTTCCCCTGGCCTCTCCTATACCCCAGTACATGCCCTCACCTGCCCCCCGCCCCGCAATGTCTTATATCAATTGTTTATGCTTATATGCATGTGTACAAGTCCTTCAGTTGATCTCTTACAGCCCTCCCCAGCCCCAAACCCCTTTTGCCTTCCCACTGTAGTTTGACAGTCTGTTCAATGCTTCTTTGCCTCTGTATCTATTCTGTTTCCCATTTCTTTTCTTTAAAAAATCTTGCCTCTGCAGACTAGAAATAAGCATATAGTAACAAAAAATGTTTGAGTCCCAATTTCAATGTCCAACAGTTCCAAGTCCCAGTTTCAATGTCAAATAGTTCCTTATGTGTACATATCAGCAAAGATACCTGGATGGTGGACACATGGTGGGAATGCCGGTCCGACACTCCCTAGTTTGGTCCTAGGAAACCTGCAGCGATGCACAGCTGCTGACTGCTAGCATGGCAAGGTGTTGTTAGCGTCTTCCATCTCTGGACTGTTTCTCTTATCTTTGTGGTTGGAGCACACTTGTCAATTCCTCTCTGTTGCAGGAATCCACATGGTCTTGGAGTTGTTTTATGAAAATATACAAACAGATTCTCTACCAAAAGTTAATGAAGGAATCTTTTCTATAAAATTGATTTGGGATCCTTTTTATTTTTGCCCAAACGGTTTTCCTTTGGCTTATTTTGACAGCATGAGTGTTTTTCATGGGTATCTTGCTGTTAGCATTAGAAATGAAAATTAATTTTTTAAAGTAAAAATTTTCTAGATGTAATTTACTTACAGGATATTTTTCCTTACATGATGTTACCCTACTATCCCCTCTTTTTTGATTAATGGAGGCTTTTGTAAATTTTATAATGCAGTCTCGATAACTTTAAATTTTAACTTTTTTGTCATCTGTAATTCCTTTACAATTCTTTATTGTTTAAAGTACTATATATGCCTTCCTTTTTCTCTCCTTAATTCCCTCCAGCTCACCCCACCTCCTTCCCCAGGCCTTCACCACCTTATTTGTCTGTGTTCATATATGCATACATAGTCTTTGGTTGATTACATCCCACCCACCCTGCCTTTCCTCTGAGATTCTGCACTCTGTTCCTAGCTTCCATGTCTCTGGATCCCCTCCATTCACCAGTTTACTGTGTTACTTAGATTCCACAAATGAGTTGAAGACATGTGATACTTGTCTTTCTCTTGACTGACTTACTTCGCTTAGCATGATACTCTCCAGGTGCCTCCATGCTGTCACAATGGGTAAGAGATTTTTTTTACTGCTGCAGTTTTGAGAATTCTTTATAGTTCTAGCTACTAGTGCTTTGTTGGATATGGGGTTTGCAAATATTTTCTCTTAAAAGGGTCTTTCACAGAACAAAAGCTTTAAATTTTGATGAAATCCAAATTTCATTTTATGGATTATGATTTTAGTATCAAACATAAGAATTAGGCTTATCCCTAAGATTTTTCTCCTATTTTTTTCTGAAAGTTTTATCTTTAAGTTCATGATTTGCTTCAAGCTAAATTTTATATAAGTTGTAAAACATGGGCCGTGATTCATTTTTATATCAATGGATTTCTAATTGCTCTAGCACTATTTCTTGAAAAGGCTACATTTTCTTAATGTAATGTGTTTTTATTCTTCTGTCAAGAATCCTTTGGCATATTCATGTGGGTTTGTTTCTGAATTATCTAGTCTTTCTGTTCCATTGTTACCTATGTCTCTATCCCTCCACCAATAACCCAGTCTTGATTATTGTAGCTTATCACAGTTGACTGGTGTTATTTTTATCAGTTCAAATAAGTATAGAAATCTTCCTGTCTTTTATATCCCTTTACCCACCCCTATTTATAATATAAATATTTAATTTATGTATTTGTTTATTTCTGTGTTTGTTTGTTTGTTTGTTTGTTTATTTATTTATTTATTTATTTAATTGTCTAAAGTTTTACACATGTCTCTTTTTCCCCCAACTGATACCCCAGCCATATCCACCCTGGGCAAGCTCCCCACCACCTCAGTGTCTGTGTCCATTGATTATGCTAATAGACATGCATACAAGTCCTTTGTTTTCTTTCTAACCTCCCCTCCCCTACTATTTGTCTCTGTATGTATTCTTGTTCATCAAATTATGTTGACCATTTTATCCCACATATCAGTGAGGTCATGTGATATTTATCTTTGTCTGACTGGCTTATTTCACTTAGCAGAATGCTCTCTAGGTCCATCCATGCTGTTGCAAATGGAAAAAGTTCCTTCTTTTTTATAGTATCATAGTATTTCATTCTGTAGATGTACCACAATTTTTTAATCCACTCATTCTGCATATGGGCACTTAGGCTGTTTCCAAATTTTAGCTATTGTAAACTGTGTTGCTATGAACATAGGGGTGCACATATCCTTTCTGATGGTTGTTTCTGTTTTTTTGGGACATAGTCCTAGAAGTGGGGTCACTGGGTCAAATGGAAGTTCCATTTTTAACTTTTTTGAGGACACTCCATACTGTCTTCCACGTGGCTGCACCAGTCTGCATTCCCACCAGCAGGGCAAGAGGGTTCCTTTTTCTTCACATCTTTACTAGCACTTGTCATTTGTTGATTTATTGATCATAGCCATTCTGACAGGTGTGAGATGGTACCTTGTTATCTTGATTTGCATTTCTCAGGTGACTAGTGACTTTGAGCATTATTTTCATATGTTTCTGGGCCTTCTGTATGAAACTAGATCACCAACTTACACCACATACACAAACAAACTCAAAATGGATAAAGGACTTAAATGTGATACTGGAAACCATAAAAATCCTACAAAACTCCATAGTCACAAAATAGCAAACATATGTCATAGCAATATCTTTACAGACACAGCTCGTAGGACAATGGAGACTAAAGAGAAAATAAAAAATGGGACTACATCAAAATAAAAAGCTTCAGCACAGCAAAAGACATCATCAACAAAACATCAAAAAAGCCCACTGCATGAGAGAACATATTTGCCAATGATATTTTCAAGAAGGGATCAATCTCCAAAATTTACAGAGAATTCATACAACTTAACAACAGGAAGATAAATGATTCAATAAAAAATGGGCAAAGGATCTAAATAGATACTTTTGAAAGAGGACATATAATATAAACATCTTAACTATTTCCTCTATGTACATGTAAAACCATACTAGATAGTATTATAATTTTTGCTTCAACCATAATACTGAATTTAGACAACTCATGAGGAGAAGGAAAACCTGTTGTGCTTACCCATACTTTTTCTTGACTTGTTTTTTCCTCTACCTGATGGGTCCCATGTTTCTATTTCCATCTTTCACTTCCTGATTATTTTAGCCAATCTTATAGGAAAAATCTGCTAGCTAAAAATTCTGTTTTCTTTAATCTGAGAATGTGCTGATTTTCCCCTTTATTCCTGAAGACTATTTCTGTTAGATATAAAAGTTGGGGTATTTCAACTCTTAAGATAAATTTGTGCCACTTTCTTGCAGTCCTCATCATTTTAATGAGAAATCCACTGTCATTTGAATTATTTTTTCCTTCTGAGTAAGATAATTGGTTTTCTCTGCTGCTTTCAAGATTTTTTTCTTTGTTTTAGTTTTTAGGAGTCTAATTATAATGTGTGGTGGCATGGATCTTTTGGGATTATCCCAATTAAGGTTTTTTCAGCTTCTTGAATCTATAGGTTTATGTCTCTTGGTAAATTTGAGAAGTTTTCAACCTTTATTTCTTCCAGTACTCTTTTAGCTCTGCCCTCTTTCTCCTCTCGCTGAAGGCCTCATTATGCAAATGTTAGGTCCTTGCAGCTCTCTGTTTTCATTTTCCTAGTTTATTTTCTCTGTGCCATTCAGATATGATCATTCTCTTGTTTTATTTTCCAGTTTACTGATTCTTTCTTCTGTCCCCTTCATTGTTTAGCTCACTCTCTGAACTTTTATTTTGGTTATTCTGTGTTTCAGTTCTAAAATTTCTATTTGATTCATTTTATATCTTCTACTTCTTTGCTGAGACTTTCTATTTTCTTCACTTGTTTGAAGTGTATGATTGCTCACTGAAGCATTTTTATCATGGATGCTTTACGTCTGTGTCAGGTAATGATAACATCTGTGCCATCTTGGTGTTGGCATTTATTGATCATTATTTTTTATGCAGTTTGATATCTTATTGGTTCTTTTTTATTGACACCTGAACATTTTTATATTTTGTTACCTGGTTCTGGATCTTATTTAAACCTTCTGTTTTAATTAAATTCCTCTGACACTCCTCTGGCAGGGGAAGTTGGGGCACTGGCTAAATACTGCCAGGGAGAAATACAATTCAGGCACACTACCATGTATTTTTTCACACCCAATGATGGGCCTTCTCATTAATTTTGGATGGGAGTAGATGGCCTGGATCCTGTGGTGGTCTCCATTTATCATCCTAACTATGTAGTTAATAATAGGAAAAGAGCAAAAATGGAGGCCAAATATTTTAAGTGTGGTCAACAAAGCAGCTTCAGGAAGATACAGCTTCAAGCTCCCCAGGGAACCACCTGTCCATTTCATGCAGATCACTGGGGTAAGAGTTTGAACAAAAGGGGACTCAGTGAATTTGGAGTGTAATAGAAGAGGTGCTTGCCTGTCAATCTAGCCTGGAAACAGACCATTAGCTAGAAAAGTGGACCCCAATGCAGGCCTGCGAAATCTTGGAAGGTTAAAAATATCCAAAGAGTTCCTTTTCTCACTTGCCTTCTAGTTCTCTCTCACTCTCTTGCTCCATGACCCACACTTGCCCCTTTGCAAGCCTGCCATGTGGCCTTAGCAGCTGCATTCCCCATGGCCATGGGGACCCCACACACAATGACTACAGCTGGGAACACAAACTAAACTAGCCAAACATCAGATTGGACTGCGCTTTAATGTGGAGCAGTAATTCTGGGCAGTGGCCTTAATTCTAACTCTGCTAAGGACACAGCAGGAAGGATGTGACAAAAGGATGAAGATGGGACCTTGGAGAAAAACTCCCTTAAGTTTATATCATTAGTAAAGCTTTCCACAAAATCACATCCTCTGGGGGCCTCAGTAAATGCTTTTCCCCTTACCCCAAGAGTTTCACTTCCACCGATAACACAGTGATGCTGTGCAAGCCTCTATCATCTGCAGAGGATGAAAATCTAGCTTCCTGATTTGGCATACTCTGATCTCTTCTGTAATGGGTGTGGGGCTTGGGATTGACTCATTGCAGCCTCACAAAGGTGGAGTTCTCTGCTCCTTACTTTGCCTTGCTGGTGGAGTGAGGCATAGTTTTGTGTGTGTGTATGTGTGTGTTTTCCTGTTACGTTAAGCTGAAATACACTGGTTATATAAAATATTGTCTTATCTGGCAGTAAGCTTTTTTGGACTTTTTCTTTTATGTCTGCATCCATGGGTATTTCTGGGTTACCAATATCTTTAGTCTAACTTTGCAATGTATGGGGCAAAGAGGCAACTCAGCACTCTGTCATTCTTTTGGTCTTGTCTGTCTTTTTTATTCCATTTTTTAGAGCGGTCTTGTTGGGTTTTTGTTTGTTTGCTTGCATTTTTTTAGTATTTATAATGTTCAGAGTTTTTAGTTGTTTATAGCATGGGAAATAAAGAAAATTGAATCTACTATATCTTCTCAGAAATGGAAACAGCAGCTTCTTATAAAGTTAAACATAAATCTTCATGTGATCCAGCAATTGCCCTTTTGAACACTTGACTCAGAGAAATTAAGACTTACATTCACACAAAAATATGGCATGGAAGTTTCAATAGTTTTATTTGTAATGGCCAAAGATTGAACACAAGCCAATGTCCTTCATTGAACAAATGGATAAACAAACTATGGTATGTCCACAGATGAAATACTATTCATTAATGAAAAGGAACAAACTCTTGATGTATGCAACTACTTGAATGAATCTCAATAGTATTATAGTAGACAGGGAAAAAAGCCAATTTATTTTTTTTAATTAAAAAATGTATTTTATTGATTTTTTTACAGAGAGGAAGGGAAAGGGAGAGTGTTAGAAACACTGATGAGAGAGAAACATCAATCAGCTGCCTCCTGCACACCCTCTACTGGGGATGTGCCCACAACCAAGCTACATGCCTTGACCAGAATCGAACCTGGGACTCTTGAGTCCACAGGCCGACACTCTATCCACTGAGCCAAACTTGTTAGGGCACCAATTTCTAATAGTGACATATTGTATAATTCTATTTATATAACATTTTAAAAGTTACAAAATTAAAGCCAGTGTGGTTTCACTAGTTATCAGGGGTTTGGGTTGGGAGAAGGATATAGCTATTAAGGGTTAATACAATACAGTTCCTCTGTGGTGATGGAACAATTCTGTATTTGACTATGGTGATGCGTATTCAAATTTATACTTGTGATGAATGTCATGGAACTATACAGAGACATACACAATACAAATTAGTGATGTAAGAACTGCTAAAAATCTATGTAAAATCTATATCCAAGTGAATTACATTTTACTCATGTGGATTTCCTGGCTTTTGACATTGTGCTATGGTTATATTTATTATGGTTATGTTCATTGGGGAAAGCTGGTGACAGGTAAATAGGAGCTCTATGTATTTGTACAAATTCTTGTGAGTCTTAAACTACTAGTATTTCAAAATCAAAACTTATCCTATCTAATAAAATAATAATATGCAAAATGACCATACTTTTGCTACATCCACAAGACATGTTGATAAGCCATTTGATTGGGGTTAATTTGCATATTTGCTCCTGATTGGCTGCAGCCATAGAGAGAGCAGGAGAGGGAGGCTTGGGTTTCCCTGGCGATGGAGGAAGCCAAACTTTCTGCACACCCTTGCCGGCCGAGGCCTCTACTCAGTGCTACAAAGTTTCAACTATAGAAGATAAATAAATACCAACAAAAATGGTGACAATCAAAGAGCTGGAGAGAGCAGGAGGCTAGAGTTGCCCCTGGCGATGGAGGAAGCCAAGCTTTCCGCAGCCCTGGCCTGCCTTCACCTCCACTTAAGGCTATAAAGTTTCAATTATAGAAGGTAAATAAATCCCAGATACCAGGGCCTCTGCTTGGGTCGCTGGTGGGTATGGGTGGCCTGCAAACCACCACAAGCCCCTCGCCAGAGGCTGCCCCATGCCCCAAGGAACCCCCACCCTGATCCAGGACACCCTTCAGGGCAAACCAGCTGGCACCCAGCCATGCATCAGGCCTCTGTCCTATCTAATAAAAGAGTAATATGCAGATTGGCCATCACTCCAACACATGAGATGGCTGTCCCCAAGTGGTCAAAGATCCTGCCCCCATGTGGACACAGGATAGCCTCCACAGATGGCCAGCAGGAGAGGGCAGTTAGGGGTGACCAGGCTGGCAGAGGAGGGAAGCTGGGGGTAACTGGGCAGTTAGGGAAGACCCAGGCCTGCAGGGGAGAGCAGTAGAGGGGACCAGGACTGCAGGGACGGCAGTGAGAGGCAAACAGGCTGGCAGAGGAGCAGTTAGGCATCAATCAAGCTGGTAGGGGAATGGTTAGGGGTCATCAGGCTGACAGGCAGAAGTGGTTAGGGGCAGACAAGCAGTTGGGAGCCAGCAGTCCTGGATTGTGAGAGAAATGTCTGACTGCTCGTTTAGACCTGATCCTAGGAGTTCCAGATTGGAGAGGGTGCAGGCTGAGCTGAGGGATACCCCCTGTCCCCCATGCATGAATTTTGTGCACTGAGCCTCTAGTAAAAAACAATAGCTATGACAATACTTTAAAATATTTTTAAAAATTGAAATGTTGGCTACACAGAAAGTTAAAATGTTTTATATGGTGTATTGATTTTTCCCTCCTCCCACTCAGAATCCTCTTTTTCCTATTTTTCTCTGGCTAACCCCTTGCCCCAAGAGGCTAACTTTTATTGACTGTATCACCTAGCCACCTCTTCTTCCATATCTTCAGCTTATATCAGACTTTGCTCATTATTTTCTCTCTTCTTCTTCTGAGACCCAGCAGTAGAGGCAGCTCTTTTTCATTGTTAGTATCTTTGTTTTTAGTATCTTTATTGTTAGTATCTTTTTTATTGTTAGTATCTTTGTTGTAATCCTACCTGCATCTCTGGGCATAGCCCTTTCATTTAATACCTTTTCAGTTAAAATCTTTGAATGTGCTACCTGTTCCTATCAGTCCCCTGATATAGTTGGCAAAAAAAAGAGATAAATTAAATAGAATTACATATGGTTTATAACTCATATTAAAACAAATATTACTCTCCCTAGTATACAAAGAGTTTCTACAAAAGGATAATAAGAAAGCTAACAACCAAAAGAAAAATTGGCAAAGGGTATGAACAAGCAGAAGAGAAATTCCAGATGGCCAAAAGCATGTGAAAATATGGGCCCACATTAGTATTTAGAGAAATAAAAATTAAAATAACAATGAAATAATTTTTTACTTATATAATGGAGTCAGATTTCCATTTAGGACTGAAGAATTATTCTTGCTACTGAGAGTGTGGGTGGCTGACAACTCTCAATTGATTCCTTCTCCAAGAATGTTTCTCAGTGAGAGAGTGAGGTCTTGACCAAAATTATGCCCTCTCCCTGAGTTGGATTCATGATGTGAGATACAGAAGTCCAACTCTGCCTCCAGGCTCAACAACTCTGAAGGGCTATTTTCCAGGGAACCCAACCCACAGCACAGCATGTATGAGCCTGTAGGGACATAGGAACTCATAGTGTGAATTGTTGCAGTCTCTTTTGGAAAACAATCTCACATAAATCAGTTAAAAAGATAAATATATACCTTCTGACTTATAATTTTAATTTCAGAGTTAAAAACAAGAAAACAGTACACACAAGGATATATATCTATACCATGTATACTGCAATTATAGTTACTAGATTAAGTGAAAGTTAGCCTAAATATGTGTATATAGAGAAATGATATACCAATAGAGGAAAGATATGTCTATGATTTGAGATTATTATGAGGGTACTAAGAAGAATGAACTAAATGTGTATCTGATGGCATGCTGAGGATCCCTAAATATCAGTGATATAATGTAGAATAATAATAAAAGTAGAAAAGCAAGTTACAGATGTGTATGGGAGTGCATATGTACATGGGCCCTGCTGTAGCTCATGGAAGATCAACAAGTATCAGTGACTGTTCAAAAGAACATGTTTTATTGGGGCTGCTCTTTAGCCAAAATGTGCTTGCCTGGCCATGCTTGTTATTGATGGTGATGACCACTCTGATTGGCTGGGTGTGTATCTTGATTAGTCACTGCCTGTGCTATTCTGGTTAATTATTTTTGATTTTATCTCCGCCTATAAAGATATTGTCAGCTGACTGACAATGTTTGAAAGCCTGTTTTTACATAGAGTTGGCAACAGAAACAACATTGTAAAGATTCAGTAAGTCACATTTGCATTCAAATTGTGCCAGACATTTGGATAGAAAAGGAAATAATTCAACTGAGATATTGTATTATATTACAAATATAAGTAATTAGAATTATAATTAAAACTCCTAATTCTATCTGGTAAGCTCCCTATAATAGACACTCCTTTTGCATTATGAATTGCATATAGAAAGAGAGAAAGATTATACATTTTATAATTGAATAGTGACAGAGTATTATTTCTTATTACTCCCACCATGGGCTTCTGGAGTATTGGAGCGTATATTTAGCAGTGCCAAGTTGTGAAGTTTAGGGGATATTGTTGTAATGCATAACATACATTAGAGATACATTGGGAAGAGAGAAAGGGGACATTTTATTAAGGATTTTTAGTTAGTTGTTGGAGGAATAAGCTTATTTTGAGTTTTGTATGATTTATATTACCATTTATATTACCTTTCCACTGGATAAAATACAATAGTAGAATGAAAGAGTATTTTGATTCATTTTATAAGTAAATAAATGATTAAATAAATACACGTTGAGGCAAACGTAGATTTACAGTTGTGAGTAGACAAAAACACAATTCACCCTTGTATTAATATCTATTAATTATTGTATTATTTTCTGTACAAATAATTGTAACCCTACTTTTGCACCGCCTCTCCCCCCGTATCTGCAGACTAGAGTTTGCTCATTTGTATTTGATATGACCTGACACTGCAGAAGGGCAAAGGATCTCATTATCACTCAGGTCTTTGCAAGAAAGGGTCCCCGGTGCATGACGTGGCAATTTGTCACCTATATTTGGATGGGTTTAGACAAAAGCTTGCATCATTTAGAGTTCAGTTCCTTTGACAGTACCTTTTAACATCTTTCTTATTGTTTCATTTGTGGGTCACTGAAAAGCATTCATGAAGACTTCGTGGTTTAGGGAGCGAGACTGTTGTCTAATTTGTTGTAATTGCTTAACTCACTCAAATAGTTTAATTTACCTCTGAATATGTTCAGCAGCTTAGAAGAGAGTTGTTTGTTCAAACATGAAATCCTTATAATTAGAAAAAAGTTATATGGGTTTGTGTTATATAAACTATAGCAAATTTTCGCCCTGCTTAATTTAATTAATGTTTAAATAATAACCTTGGTTTGGTTCTTTGTGTGTGTTGGGGTGGGGGAGCAAGAGAGGAAAAATTATATATGGAAAATTTAGGCTTTACAGAGAAGTAACACACATTTTTCTGTGTGAAATACTTTTCCCCCTTAAATCTCCTCCTAAATACCTTTTGGACTTCTGCCTGAGGGAGTGGATTAGCTGTATCTTTCTTCAGTCTGAAATTAAGCCCCTCCCTGCAAATTGCAACAACTCTGCTTTCAGGTTACTAAACTCCAGAGAAGTACACAAAATGTTCTTTCTCTTTCCAGCCCAATTTATCTTTGAAGTGCCAAGAAGTGATATTCTGGCAGCATGCAAATTTGAAATTGTTTTGTTTCAACAACAACAAAACAAAAAACAAAAAAGGAAAGAAAGAAAGAAAGAAAAATAAAAATTCTCACTCAGGCATGGTTCCCTTCAAACTGGCAATTTTTTTTCCCTTTCCTTTTTCTGTCTCAGTATCTATGAGATGTCTCATTAATGGACTAGTATTCCTGACACAATGCTTTTTAGGAGTTAAGTTTCTGGCTAAATGTATGTCACATTTTTAGTGACAAGATAGCATACAGGGAAAATGGAAAATAATACCAGAGTCTTAAATAATGTTGTTAGCTCATCTTCCCGTGAGTTAATTACATTTCTTCTCTTAAAAAAAATAAAACTATTAAAACTTCAATTTCACATTATGTTGCTTTCACAAATATATCAGTTAGTAGTATAGATATTAAGCCATTACTGAAAATGAATTTTTCTTGGCTGGATACTACTACAAAGAAGAACAATGTGAAAAAATGGGAGGAAAAGTTATATCTTTCCGTGTCTACACAAACTTGTCCCCAGCCCAGTTTAGTGTAATTGCACACTTTTAAAAAGAAGTTATTTACTAGTCTTGCTTTAACAATCTACCAAAATTTAGGTCCCCCTATTATTTTTCTTCGAATATTTAAGGAGTCTGAAATTAACCAAAAATGATTGTGACTGCCTCTGCTTATAAAGTAAACGTAAAATACAGTTAGGCAAATTTATTTTACCATGAGTTTACTCTTTTATATGGCTAAACCTATTCAGTAGCTTAAATATTAGATGCGAAGTCAAATATTATAGAATGTAAATGTTATAAACTGCGAAGGGTAAAGGCTACAAATAAATTGAGATCATACATGCTGTTAAGGGAAAGAGTTCAGAAATCAACCATAGAAAATGATTAAAATGAAAAAGGCAGGCAACACCAACCATTGGGGTTCTTTTCTTCTGGGGGAAGTGCCACCATTTTGGAAAGCCGACAGCTGAACAACAACTAAAGCTGGCTTTTTTCTTCATTCTTTCTTTTTAATCTTTTTTACTGGAGTAAATATATAGGTAAAAATCACAAAGTGAATATACTAAGGTAACCAGCACACAGATCAAGAAACTGAACATCACCAGTATTCCAGCAGTCCCTCTTGTGCACCTTAACCTTCTAATTCAGCAATTTCATGCCTAGGTGCATACCTAAGAGAAATGAATCCATACGTTCTTTAAGGACATGCACAAGAATGTTTATAAGAGCACTATTGTTATTAATCCCAAAGTGGAAATAATCTATAGGAGTATGGATGAATTAATTGTGGCACATTATTACAAAAGTATAATATAGCAAAAAGGGCGAGTCAACCAGAAGTACATACAATGACATGATGAATTTCATGAGGTCAGTATTGAATAAAAAAATGACATCAATGAGTATATCTACTGTTATTCAATTTCCTTCAAATCCTATTATTCAATAAATTTCAAAAACAAATAAAAATAATTGATGGTATTACAAGTAAGGGTAGTGGTTAGAATTACAGGGTATTGATAAAAATAGGTGCACAAGGGGGACTTCTGGAGTCCTGGTGATGTTCACTTTTTTGATCATGTGTGCTAGTTACTTTAGTATGTTCACTTTGTGATTTTTACATACATATTTACTCCAGTAAAAAAAAAAGATTAAAAAGAAGGAATGAAGAAAAACCCAGCTATAGAAATGAAAACTACCAGCAGCCTAAAAGTGTTTGTGTTATTTCAACCATGAAAAGAGTTTAAGAAAGAAATAAATGCTTAAACTCTATGAAAATTTGAGAGTCAAAGTTTATACTCTCTAAGTGTTCAATACTAATTATTTGAGCAGAATGTATGGCAGTTCCCACATTGTTTCAAACTTTCCTGATCTTTATAACTGTGGAAGCTTATCAACTATATTGACTCTAGGTTCTTCTTTTTAAATTGATATTTAGAGAGAGGAAAGAAGAAAGAATGACACAGAAAAAGAGAGAGATAGAGATAGATAGATAGAAAACCGTGGATTTGTTGTTTCAGTTATTTATGCATTCACTGGTTGGTTATGTGTGTTTTTTTAACACATACACACACACACACACACACACGTGTGTATGTGTATATAAACAATATATACATTATATATATTACATTGTGCTATGGTTTTATTTATATATATATGTTATATATGTGTGTATATATTTGATTTCAAAGGAGAAGGGAGAGGGAGAGAGAGATAGAAACATCAATGATGAGAGATAATCATTGATCAGCTGCCTCCTGCATGACCCCCACTGGAGATTGAGCCCACAAACCAGGAATGTGCCCTGGACTGGAATCGAACCTGGGACTCTTCATTCCGCAGGCCGATGCTCTATTCACTGAGCCAAACCAGTTAGGGCCACTGGTTGGTTCTTATCTGTGCCCTGGTGATTGAACCAGCAACCTCAGTGAATCAGCGGGACCTGTTATGCTAATAAACTGAGCTACCTGGCCAGGGTTCTAGGTCCTTTTTAGGACATTCTAATTTAGTGTGCTTAAGATGGGACCAGGTATCTTATTTTTTTAGCTTTTTTTATTAAGGACAAATGTTTTATTTGGTAACAAGAACTGTAAAATGAACAATTAATTCATTTGATCTCCTCTGGTAACTGGACTGTAATAGTCAAATGGATATCAGTGTACAAGAATTCCTGTGGAGTCCTTGATCTTTTGCAAAAGTGCAGAAATGCTTGAGTTATGTGACTTGCAGTTTTTTATTTCCTAGACAATATATCAGCAATTTATACATTTTCCTTCCTGTCTTCAAATTTCATGACAGGAAACAGAAGTACTTCCTTGACATTATTGGGATCTTTAAGAACCATGGTGACTTGGTCGATGTCCATGCCCAGCCATATGTGGGGGGCAGCCCATATTACAGGGAAGTGCAGAAGTTTTCATCTATAAAAATGTTCTTCAAAAAGCTGCTGCTGCCTCATGGGGGTCATTGCTTATTTCCTTCTTCGTGACAAAAAGCTAAAACGATCAGTCAGACTGTATTTAGAGCTTTGCCATTTTGACAAAGGGCTCATTATCTGTGGGTAAGCACAGATGAATGCAAGATCGGTTCATGTCACTTACAGAAACTCCCCGCAAGCTTATCAAAGAGCCTGGCAGTGGTCCAAGGTAGAAGGCATTCAATAGCTTTTGTCACATGCATATCAAGGATTTTGTGAGTTTTTTTTTAGTTTCAGAGAGGTTAGTTTCCAGCAGCTTCACTCCTAGGGATTTCTCAAGCTCTTTTACATGCTGATTCTTCAGAAGGGTGGGGTAAGGTCAATCTTGTAGGTGTGGCCCTCTGGGCCATCTGAATGATAGATCACCTGCGACCGCCTTTAATGTGCTTTACCATCCTGGAAATCATCTTCTCCATGATTCAACAAGATTGTGATAGTCTCATAGGCCAAGTAGAAATCACAGGTGCTGAACTCACGATTGGGAGTCATATTAAGTCCTTCATTCCAGAACTGACATCCAATTTCATCCATGTCACCAACCACCAGCATCTTATGGTAGAGTTCTGGAGCAATTCTCATATATGCATTCAGGTCCAGCTCATCGTGGTAGGTGATGAAAGGCTTGGCCACAGCTCTCTTTGGGATGATGTTTATCATGAGAGCTTCAGTCTCTAGGAATTCCAACTCATCTCAAGAAACTTACATTTTTAAAATCGATTGATTGATTATAGAGAGCAAGGAGAGAAAGAGAGAGAGAGAGAGAGAGAGAGAGATTTAATTGATTTGTTGTTCATCTTATTTATGAATTTTTTGGTTGATTATTATATGTGCCTGAACCAGGGTTAGAACCTACAACCTTTGTGTATGGGGAGGACCCTCTAACCAATATGTGATGATCTTAGAGCAGAGGATAAATTTCTGCCTCACAAAGTCATTCAGATTCAAGTCCAACTATTCCTGACTGAAATACTGTGTTTCCTTGTCTTTGAGGCCAAAGTGGAGATGAGGTAACATACAAAAGCAAGGAGACAGCAGTGTGATCTCATAGGGAATGATGCTCAGCTCACCCTTCTTGATTTTCCCAGGATTTCCCTGAACTCCAATTATGCCTCCCTGACACAGTTTGTTATTGATATGAATAAATTGTTCTTTTGATTTATGATTCCTGTAATTGGCCATGACTTGAAACTTGACCCCATCTCCTCTAAGGTCATAGAAATTGAGTTTTTCCCCAGAAGCTCTTTTGGCATAGATTCAAACTGCCACCTTTAAGATGATGTCACTCAGATGGTCCCTAGGCTGCAGGTGACTATATTCTTTGATGAAGTGAGTGAGGGAAACTTCTATATGGAACTTGTGTAGTTATGGGTCCTCCCAATTGGACTTTAGTTGATAGACTGCTTGTCTGTGAGTCTTGCAGTATTGATTTGGGTCCAGGTTTCTCTCACTGGCAACCACATCATTGTCAGTGATGGGGTTTGGTGGCAGCAGCATTGGAGCGTTTCTCATTGAGCTTTACTGTTGGACCTCCTTCTCTGCTACTTTCAGCTGCCTCTTTAGCTCATTTTTTGCTTAGTTTCAGCTCGCCTCTACCCACATGCACCTCAGGCTTCAGCCATTTCTCTAGAGGATATAACCTTAAAGGTGGTATCTTTATTTTTAAGGCACAACTTGATTAATCTAATGATTAGTCAACAAGTGGGAAACAGAATTATGTGATTCTTTTTTTTTTTTAATTGCGGCAAAAAATGACATAGCTCGAATTATTTGTGTTTCTCCTCTGTCCTCCCACTTATCTCCAATTCCATTTTGAGCAGTGATTCTCAAACTTTGCTTTATGTACCTGTTAAACATGCAAATTTCTTGCCCTGGCTGGGTGATTCAGTTGCAGGGTACATAAAGCAAAGTTTGTTTTGATTTGGTCAGCTGTTGGGGCGAGTGCAAGAGGCAACTGATCCATGTTTCACTCTCCCATTGATTTCTTTTATTCTCTCTCCCTCCTGCTTCCTCTCTCTCTCTCTCTAAAATAATCAATAAAAACATATTCTCAATCGTAAGTTTGAGGATAGGTATATACATTTTTCATAAGCACATTAGAAGCAGCTCAGAATAGGAAACATCTGGTTTCAGTTTGTATTGAAAAACTAGGGCCTGGAGGAAAAGAATACACTGGCTAAACGTATATGTGGTTTAGTTTTCCACTTCATGGCTAGGCTAGTTACCTAGCATTGGTTATCATCAAATATCTAATAAATATTAAAGTCATGGAGAGGGGAGGTGTGTCTCATTTATTTCTTATCAGTAACTTCACAGCCTGTAAATGTACTGCTTAACCAATGAGCATTAGGGGAGTCATAAAGTACAGGTGATTTATTTTTAGCATGGTTTTATTATAACCTGGAGAAAGTGAGTTTCCTTTTATATTTATACCACCTTTAATAAAACAGTAATCATTTTGCCAATCTCTAGGTTTATTGAGTACCTATTATGTACTTCATTTCTGAAATATAATTTCGTCCCTGTCATTCCATGGGCTCTAATTGGAAGCTTAGGAGCAAAAAAGATTCATTTCACAAATGGCACAGGGCCTCATGCATTTTGATGTTTCACTCATCAGAATTCAAAAATAGGTGTTAGAGTGCTTACAATTCTTTGATAATCCTTTTTTTAAAAATCAAAATGCAGAAAAGAAAAATGCAGAAAAATGGTTTTAGCTTATTGTAATGCAGATTCATTCAGTTCTTGTAAATTGTAATCATGGTTCTTTCTCCAATTAAGGAAAAACAAATTATTCAGTTTCCTAGAAAGTTTGCTTGCTTACCACCTTGTCTGTATGCATTTGCTGTTAATTCTAGAAGAATATTATTTTATTATTTCAGAAATGCAGAGATATGATGAATGGAAATGAAGAAAAAGACTGTTATCCTATAGTTAAATGATCAATTATATTCAGTTAAAAAGTATTTTTTTAATATATTTTGTCATAGATAGTAGGGTACTCCAGACTCCCTAGAATTTCTTTGCCTCTTGCATTCTGTAGTTCCTGTCAGTATGGAAGTACTTTATAGAAGAGTTTAATAATGGGAAGAACTAAGCATATTTATTTACTATATTATTTCTATTTTTAAAATATATGCCACTCATGTCTGAATTTTTGCGAAAACAAGTAAAATAATGTAAGGTTGTCTTAGAGATGAATTGGTGGTACCCATTTTAGAAGGCATTTCAGCATCTAATGTAAATATTTACAACCTGAAGTAGTTGGGATTCTAAACTACTACTTCGAAGAGAGTAAATTATTAAAATCACTTTGGAAAATTGTATCTACTAAAGTTAAACATATATTTACCCAGAAGTGCCACCCTTAGTTGTATTCTCAAGAAAAACATGTGAAATATTCACCTAGAGACTCCACAAGAATCTTTATAGCAGCACTATTCATATGTTCCCAAAATGGAAACTACTTTAATATCAATCAACAGTAAAGAAGATAAATAATGAGAATGAATTGTCTTTAGTACACACAATCATATATATAGATAGATCTCACAGAAAATATTAAGAAAAAGAATTCAGATGCAAAAGAGTATATACTATACAATTCCTTTTATTCAAAGCACTAAAATAGATAAATATTTACTATTAGAACTCAGGATAGCTGTTATCCATGGAAATTGTATAGTAACTGAAAGAGGCATGAGAGAGTTTGGCGGGGGAATGATAATGTTTTTCTATTTTTTATGCTGCTTATAAGGGTGTGTTCAGTTAATGAAAATTCTTTTTATTATATTCTAATAAAAAGTTTAAAGAGCTCTGGCTACTGTGGCTCAGTTGGTTGGGCCTTGTTCCCTGTGCACCAGTTCAACTTTCAGTCAAGGCACGTGCCCAGGTCAGGGGCTTAATTCCTCGTAAGGGATATGTAGAAGGCAGAAGATGGATGTTGTTTTGTTCTCCCTCTCCAATCCTCTGTCTCTAAAACATAATAAAAATAATATTTTTTCTTTCAAAAATTTAAAGATATGTGTAAGCATGAGTTTAATGCAAATTGGAATCAGTTTTCAGTTTTTATCAGTTATGTTTACCAAATCTATTTTAGAACATAATGGTCTTAGGTAAAATTAGAAATCAATCCTAATATATAAAAACCCTGGGTCCTTCACATCCACAACCACCAGAGGCTCGACCAACTGGAAGTCAGTCCTGCAGTCAGCTAGCTGGGTTGCTGTGGCAACCCAGCACTGACTGCTACAGCTGCAGGGGCAGTGACCCAGCACTGACAGTGGAGGGGGCTGTGAATTGGACCAGTAGAGAGGCCTGAAGAGATAAGCAGGGTCTGATCTGTAGCCTCTGTGGCAGCTGTTGATCAGCGCTTGCCTCTCTCTTTCTCTCCAGGCTGGCCAGCAGCAGTGCCTCCATTTCTCTTTCGGCCTCCACCAGGGTTGCTGATCCTCAATGCCTTTTTGATCAGGTCCTGTTGATAGGCCCAGAGATGATGACTGGCATAGGAACTGACCAGTCAGAACCAAATCTGGGTCAACTGTGAGGAGCCAATGGCTGCCTAGGAGGCAGAGCTTTTGACGCTAACTGGCATAGAAACCAACCAATCAGAAACAAATTGGCCGTCAGAGGAAGGCAATTAGAGGCGAGATAAAGCCTGCAGGGGAGGGCAGTTAGGGGTTATTAGGCAGGCAGAAGCAGTAAGGGGCAATCAGGCCAGCAGGGAAGGGCAGTTGGGAGTGACCAGGCTGGCAGTTGGGGA
This sequence comes from Antrozous pallidus, assembly GCA_027563665.1. Classification (NCBI taxonomy): domain Eukaryota; kingdom Metazoa; phylum Chordata; class Mammalia; order Chiroptera; family Vespertilionidae; genus Antrozous; species Antrozous pallidus. The sequence continues at coordinate 21,824,493 of CM050518.1, read as the reverse complement.
CCATCAGACCAGGAGGGGAGGGCAGTTGGGAGTTACATCAGGTCAGCAGAGGAGGAAAATTGGGGGTGAGATCAGGCTGACAGGGGAGGGCAGTTGGATGCAATTGGACCAGCAGGGGAGTAGTTAGTTGTTAATCACACCAGCAGGGTAGTGGTTAGGTGTGATCAGGCTGGCAGGCAGAAGTGGTTAGAGGCAATCAGGAAGGCAGGCACGTGAGTAGTTAGGAGCCACAGTTCTGGATTGTGAGAGGGATGTCTGACTGTGGGATTGGGCCTAAACAAATAGTCAGACATCCCTTGAGGGGTTCCAGATCGGAGAGGGTGCAGGCTGAGCTTAGGGACCCCTCCCCACCCCCAGTGCACAAATTTTGTGCTCTGGGCCTCTAGTATAAATATAAACAGCAATCTTTGGCATGAGGAAATAGCCATTTTGTTGTGTGTGTGTGTGTTTTTTGTTTTGTTTTGTTTTGTTTGATTGTTTTTGTGGTGAAAGGTTTTGCATAGTGTTTAGTACAAGATAAGGAGGTGATATGACCAAGTGGAATAACATCAGGATTTGGTATCATAAAATCAGATTTGAGTTCTGGCCCTGTTTTTGATAAACTGAGTTTTGGGGCCATGTCACATAACCCCTCTAGATCTCAATTTCATCATATAAAAGGCTATATGAATTGATTGTGAGTCCATGGAATTATTATTATTTTATATTGTTTGTTTAGCAGAATGTGAATATCATAGGGACAGAGATTTTTTTGTCTGTCTTATTCATTATAGTATGCCAAGTAATCAACACTTACTACTAAATACTTCTTATTGGAACTATGTCTGCCAAGTAATCAACACTTACTACTAAATATTTCTTAACAAATTACTAAAATATAAATACTGAAAATACTATAAAAATATAAAATCTGCACACATTCTAGCTACTGCTCTTACTACGGCTAGAATATTATTCAAAGTCATGAGGCTACCAGGGAATAGCCATATGGGAACAAAGAAAAGAATAAAAGGACAGGAGTGAAGAGGGGAAGGGCAGGGAGGGGAGGGGAATAGAGGAGAAAGGAGGGGAAGAAAGGAAAGGAGAAGGGAGAGGAAGGGAGGGAGAGGAAGGAACAGAAAGGGAGTAGAGAGTGGGGGAGAGAGAAGGATTCTCTATCTTACATCATAACCAAAAGTTAGCAACTCAAAATGGACTAAAGTCTTAAAAATAATACCTGAAACTATAAAACTGAAGAAAGCATAGGATGTAAACTCCTTAACATTGGTCTTAGAAATGATATTTTTGGAGTTGACACCAAAACCAAAAGCAAAAATGGGCAAATATAATAAGTGGAACTAAATCAAGCTAAAATGCTTTTGCATAACAAAGGAGACCATCTTCAAAATGAAAAGTCAACCTACAGAACAGGTAAAAAGGTCTTTGCAAACCACATATCCAATATATTTTTATATCCAAAATATAAAAGAAACTCATATATCTTAAGAGCAAAACAAAAAAAAAAAAACAATTAAAAAATGGTCAAAGCAGCTAAATAAATGTTTTTCCAAAGAAGGAATACAAATAGCCAGCAGGTAAGTGAAAAGGTGTTCAACATAACTAATCATCAGTGAAATGCCAATCAAAGCCACAATGAGATATCATCTTACCCCTATAAGGATGCCTCCTTTCAAAAAGACAAGAGATAAAAAATCCTGACAAGAATGTGGAGAAAAGGGAATCATCTCTTACACACTGTTGATAGGAATGTAAACTGACATAGTAACTTTGATTAACAGTTTGAGGATTCCTCCACAAATTAAAAATAGAATTACCATGTGATCCACATCTGGGTATATATCCAAATGAAACAAAATTATTATCTTGAAGAGGTATGTATATCCCATGTTATATTGCAGCATTATTCATAATAGCCAAGGTATGAAAACAATCTAAGTCCATCAGCATGTGAATAGAGAGCTTTCAGTCAAGATAGTGGAGTAGGTAAATGTTGTACTCAATCTTCCTATAACCACATGAGAATTACAACTAAACTATAAAACAGGCATCATTCAGAACCACCTGAAATATATCTGAACAGAAGTCCTATAACTTAGGATATAAAGAAGTCTCATGAAAACTTGTAGGAAGGGTAGAGACGTGGAATGAGCCCATGTGTGACTTTTAAAATTGAGAGGGACATTGTGGCTGTGGAAGTCCCCACTGAGGAGTGAGGGGTTCCATCCCTACATGTGGACCCCAGCCTAGGTTTTCAGTGCCTCAAAGAGAAGTCCCCATATTTTCTGGCTGTAAAAATGATGGAGATTGTGACTAAGATTGATGTCTGCTGGAGTCCCAGGCATTTTTCTTAAAAGGCCTACACACAGACTCACTGGGACTCATTTAATCTGAGCTCCAGCACAGGGGCAGCAGCTCTAAAAGCACCAGAGACATGGGGGAGGAACTAAATTGTCCAGTGAGGGCTGGAGGCACAACTTTGCCCCAAACAGAAGTGCTGGCAGAGGCCTTTTAATTTTTCATTTTTCTTTTTCTTTCTGAGCCCTCCCCCAACAGAGTTACCAGGCAGATCCCATATCTGAATCTTCAACTTGACTTACACTTTTTTACCTGCCCTTGTGGTTCCCTGTGACCTTACTCCACCCAACTTGAAGGGCTACCCAAGCAATTTACAGTGATTTTCCACACATATGGCCTGTTTTGACTCATACTTTGGATTTCCTAAAATCTCACAAAGGTTTATAAATTCCAAACAATAATCATCTGGTGTTGGCATACTTCATACTTCTTGCTAAGGGGCCTCAGGACAAGCACTAGCAGTAGCTGGCTTTGTTTTCCAGCTGGGCTTCTTCTGGCCACATTCAAGCCCAATAAAGTAGCAGCCATGTGCAGACTGCTTTGTAGCTCATGCCAGGTGACTATAGGGAGGGCACACAGGTGGTGGTTGACCTTGGCCTGCAACTTCTGGTAGTACCCAAAGCTAGGAAACCTGATATAAAGCTTAATATTTTTCTCTAGTACCACCCAACCACCTCCACCAGTGACACACTCAAGGGGTGAAGTAAATCAGGCACCAGAGCCCTGCTGAAGTATATCATGCTCTGTGTGTTGGCCTCTGCATGGTAGATCCTCTTTGGTGGTGGTGACCAGACCTTATAGCCATTCAGCCTGGAGGTAAATTCCTGCCACTATATATCAAGATCAATTAAGGATCAACTATAAGAGGGTATAAATAGCTCACCAGGTGTACCTAACTTGGGCAATCAAGGAGCTTATGCCACTGGGCCTATAGCATACCTACTATATAAGACCATTCTATCAAACTGGGAAACATAGCAGTTCAACCTAATACATAGAAACAAATATGAGAAGGTGGTCAAAATGAGAACACAAAGAAAATATCCCAAATGAAAGTACAGAACAAAATTTGATTAAAAGAACTAAACAGAATGGAGACATGTAATCTACCAGATGCAGAGTACAAAACTTTGTTTATAAAGATGTTCAATAAACTTAAAGGAAGAATGATGAACTTAGTGAGAACTTCAACAAAGAAATAGGAAACATAAAAATGGCGATGGAAAATATAAAAAAGAACCAGTCAGAAACAAAAAATACATGAACTGAAATGAAGACCACATTATAGGGAATCAACAGTAGCATATATGGAGCAGAGGATCAAATCAGGAATTTGGGAGGTAAGGAAGCAGACAATACCCAATCAGACCAGGGGGAAAAAAATGAAAAATTTGGGATAGTTTAAGTCTTTGGGGCAACTTGAAACTTACCAACATTCAGGTCATGGAATGCTAATAGGAGAAGAGAGAGAGAGAAATGAATTAAAAACCTATCTGAAAAAATAATGACTGAAATAGACACGAAAGTCCGGGAAGTGCAGTGAGACATACAAGATGAATCCCAAGAGGCCCACACCAATACACATCATAATTAAAATGCCAAATGTTAAAGACAGAGAATCTAAAAAGCAGCAAGGGGGCTTTGATAAAACTGTCAGCTGATTTCTCAACAGAAACTATGCAGGCTACAAGGTATTGGCATAAAATATTTATTTATTTTTAAATATATTTTATTGAGTTTTTTTACAGAGCAGAAGGGAGAGTGATAGAAAGTCAGAAACATCGATCAGCTGCCTCTTGCACACCCCCTACTGGGGATGTGCCTGCAGCCAAGGTACATGCCCTTGACCAGTAGCGAACCCGGGACCTTTCAGTCCGCAGTCCGACGCTCTAGCCACTGAGCCAAACCGGTTTCGGCAAATATTAAAAGTGATAAAAAGCAAGGCCCTATAATGAAGATTACTCTTTCCAGCAAAGCTATCATTTAGATTTGAAGGACAGATAAAGAACTTCTCAGATAAGAAAAGGCATAACCAGTATTATAAGAAGTATTAAAGGGTCTCTTTAAGAAGAAGAAGACAAAAGATAAACATATGAATAATAAAATGACATTAAATGCATATAGAGTAACAATTACTTTAAATGTAAATAGACTGAATGCTTCAATCAAAAGGCTGAATAGTCAACAAAACAGGACCCTTACATGTGCTGTCTACAAGAGACTTACTTAACATTGAAAGACAGTCACAGACTAAAATCAAAAGGTTTGAAGGATATTTCTTGAAAATTAAAACAAAACAAAAAATGTAAAAAGCTATGGTAGCACTAGTTATACCAGAAAAAAAAGAGACTTTAAAATAAAGGCTGTAACAAGTATAAAATACCCAGCAATTCTGCTTGTGGGTATTTATTTAAAGAAACACAAAGCACTAAATTAAAATAGCATGTGTATCCATATGTTTATTGCAGCATTATTTACAATAGTCAAGATATAGAAACAACCTAAAATTTCTTCAATAGATGAATGGATAAAGAAGTGGTAGGTATATACAATGCGACATGATTCAGCCATAAAAAAGAATGAAGTCTTGCCATCTGCAACAACGTAGATAGACCTAGGGGGTATTGTGCTGAGTGACATAACTCAGACAGACGAAGACAAATACAGTGTTTTCACTTGTATGTGGTATCTCATAAACAAACACATAAGCAGAACAGAAACAGACTCATTGATACAGAGAACATTTTGACAGTCAGTTGGAGGAATGGGTGAAACAAATGAAAGGATTAAAAAATACAAATTGGTAGTTACAAAGTATTCATTGGTAAAGTACAGCATAGAAAATACAGTAGGTCCTCAGGTTACAGCGGAGGCCCGTTCCTACTGTGTGACATAATGTGATTTTCACCATAAGTCAGAACCCACCTACATAAGCATCTACGTCACTCACATGGACCACATACTCAGCAGTAATGAAGTGAAACAGTTAAAAAAAAATTAAAGAAAGATAACAGTTCCTGGCCTTTACTTGTGGTAAGTAAATAATAATAAAAACATAAAGCACATACATATGTACATATGTTGAAAAGATGAAATTTTTTATTATTTTATTTATTTATTTATTTACTTTTAATCTTTATTGTTCAGTTTATTAATTACATTGTTCCCCCTATTTCCCCCCTATAACTCCCTTCCACCCAGTACCCATCCCACCCTTCACCCTCACCTCCCCCCCACTGTCCTCTCCCATAGTTGCATGATTTTTGTTCAGTCTCTTGCTGCACTTCCCTCACCCCTTTTCTCTCCAAGAACTGTCAGTCCATTCCCTCTCTATGTCCATGATTCTGTTATATTCACCAGTATATCCTGTTCATCAGATTATTAATTCACTTGATATTTAGATTCACTTGTTGATAGATGTATATTTGTTATTCATAACTTATATTTTTACCTTTTTCTTCTTCCTCTTCTTATAGAATATCTTTCAGCAATTCATATAATGTTGGTTTGGTGTTGATGAACTCCTTTAGCTTTTTCTTATCTGTGAAGCACTTTATCTGACCTTCAATTCTGAATTATAGCTTTGCTGGATAGAGTAACCTTGGTTGTAGATACTTGCTATTCATCACTTTGAATATTTCTTGCCACTCGCGTCTGGCCTGCATCGTTTCTGTTGAGAAATCCACTGACAATCGTATGGATGCTCCCTTATAGGTAACTAACTGTTCTTTTCTTGCTGCTTTTAATATTCTCTCTTTGTCTTTTGCTCTTGGCATTTTAATTATGATGTGTCTTGGTATGGTCCTCTTTGGATTCCTATAGTTTGGGGTTCTGTGCACTTCTTGGGCTTTTAAGTCAATTTCTTTTACCAGGTGGGGGAAGTTTTCAGTCACTATTTCTTCAAGTAGATTTTCATTATCTTGCTCTCTCTCTCTCTTTCTGTCACCCCTATAATTCGTATGTTGGTATGCTTGAGGTTGTCCCAGAGGCCTCTTACACTATCTTCAATTATTTGGATTCTTTTTGCTTCTTGTTTTTCTGGCTGAGTGGATTTTGCTTCTTTGTATTTCAAATCTTTGACTTGGTTCTTGTGGTCGTCTGGACTGCTTTTAGGTCTTTGTGTAATATTTTTTATTTCAGTCTGTGTATGCTTAATTTCTAGTTGGTCCTTTTTCATATCCTCGTGGGTCTCATTCATTTCCTCATAGGTCTTGTTCATTTTCTTGTAGGTCTCATTAAGTTCATAAACCTTTTCTAGGAGCCTCTTGAAAAACCTTATTACTGTGGTTTTGAACTCTATGTCTAGTCATCTTTTTTCTTCCATTTCTTTCACACCTGATTTCTTTCCATTTCTCTGCATTGTGGCTGCTTTCCTGAGTTGGTCCATTACCTTAGTGTGGTAGATGTCCTCTAAGGGACAGTGGCGCAGCCTCCTCAGTTACCTGAGGTGGATACTCTTACTGCAATCCTTTATGGATTGTATAGTATTTTTTAAGTTAAGCCCAGCTTGTTGTTGTTAGCACTAGGAGGGTTTGACCTCCAGGCCAATTGGCTGTGAGGGTAAGCTGTGTTCAGGTTGGATGGGCGGAGTTTCCGGGATGAGCAGGCAGCATCAGCTCCGCCCTATGCGGCAGGTGGGTCTCTGTGCAGGGTGGTAATGGCTACACGCACCTCCGAGAAAAAGCCGCCGCTGGTCTCCACCCATTGCCAGACAACTCTGCCTCTTCCCAAATAAGTCTGCACACCCAAAGTCTCACCCAGGGTTGTGAAACAGAGCAGTCTGGTGTTCTCCCAAACAAGGGAGCAAGTCACAAGTCCTCTCTGCGTGGTCATGCACTTCTGTCCCCAAGTTTATGCGCCAACTGCTGTTCCAAGTTTACACGCACTCTCCTCAAGCTGGCAGACCTCTGCTGTGCCTGGGTTTTAGCGTGCCTTTCCCGGACCTTGGACCTCGCCTAGAACTGGGGAATCAGTGCAGTGGGACGCTTCCGCCCTCCCCGTTGGAGAAAACCAGCCCTGTTTGCTGTCACACGCCCTTTTCCACTTGCGCACATGTGCACGCGCACGGCTCCAAACCTCTGGCTTCGTGAGTATCTTCAAGGCTGTGTTCCTCCACTCCTCTGAGTCATAGTATCCTATCTTTACTTTTATTTGTGGAATTTTCACTCAGCCATCTTTCCGGTGATTCTGGATGATGTTTGTTCGGTTGTTAAGTTGTAGTTTTGGAATTGTACAGGGCAGCAAAATAGGTGTTTACCTATGCTGCCATCTTGGCTCCTCCCCGATGAAACTTATTTTTTTTTGTAAATAAATAAATGGGAGATGGTAACGTAACCTATGAAATGACGTACACCGAGTTGGCTATAACCCAAGGACTGTCTGTATAGTTAATATCTATCTATCTATATATATCTATATATATAAAAAACTAAGTGACTGACTGACCATTCACCTAATAGCTATGATGCCTGATGACCACCGGGGGACAGATGCTTCAATCAGTAGAGGAGGTTGCTACCTGGGCACTGTTGGCCCTGAATCTGTTTCATCTGGACCCTGGATCCAGAGAGGAGGGAGACCAATTCCAGCGTGCATCACCTGAGAACCACCCTCTCACAATCCAGGGCCCCTTAGGGGATGTCAGAGAGCCTGTTTTAGCCCAATCCTCAAAGGCCAGGCTGAGGGACCCCACCAGTACCTTAATTCATGCACTGGGCCTCTAGTATTATAATAACTGTATGGTGTCTGATGGGTACAAGCTTTATTAGGATGATCACTTTGCCAGTTATATAAATGTATAATCACTGGGTTGCACACCTAAAATTAATATAATACTGTACAACAACTATAATTGAAAAATTAAAAAAAACTAATATATAAATAAAATGTGATAAACACATACACATATACACACTCACACATGGAAATATTATTTAACCTTGAAAAAAGAAGTGAATGCTGTCATTTCTGAGAATATGATGAAACTGGGCGGGGGGCACTATGCTAAATAAAATAAGCCACAATGAGAAAGACAAATACTGCATGGTATTCCACTTGTATGTTGAATCTTTTTGTTTTTTTTGGAAGGTAAAACACATAGATACAGAGAGTAGGAAAGTGGTTGCTAGGGCAGATAATTAATGAAGTTGATGATTTAAAGTGTAATATGGTGACTACAGTTCATAACACTATGTTGTATTATTAAAATTTTCTTAAGAAAGTGGAATTTAAATGTTCTTGCCCCGCCACTCTCCCCCCAAAAAGTGAACGTATTAGGTGAGGCAATAGATTTGTTAATGAACTCAATGAGGGGGAATCCTTTACAATGAATATATATAATATATAAAACCATCACATTCTATGCATTAAATCTCTTCCAATTTTATTTGTCAACTACAGGCCTGGTGCTTGAAATTCATAAATGGTGGGGAAGATTGTCCCTCAGCCCAGCGTGCAATCTCTCCAATCTGGGACCCCTCAAGGGATGTCAGACTGCCTGATTACGCCCAATCCCAGGATTGGGTCTAAACGGGCAGTTGGACATCCCTGTCACAATCCATGACCTATCTGGCTCCCAATTACTTGTCTGTCTGTCTTCCTGAATGCCCCTAACTGCTTCTGCCTGTCAGCCTGATCACCCCCTAACCATGCCCCTGCCAGCCTGATTGATGTTTTACTGCTCCCCTGCCATCCTGTTTGCCCCGAACTTCCCTCCTCTGACAGCCTGGTTACCCCTAACTGCCCTCCCCTGCAGACTTGATTGCCCCCAACTGCCCTCCCTTGCAGGCTGGTCCCTCCCAACTGCCCTCCTCTGCTGACCTGATCACCCACAATTGCCCTCCCTTGCAGACCTGGTCCCTCCCAACTGCCCTCCTGCTGGCCATCTTGTGGTGGCCATGTTGTTTCCAGATGGGGGTGGGATCTTGTGTGTTGGAGTTATGATCAATCTGCATATTACTCTTTTATTTGATAGGATAGAGGTGCACAGGTAGATTTTCCCTAAAGGGTGTCCCAGATCAGGGTGGGGGTTCCTTTAGGGTGTGGAGTGGCCTGGGCAAGGGGCCTGTGGTGGTTTGCAGGCTTGCCATGCCCCCTGCCAACCCAAGTGGAGGCTTTGGTATCTGGGTTTTATTTATCTTCTATAATTGAAACTTTGTAGCCTTTAGTGGAGCCAGCCTCCTGCTCATTCTGTGGCCACAGCCATTTTTGCTAGGATTTATTTAACTTCTGTAATTGAAACTTTGTAACCTTGAGTCTCGGCCTGGTCCAGCCAGGGTGGCAGGGAAGCTTGGCTTCCTCCATTGCCAGAGAAACCCATGTCTCCCTCCTACTTTCTCCGTGGCCGCAGCCATCTTGGTTGGGTTAATTTGCATAGTCGCTCCTAATTGGCTGGTGGGTGTGGTTTGTGGGTCTAGCAGAGGTACAGTCCATTTGCATATTACTCTTTTATTAGATAGGACTAGAGGCCTGGTGTACCAAATTTGTGCACAGAGGCGGTTGTGTCCAACAGCCCAGCATGCACCCTCTTCAATCTGGGACCCCTTGAGGGATATTCAACTGCCGTTTAGGCCTGATCCCTAAACAGGCAGTCAGGCATCCCTCTCACAATCCAGGACTGCTGGCTCCCAACTGCTCACCTGCCTGCCTTCCTGATTTTCCCTAAGCAGTCCCCTGCCAGCCTGATTGATGCCTAACTGTTCTCCTGACAGGTTGTTTGTCCACAACTGCTCTCCCCTGCAGGCCTGGGTCCTCCCCAACTGCCCTTCCCTGCAGGCCTGGTCACCCACATCTACCCTCCCTTGTAGACCTTGTCGCTCCCAATTGCCCTCCCTTGCTGGCCATCTTGTGGTGGTCATGTTCTGTCCACATGGGGGCAGGATCTTTGACCACATGGAGGCAGCCATCTTGTTTGTTGGAGTGATGGTCAATCTGCATATTACTATTTTATTAGATAGAATAGAGGCCTGGTGCATTTCTTTAACCTGCTGCTAGCTGAAAGCTGTAATCCTCACTTTTTATCATTTCATCCTCAGTTTTCTGTCTACATTACCAAAAAAAGTATTTTTTTCTCCCCCTGGGAAGCAAGTGTGCCCAGTTCTTGATACCTATCTTTCCTAGACAGATGCAAATTATATTTTATAATCAAATTGAAAATAATTTTCAATACCTGCATTTTTAGCTTTTTACAGGAAGCCATTTCAATGTTTAATTAATACTTTTTTTAGTTGTCATATTTTATTTTAATAGAATCGTAGCGTTTCCTGTACAGATGTAATTTGATTATGTTCACATTTCCTTTTATAGAAGGTATATTAAGAGACTTGAGGGAAAAGCCCACTTTAATGCATTGCAATCATCTTGGATTTCAAAATCCACTTTGCATATCTTTGTACACTTGAATTAATATAAAAGCTTGATAAAAAGATGAGAATTAATGTACCCAACCTGTTAGGAATAAGTAGTTGTATTGTTGATTTAAGTTTGTTGAATGAGATATCTCAGAATGCTAAAGAGGCAGACCAGCAGGTTTTAGGTGATTAAAGAAAATCCTTCATCTTGGAGGAACTTGAAGGAACATGATGCTATTTAAGTGGAATCTAATCAGGAAGAAGAAAAGCTTGCAAGTTAAAAGACGAAATGTTTCATGTCATTATTTGCAAAGCAACTGAACAAAAGGTGAGCAAGATAATTAAGTGTCTTGCTGGTAAGTAGAATTTTTCAAAGCAGGTTGATTAGAGGTTTTCCTTAAAAAAAAAAAAGCTTCTAAATTCAGATAATCTAGTTGAAAAAGCTAACTCAGTTTTAAAAATGGAGACCAGTTTGGAAGAAAATTGACAGTATTGTATATGATAGCAGATGTTCTCAGGGGTGAACTTAATTGCTCGGCAAAATTCTGTTAAGCTCTGAATAGTTTTAGCATTAATAATATTTTAGTGTATTTTAAGTTTTTGAAAAATGGAAATACAAGCAGACTTAATATGCAATAGCATTAAATGGATTATTCCATTACCTTGATTATGTCATTTTTCAACAGATAAATGGGATTTGTTTGATTTCCCCCCCACTTGCCTGAAAAACTACCAAAAGCAAATATTATTGTTCTTATTATAAAAAAGTATTTGTAACTGTCAACCCAAAATTTGATGTCACCTCTTGTATCTGTGTTTAGGATTTCAAGACATTTTGGATGATAACATGAGGAAACTGGCGTGCCCCAGATTTTGTTTTGTAAACATGAGCTGGCAAGGCTCTGGCTTCCTTTAAGGGGTGGCGAGGTCAGAGTACTGATGGATGCATTTTAGTTGAAAATGAAAACTAGGAAGGCATGACCTTAGGCCCTACTTCTCTAACGAAGAAAGGAAACTTGAAGCTAACAAGTCATGCCAGTCAAACACACAGTAGACATATGTTCTTTTGTCAGTGTTCTTTTACTCTTTCAACATTTTAATGACTTCAAGCTTACTTAGTAATGCATACTTTGGGGGCAAATTTCCAGATTGCTTCATTTATTATCAATGAATTTATTTATTCTGTCAGTCATTGCACAGCTTTATCTACAAAGAACACATTGAAAAAGTTAAACTGATCCTCTAGTCACCTGGCAATCGACTGCCAGTATAAAATGAATAACTATCAGACTACTTTGAGCAGTTTCAAAGAGTGAAGTGTCATATTCAAACATTCTCAGCTGAAGCATATGATCTAAATACTTGAATTTTAAAAATATATTCTAGGCCACCGAGTTATTTAAGAGTTTTGGTTTTTACTTTGTATTTTGCTTAAGTATTCTTCAACTTTGTTTGTATGTTGGAATCTTCTGAGGAACTTGGAAAAATTCTTATGCCTTGGCCAAAACTCACTCCGATCAAATCATAGTCTGTATTTTTTAATCACTCTAGATGATTCCAATGTGTAGCTAAGGCACTAGTTGTTTCTTTATTTAATATGTTACTTATTTTTCTGGACTTTATTAAAACAAGCACATTGTAGCATGGCTTTCTTAATTTGAAATGCTCATATATAAGATTTTCTTTTTTAAAAAATGTCCTGTTTATGGAGTTGGACTTGGGAGCATCATAAAAGGCCATTATCCAGGGCTTATGTTATTTTCACATTATTTAAGTGTATAAAGTTTTGTCATCTTGATTTGATTTATATAGACACTTTGGTACATTTTAATATGAGTGTTAGACATTTTTTATGTGAAATCTCACTTCTTTCTAACCTGCTTTTTTGCTTTATTCATTACTGTTGCATCAGTTGAACAAAGATGTAACCTTTCTGCTCGGTGTTTTCTTTTTTTCCTTTTTTTTTTTCTTTTTTGGCTACTTCTTTTGGGCCTCAGCTAGTTCAGTGCATTTCATTCCTGACTCAATTCTTGATCTATACGGATGGGAGCAAGTGATAACCTGCCTCTCTTTTTTGTGTCTCAGACAGATAGATGGTCTTGGAGTGAATTCTTCACATTTCTTGAGAAGGCACCCAATAAGTTGTGTCCCAGTTGCTCACGTTACTCACTAGCTCAAGTGTAAACCCTTGGATTAGCCTTCCCCCTTCCTGTGTTATACTTCCCACGCCTGTCAAAACCCACTCAGGTTTATGGATATTACTTCCCCCAAAAAATTACCTAGACCTCAACTCAATCTCTGTTGTTTAGTTTCATTGAAGCTGAAAGAGTACAGAAGGAGAAAATCATGGTACGCACATTTTAGCGTGTGTTTCCTTTTCTGTTGAGATTTTCTATTACACAATTTTCCTATTTAATACATTAGTTTTATCAAACTATGTTAGGGAATGATTTACTCCCAAATATTGAGTGCCCCAAAAGATTATCATTCGCATGTTATCAGTTTGTTAAACTTCTGTTGCATCACCTACCTTATCCTCTGTGATTGATCATCTTAAGTATTCTTCCTGGTGTCTTATACCACTCTTGATCAGTGCCCACACCACTCCTTTACTCCAGATCATGCAGCAGATATTTTCTATACATTCAAACCACATAAATCAGTAGCATGAGCATAATGTTAAATGAAATGGGAAGATTCTGCAGAGAGAAAAATTATGCTGATACAATGTGATAATATTTGTGTAGTGTAAAGTCAAGTATTTTATAGTTAGGGTTCCAGTGCAAGATAATTGAATTTTCCATTGCCCGAAAAAAAATACAGTTAACAGACATGTTAATAAGGTCAACATAGCCATTTTATTCTTCCAGCACTTAAACAGATTTCCTTTTCTTCAGCTGAGCACCAGATGTATGAAAGCACATATGCTAAAACATGATGGCATTTTTTGCCATGAAAAGTTCATAAAAGAGAAGTCACAGTTTGCAGTCACACTGGCTTTTCTACATACACATAGCAAGTGATGTCAGAATCATCTGAACCCTGGTTTTCTCTCTATCTCTTTTGGTTGAATGCATGTAGTTGAAAACATGGAATTTGTATGTGTGGATGATGCAATTCCTTTGTCTGGTCTTCTTTGCAAGCCCAGGGATTGAGGATCTATGTAATTGTTACAAATGACCCTGATGTACTGTGTCACATACCCTTGGATTTTCTATGATTTCAGACACTGATGAAGTAGACAAGTTCCATTTAACCTCAGACTAACCACTTTTCACCGTAAGTATGAGCATGTATTTGAGATTTCTGTCTACATCCTTTTTCTATGTTTCTGGAGCTTCATCACACAAATAACAATAGCAGTCAGAGCATAAGCATGTTATTTACCCAGGAGAAACCATCAACCAGTGGAGTCAAGAACCCTGGATATACTTTCCAGTTTCTCATCATTTAGATGGGAAATCATCGGGACATCTCAGATGTTCCCTTGGATGCAAGCCCTGGTTCCCCATAGCAGTAACCTCGGTAGTGGACCCTTATATTAGTTTTCCCTTCCTCCCTCTCTGCCTCATCAATTATGCTTCCTTGGATCACGTTCCAAATAAACTGTCTACACCCAAGTCCTTGTCTTTTAGGCCCTGATTTTGGACCACAAACTAAGACAGTGATGATAGATCAAGTCTGTAAGGTTTCTGAATCAATACTTATTCATCGATGAAAAGGGAATATCAAGGTCTTCTTTACAAGGTATTAGGAGAACTGGATATAACTTATACAAAGCACTTATCCCTATCCATGGCACATGCCTCAATTTCAAAACTGATAGGTAGATTGTAAGCATTATACAAATTTGAATGCTAATCCTAACATGATTTATATAGAGAGAGCAAGAAAGAGAGAGAGTGATCAGAACTGAAAGATGCTGCATGCATAAATACTTACCGTTTTTTAATTCTATTGTCTTGAGACAGCTACCACAAGGCATGATCAATCTCTTCATAGGACAAGCCTTTGCATTTGTGTTACCTAAGATTGAGGTGCCCTATTGTTATGTTCCTTCTTTTCTTCACTAACAATTAATAAGTAGGGATTTGACTTAATTTTCTTAGTTTACTCCCCTTCTATTTTCATTACATTAATCCCAATAAAGCATTCTATTTCCATCAAGGATTTTATTTCCATCCAGCAAACTCAAGTGGACCCAAATTTCTCATAAGCACACCTCATTTCCACAGCATTGTTTTGTTGAGAAATTAGTTTTCATAAGAAACTGACATTTTCTTCTTCAAGTTATGTTTTGTTTAGAAATACAAATATTAAAATTAGAGTTGTTTTAAAGTTAAAAGTAGTACATTTTGAGGGTATAAATCTTTCAAAATTAGTGTATGTTTTTCTACCTTATTCCATAGAATGCACTGAACCAAATTAAACAATTTTAAATGTGTGCCTCAGGGTTATAACTAGCAACCCAGTGATATTTTAGTTAATGAGAAGCCTGGACTAGAAGTCATTGTTGATTCTATACTAGTTACTTAATAAATGCTGTTAAATAAATTAGTGAAGGTTGAATGACTGATTATTTCCAGAGGTCTCTTTCAACTCTAAAAATCTATGACTGACAAATCCTTTGGAAACAAATCTTTCAATAAAGTTGGCCTAAGTTCCTTCAAAAAGTTGAGACACCAATGTTCTTAGTTGTCAACTGGAATTGTCATAGTTAAGACCATAGTTGAGAGAAGTGGGCCTTGCTAGAGCTGCCTTGTTCTGCCTGAGGTGAAGGGACAGCTTGACCCTGAAGTTTATGTGTTCCAGCCGGAATTTTTACATAGGAGGAAGAATCAAGTTGGAATGGCATTTAGCAGATTCATGTTAGAGCAGGGTATACATAAAAGCATATTGCTTTTTGTTTTAGTGGACTAGTGACCCGGTGCACGAAATTCATGCACATTAAAGGGGATTAATTGGAGGAAATAATTTAATATTGCTATTTGCCTTTTTCTATAATAGAAGTGTCAGAGATTACAGAAAATTAGTAAAATGTATATGAAAACCTTCCTCCTGTAAGAGTCTGGGGCATACCATGGGACCCAGAGTCAAGTCCCTACCAACCCACATGCACCACAAAATTGTGTGAGACCCATACCCAGCTGACCACTCCCCTCCCCGACCCATTCGGCTAGATCCAAACCCAGTCAGTCCCACCCTTGTCAAGTCCTGCTGGGCAGGGGGCTTAGCTTCAGGTCCCCTGGCCCAGCACTAGGATGGGGGGCCCCCATGTGGTCAAAGATCCTACCACTATGTGGATACAAGATGACCACTACAAGATGGCCAGCAGGGGAGGGCAGTTAGGGGTGACCAGGCCGGCAGAGGAGGGAAATTGGGGGTAAACAGGATGGCAGGGGAGCAGTTAGATATCAATTAGGCTGGCAGGGTAGTGGTTAGGAAGTGATCAGGCTGGCAGGCAGAAGTGGTTAGGGGAAATCAGGGAACAGGCAGGTAGGCAGTTTGGAGCCAGCAGTCCTGGATTCTGAGAAGGATGTCCAACTGCCTGTTTAGGCTCAGTCCTACTGGGATCGGGCCTAAACAGGCAGTCGGACATCCCTGGAGGGGTCCCAGATTAGAGAGGGTGCAGGCTGGGCTGAGGGACATCCATCCCCCCCCCCCATGCACGAATTTCATGCACTGGGCCTCTAATATATATATATATTCTCCAATTTCCATAAATTAGTGCAGGCTGGAATAACAAAAATACCACATACTGGGTGGCTTACACAACAAACATTTATTTCTCATAGTTTTGATGATTGGAAAGCACCAGTAAATCAAGTGTCTGGTGAGGGCTCACTTCCTGTTTTGCACATGACAGTCTTCTCTTTGTATTCTCACATTCTTAAATGAGAGAAATCAGAGAGAGGAGAAAAGTAAGCTCTCTCATGGCTCTTTATAAGGACACTAATTCCATTCATGAGAGCTGTACCTTCAAGTCCCAATTACCTCTCAAAAAGCACTTTTAATTAAAATGTTCCTTAAAGCAGGCCTCTTTGGATTGAGATAATTGTGTTCTGTTTCCTTCTCCAATTTGAGAATCTACCTCTTTCCATAGATTTGGGAAGTTCTCATCAACTCTTTGGTGAGCCTATTGTAATAGTCACCCTGTTCACGTCTCCCTCTCTCTTCTGATATGCCTATTATTCTTATATTGCTCTTTCTGATTCAGTCAGATAATTCTCATACAGTTCATTAATACATTTTTTATGCTCAACTCTCTCTCCTTCCTTCCTTGTCATTTCTAGATTACTGTTTTCTGTATCACTAATTCTTTCTTCCATCTGCTCTTGCTCTATTTTCTATAATCACTAGTTCATTCTTGATCTTTTTCATTGAGTTCTTCATCTTCATAATTTCAATTTGGTTCTTTTGTAAATTTCAATCTCTTTGTTTAAAGTATTTGTTTAGTCCATTTATTTGGTTTCTTAGTTCATTCAACTGGCTATCTGTGGTGGTTGCTTTTTTTCACATTTCATTTTTTTCTAATTTTATATTTCTCTTCTTTCACTGGCAATTTCTTCTACATTTACTGTTTTTATAGAGTGCTTTTCCTAAAACTTTGAACTGAATATTTATATTTAACATTAGTTTATTTTCTAATATATGCACTTAAAATTTCATATTTTCTGCATTACCTAGTAAATTTTATAAGACAAGAATCTGTAGCATTTCATAAAAAATACATTTTACTTCATTTTGAAGCTTTTTTTGGTATGGCTTATTTTATCATTTATTTCTGAGTAGTTTGTGATGTTTTTAGTTGCATTTTAACTAAATGATTTAGACATTTAAGGAAAAATTACAAGCAATTAAATTATTTTAGAAGAGTGTATATATATATCTTGAAATTTTTATAATTTTATTCCATTGCTTCAGAAAAAAGTATCTTGAATGATTTTTCTATTTAAATTATTATATGTATCATAATACATTAAATTTAATGTAGTTTATTGCTTGATTCATGAGTATAGTTCTTGGGTACATTATATTATATATATGTAATTTTAGATCAAGTTTGTTTTAATAAGTAAATATTTTAATCATTTAATTATTTTATATACTCAAATATCTAGAAAATTTTGCTATGATCTTCAGTTGTTCTTATAAAATACTCAATATCTCCTTATTTTTATCTATTGTTGCTTTATAGATTTTGAAGCAATGTTAGTATAATGTTGCAAAAAGTGAAATATTATTTGACCATAACTTTGCAAAATAAAACTTCATTATTGGTTCCATTTTATACTTTTCACATTGAATTATTTGATAGTAATATTGCCATTTACTCTTGCCTTTTGCTGTTCTATTGTCTGATATACTGCTATATGTTCCTAGATAAAATCTTTCAGTAACCATTTAGTTATATGTAGCTCTACCCATTTGAAGTCTCTAACTTTTAATAATAGAATTTAAACCATTTACATTTATTATAATGATTGAAATATTGGGCTTATTTTTTACAGTTCATTTTTGTTTTTTTCCTGTATTCTTTCTCCCCGATCCCCCAGCTATATTAATTGTGGCTAGCCAGATGCCAGGTTAAGCTGAAAATACAGGTAAAATATATTTGAAATTTAGGGAGAAAAGTTCTAAAACCAACCTGCTTGAAAATGAAAATGGTACATCTGTATGCCATTCCCTAAATGTTACATAATGTTGTATGGTATAAATATCTGCAGCATTGTATAAAAATATATTGTTTTGATACACAAAGGTGACCTTACTGACCTTTCCATCTACGAGACATGTGCTTTGAGCTGCTGTACATTTTTTTTTTTTGGTGAAGGGTTGTGCAGGGCCAAGGCATACATTTATATGATAGCTTCTTAAAGTTAGAATTTGGATAATAGGATTTGGAAAATTTTCTTTTCTGCAGCCCTATAAGAATTATATTTTTAATATTTTATAGTTCATATCTCTTGATCACTTTTAAGCTGTTTTGACCAAATTTAGGTGGCCATTAATGTATTACCTAAACTGGGATGCTTTTTAACATAAAGGGATATTATTAATAATTAATACTTTGCAAAAAGTTATAAACTGGGGCCATCTGGTGCAAAATGGGATGTAAAGTCATTCTAACCAGACTAGTAGGAAGAAAAGATTGTAGGTTTAATATGAATGAAAATTTTGTTCCCACACTCTTCTTTAGAATACTTTCTAGAGAAGGTAGCAGAATATTCTTGGTTTGGAGGTTTGTCGAGGAGCAAGATTTGAATGAGAGAAGAGCTTATGATTCTGTGACACATTCAACTTAATAGCATACTTAATACTCTGGACTGGCTGTCAGGGTAGAATTGAAACACACCCTTCCTGAAAAAAATCCAAATTCTCCATTTGCACAATGTGCTAGAGGTCTGATTACACTCTCCCATTTTTATTTATTTGTATGCATTATGGCCCTATCACTATTACATCATTTTCTGTAAATTTTGATAGTTATTTTATATTGAATGGCCTGGGTTATCCATTGGCTTTGTGCCTCTGAACTTTTTCCTGTGTTCCAAATTTAATGCATTTAAATAAGTTTTCCCTTATGGCCTTCTCCCTCAAAGGAGCATAGGCCTGTTAACAGAGTTCTTTGGTCTCAGAATATAAAAGACTGTACTCAAGCCATGATATGTCAGCTCTCTTTGCTCTCTCTCCTCCTTGGTAGTTTCCTTTTGGTAAATTACATAGCTAAATTGGCTCCCTACAAGTACATATCATAGCAAAAAACACAGAATATTTTCAGAGGTGCTTGTTTTAAAAGCCAGTTCAGCAGCACCTGTGTTTCAATCTGGACATCTCTAGTTCTAGGGCAATTTGCAAACACCAAAATCCAGTGATGAACTACACATCACCACTCCATGTCTGCAAAAGAAGGACATTAACTTAGCACAGTTTGATGTCTAGAAGAAAATGTAAAGCCTCATAAAGTTTAAAGAGAGCTTTTTTATGTACTTTAAAGTTTAGTGTAATGCCTTTATGAGACAAGTTCTGGGTATAGGAGCAATGTTATTATTTCAGGCTGCTAGTGTTACAACAGCCTTATGCAGCAGTAGTTGAACAAAGTTTTATTCAAAGCCAACTATATACCAAGCAGTATGCTGAGAGCTCTAAAATATATAAAAATGTGAAATTATGAATGATCATATAGTTACTTAATGCATGAGTGTACATTTAAGTGCTGTAATATTTCTAAGAAAGTAGAGCTCAGTACTTAGTTGGTGATTTAGACTTGGGAAACAAAATTTGCCACACCAAAGTGTGTCTCTCTGGCATGAGGATTATTTTATATTTTAAGAAACAAAAGACACAGGAAGAATCTTTGACTTTCCCATAAGCTGTATAAAATAATTAAAAATAGAAGGCCTGTTATAAAAAGAACTACCACCATATATAATCATAATAAATATGAACTGGGTGTGGTAGACAGGAAGAAACCCAGAAAAGCCAAAAGGACTTATGACCAAAGTCCTCTCTGTGATAATTGCCTCTAGATAACAAAGCAAATCTTTATTTAATAAATATTAACTCTTTTCATCTTCCTGTGAATCGCCTTCCTCAACTTTGAAGTCTCAAACCATTAACCACTTCTCCTTAGCAAAAGATGGCATATAAGCCACAACTGCCTATTTTTTCTTGAGCCCCCTATTCTTTTGGAACCAGCAGGTGTATATACATAATAAATTTTGCTTGTTTTCTCCAGTTAATCTGTCTTGTATTTAATTAGTAGGCCAGCCAGAAGAACTTAGAAGGGTGGAGGAAATGTTCTTCCTCCCTGATGGACTGAGCATGAAGGTAGCAAGAATGAATGGGCAGAAAGGAAGACACTGGATAGAGAACACTGGATGTAGAAGGGCATGACAGATATGTATGCAGAAAGACATGGCTGGCCACTCTATTGTGTTTGCTGGGTAATCACAATAAACATATTTGAATGGGGTAGGCTCTATTTGCTTAAGGAATTCCTTAAAAACTAAGCAAAATGAAAGTGTATGATGTGAGGAAGCTATGAAGGATATTTGAATGAGAAGGTGAAATAAAGCCCTCTGTATCTAAGAAAGTTAAATATGGCCATAACATGAATAAGCTAAGTTGGAAGAAGCCCCCAAAAGTCAATGGCAGTAGCTTACAATACACACCTGATTCTCAAATGATGATGTTTCATTCAATGTTATTTTGTAATAATATTGATGAGATGACATAAGAACTTAACTCTTATTTATATCAGTTAGCTTATGATCAAATTCATTTTGTTATATATCACTTCACCTAAGATTGCAGAATGCCTCGGTGAGTGTTAAGTGAGGACTCACTGTAGTTGTTATGTTTTAGGAACTTTAGGACATTTAACTCGGCATGCTAAAAGAAGTAAAAATTGTAATATATAAGACATGCATTTTTTTAAATCTTTACCAAAGGATATCTTTATTGATTTTAGAGAGATAGAATGGGAGAGAGAGAGAAACATTGATGTGAGAGAAACATTGATCAGTTGCACCCCAACTAGGGATCAAACCTGCATTTTAAGTATGTGCCCTGATTGGGAATTGAATCCACAACTTCTTGAATCCAAACATATGAGATGATGCTTCAACCAACTGAGCCACCTGGCTGGAGCAAAATATATACATTCTTACATAGATCTGGATATTTTATTTCCCTATATTTTAGATAATTTGATTTTATTAATGTGCAAAAGCATCATTTACAAACACTAGATGTAGCAGATATATTTTAGTATTAATAGGTCACACAATATTTTCTTTTCTTTAAAAAATATAAACTAAAACATCCTTTATTTTTATAGTCTCTGTCTTTAACTATATGTTTCATATGTAGAAAATTGAGTCCTGGCAAATCAATCTTTAAATTTGAGCCTTGCATGATCCTAGTTTGAGTTTTAAGTAAATGGTAGATGATTGTAATAATCGATGTTACTCAGTATATTAATTATGGCAAAGCATAATATTTTAAATTATACATATATTTTTATTAGTTTTTCTTTTTAGAGAAAAATATTGACTAAATCTTTGGTAAAAGTCAGATGTATTTAAGAGTACAGAACATGTATGTAATAAAAGAGTAATATGCAAATTTATCCTACCTTCACTACACTCTCAAGCCACGCCCACCAGCCATGCCTACCAGTCAATCAAGAGTGAATATGCAAATATTCACCAAGATGGCTGCAGCCACAGAGAGCAGGAGGAAGTCTTAGGTTTCCCTGGCAATAGAGGAAGCCAAGCTTTACTCCTGCCCTTGCTGGCTCAGGCCTCCATTCCTGCTACAAAGTTTCAATTATAGAAGATAAATAAAAATGGCACAGCCATGGAGCTGGAGAGGAGGCTTGAGTTGCACCTGGAGATGGAGGAAGCCAAGCTTTCCACCTACCCTGGTTGGCTCAGGCCTCTGCTTAAGACTACAAAGTTTCAGTTATAGAAGATAAATAAATCCCATACACCAGGGCCTCCAATTGGGTTGCTGGGCAGTATGGCCAGCCTGCAAACCACCACAGGCCCCTTGCCCAGACTACCTCATGCCCCAAAGAAACCCCCACCCTGATCCAGGACACCCTTCAGGGTGAACCAGCTGGCCCCCACCCATACACCAGGCTCTATCCTATCTAATAAAAGAGTAATATGCAGATTGGCCATCACTCTAACACACAAGATGGCTGCCCACATGTGGTCAAAGATCCTGCCCCCATGTGGACACAAGATGGCCACCAGAAGATGGATAGCAGGTGAGGGAAGCTGGGAGGGACCAGGCCTGCAAGGGAGGGCAGTTGGGAGTGATCAAGCCTGCAGGAGAGGACAGTTAGGGATGACTAGGCCAGCAGAGGAAGGAAGTTTGGAGTGACTGGACCTTCAGGGAAGGGTAGTTGGGGGGGGGTGGCCCAGGCCTGCAGGGGAGGGCAGTTATGGGCAAATAGGCTGGCAGGGGAGCAATTAGGCATCAATCAGGCTGGCAGGGAGTGGTTAGGGGGTGATCAGGCAGGTAGGTGAGCAGTTAGGAGCCAGCAATCCTGGATTATAAGAGGGATGTCCAATGCCCTGTTAGAATCGGGCCTAAATGGCAGTCAGACATCTCTTGAGGGGTCCCTGATTGGAGAGGGTGCAGGCTGGGCTCAGGGACACTCTCCTCCCCCTCCCCGAATGAATTTCGTGCACTGGGACTCTAATATATATATATATATATATATATATATATATATATATATATATATATATATATATATATTGTAAAAGAGAAACATGAAAATTTGACTGTACCTTTTGCTTCTGATTGGCTATGCTACCAGCCAATCAGGAGTGAGCGCCTGGCCCCGGGGATGGAGATGAAATGGCAGTGGCAGCCAGTGCCCAGCCCCTGGGTGCTGTGAGGGGAATCAGCAGCAGAAACAGCAGCGATGGTGGCGGCGGCAGGGAGTGCCCGTCCACCAGGGCTGGGTGGTCGCAGGCAGCTGGGGCTGAGTTGAGCAGGGCTATGGCTGGATGCCCAAGGCCTAAAGCCTCGCCAGAGGCTTTAGGCCTTGGGCAGGCTGAGGGCAAGCTGTCAGTTGGACATCCCCTGAGGGCTCCCAGTATGTGAGAGGGAACAGGTTGGGTTGAGGGACCATCCACCCTCCATGCAGGAATTTCGTACACTGGGCTCCTAGTATATATATAAAACTCTAATATGCAAATAAACTAACCAGGGAAACAACCAAACAACTGAACTTGTCATTAAGACGTACACTGACCACCAGGGTGTGTGTGTGTGTGGAACATGCCTGGTGTTGGCTGTAGTGGGATGGTGGAACAGGTGAGAGGGGACACTAGACCAAGCCAGGGATGGTTACTGTCATTGGGGTGAACCTCTGGTGGTTACTGAAAGTTCTTTCCTCCTGTCAGTCCTGCTTAGTGCTCACACCTGCTTCCAGCACCCAGTACTGGCCCTGGTCAACCCTGGGGGCTTCTCCACCTCCCCCTGCCTGCCTCAATGGGGTTATTGTGGCAGCAGCTGCTGCTCACACCCACTGATGATGCTGGCCCTGCTCTCAACTGCTACTGGCACTGGCCCTAATCACTCTGCACCATCAGCGTGTGTGAGCGGGGCCAGTGCCATCAGCATGTGGAAGGGGTGCTGGAGGAAGTGGGGCTGCATGCAAACAGGGGACCAGGGGCTGTGGTGGGAGGGATAGGGAAGGGGCACAGAAATGGGTTGAGACCTGCCCCTGTCCTCACTGCAGCTCCAGAGCCCACATTTCCTTTCAAGGTGTATGAATTTGTGCACTGGGCCTCTAATGTATAATAATGAAATGTACATGTGCAAGTAACATCCTGATTTGTCCTTTAATTACTATTTATATGCAGTGTGAATTGAAAATAAAACAAGATGAAGTGAGTAAAGAAAAGGGAATGGGAATATAATTGTCTTAGTAGTTTTGCATTCTAGCTGTTTTAATTAACAGCTTTCTAGTGCAAAAGAAATGTGATTTGGAAAAGCTAAGAATAGCTAGGACCCTGCCATCCTCTTTGGGAATAAGTTGTTTACATTCTTAATATTTATTTTATTTTTATTGATGCACAGCAGGAAAGCAAAGTATATGACATATTTGTGTCATAGAATATATTTATAATCAATTTCCAATTGAAAGTACACTAGTGTCCCTCTTGTCTGTAATTTTAGTTTCTGCAGTTTCAGTTACCCATGATCAATCAAGTTCCATAAATATTAAATGGAAAATTCTAGAAATAAAGAAATGATAAGTTTTAAATTGCTTTCTGTTCAGAGCAATGTGTTGAAATCTCTATCCTGCCCAGGACATGGATTACCTCTTTGTCCAATGTTTCCATGCAGTATGCACTCCCCATCCCTTAGTTACTTACGAACAGTCTGTGTTTTCAGATTGATTGTTGAGATATCATAGTGCTTGTATTCAACTAACACTTATTTTACTTATTAATGTCCCCAGTGCACAAGAGGAGTGATGCTGGCAATTTGGAGATACTGAAGAGAAGCCATAAATCCTTTCTATAACTGAAAAATTGAGTCCAATACCATAAAATATTTTGAGAGGAGACCACATTCACATGATGTTTAGAATCTTTATGTTTTATTATTAGTAACTAGAGACCCTGTGAACAAATTTGTGTACAGGTGAGGTCCCTCCGAGCTAATTGGGGCCATCTCACCCATTTCCAATTGGGGATGGCCAGAGGGTGGGACCGTGGGAAGTTGGCTGTGGGAGGGAACTGACCACCAGGGGTCAGCTCCTGCATTGAATGTCTATCAGGCAGTCATTTGGTTGTTTTGGTTAGCTAGTTGTAATGGTTGCTTAGGCTTTTATATACATAGATTATTGTTGCTTATGCCTTCCTGTGCCTAATTTATAAATTAACTTTAATTATAGGTATTTGTGCATAGAAAAAAACATAGTATGTAAATAGTTCACTATCCTGGATTTCAGGCATCTGTTGGTGATCTTGAAATATATCACCCATTACCCAAACAGTGTGGCTCAGTGGTTGAACATCAACCAATGAACAAGGAAGTCATGGTCGATTCCTGGTCAGGTCACAAGCCCAGGTTGTGGGCTTATTCCCAGTAGGGGGCTTGCAGGAAGCAGCCAATCAATGATTCTTTCTCATCATTGATATTTCTATCTTTCTCCCTCTCCCTTTCTCTCTTTGAAATCAATAAAACATATTTTTAAAAAATAAATAGATTTCCCATGAGTAAGGAGGAATATTAATACTATATTATTAATTCATTTATTGATGTATTTTAATAGATGCCAGACATACTCCTACCAATATTAGCATTTATTTCTATTCTTTCATAATTTATATGTATGTAGAGTATTTTCCCCCCAAATTTGATTATGTTGAAATATTCTCTTCTTTTTTGGGTTTTGGGGGGGAGAGAAACTGCCATTTTGTACTTAGTAAGTCATCATGAATACAGAGTTATTGATTTCCAAAAATGAGGTTTGATTGATGATTGTTAAGTGATTTTCAATTCAATCCAATGCTTCCTTCCATCTAAAACAGTTTTGATAAGCATCTTTTAGCTCCAAGAGTTAGCCTAGGAGATAGGTCTAGAAAAGAGGATCTCAAAAAGTAAGTGATAATCTCAAGCAGTTAAAGAGATAATAAATGAGATGTGATGAGTGCTATTAAAAATATTCAAATGAAGATAGTAGGAGTATGGAGAAGGAGAAAATAACTTTGCCTGAGAGAATGATAAGAAACTGAGGGGGCCTTCTGCTGACTTTTCTTTTCCCTCTTTGCCCTAGTTTTTCATCTCCTGTCTAGTATTTGTGTATAATTTTATAAATTCTCTCTCATTTTAGTGAGATAATAATAAAAAAAGATAATTAGCACTCATGAGGCATTTGTGGGTTTATTCAAATATGAAAAAAAATTTGCTTTAGGATAAAATTAAAACAAACTTCTTCCTCTGTCATAATCAAATATATACATGTATATATATAAAAGCCTAAGTGACCATTACGACCAAACAACTAAAATGATCGGAATGACTGGTTGACCAGTCACTATGATGCACACTGACCACTGGGGGGCAAATGTTCAATGCAGGAGCTGCCCCTTGGTTGTCAGTGTGCTCCCACCACCAACCTCCTGTGGCCCCTCCACCCTGCCAGCCAATCTCCTGCAGTCCCTCCCCCCATAGGACTTGATTGCTGGTCAGGCTGATGAAACCCACCTGTGCATTAATCTATGGACTGGGCCAGTATATATATATAATATATATATATATATATATATATATATATATATATATATAATATATATGTGTATATATATTATATATATACATATGATTTTAAAATTATTAGATGTGCCAATTATCTACCAGGTGTACCAGTTAATAATAATAATGTGGATTTTTTTCAATAGATGGAGTTACACATATGTTGATATATATGTGATTTGATTTCTATACTATTTTGTTGTATTGACAGCAAGCTTCAAAATTTCATATGTCAATTTTTTGAAGGTGTTAGCATCAGTTATTTTTATGCTTAAAAATGTTGAATTTTGTGCCAAAAAAGCATTTGCAGGAAGTTTTAATTCTCTACTTTATTTTGAAGAAAAGTGCTGCTGAAAGTTATCTTACACTTTGGGAAGTTTATGGTGAATGTGCTCCATCTCAAAATACTTGTGAACAAACGCTGGTTTAAATGTTTTAAAAGTGATGATTTTGATGTGAAAGACAAAGAACATCCAGTTCATCTGAAAAAGTTTGAAGACCAACAATTACAAACATTTTTGGATGAAGATGCGTTTAAAACTCAAAAACAACTTGCAGAAAGAACAAATGTTGCTCAGCAAATAATTTCTGATCATTTACAAGCAATGGGAAAGATTTTAAAGGAAGGAAAATGGGTGCCACATTAACTGAATGAAAGGCAAATGGAAAACCAAAAAGTCATCAGTAAAATGTTGCTTCAGCAGCATCAAAGAAAGTCTTTTTTGCATTGAATTGTGATTGGTGATGAAAAGTAAATTTATTTTAAGAATTCCAAATGCACAAAATCATGGGTTGATCCAGATCAACCATCAACATCAACTGCAAGGCCAAATCATTTCAGAAAGAAGACAATGCTCTGCTTTTGGTGGGATCAGGAAGGTATGGTGTATTATGAGCTTCTAAAACTAGGTGAAACCATTAATACTAATTGCTACCAACAACAAATAATCAATTTGAACCATGCTTTGATTGTAAAACGACCAGAATGGGCCAGAATATATGGTAAAGTAATTTTACTTCATGATAATGCATCATCACACACTTCAAAACCAGTTAAAGAAACATTAAAGGATCTTGCCTGGGAAGTATTAACTCACCTGCTGTATTTCCCAGACCTTACTCCTTCAGATTTCTACTTGTTTGATGGCACACACACTTTCTGAGCAGCACTTCAGATCTCTTAATAGTTTGCCTCAAAACAAGAAAAGTTATATTGGGATGGTATCCATAAATTACTGGAAAGATGGAAGAAATGTATAGCTATCGATGGACAATACTTTGAATAAAGCACTTTTGATGTTTCTCTTGAAAGTATCATATTTTCTTTGATTATAAAATCTGAATTATTAACCAGTACACCTGGTAAACTGTCCATCACAACCTAAGATAACCTAAAAGTAAATTTTAAAATAGTATGTTTTTTCTTCCTTCAAAGTATGCAATATATATTTGTTTTGGAAAAATTAGCAAATACAAATGAATAAGATAAATTACCATCCCAAATCCCACTATTATTTCACTTTATACCTTTTTTGGCCTCCCCTCCTCTGTATAGATATACAAATATTAATAGCAAACATTTTTTTAAAAAAGGGTTAAAACATATGTATTGTTTTGTATTTAGTTTGGTCTACTTAATATATTCTAAACATCCTCTCATGGTAGCAAATGTCGGATTCCATCTTAATTTTTAATGATAGCCTAGTATTCTACTCTATGACAATATCAAAATTTACTTAACTAATCCATGTTTAATTCTGTTTCTAATCATTCATAGTCTAAGTAACTGCATTAGTAACATCCTTGTAAGCACATGTTTGCATGTATGTGTAATTTTCCCCTCAGGATGAATTACTAGGAGAATTGCTATGCCTAATATTATGCAGTTCTTAAGGTTCTTATTATTATACATTGTCATATTTTTTCTCCAGAAATGTTCTGCCTGTGTATATACCAACTAGCAGGGAAAACACTGTCTTGCTGAAAGACATGAACTTATATGTATAGTATATGTATTATTTATATTATATGCAGAACCAAATTAAACAATTGAATTCTATACCACACATATGTATTTTGATGTGTGTGTGTTTTGTGTTTTTTTTTTCCACAGTAAAATGATCCCAACAACAATAAAGATTTTCACACTCTAGGGAGTAGTTTCTGTCTTTATTGTGAAAAGCCAGATTTTCCCATTAAGATGAAAATCCTCCATTTGAATGATTTTAATATTAATGAAACTTTTGGCTTTCCAAGAAAAATTGAAAATTTTAACAAATATTTCAGGACTTCAAGTACCTTTGAGACATATAATGTAAAAGAAATGTTATCTATATTAAATATATAGGAACTTATTTGTCCTAGTCATGTGTTAAATGTCCTAGCAATGTGATAAACAGTATTGTTCCTACCTTGCTTTCACTTTTTGAAGTTGAAAGTGATTGGATTGGAAGTGAATTTTATTTAATGTCACATATTCACTCATGTATGTACATTTACATACATTTCTGATCACAAGTAGAGGACTTAAATTTGAATCATTATCTATACTTGCCTTTTTTTTTTACTGTAAAATAGGTCATCTTTCTTCTCTTATTGTTGTTATCAATCTCCTATTTAGCTTACCTTATTCATTGAAGAATCCAGCTCTTGACTTTCTTTCCCTACACCATCCTAAGTCATGTTAGCCTCATGCAGTTGCCCTTAGAATTCCATTTGAGAAATCTTACCTTCTCAATTTCTTGTCTTCCTTACAAATGTTTACCTCTTGTCTCCATCACACCTTGGGTCCTTAATCACTCATGAAATCTCATTGTCTAATACACCATGGCTTATTTGCTCTTTTAGCTCCATTATAATTATTTGACCTTATTGAGATGACTAATCCATTGATCCCATCACCTTCTCACTATTCATCATCCTCTCCTGTCTGCATTTCTCCTCCAGTCTAACTTAGACTCCATGATTTGTTAATATAACTCATATGCAAATAGTCTGAACTCTGCTCTCGTTTTATATCCTCTTAACAAACCCTGTCTTAGTCAAATCCAGTTTGCCTTTTCTAAACAACTAAATATAACTACAGAAAAAAAGTCTCATGTTGAAGCCATTCATGATAAAAAAAAATAAAATCTAAAGGACCCTGGCAGGTGTGGCTTAGTGGTTGAGTTTCAACCCAGGCACCAAGAGGTCACCGGTTTGATTCCTGGTCAAGACATATACCTGGGATACAGTCTCAATCCCCAGTAGGGAGCATGTAGGAGGCAGCAGATCGATGTTTCTCTCTCATGGATGTTTCTCTCTCTCTAAAAAATCAATGAAAACTTTTTTAAATTCTCTAATGGGAAATTTTACTATTAAGTACATAAATATGAATTTTTCCACCTGTAATGATTATTTGTACCTTTCCTTCTCCACCATTCATTCAGATGATGGCCTCCTAAAAGTAATATTAATTAAACAAAGTGGCAAAACCCTGACTCTCACAGAAAGAATGAGCACCTATGATTTAGCCAAAACATTACTGAGAACTGATTTTCTTAAATGACCTTTTTCCCCCTTCCTGTCAATTAATTACTTACAAAATGTATGATTATAATCTGTAAAAATTGGAATTTTTCTTTTAGTTCTTTTGGTTTTCTTTTAGTACTTCTACCTATCCTATTTCACTAATAAAACCACCAAATTATTATGACTATGTGCCCATTTTGGTTTGCTTTACTTATACTTTTAGAGGAAGCAGAGTATAAAGAAATTGAAATATGAAGAGAGAGTTTTGATTCCTTTGATTTTATACTTGTTAAGCTTGTGACTTTAAACAAATTGCCCAATTTTCTTTCAGATTCAGTTTGCCTATCTGTGGCCTGAAGTTAATAATACCCACCTCATTGGATTGTTTGGCGAATCAAATGAGATGGGTTTGTAAATGTGATTTGTGGTCTGTAAAGCCCTGCACATGTGCAACCTGTTTTCATTTGACCATCTCACATTCAAAGTTTTTTTTCCATGTAAAATTACTGTGATTTGAAATTTGGTGTTCAGAATCATGGTTTTAAATATTGCTATACTGAAAATTTATAGTAAGTCTCATCTTTTCACAGTGTCTATTTGGTATCAGAGATATGATTTGCAAAAGCATTAAGTTTAAAGAACAATTTTTACAATCTTATTCCCTCTCAGGGGAGTAAGTGGTGAATTTTTTATGAAATTGCATCATTTTTGCTTATATATAGTGGATATATTTCCATTACTGGGTAAATAAATTACAATGTAAACATATGACTGGAACCAAATAAGTCTTATGTGGGAATGAAGGCAGTTTGTTGTTCTTGGCATTCAATTTCTTCACAAAGCATTTCTTAATCCTTTAATTTTCAAATATAATCATGTTTTTGAAGAAACATAGAAAGAAAAGTGCCCAAAGAGTGAGTTGACTTGGAAGTGTTTAGTTAGCCCTTGGAAAACATGTGAAAATACCAAGAAACTTTGTCATCTTTAAATCTGAAATCATTTTGGAAAATCTGCTTTGAAAATTAAGCTTCTAACACTAAGGAACTGGCTTACCCAATGATCTTGTTTCAAGGCAAATAGAGAAGGCAAGTTGTCTGAAATAAAATCTGTTTAATTATTCATTAGCCTTAGGCATAATCACATTTATGGGAAAAGCTATAATTAGCTCAATTGTTGCCTTTTACCCTGCATATGGCAACATCCAGTGGTTTCTCTTTTATTTTCATTCTTTTTATTAAGTCTCCAAATATTATTTCCAATTTATATATTTTAGATTTTGCAATTCTAATCCTATCTAATAAAAGAGTAACATCCAAATGTGACGGTACCTTGGCTCCTAACTGGCTATGCTACCAGCCAGTGGGTGCAAGGGGTGGGGTGGAGAGGCTTGAGGGCCAGGCCCCAGGATAAAGTGGTGAAGTCATCAAGCGCCGGGCCAGAGCGAGGAGACCAAGCAATGGCAGCGACGGCGGCCAGAACTCACCACAGCTGAGTCAACTGAGGCCCCTGGGCGCTGAGAACGGTGGCAGGAGCGGTGGTGGCAGGAGTGGTGGCTGCAGGAGGGGTGGCGGAGGGAGAGGTGGCGGCAGAGGCGGTGGATGCGAAAACTCACCTCAGCTGCTTCTAATGAGGCCCCTGCATTGCTAATATTACATGTAGCTTCAGCTGTTTGCCAGCAAAAACGGAAGGCAACTACCAGAGGGAAGGCCCCCGAGTCCCAGCTTCAGCATCCCAAGTGAAACTGACAACAGGGAGGCGGAAGTCCCACCCTCACAGAATCTGTCCAAATCAGCCTTTGGTCACACTCCTGAAAGGCCTGTCATTCTCCTCTATCTCAGAACGTGGCAATAGAGAGGTGGGACTATGTCCAAAAAAAAACTGTTGAAGTTTGCTCAACTCTATATTTTGGATACAGCCGAAGCTACACATAAAAGATTAGCAATCCCAGCAAACCAGACCTGCTCAGAAAGACTCATAATCAACAACCTCATGCATGAAATAAATGAATTAACAAAATCGTACAAGATGCTACGTGAGGTAGAAAAGGAAGCCCAATCTGAAGCAGCAGCAAAAGGTATAGCTCCCATGGAAGTAACTATGGCAATTAAATATGATCATAATAGTGACCCAGGTAGATATAATTCTCCCCATGTAACCAAGGTTGCTGTCATATTCAGAAACGAAGTTGGAGAACCGCCTTTTGAAAGGGACTTGCTCATTCATTGTAAACCAGATCCTAATAATCCAAATGCCACTAAAGTGAAATGAATCAGTATCCTGTTTCCCACATTAGATGCAATGACATATCCTATTCTTTTTCCACATGGTGAAAAAGGTTGGGGAACAGATATTGCATTAAGACTCAGAGACAACAGTGTACTCAACAATAATACTAGACAAAATGTAAGAACACGAGTCACCCAAATGTAGTATTATGGATTTCATCTCTCTGTGAGGGACACGTTCAATCCTATTTTAAATGCAGGAAAGTTAACTCAACAGTTTATTATGGATTCGTATTAAAAATGGAAGCCAATCGGATAAATGTTATTAAAGCAAACCAATCTAAGTTGAGAGTTGAAAAATATAGCAGTTTGATGGATTATCTCAAATCTAGATCTGAAAATGACAATGTACTCATTGGTAAAATGGCCCTGGGGCTGCAGCATCTCCAGTTTCTCAGCTCATGCCCTCTCTCCAGGAGGCTGGGGAGAACATATATGGTAAAGTTTTTTATGCCACGGCAGTCAGAGTAGTGGGACTCGGCCAGGCAGGCACATAGAAGGGCTAGGGCACTTTCTGGACCTGGGGTTAGGCAGCATGCCCTATGGTCCTGGGTGCCTGTGGCTGCCTGTGGCTGCGGCCGGCCTGAGTGAAGTTGGCCCAGGTCCTGGGTGCCTATAGTTGGCCAGAGGGAAGGAAGCCTGGGTCCCAGGTGTGGGGCAAGGCAGAGGCAGTTAGGAGCAATCAGGCCAGCAGGGGAGAACTTAGGGATGATCAGGCAGGTAGGCAGAGGTGGTTAGGGGTCACACATCCCCAAAGGGGTCCCTGATTGGAGCAGGTGCAGGCTGGGCTCAGGGAACCCCCCTCCGTGCACAAATTTCGTGCACCGGGCCACTTGTAAGTAATATAATTCTATAATATTCACAGACCTAAATGTAAATATAAAGTTTTGTATTTTTAAATTTTATACTTCAGAGTTATCAAACTTTTGTTATATTCACTTATTTTGCTGGACTCTATGTCCAAATATGAACAATTAAAATATATTATTCTTATCATAGTTTTCTAACATAAATAAATCTGAGCTTCTCTAACTTTCTTTGCTTGTTTTCAGCCCCCAATAGGCTGAAAGGATTGGGGTTGAAAGTTAATTTTTAATTAGAGTTTAAAAATTGAACATTATAATTAAACATATAGACACTCCCACAAGCATTGTTGTAAACAGCATGTTTATCTGCAAACTCACTCAAAGCTCATGATCATAATAAAAATTATTTTTGTTTAAGACCATTTTGCCTAAGCTATGACTAAGTTTCCTTCATATGTCTTCTATTATTTCTAGTTTAAAATGTAAAACAAAAGTTATCTTCTTTTCTTAATATATTTTTATATTACCGGTATCCATTTTTTCCAGAAATACTTATCTTTTGAAGATATCAAATTGATTTTTATGTGAATATTCTAACATTTCTGCAATTATTTAAATAGGGTTGAACAACCAGGAGTTTTTAATTCCTGTGGTCTATGACTTTCAAAAATGGTAGTGGTAGTATAGAATATAATTTTATGATGGTGATATGAATTTTTATGTCCAGTGCTTAAATATATTTTGTTAGTATTTTGAATCCTTAATTTTTCATGTTGGTTTACCCAACAGTTTTCTGGAATAGCTAAATATATTAATTGACATACATGTTAATCAAGTAATTTTCACTAGGTATCTCTACTGTAAAAATGGTAGAATTTATTTGCTGCAAAGCCTTCTTAATAGCCTAAGTTCATATGAGAAATGTAGAGAAAGCAGTTTGAAGCTTAGGAAATGCCTTTGATGGAAGATTTCAGACTTTCTACTGCCCTCCAATTTAATGTTACACATATTCTCCATGGTGAAGATTTAAAGCATATAAATCATTAGGTTGATAGATGAAAAGTTATACTCTAAATACATTTTAGTAATATTTTTATTATATTTACATCAATTATATAAAATGGTTTGTCTTATATGTATATGTTTAAAAGTTAACGCAAAGTATAGATATAAGTGGAGGTAGCTATATTGATTTATACTTATGATTAAAAGGATACACATTGTGCTGGGTATGTCAAGGTGAGGATTTTACCATCTGGCAGGGTACAGGCGTTTGCAAATAGTTATTAAACTGCATAATAAGTACAATAATAAAGGTATAGAAGAAAGAACTCTAGAAAACAGAAGAAAGAATAGAAGGGGCTAGAAGCTGAGATGGCAAAGGCTTCCAGAAGAGATGACACTAATGTTGAGCCCCATTAAAATGCATGATAGGGATGGCAGAAGATGGGAAGAGAGTTGGTGAGAGATAGGAGGATTATTGGAAGATGGTGGACTTTACTGAAACTGTAGAGGATGAGTAGAATTCTAATAAGCATAAATGCAGTAAGGTATCTAGATTGTGAACTAGCAGAAGGAGTCACAAATGGGGAACATGCTGGACATATTCTGCAATATTCCCGTTTAATTTGATGTGAGCTGCATAAGAGGGAGAAAAGCCTGGAGAAATAGGTTTGCACCAGACTGTAGACCAAAATTCTAAATTGAGCTGGCTTTCATCTCTAGGAAGATTTTTCTAGCAGCCGTGCATAGGAGGGGTTAGAAGGTGGAGAGATCAGAAGCAGAGCCCTATACTATCTGTCAAGAGGCAGTAATTGAATTCTAATAGTTAGGGGCAGATTTAATAAAGTCCTAAAGGCCATGGCAACACTAATAGAAAGCAACAGGAACTGATGCAAGAGACATTGTGGATGAGGAAACAGACTTGGCACTAGCCCTATGTGGGGAGGAGGAGAGAAGAGGGTTTCAGAATGAGCGGAGTTGAAGTCCATGTCATGAGGGGGAACGTAGTACAGTGACAGAGATGGCTATCACTGCAATAGGAGTAGGGCTGTCAATTGAATTAAGGTGTTGAAAGCACTGAGAGATTGACATTTTCAACAGTCTTGGGAATTAAGAGCCTGGAGAATAGGAGAAACTCAGTTATTGAGTCTACCCCACTGTCTGGAGATAGTGCTGACATGATAAGAAATTAATGTGTTTAGAAAGAAATTATTAGTTTTCAAAATCTGACAGGCCATAGAATATAGCCCCCAAACTCCCAGATCTCAATCAAGTCACTTAATCGTCCATTAGCTTGATTTTCTCAACTGCACCATGTGAAAAATAGTGCTAGTCCCATGCCCATCTCCTAATTTTGGGATTATATTAATTTTTTTGGTAAAAAAGTCTTTATAGGTGACTGTACAAACATAAATATATGTTTTTATTACATTGAGAAAACTTCAAAAAGAAAATATATAGCTAGTACTTTAATTTTTGCAATTGTACATTATAAGATGTTCTAAATTCAAATAGTTAGCTTTTATTGGGTTTTTTACTCTGTCCAGACACAGTTTTAAGTACTATTTAAGTGTTAAATAATTTAACTGTTAAATTATCATCATGAGATTGTATTTTAATTTTATAGATAAGGAGACCAAGGCTCAGAGAAATTGAATGGCATGTATAAATCTGGGACTTGAACCCAAGCACTCAGGCTTCTGAGCCAGGCTCCTATTCATTAGTCCATTGCCTCCATTTGCTTCAGACCATGCTTCGTTTTGTTATTGCATTTGTATTAACATGGCTTTCTTCACTACAGACCTCTCTATTTCTAAAGCTTGTGTGGTCCAGATGCATGCCCTTTCCTTCCACACATACTCATTTTCTGAAGATAAATTGATTGTGGGCCAGAACTGAGTATTGTACGAAAAATTGACATGGCAGGAGTGTTCCGACTTTGGATTTAATCAAAATGCTTTAAGGCGAGCATTTTGTCTTGTTAACTGTGTGACCTTGAGAAAGTTGTTTATCACCCTTAACCCTGGCTCTTCATCTGTAAACACAGAGCTGTAAGAGAGTGAAATATGTGTGAAATACTTGCAGAGTGTTCGGCTCATAAAAGTCAATCATCAGGACTAACAGTAGACACAGTGTGGAGACCCACAATATTTTATAGGAGCCACAAAAATATTTTAATTTCTTTCAAAATCAGATGGAAAAATAGAACTTTTGGTTAAATAAAAAGTTTAATATATGATTTTAATATATAATCTTTATACCAAAATAATAGTATAAATGATTTCTTTTTTTTTTTAATGGAACAAAATGTCTTGGGTCATGAAAGTCATAACTTAGTCCTGGCAATCACTTTTTACTTAGGTCCCTTAAGCCTCTTCCAGTGTCTGAGCCATGATGCTTTCCCCAATCATTTTGATTGATTCATTAGCCAACTAATTCTAGCCTATATAAATTAAAATAAACTTAAAACTGACATTTATAGTCCTCACCCAATGATAATTTTCCAACACCTTCCTCTTAAGTAAGAGTTCATTATTTCCTCTTCTGGGCTACCTCTGTACTGTGGTTAAACTTCTTACACCATACTTAAACTATTAATTTACACACTTGTGTCTTCTATGCCATCAATGCAGCTTGAGAACATGGATTGTGTCTTGTCCACTCCTGTTTCCCTAGGAACTAGCGGAGTACATGGCACATAGAATGTTGTTCATAAAAGTTTGGCAAATTAAGTAGATTCTGTTTGCAACACTGACATTGTATTGGCATCTGTAGGCTAATTGCCGTGTGTAAATGTGCTTTGTAATTAAGATTTCACCTAAAACTTTAGATATCTGAAATGAAAATTATCATCTATCCTGCAAGATTAGTTCCTCTAATACTTCTCAATACTTTATAGCATTACTCTCTGCCATCCTAATTATTATTTAAAAATTGAAGAGTAAAATAAATTAGTTTGTCAAGACTTCTTCCCTCACTTGCTAAATTAATTTAATTAAGAAAGGATCTATGAAAGTGGTTAAGGTTCTTAGATATCTTTATGTATGCATCCCCATGTTATAAATGATTCTGTATCCCATTCATCTAATGGGAATACAGCATTAGAGTGAAAAATGAACCTTAATTCTTCAGTATTAAATACATACCAGCATTATCTAATTATGGAATGGGAGGCAAAAGTAAGTTTACAGTTGTGAGTATGCAAAAGTTTATTCTTGTATTGATATTATTTATTTATTATTTTCCACATATCATAACTAGGATTGAAGCATCTAATTTTAGGGACAGTGGCTTTTCTTATTTTATTTTGAGATTATCTATAAAAGTTTCATTCCTGTGAAGAAGAACAGAAGATATAATACATTATTAAGTAATTTGTTCCTGATTTGTTGGCACCATAGTTTTGCTTTTTAAGACTGCCAAGTTCCATTTTGTTTTTCACTTATTTTAATGCTTTCTACTCTCTGATTTATAACTTTCTCAGACGTAAATAGTTTTTTACATCT
Source organism: Antrozous pallidus (assembly GCA_027563665.1). Lineage (NCBI taxonomy): Eukaryota > Metazoa > Chordata > Mammalia > Chiroptera > Vespertilionidae > Antrozous > Antrozous pallidus. Next base: position 21,786,886 of record CM050518.1, on the reverse strand, counting down.
TAAAAGTTTGCTGTTCACGGAAGAGTGAGGCATGAGAGGGGAAATACTGCTACACTCTTTGTAGTTAGGATAATTGTGGATGATGGTACCAATTTGGAGAAAATGATTCTATTTTTTTCTTTCTCTAATCCCATTCTGCACAATAGAATGTAACAAGCTTGGTTACTTGCAGAGATTATTTTTGCATTCTTCATATCTCTATGAAAGAGGTTGGTTTTAGCTATGGAAAACCAATGTTTGATCATATTTATATAATGCAATTTAATAATGTTGTCATGGTTTAATACTTGGAATCTCATGTTTTTGGAACCTTCTAAAGTTGTTTAAATTGCAAATTACAAAGGCAGGATGGCTGGTGAGGAAAAAAATGGGTAATTAGTAACTCAGTATGGTGTACAGGATGATTTTCTTATTTTAGGATAACAATTGATAAGGGTGTACTGTTAGCATGACATTTTTCATGTGGCAGAGTACTTTTATGTGCATTGTTTCTTGTAATGCTTACAACCTCATGAGGAGGGTACTATTATCATCAATATTTTACAGATGATGAAATTGTGATATGTGGACCTTAAGTGACTTAAACAGCTAGCAGAATTAGGACCAAATTCTGGGTCTTCGTATTTAAATGACTTCAGTGCTTCTAAGCCCTTGATGTCAATAAGATCTAATCACAGACCCCCTGACACAATTGGAAGGCAGTCAAAAACAACCTTTCTCTGACCCTTCCCAGGCTCACCTTTCTTATATCTCATGCACTTTCATTGACCACTTGGACATTAATCCATGCTTTACTTTTTCTGACTTGGGTATTATATATAGTCTCTATCATATTTTGAATTTGGTCTGAAAGAAGTCACATTTCTTTTCTTTGTCAAATTAATAGCACAAGAAATTACATACCAGTAAATAAAATAGTTTCTCTTTTCTAAGATTTTCTATTCCTGCTTCATTATTCAGGAAACTTAAAGCTTGCTAAATTTAAAGGAGAGTCATTCTAGCTTCCAACTGCAGACAGAGAACATATTTGAATTGAGCCATTCATTTGTATTGTTACTTCTGGTTGCTATACACAGTCCTGCTGTGGTAGGCTCACCTTGCAAAGCTCTGTCATTAATGTTTGTTCCATGTTGCCCAGTTACTTTTGTTAAAATGTCTGTCACCAGATCACAGGGATACTTGATGTTGGGTGCCATGGTCACAACCCCTTTGGTTCATATTTGCAGGTCCAGTCATTGTTCCCCAAAGCAGGGTGGCCTTGAGTGAGAATGCCTGAGTTTGGAGTGCTTCTTATATAATCTTCTCTCAAGAACATCTGTGTCCCAATGCAGGCTTCTAGTTAGTGCGCTCCCTTTCCCTCAAGGCCATTTTATTTTAGCTTCTTATTGCTCTCTCCCGTCACAGAGTTTTTGGGGAGGTCATCCTGATCCATCTTAACAGGTCTTTCAAACTTTGAATTGCAGGGAGTAGGGCTAGGTTCTTTCTGGGAACATCAGAGGTTTCAGCAAATGACAATTTTGATCATATTCCAAATTCTCTCCTGTCTTCAGGGAAGAAGTTGTCTTTATGCCTCACATTCACATGAGTAAGAGGATACCTACAAGAGGACAATAAAATCAGTATCTCTAACTCTAATTAAAAATGCTGTTATCATTTAAAAATAACCCCCACTGGGTGTTCCATTTAATCTCTGTGTAAACATGCCTTCCTCGTGCTTCTACCTGGATAGTGCTATGCAGTTGACACTTATATCTTTGCTTTGCAGAAAACCCACTGAGGCAGTTATGACACATATTATTCTTTTCAATTCCTAGTAGAAAGTTTGAAGACTATACATTTAGACTCATTACAAATAGCTGGTTAGGGAGCATATTAGTTTCCTGGGGCTGCTGTAACAAATGGGTGGTTTAAACAACACAAATCTATTGTCTCACAGTTCTGGAGGCCGGACTTACAAACTCAAGATGTTGGCAGAGCCAGTTCCTTCTAAGGGCCAAGGAGGAATTTGTTTAAGAACTATTTCCTAAGCTTCTAGCAGCCTCAGGAGTTCCTTTGGCTGGTAGATGACATTCTTCCTATAGCTTTACAGGGACTCCTCTCTATGCATGTGGGTCTTTGTTCAAATGTTCCCCTTATATAAAAATACCAGCCATTTTGGTTTAGGACAACACTAGTGATCTCAGCTTAACTTGATCATCTGTAAAGACACTATTTCCAAATAATATCCACAGGACTTCCACATCTTTTACAGGGGATAAAAATCAACGCATAACTGATTTAAAGTCACACATAAAAATAAAACAAATTTCGGTTATAAAAGTAATATATGTCTAGTGTGAGGAGAAATAGGTAAGTGTGCACACTCACAATCTGAGGTGAGCGCAGATTATAAATTAGGTTTTCTGACACTATCATAGTGTCTGTACTATATTCTGATACCTCTAGTAATTTAATTTTTTCCAGTAATTATTTATTTAGGAATGCACTTAGTTGCTTTAAGTTTTATGGTTTCTGATTCTTCTACAGATTTGTCATTTATAAAATTTTTTAAAGAATTATCAACTGAATTTTTACTCAATACCTTAATATAATCAGTTTTATAAGAATTACTTCTAAATATCTTTGAAACATATGTTTTCAACAGAAAAGTTCGTCAACCTTTTAAAGAAAATCAAATAGGGGAACAATACCTGGGCAATATAGAATACTCCTATTTGAAATCTTATATTTATTTGTGTGTGTGTGTGTGTGTGTGTGTGTGTGTGTGTGTGTGTATTTTTTCTGGTCATGTTACCTAAAAATTCTAGATTGACAATTTTATTTACTGTTGTTTACTTATGGATTTAGATCCCTTATCAACTCACAGAGCTATCCCATAAGAAAGTAATTTTAGAGTTGTAAAGTAGATAGAATACTTGTTACTGTTTGAAACCATGGCTACAATAATACTAAGATGCTTACTAAATTAAAACAAGTGAATTTAACTGTCATATTTTCTATATCTGGGTAAGTAAAAATGTACCAGAGTAGTTACAAAAATGGGCTTTGAAGTAAGAAAAAAATTATTGTTGAGTCTGAACTCGGCCACTATTATTTGAGTGACCTAACTTTAAAGCCTCAGTTTTCTCATGTCCAAAATTGAAATGATAATTCCATATTGCTCATAGGCCTTTTGGGGAAATTGTTTAAGAAAATGTATGTATCATGTTTACAAATGTCAAGCACCTTGTGAGCAGACAACAAACATCAACTATGTTGTCACCACAATAAATTAATTAGTTATACTGAAATTACAAAATACATGTATATACATATAATTACTATTTTATATTATGAAATTAAAGACCTGGGCCTGCAAAACAGGAGTTGCTGTGATTCTATGCTTAGACCAAACTTGAAGTGTCATAATTGCCAGTAGATTATTATTGTTTTATGTCAGAGAGTATAACTATGGGTCTATTGTTTTAGTTTTTTCTGTACAAAAAATAATTGTGATTAAGTTAAAAATGACCTTGAATCATAAGATTTAAAAAATTAAAAACACAAGCACATACACAAACACACACATATATACACCTTTTATTTTGTCATTTGGCTATTGACTTTTGCTTTTTTTAACTTTCTGTTATTTTAACTTATTAATTAGAGTTGCTAAATTTCCTGATGTTATTTATTTTATTTTTCAAGTGCTAGTCTACTGACTTAAAATCACATATAAAAACAAAACAAATATTTGTTATAAAAGTAATATACATCTACTGTGAGGAGAAATAGATAAATGCACACACTCACAAAAATCAAGCCACCCATAATCTCACACTCCACACAAAACCAGTGTTTGTATTTTGAGATAGCATATTTTTAATATTGTCTTCTGATTTATAAAGTCTTTTGGTAAATCATATATAATCTGTATTGATATACTCTTCTTCTGCCTGGCCAACATGTTTCGCTGCAAAATGCTTGAGAGAGAATCCAGGCAGAAGTAGAGTCAACAGGGACTCTATATCCATTTCTCAGCACCATGTTCCTGGTCTGTAGAGGTGGCTCCCAATAGGTATGCTAAAGTAGCAAGAATTCATAAATTGAAACTTATTTTTATTTTCTCCTGTTGTCAATTGGAGAGAAATAAGCTTTGAGGCACCTAAGAAGTGTTGTGGCTTAGAATAATGCTACCCCAAGTTTATCTTTCATGACTTGACCTTTGTCTTCTGCCTATCATTCTCTCCAACTCTATCTCCGTCTCTCTTCCAAATTGCAGCTAATGGAAATTTATTTCATTGGCATATGTCTCTCCTCACTGTACTATTAAAGATTCAAAATACTTTATCTTCAATTCTGGAATGTGGTTTTCAGAGTCCAAAAGTTGAAAGAATTAAAGTATTTTCATAACCACTAATGTGAAGCTATTTATATTTTTTATCATATTTGATGTTAATATTCATATGTTTAGCTACTAAAATATAAATGTGCTTGATTGCAGGATATTGCCCCAGATTCTACTGAAAGTGTTATGTAGCTTATGAAAGATGCATTAGGTTACCTTTCTAAGGTCCAAAAAAACAAAATATAAACACAACCTGTACCACTAGTCTTGAATAAGAGTTAGACCTGCATTAGTGCAAAGAGGTGGCCAACGACCAGTGTAATGAGGAGGAGAGCATAAAGAGGCATTTCTGTCTCAATTCTAATTCTGTTCTGTGCTCACATTGCTCTTATGAAAATGGCAGCACAAACACTCTGCAGCCTTCTATTTTTCATTTCATCTCTTTCTCACAATGTCTTGCGGACCAAGACAGGTTTCCTGAATTCCTTAACTTAGTGTTTGTGTTTCTGCTAATGATGCATAATGGATTTCTGCCCTCAAATAAAATATTTTTGGTTGTGATCAACACTATACAACAATTATGTTAAAATGATCCTAGGGGCTACTTTATTAATGGTACCTATTTGTAGGGACAGTAAATGAATAAATCCATGCCATAGTTTTGTCTCTGCATTGAAAGCAACTCTAAGGAATAACAAAATATCACAGTTAAAGGCTATTGAAAGAAGAGAATAAAGAACAGAAGCAGAAGATGAAAGAAAGAACAAGGAGATGTATTACCTCATGGTAGACAGGTGAATTATTTTTAATTGTTGTTAAAATTACAAGGAACATATCTACCAATGATATCTCAGGTTTTCACCTTATAACGCATTGTGTGAAGGCTCTGTATTATTTCCCCCTTGGGTTCCATAAATTTCACATCAATGCTCATTTGCTAGTTACAGAATAAAGAGAAATGAAAGATAAGGCATTTCATATTCTAAATTGGCCCTACAATGCTAGGTGTCAGGCCCAAGGGAAGACTATAAAGCATAGTTTCTTCCTCAGCACTACTGGCATTTTGGGCCAGATAATTTTGTTTGTTTGTTTTCTAGGGCTGTCCAGTGTTTTGTAGAAAGTTAGCAACAACCCTGGTCTCTACATTTTAGATGATAATAGCACTCCCTCCCTGCCCCAGTTGTCACAAGGATCATTTTCTCCATATATTGTGAGATATACCATGGGGACAAAATCACTTCTGCTGGTCCCATAGAGAACCTCTGCTAAGAGATAGCTCTTGTGTGTTTTGGAGGTTTCTGCAGGTAGAGGAAGTGCTGCCATTGTGATACATTTATTTCTGAGAAGAGGAATAATACATTTTGCATCTCATTCATTCATTCTGCTATTTATTGATCATTGATGATGTGGCAATCTTATATAATAAAAGGCTACTATAAAAATCAACCAAATGGTGGAACGACCGGTCACTATGACGCACATGACCACCAGGAGGCAAATGCTAAATGCAGGAGCTTCCTCCTGGTGGTCAGTGTGCTCCCACAAAGGGAGTGCCAATCAATCAGAAGCTGGGCTCACAGCTGGCGAGCTCAGCAGTGGTGTCGGGGGGGTGGGAGCCTCTCCCACCTCCACAGCTGTGCTATGCCCAACTTATGGGCATCAGTTGGACGCTCCTAGACTGCGAGAGGGTGCAGGCCGGGCTGAGGGACCCGCAGAGTGCACAAATTTCATGCACTGGGCCTCTAGTGATACATAATAGATTATATGGGTGCTGAAATAGTTATGAATACAAAAATAAGGTTTCTATTCTCATAGAATATGCCTTCTGGAAGTAAATAACTTGTAAATAACTAGTTGATCAATAACCAAGTGTATGAATAATATAATTTTGAATAGCGAAAGGACTGTAATGAAATAGGTAATTGGGCAGAGTGATTGGAGATTAGGTGAATGCTACTTTAGACAAGATGACCACGGAAACTTTCTCTAAAGAGGTGTTCTGAGGTGAGAAAGAGACTGATTGAAGGAATGTGTACTCCAGAAAAGGGGGGTGAGAAACATGACTGGATGGATGCAATAGATGTTATTTCTGTTTAATGACAGTGAAAACGCTAGTTTGGCAGGAACAGAGTTTAAAGAGTGGTACTTGATGAAGTTTCAGTCTTAGGTGAGGCCTGTGTGCCACAGAAAGCCCTTTGTTCTCATTATAATTGCAATGGGTGCCCGTTAGAGGTTTTTAAGCAGAGGAATTAGAAAGTTCTCATTTAAGATTTTAAAAAGACCATTCTAGGGACAAGAATGAAAGTGGAGGGAAAAAAATGAGAGATGTTGGTAGTTTGAGGTGGAGTTTTAACATTAGCAACAGAGAAACAGGAGGATTCAAAACATATTAGAGAAGTTGAACTGCTGGTAGTTGTTGTGTTGATATTGGGGTGAGGAGTCCAGGATGATTCCTGGATTTGAGGCATAATCAGTTGGAAAGATTATGCCATTCGCTGAGGTGGGAATTCTTGTTGAGGGACTAGCTGGTTTGATATATGTGTAGGGGGTGATGGCCAGAGTACTTAAAGGTCATGACTTCCCTCTCTTGTGTCTTTTTGCTTTGTGGTTACTCAAGAAGTCAGAGTGTGCATCTTTTTTATTTTTTTTAATATATTTTATTGATTTTTCACAGACAGGAGGGGAGAGGGATAGAAAGTCAGAAACATCAATGAGAAAGAAACAATGATTAGCTGCCTCTTGCACACCCCCTATTGGGGATGTGCCCACAACCAAGGTACATGCCCTTGACCAGAATCGAACCTGGGAGAGAGGAAGGGAGGGAGGGAGGGAAGAGAGGAGGGATGAGAGAAAGAGAGAGAGAGAGAGAGAGAGGGAGAGAGAGAGAGAGAGAGAGAGAGGAGTAAAATACCAAGAAACATCAATTAGTTGCCTCCCACATATGCCCCAAACAGGAATCAAACTGGGGTCCTGGATATGTGCCCTGAGCAGGAATTAAACCAGCGACCTTTTGGTGGACCGGAGGATGCCCCACCATCTGAGTAACACCAGCCAGGGCTTAGTTTTTTTTTGAAAATGTACATCATTTTATATGATCTTTCATGAACTTCCTACTCTGAATTTCATTGCATCTTAATTTTAAAATGCCAAACACTAGGAAGCATCTTTTTTTTTTTTGCCTTTGTGAAAATATTTATGTATATGAAGATTACACCAATGACCAGTTCTCAGTAAATCATATGTTCGGATTTGCGATTCCAGGAAAAGTGATGGATTTACATGGGAAAATGTGTCCCCATGTTGCTTCCCCTGCCTATGATCATTGATTCAAGTGGATAGCATGGCTGTTTGGGGGCATGGGACATGAAGCAGAATGAAGCTATTTTTCCTATGCGGGAGAGAAAAATACCAAGAATTCATATTTTAACACACGGAATTACCCAGAAAAAATATTCAAGAAGATAATCTCATAATCTCTTTCCAGTGAATGATTAAGAAGTTTCTTGTTCCTGTGTCCTTTTATTTCTTAAAAATGGTCTAAAGCCTGTGTATACTGCAGGATCTTGCAACACTCTTGTCTTTAAGTTTCAAGCAGCAATAAGCAGACATTTTCCATAACCAGATCCAAGTGTTGTACTTTCTGCTTTAAACAGAGTAAATCTGATTTGGCACGCAAATGAGCAACAATGAAGAAACAAAATTAATAGGATGGATAATTTACTTTGGAAAGGGCTTATTGCAGTATATCTTCAAATAATAAACAACATTAAAGGATTTAAAAATAATTTTATAAACTATTTATTTTCTGAGACATCCCTTTCATCTAATATATACCCTCTGTACTGTATAGGATATAAAAGTCTTATGTGCATAGGTAAAGTTGCCATGGGGATTTTTACTTCATTTTCCAAGAAGACACAATTTAATCTTTTGTCTCATTTTTCTCAATGAATAAAATCTTTACCATTGTTCATTTTCTCCTAGTTTTTATTAAAGGTGAGCTCTTTGGTAATTTTCCATTTCTACTTGAGGTTTCATTTTTATCCACTGATACATTTATTTCTCACTAGAGGTCTAGTGCACAAAATGTTTGCACTGGGAGGGGGAATCCCTCAGCCTGGCCTGTGCCCTCTTGTACTCTGGGACCCCTTAGGGGATGTTCATCTGCTGGCTTTGGCTCACTCCCAGTGGGGCTTGGGCCTAAGCTGGCAGTCGGACATCCCTCTCTTAGTCCAGGAGCCCTCGCTCCTTACCACCCATCTGCTGTTTGCTCCTTAGTGCTGCTGCAGAGGAAGGAGAGGCTCCTGTACCACTGCTGCATTTGACAGCCATGAGCCTGGATTCTAGCTAAACAGTACTCCCCCTGTGGGAGTGCACTGACCACCAGGGGACAGCTCCTGCATTAAGCTTCTGCTCCCTGGTGGTCAATGCGCATCATAGTGACTGGTCATTCCATCATAACAGTCACTTAGGCCTTTATTACATAGGTGTTGGCAAAGTATTGTGCTAAATTTAAAAATAGTTATTCTTTGAGTGCTGAAAAATGTCTTTTATTCATGAATAAATATAGTGTTATTATAGTTGGATTGAAATATACATTTTCTTTATTTCCATTACCTATTTTTAATGATTCTAGAAATACAGAATGTCAAATTTTATTCAGTAAAGTCTAGTATGGTTTGAAGTGGTTTGCTTGTGTTTTTATTTTATTTTTTCCTAAGAGCAAGATAATGTATGTAAAAACATGAATTAATAATAATAGTTTAATTTAAGATAAAAATGCTTTGAGGATGGTAAAGGTATGCAAAAATACAGTATTATTATTATGGATTTGTTGTTAAGGTTTGTAAGATAATGCTATTAGTTTGTTTTATAATTCAAGCATTAGGCAAAAAAGAAAAGGTATAGCTGTTTCTGTAGTGAAGACTCATTTTACAAGCATTTTTTAGAGGTAATTTTTTGAAGAGTTACAGAAGGCTGTGGTGGAATTACACTGTTTATTGACATACTAGTGGCGCAGTGCATGAAATTTGTGCATGGAGGTGGGGGATGTCCCTTAGCCCAGCCTGCAACCTCTCCAATCTGGGACTCCTTGAGGTATGTCTGAAGCCCGTCTAGGCCCGTTCCTGGTAGGATCAGGCCTAAATGGGCAATTGGACATCCTTCTCATGATCCAGGACTGCTGGCTCCAAACTGCTCACCTGCCTGCCTCCCTGATTGCCCCTAACTGCTTCTGCCTGCCAGCCTGATCACCCCCTAACCACTACCCTGCCAGCCTAATTGATGTCTAACTGCTCCCCTGCCAGCCTGTTTACCCCCAACTTCCCTCCTCTGCCAGCCTGGTCACCCCTAACTGCCCTCCCCTGCAGGCTTGATCACCCCCAACTGCCTTCCCTTGCAGGCCTGGTCCCTCCCAACTGCCCTTCCTTGCAGGACCTGGAACCGCCAACAGCCCTCCCCTGCTGGCCATTTTGTGGTGGCCATCTTGTTTCCACATGGGGGCAGGATCTTCGACCACAGGGGGCAGCCCTCTTGTGTGTTGGAGCGATGATCAATTTGCAAATTACTCTTTTATTAGATAGGGTAGTCTTGGTGCATGGGTGGGGGCCACCTGGTTTGCCCTGAAGAGTGTGCCAGATCAGGGTGGAGGTTCCCTTTGGGTGTAGGGCATCCTGGGCAAGAGGCCTGTGGAGGTTTGCAGGCTGGCCATGCCCCCCCAGTGACCCAAGCAGAGGCCCTGGGATCTGGAATTAATCTATGTCTACAATTGAAACTTTGTAGCCTGGAGCAGAGCCAAGCCTTCTGCTCGCTGGCGACAGCCATTTCTGTTTGAAACTTTGTAGCCTAGAGTGGAGGCCTAGGCCAGCAACAGCAGACTGAAAGCTTGGCTTCCTCCATTGCCAGGGAAACCCAAGCCTCAGTTCTCTCCAGCTCAGTGGCTGCCGCCATTTCTGTATCTTTTATAATTGAAACTTTGTAACATTGAATGGAGGCCTAGGGAGGCAGAAAGCTTGGCTTCCTCTGTTGCTGGGGAAACACACGCCTTCCTCCTGCTCAGTGGCTGCAGCCATTTTAGTTGGGGGTTATTTGTATAATTTGCTCCTGATTGGCTGGTGAGTGTGGCTGTGGGCATGTTGTGTATGTGTGATGAAGGTATGGTCAAATTTGCATATTACCCTTTTATTAGATAGGATTCTTGTAATACTTGCATTCAGGACTTTTCATCAGATGGTATGGTGGTAAGAATGTGGTTTTTAGTGACAGAAGGCCTGGATTCAAATCCAACCTACTTATTAAATGTAAGCTCTTAGACAAGGCTTATAGTCATAATTGTACTTACATTTCTTTATCTGTAAAATTATGATAATAGTGTTTAGTTTAGAGGAGATAATGAACAATATAAATAAAACATTATAAGACTGTCTAGCACATACTAAAAAACATGTCAGCAATTATTTTCTGGTAATACATATTATTATATCCTGGTAAAAATGCAAGTTCACTGATTAACATTGCACTGATTCTGCTTGGGAGTCTGTATTACTTGCAGAGGTCACCAATGACCTGTTCATTATTCTTTTGTTTTAGTGGATGGTCATAATTTGCCTAATTATGTCTAATTAAAACAAAAAGAAAATTTAAAAGCAAAGACTTAGTCTTCAAAGGGAAGAGCAAGGTAGCATCTCAAATCTGTGCTCTGCTTGAGGTCTTGAAGGGCTCAGGGTCTGGTGTGCAGTAAGCCTATAGACGTCGGCTCATTCCCCATAGTCTCTGTTCAGGACTATGGTCTGTGACACCCAACAGCCCTACTTCTCCCTTCTTTTTCTTTTTTTTTATCTTTATTGTTCAGTTTATTAATTACATTGTTTCCCCTTTTTATCCCCCTATAGCTCCCCTCCACCCTGTATCTATTCCACCCTCCACCCTCACCTCCCCCTCCCCACTGTCCTCTCCCATTGTTGCAAGATTTTTGTCCAGTCTCTTGCGGCACTTCCCACAACCCTTTTCTCCCCAAGAATTGTCAATCCATTCCCTCTCTATGTCCATGTCTCTGTTATATTCACCAGTCTATCCTGTTCAACAGCCTATCAATTCACTTGATTTTTATGTTCATTTGTTGATAGATGTGTATTTGTTGTTCATAAATTTCATCTTTACCTTTTTCTTCTTCCTCTTCTTAAAGAATATCTTTCAGCATTTCATATAATGTTGGTTTGGTGGTGATGAACTCCTTTAGCTTTTTCTTATCTGCGAAGCACTTTATCTGACCTTCAATTCTGAATGATAGCTTTGCTGGATAGAGTAATCTTGGTTGTAGATTCTTGCTGTTCATCACTTTGAATATTTCTTGCCACTCCCGTCTGGCCTGCATCGTTTCTGTTGAGAAATCCTCTGACAATCGTATGTGTGCTCCCTTATAGGTAACCAACAGTTTCTCTCTTGCTGTTTTTAATATTCTCTCTTTGTCTTTTGCTCTTGGCATTTTAATTATGATGTGCCTTGGTGTGGTCCTCTTAAGGTTCCTATATATTGGGGTTCGGTGCACTTCTTGGACTCCTAAGTCAATTTCTTTCACCAGGTGTGGGAAGTTTTCAGTCACTATTTCTTCAAATAGGTTTTCATTGTCTTGGCCTCTCACTTTTTCTGGCACCCCTATAATTCAGATGTTGGTATGTTTGAGGTTGTCCCAGAGGCCCCTTACACTATCTTCAATTTTTTGGATTCTTTTGGTTTCTTGCTTTTTCAGCTGAGTGGATTTTACCTTTTTGTATTTCAAATCTTTAGCTTGGTTCTTGGGGTGCTCCAGGGCACTTTTAGGTCTTTGTATAATATTTTTTGTTTCAGTCAGTGTATGCTTAATTTCTGGTTGGTCCTTTTTCATATCTTTGAGAGTCTCCTTTATATCCTTGAGGGTCTCTTTGTAGGACTCATTCATTTCCACGTTGGTCTTGATCATTTCTTTGCAGCTCTCGTTTATATCCTTGAGGGTCTTGTTCATTTTCTTGTAGGACTCATTCATTTCCTTTGTGGTCTTGCTTATTATCTTATAGGCCTCGATCTTTTGTTGGAGCCTCTTGAAAAACCCTATAACCGTGGTTCTGAATTCCATGTCCAGTCGTTTTTTTTCCTCCATTTCTTTCACATCTGATTTCTTTCCATGTCTCTGCATGGTGGCTGCTTCCCTGAGTTGGTCAATTAGCTTTGTGTGGTAGACTTCCTACTAGGGATAGTGGTTCAGCCTCCCCGGTTACCTGAGGTGGATATGGGCTGCACAGTCTTGCTGAAGTTAAGCTCAGTTAATCGTTCTTAGCACTTGGAGAGTTGACCTCCAGGCCAATTGTCTGTGAAGCTCAGCTGTGCTCAGGTTGGATGGGCGGAGTCTCCGGGCCAAGCAGACAGCGTTAGCTCCACCCTCTGCGGCCCCAGGGACTCTGTGCTGGGGGCAATGGCCGCCAGCACCTCTGAGAGAGAGCCACTGCCGAGCTCCACCGGCTGCCGGGGAATTCAGACTTTCCCAAAATGAGTCTGCATGCGCAATGTCTCACCCAGGGTCATAAAACAAAGCAGTCTGACGGTTTTCTGAATGAGAGACAAGTCACGGTACGCTCTCTGCGCCATCACGCAGCCGAGCTGTTCGGGCGCAGGCTGCCTTCTCCACAAGCCGGGAGACCTGGCAGCACCCGGGCTTCGGCGTGCCCTCCCACTGTCCAGTTTTCACCCCGTATGATAGTGGGTTCTCTGGACTTCGCCCAGAGCTGGAGAATCAGTCCAGTGGGACGCCTTTGTCTCCCTGTTTGAGAAACCTGGCCGGTTTTCAGCCGCCCGCCCTCTCCGGGGCGCACACTCCAAACCTCTCTCCACAGGAATCTTTCAATGCTGTTCACCGCCGCTCCTCCGAGTCACAGTGTCTTATTTTCACTTTTATTTGTGGAATTTTCACTCGGCGGGCTTTCTGGTGATTCTGGAAGGTGTTTGTTCTTTCGTTAAGTTGTAGTATTAAAATTGCTGATTATGACGGCAAGATAGGTGTTTTACCTTTGCCGCCATCTTAGTTCCTCCTCCCTTCTTATTCTTAGTAAACCTGTACAGCTTTCTTAGCTTACATTTGGCCTTTAGACTTGGGAAATTCCGAAAATTGGAATGCGTAATAGTATGGCTGAAATATTAAGCTTTGCAAAACACATGCTTTAGTTAATTTACCTGTCTAATATTGTCTCCGTTCTTAAATTGGCTATGCTTAAAAATGTATGATTTTAAATTACATAGTGGATTATTCAGCTACTCATCTAACATTTAAAATGTAAATTGTCGGGTTTTTTTTCTTAAAAGCAAAACGTAGGAGATTATTATATGTGAAAGGAAGTAGGATTATGGTCTTTTTATTCTTGCCTGCCTTGGAGCTTGCAGTTTTAATTAATTTCGCATTTAAAAATACTGGGCTTTATCTGTTAAGAACTGTTTGTTGTTTATAGAGAATTTTAAGAGTAAATTATCTAGCCAGATGTTTAAACATTAACAGAAAACAAGTTAAATACAATTAGCACAATCCTCATTTATCAAGTAGTTAATTCTCAGCAGTCAGCCGCAAAGTCAGGCTTTCAATCCCCAGAATATATATAATAAAATGAAAGGTACAAAATCTAATTTTGAAATTCTGTTCATTATTAGGGACAACACAAATTTTAGATATCAATTGCCTTTGCTGCCACTGCTTCTAGATGTATAGGTAATGCATTCACAATGCAGCTTAAAATATTATGAGCTATATTAAAAAGGTTTGAGTTCCTAAATCTTCCTGAGGAAGAGCTTAAAAAATATTTTGTTTTACAGGTCTCATTGAAGACCTAGGGAATTATTCCCAAATATTAATTCTGAATTTCAGTTATATTAGGGTATTAAAAGCAATACTATAATAGAAATTGCATTAAACATCTGGAGTTTATGTTCAAGTCTCAATTCTGACCATATAAAGGGTTTGGGCTTGGTTACCATCATCTATTTTAATTGTATAGTTTGAAATATGTTTGTGATATACCTACATATCTGAGAATTATACATATGGAACCTTGAGAACAACTTCTGATCCATATGCCTGCCCTGAAACTGCTCTAAATCTAACAGAGATTGATGGACATATTTTCTTGGGCTTTTATTTCTCAACTAGTTGCCCGGTGCACGAAATTCGTGCACATTAAAAGGGTATTAATTAGAGGAAATATTTTAATAGTGCTATTTGCCCTTTCTCTATAATAAAAGTGTGACAGATAAAAGGTAATGAGTACAATGTATATGAAAATAATACATAATTTCATTAGTTATTAAATAATAACAAAATGATATAACAGCAATAACAAACTCATGATATAAAAACAACATTGATGCAAATAATGACTGATAAAGTGATTAAACTTATTACAGTATCTCCCTGTATACAACATTAACAGTGAAAACACTTTTAGAGTGCTTGACTAATTTCCCTTGGGATAAAGTGTTTACAACTTTAACTTTAACATCACATGCTCTTCGAACTCGAAAGAAAGCAGCATAATAACTGACCATGTGTGAAAACGGGTTCAGGTAGGAATATTCCTACTCTGTCTAGAGTTTGTCCTTGTGATTTATTAATAGTCATTGCAAATGTTGGCATCACGGGAAACTGTTGTTGAATTAATTTAAATGGGAGGCCAGTGCCAGATGGGGACAAATCAATTCTTGGAATCAGAACAACCTCTCCCTCTGCAGATCCTGTTACTACTTCAGCTTCGATAATGTTAGGTAGTAATCTTTTGAGAATAAATCTGGTGCCATTACAAAGACCCCCATTCACTATTAAGATTTCTCAATAGCATGATGATTGCACCCACTTTCAATTTTCATTTATGCCACGGCATTCCTGAAGGAGTAATACTATTAAGAAATTCAATGAGAAAATTTTCCTTTTCAACATCATTTGTTGAGTCAATGGAATCATCACTCAAATAGGTGTGAAAATCTCCAAGTGTATCCAAAATTTCTTCATTTAATTTTTGAACATGCTCATTTTTTGGAAAAAGAATTGCACATTTAGATATATTTTTATTGTTATCTATAGAGGATATACTATTTCCAAAGGTGGCTTCAATAATAGATCCATTAGAAATCATTTCATGGAGAATTTCAATAATATCCATTCCTAAATGACCCCAGGCACTCATTTGCATGTGATTCAGTCACTATAACAGTAAGGAGGGCCGGTCCTTAAGTACAATGCAGGCAAGCTTATAGTGTGATGGTTGCTTTCACGGCACTGTGGCCATGCCCCTGCTGGCCTCACCCTCTGTGTGCTGGCCATGCCTGCTGGCCATACTTGCTGGTCACACCCCTGGCCACGCCCCCTGCTCCTGATTGGCTGGTAGCATAGCAGAGGTACAGTCAATTTGTATGTTATTCTTTTATTAGATAGGACTAGAGGTCCAGTGCATGAAATTTGTGCATGGGAGGGTGTCCCTCAGCCCAGCCTGCACCCTCTCCAATCTGGGACCCCTCGAGGGATGTCTGACTGCCCACTGGGATCCAGCTTAAATGGGCAGTCAGACATCCCTGTCACAATCCAGAACTGCTGGCTCCCAACTGCTTGCCTGCCTGCCTTCCTGATTGCCCCTAACTGCTTCTGCCTGAAAGCCTGATTACCCGCTAACCACTCTCCTGCCAGCCTGACTGATGTCTAACTGCTCCCTTGCCAGCCTGTTTTCTCCCAACTTCCCTCTTCGGCTGGCCTGGTCACCCCTAACTGCCCTCCCTTGCAGGCTTGATCACCACCAACTGCTCTCTCTTGCAGGCCTGGTCCCTCCCAACTGCCCTCACCTGCTGACCATCTTCTGGTGGCCATCTTGTGTCCACATGGGGGAAAGATCTTTTACCACCTGGGGGCAGCCATCTTGTGTGTTGAAGTGATGGTCAATCTGCATATTACTCTTTTATTAGGATAGAGGCCTGGTGCATGGGTGGGGGCCAGCTGGTTTTCCCTGAAGGGTGTCCCTGATTAGGGTAGGGGTTCCCTTAGGGTGTAGGGCACCTGGGTGAGGGGCCTGTAGTGGTTTGCAGGCCAGCCACATCACCCAATGACCCAAGTGGAGACCCTGGTATCTGGGATTTATTTATCTTCTACAATTGAAACTTTGTAGCCTGGAGCAGAGCCAAGCTTTTTTCTCCCTCCATGGCAGCAGCCATTTCTGTTGGGGTTTATTTATCTTCTAAAATTGAAAACTTGTAGCCTTAAGCAGAGGCCTGGGCTGGCCAGTGTGTGTAGAAAGGTGGCTTCCTCCATCACTGGGGAAACCCAAACCTCCTTCCTGTTCTCCATGGCTGCAACCATCTTGGTTGGGGTAAATTTGCATACTTGCTCTTGATTGGCTAGTGGGCATGGCTTGTGGGCATGGCTTGTGGGTGTAGCAGAGTGATGGTTAATTTGAATATTACTCTTTTATTAGATAGCATGATAGACTAATTTATTTTGGTCATGGATATACTTCTTTTTCTCTTACCATATTTTCTGGCATATAAGACGACATTTTGACCCAGGAAAATCTTCTCAAAAGTCGGGGGTCGTCTTATACGCCAGGTGTAAAAAAATACCATAGCTTGCAGTTATGATGGGCATTGCTAACTCACCAGGAATTTGACCGCACTTGCTCTCTCTCTATTGTTTGAAAAGTTGGGGTCATCCTATACGCCCAGTCAGCTTATATGCCAGAAAATATAGTAGTTAATGTATATGGGATGCAACAGAAAATAACTAATTGAGAGGGAGAAAAAGGGAACTTAGAAAGTATGGATGCGAACAAAGGAGAGGAATAAAGCAATTTAAGGATCCAATTATTTACTTGAGAAATATTTGCAAGTTTATTAATTATGGAGATAAGAAAGGTTGATAATCAAAAAAAAAGAGCAGAGTCTTAAAGAGTCTAGGGACTGTAGGAAAAGCTTACCTGCACACCCTAATGTTTTCCTTTGATTTACATGGGTCCCATTACCCCCCCCCCCCCCAACACACACACACACCACTTTTTTCTTTTCCTTCTTGCTACTTGTTTCTGGATATAAAGAAGGAAGTATCTTAAAATTATTTAGTAGAATAATAGTTTTAAAGGAACTACAAAAAGAATTCCATTTGAACTGCAAAACTATTAAATAAGAATCCATTTTAGGTTACAAGTTACAAAGTGCTAGTCAAATATTGAGTGTATTTATATAGCTTATTATCACTCCATCTGCTTATGTAAACTTGTCATTATTCTTAACCTCCCTTAATGGATGAAATTGGATTTCCTTCCTACTCTAATATTTAGAATCAAAGTGCAATCCAAATGTCAGAGGTGGAGATAGTGGTTGTTAATTCTAGTGTAAAGGCCTCCCTTCCAACTTTCAAATGATGAAATATTTGTATAAAACTGTACCAATCACGAATTAGTTTACATTTCCCTCTCTCTCTGATGTGGGGCAGCATGGTACAGTGGTGAACAGCCATATAATCAGAGCCTGAGTTTGAGGGTTTGAATTCTAACTCCACACCTAACCAGCTGTGTGAGCTTAGGACAATTGCTTCCCTCTTTTGTGCTTTCATTTCTTTGTATATAAAATTATGATAATTATAGTAATTTCCTTATTAATGTTGTTATGGAGAGTAAATTCATTAATGTAGTCTAAGCACTTAGGACAGTACTTAGAACATATAAGCTTTATAAATTAGTGGTTCTCAACCTTAGTGACACATTAGAATCTCCTGGGAGCTTGATGCTCAGGCAGCACACCTGCCCAATTAATTCTGACCCAGTAGTGGGAGTCATTAAAACTTCTCAGGTGATGCTAATGAGCAGCCAAACTTGGGAACCACTGCCATAAATGTGGGCCGTAATTATCCTGCTGACTAAATTATAAACTTCCTGAGGGCCGGCCCTGTATTACTTTTTATACACTCCTCCCAACGGCATCCCACTCAACACCCTATTTGTAACTAATACTCATTAAATACTTATCAATTAAGGAAAACATGTTGATGATTCTTTGTATGTGTAAAGACCTTGCAGCACTGCAGAGGTGCTAATTTTAAGTATTAATTGTTCTTTCCCTCCTTTAATCATTGACACACACTACACAGTTTTGAGTCTTGACAGACTGTGTTAAACTCTGTAGACATACATGATCTGAAAATGTAACCCACTATCTGAAGAGTCTTCTATGTAGCATGTGATGGGGAATATGAAAAAAACACACACAGGACTTTAATAGGAGAAAAATTGACCATGTTGAAGTGTGGTGTTGCAATTTTATTCCCTAGATGGAGCATTTAGCATGTTTGTTAGGAAGTACTTTTTGAATCAAAGCTTCTGTGTGGGGAGGGTAGGTAGGAGGGGGTGGCTTAGAGAAGTATGATGGGGCAAGAGAAATAAAGTAGCAATGTAGTCTCAAGAAAGTTTTCATTCATTTCAACAAAGAGCTTTGGAGTGAGAGCATCTCTTTAGAGTTGTCTCAAGTTGGGCTGAAAGGGGTCAGGTTTTGTTCCTCTCCTTGCATAGCACCTGATACATCTGCTGGAAGAAGCTAAGGGCTTCCCAAAGAGAGCTGACAGCTCAGGGTATCCTCTGGGAGCTCTCCCAACTGGTGGGGGAATACATTTTTCATTCCTAAAGGGAGTCGGGGTGGAATATCACAACTTGCACCACATTCAGTAAAAGATTAACATCAACAACAACAACAATAGAAGTTAGTCTGAGTAAAAAAAAAAAAAAAAAGACCTCAAATTTATTTAGGTGGAGAGAGATGAGCCAGGGAAGAATTGGGAATTGCTTTATGGAGTGGATGCCATTGCAATTTGATGTTTAAAGAATGTTTAGATTTCAAAGAGTTTAAATGAGATGCAGAATATTACAGGTATAAGAAGAAAACAACAACAGAGGGAATGGAGGGGAACTGTGAAGTTCAGATTTGCTCAAATCTTGTGATTTTTAGAAGAGAAGGACAAAAAGTTAGGCTTAATTTGGTTGCCATTCAGGAGTGGAGAGAAAAAATGTATGTTTTAGAAAGATGACTGGGAAAATAGCAGGGGTCAGGGCTTGAAATAAGGCAGATTGGGGAGCAAGATAGTGCAGCTGTCCAACAAGAAGCAATATAAGAAGGGAACATCTCAGACAGGCAAGAAGACAGAGCATTGCAAAGAACTGGGTGGATTCAGGTTGCCGTGTAGATATGGCACTGACAGGTGTGATATCTGACTGAATGTTTATACATATGTGAGATGGTGCAGGAGGTAGGGAATAGAGTGGAAAAAATGCATAATGATGGAGAAGAGAGCTCAGAAAGCATAGTGGCTTTGGTCCATTATTAGAAAAGGAAAAGACAAATGTGACCAAGGTTTTACATAGAGCATTTTGGCACACTCATTAGTGAACAGAGCCAAATATGAATAGTACAATGATTGGAATTTCTTTTGAGAGCCAAATTTTTTAAACTTATATTTCTTCTAACGCCACTTCTTCAAAATAGACTTGCCCAGGCCGTGGTATTTTGTGGAAGAGCCACACTGAAGGGGCCAAAGAGCTGGTGTGGCTCACGAGCCGCAGTTTGCCAACCACTGGTATAGAGCATAGGAGGAACATGAAGGGGTTGTTCAGGTTGATTTGAATCCTCTCATCTGGTGTTACTCTTTGAGGCTTTCCTGGCAACATCAGGCCATTAATCCTGGCAATCAATGAAAGTACATCAGAGGTCCAAGCCCAAGCTTGTTGGAACACTGTCCTAGGTGGTGCTCAGTAAAATTATGAAGTCACTAACGTTTGTTCTTAAAGTGCCAGTCATCAGTATTCTCACTTTCTATCCATCTCCTTCATGCTCTCAGAGTATTTCTCCTGCCTCTTACTCCCCTTTTATCTCTCAAAATTGGTCATTTACACCACAGTGTTGGTTTTTCCAATGACCTGTCATCTACTCCTGAAGTATCTGTAGTTGTAGAATTAAACTCTTTTCAAATGGATTTTAAAGTCTTTTTAAATGAATTTTAATGAATGTTATTATTTTGAGCAAGAGGGTCTCTAGGCCGCAAAAAATAATGTTATATGTAAGGCCACTCTCCGTGATTCAATTTTGAGGGTCAGCAGTTTCAGTATTTAAACTGAAAGGAAAAGTAAGTCATACTTGTTGCTTCTTCACCTGGGAAGGAGGTCCTGGAATGTTATAAAAGCTGCCTTGTAGAAAGTCAGCTGTGGGACTGTGGCTTTCCTTTTCACATCCTGCGTGTCCAGGGTTCCCATGTCAGGGTTCATCGTCTGGAGAAAGCCGCACACAAATGAATAGAGACTAGAAAAGCATTAATTTTTGGGAATAATGGGGACCAGGCTGCCACCAGCTCTGGCTTTCCTATCCCCTTTTATTAGGGCCAAGTGATACATCCATCAACCAGCAAGAATTAACATAAGACAAAAGGTGTGGAAGCTTTTACAATTACCAATGTGTCACCTAAACAATATGTGAATAGTTCATACTTAACATAAGACTAAAGTAGGGGCAACTAAAGTCTCACCTAAACAATGGGTAAACAGATCCATTAAGCTTTGACCAGGTTTCCTGTTTGTTCTATTTACATCTCTATTGGTGAGGCAATGTCTAGCTTCCCGCATGGGACATAGTATGCCTTGATATTTTATACTTTATTTTTTCTCCTCTCTCTCTCTCTCACAGAAATAAAATGGATGAACGAATCATCTTGTAATTTGTCATAATGAAAGAACTTTTTCTACTTCATCTTAATGTCTGAGGTGTTTCATTTCAGAAGAATTTAAATGAGCCCAATTTCAAATGAAATGTGCTGTAGTAGCATTAGTTTCCAACTAGTCACTTTGTGAAGTCACTGCACTTTGCACAATCTCTCTTTCCATTCTAAAATCTTGGAAGGAAATGATTGAGCTATGAACACTCAAGAGTGACTGTTTTATTGCTTTTCAAAGAAATTTCAATTCAATGTGTATTTGGTTGTGGTCCCGAAATATATCTCAAAGGAAGATAAATCAATCTTCTTTGGAAGCTTATAGTCTTATATCATTCAGTGCTATTACCTGTACTATTTTGTTTGACATCATCAGTCCAAGCACTCTCAGGGCTGTGATTAGAACTCAACCTTGGTTTGGTTGGCAACACTCTTCTTGCTTCTCTCTCTGTCTGTCTCTCTCTCTCTCTCATTTCTTTTAACTTGCAGATTCAATATAGTTCTGTGAAATGAGTTATATTTCATCCTAAGTCATTAGTGCATGTTTCCAAGTAGCCAATTTTTCCTCCTTTGTTGGTTAATGTTTATAAGAAACCTCTTGGAGTAATGACTCACTGTGATAACTGATTACTCACCTGCCTCTGGTGTCCGCCATGAGCTTATATTTGAGGCTTTACCCTTCTCTGTGTCTTTAAAACAAATTCTGTTCTCTTAGTAGTGAATATGATTCTGCACCTGATCTTTGGGGAATCACAAACCATTTGCTATGAGCAAAATGCATGAGTGCTGTTCTCCTCTGTTTTGCTGCAAGAATTTTTTCTTTCATCTAAAGACCAAGAAGCCATAAACAAGATTCTAGGTTGCTTCAGAGATGTTTACTAATACTTATATTAGAAGTCACATTAAAGGATAAAAATAACTATTCTTTTAAAGAGCTAGCTTACCCAAGTACTTCTCTCATCTA
This sequence comes from Antrozous pallidus, assembly GCA_027563665.1. NCBI lineage: Eukaryota > Metazoa > Chordata > Mammalia > Chiroptera > Vespertilionidae > Antrozous > Antrozous pallidus. The sequence continues at coordinate 21,764,857 of CM050518.1, read as the reverse complement.
TTTTTGTGCCTAGTAATTGAGTCAAGATGCTATGAGACTGCTGATTTTGAATTCTTCATATTATTGATGATGTTAGAAAGAACCTTTTCCAAATGACTTCAGCCAAAACCTCACAATAATGAAGGGGAGATGGGAGTGCTTGGTAAGTTGGGCAAGTGATGGGTTGTAACCAGGAGGCTTGAGAGTTCTGGGGCTATAGGGAGACATGAAGGGAAGTTCTCCAATCCTCCCTTATTTTATGCAGAGTGTTAATTTGACTAAGTGATAAGGAACCTAACCATCTGAGTAATTAAATAACTTAACCAGAGTCACTAGGAGGAGTCTGCAGTACATGCTGTCCCCTCCCCCACATAACTGTTTTCTTGACTGGTCCAGAATACCTACAACAATGCCTGATCCTTAGGAGGGCCTGTGGATGAATTAAGGAGCAGAACCAAGGGAATTTAAAATAGCAGTTGCCTCCATAGTAAGGGACATTGCTTCACCTATTGTGTGTGTGTGTGTGTGTGTGTCATTTTGTGTGTGATTATTTTTATAGTCACTATATTAGAGTGGTCAAGGCCATAAATTTGGAACAAGATGACTGTGCTCAAATTCCTACTGCATGATCATCAGCAACTTCCTTACTTCATTATGCCTCAATGTTCCTGTAGCATAATAGAACATATTATCATAGAGAGTTTCTTTGAGGTCTGAATATGTTAAATAGTCTAAAGGACCTAAAATAATAATTAGTATATGGTTAACATTCAATATTTATTAGCTGTTATATTGGGAATGGACAGACAATGGTATGTGGTATAACTCACAGGATTGTTCCCGGGAGACAAGTCTGGCATTTGCTGAGTGTCTCTTACACAATGCAGAATCATAGGGTTCTATTTATTTATTTATTTATTTATTTATTTATTTATTTATTTATTTAATATGTTTTTATTGATTTTAGACAGAATGGAATGGAAAGGAAGAGAAAGAAACATCAATGATAAAAGAGAAACATCAATTAGCTGCCTCCTGCTTGCCGACTACTGGGGATGGAGCCTGCAAATGGAACCAGTGACCTCTTGATGCATGGATCAATGCTCCAACATTAATCCACACTGGCTGGGCAGAATTATATGATGTTAGGGTGGACCTCTGAAAATTTGCATTTCTCATTTCTCACAAATCAGATTAAACCTCAAATTTCTACAACCACAGAAGTGTAATAGAAGCCATGCATGAAATTCTGCAACCAGTGTGAATCCAGTCATATAACCTAGCATTTGAAAATGAAGCAGTGAAATACATAGGAAATATTATGGGCTTTAATGGCACTTGAACCTGGTGTTGATACTGGCTCAGCCACCCATTGGCTGCCTATCCTGGAATCTTAGTTTTTTCATCTATAAATTGGAAAAAATACAACTTGTATTATACAAAAGATTAAATAAGATAATATACAAATTTAAAATGCCAGGTGTATTACAGGGAAGTGATCAATGATTCATCTTTTTAATAATTATTACAGTAAGAAAAATCCAAGATCCAAGGGGTTGGCAAAACAATGTGAATTACCATGTAAAGATGGATAAGTCTTTAGATAATAAGTACTATGAAATATTTTGTCTCAGGAGCAATATCTTTGTTCTTGGAACTTGCAGTCCCTTATTCATGAGTTGCTTGTTACAATTATTCTATAAGTTCAGAGACATCTCTGATTCTAGAGGCTCACTCTAATAAAGTTGCTTTTTGAAGATTTTCAATGCTTAAAATAATAAGGAAGGAGGGAAAGAAGGTAAGAAGGAAAAATAAAGGGAAGCAAGAAGGCGGGGAGGAAGGGAGAGAGAGAGAAGGAAAGAGTAGAAAATGAAAAACAAAGACAAGAAAAAACAAGAAAGTATAGAGAGGACTAAACATAATGGATATCAGGGATAATTTTGTCACCCTCATTTAACTTATTTTTTCTTCCTTTGGAGCTTGTTGATTATAAAGCTTTTCGTTGGACTTTAATGGTGAAAATATGGCTGTCATCAATTCATGTTATCTTCTAAGGTGATATACTAGTCAGGACTGGCTGTATTAGTCTGCCATAACCAGAAAACAAATAAACAAACAAAAACACCAAAAAAAAACCCCTTAATGTCAGACTTTAATCAACAATAAACAGGGTTCTTTCCTGTTCATGTGATAGTTCCACTATTGATGGAATAGCTACTTTGCCACACCTCATCCTAACTCAGTGATATAAGCTAACGGAGCCTCCACCATTTGAATCATGCTATTTGCCACGAGACAGGAAGGAAAATAGAAAATTGTTATTGGACTCTTCCAGATCTCTGTGGCCAAAGGAACCAAGCCCTGAGATTTTTTTATCTTGAAGAGGAAGCAAGTTTTTACTATTTATTTATCAAAGTGGGGTGGGGGGAGTTACATAGGCACTTTGGAGGAGGAATGAGATAAATATTTGTTTTGATAAGCATTACTGTGATTCCCATAACCATAGTTCTCCTCCTTTGGACATGTGGCTCTGGACCTTTCTGCCCATTTTAGTTAGCTATGATTATGTAATTTGCTTTGGCCAGTGAAGCATGTGTGAGGATGATGTGGCATGTCCATGTTAAGGCTTCAAAATCTTGTTGTGTGCAATTTGTAATATGCTTTTCTCTTGTCAGAGTAGCCATATGCTCAGTCTATGTATCTGAGTGAAGTCAAAATAGAGCAGAGCTCCCATCATCCTAAGATGGACAAGTAGCATGAGCAAGAAGAAATGATTTGTGTTTTGTCATTGAGATTGGAAAGTTGTTTGTTACTGCAACCTATCCTGGCCTATTCTGATTCAGATGGGGAGCATATTAGAAGAAATTTCCAAAAGGTACAGGATAGCTTTCTTTTGCTTATGTAGGCTTACATATCCTCGAGGTTAAAGAGCTCAGGGCAATTTTTTACTATCTGTCTATCACAGGGAAAAAAGAAATTACCTAGGTACCTTGGATTGGTTCATTTCACTAGTAGTTGTGTTGCTGCTGTTAGTGGGTAGTTCTATTTTGGAGCAAGGAGACTATTTAATCTTGGCTTCAGGGTAGGCCTGGGTTGTCAACTTCTTTTCTACTAAAAACAAAATATTATTTAGTGATCATCCCAAATATATATGGTCTCATAACAGTGGTATTGGAGACCACATAATGTTATCAATGTGCTGGGTTTTAATTTTCTTTTTATTTGACTTAAATGAGTTTACTAGATACTTAGATTTTTAAAGGGAAGATTATTAATTTTTGAGATATGTTCTTTAGAAATTAATGAAGAAAAAAGGGGGTCTCATTGGTGAGTGGGGATAGCAATATGTTTTTAATCCATGCAGGTGGTTTGTGGATCTCAAGAATTGCCACACTCTCTGCTGGTCCTAAAAATGAGGCAGAGCATGATGAACTCGGGTATAGATCCTACTGCTGATTCATTAAGTGGCCTTGGACAAGGTACATAATTACTTTAGATCTCAGCTTCCTCATCTTTAAAATGGGCATAATCATACTGGCATAAGTCATAGGGATGTTGTGTGGATAAACTAATTAACGATTACAAAATGCTTTGAAAGGGCAAAGCATTGTATAATTGCTAGGTGCTATTATTAAGAAGTATTATTAGTGTTTAATTTTCATTAGAGCTTTTCTCAGCTTTGAAGTCAGCATCCACGTGGATTGTGGGGTAGGGATAAGTTTACTATATGCTGCTTTACTCCCTCTTTTGCCTGGAGAAAATATTCGGTAGCTAAAGTAATCATTATTATGAAGAGTATCTGTTCAAGATAAAAAGATAGGAAATGATTTTCTCTTTTAAAAAATGGAAATTGCTTTAACTTTAAAAGTATCAATCCTTTAAAACCTCATGCAGCCCTAGGTTTCAATAGTTTATGGTAACATGCAAAATTTGAAACTTGAGGCATTTTCTGCTTCAGAATAACATAAGAAATGTTCCTGCTCAGATAACTTTAAATCAACTGAACTACCTCCTTCAGATTCTCCCACAATGCTTGCTTTAAAAATGAAACCAGGAGAGGTAACCTCCCCAAGTGAGAAATTCTGATCTCTTTTGTATTTGTAAAAAGTTAAAACCCCGATTCCGGTTAATTTTTATTTGTTTTGTAGACTCTCTGTTGGGAAATATCTTTCTAGGAACATAAAAACAAGCTATTCTTTTGAACATCAAGTCAACTTGTTTATAGATGACTACATGGTATAGTTAAATAGCACTGGCTTTGAAGCAAAAAGACCATGGTCAGGCCTTTGGAAGATTTCTCATTAGTCGTGTGTGTTTTTAAAAAATGAGTTAATATCTGCTTCAGTTTCCATATATAGAAGTGTCTATGTAAAGTAATTCCCACTTACCTAACAGGGTACTGGAAGGGGTCAAAGAAGGTAAACTTACTAAAAATGTTTTATGAGAGGAGAACCAAGATGGCGGCATAGGTAAACACCTATTGTTCTGCCCCGTGCAACAATTCAAAAACTACAACATAACAACAAAACAAACATCACATAGAATCACCAGAAAGCTGGCTGAGTGAAAACTCCACAAATAAAAGTAAAGGTAGGACACTGAGACTCAGAAGACTGGCAGGAGTGCAGCCTTGAAGATCGCGAGGAAACAGGTTAGGAACCATCCTGGTCGCGCGCGCAGGGTGTGGCTGGCAGCAGCAACCCTGGCTGGATTTCGCCAAGGGGAGGGCAGAGACGTCCCACTGTACGGATTCCCCAGCGCCAGGCGAGGTCCGAGGTCCAGGGACGCACCCTGGAGGCTGGGCGCGGCAGAGGTCTCCTAGTCTGCACAGAAACTGGGTTGCTTGAAAAAGAAGTTTGTGCACATGTAAACTGTGCGACAGCACAGACGCGTGACTTGCTCCCTGAAAACTTGTCTCCTGGTCCCGGAAACCACCAGACTGCTTTGTTTTACAACTCTGGGTGAGACTTTGGGTGTGTAGACTCATTTGGGGAGTGGCAGAGTTGTCTGGCAAGGGGAAGAGACTAGCAACTTTCTCTTGGAGGAGCCTGCAACCATTCCCATCCAACAGAGCCCCACGCGTGTGCATGAGCGCCTCATAGGACATAGCTGACACTGAGGCTGCCTGCTCAGCTCAGAGACTCCGCCCATCCAACCTGAACACAGTCTCCCTCCACAGCCAATTGGCCTGGAGGTCAAACCCTCCTAGGGCTAACAACAACAAGCTGGGCTTAAATTCAAAAATACTGTACAACCCATAAAGGATTGCAGTAAGAGTACCCACCTCAGGTAACTGAGGAGGCTGTGCCACTGACCCTTAGAAGACATCTACCACATAAAGCAGCCTCCATGCAGAGATATGGAAAGAAATCAGGTGTGAAAGACATGGAGGAAAAAAGACGACTAGACATAGAGTTCAAAACCACAGTTATAAGGCTTTTCAAGAGGCTCTGAGAAAAGGCCAATGAACTTAATGAGAACTACGAGGAAATAAACCAGATCAATGAGGAAATAAACAAGACCAACCAGGAAATGAATGAGACCTACAAGGAAATGAATGAGACTTACAAGGAAATGAATGAGACCCTCAAGGAAATGAACAAGACCTCTGAGGATATGAATAAGACCCTCACGGATATAAAAAAGGACCAACTAGAAATCAAGCATACACTGACTGAAATAAAAAATATTACACAAAGTCCAAAAAGCAGTCCAGAGGGCCACAAGAACCAAGTCAAAGATTTGAAATACAAAGAAGCAAAATCCACTCGGCTGGAAAAGCAAAAAACAAAAAGAATCCAAATAATTGAAGATAGTGTAAGGGGCCTCTAGGACAGCCTCAAGCATGCCAACATCTGAATTATTGGGGTGCCAGAAAAAGAGAGAGAGCAAGGTAATGAAAACCTACTTGAAGAAATAGTGACTGAAAACTTCCCCCACCTGGTGAAAGAAGCTGACTTAAAAGCCCAAGAAGTACACAGAACCCCAAAATATAGGAATCTGAAGAGGACCACACCAAGACACATCATAATTAAAATGCCAAGAGCAAAAGACAAAGAGAGAATATTAAAAGGAGCAAGAGAAAAACAGTTGGTTACCTACAGGGGAGCACCCATACTATTGTCAGCAGATTTCTCAACAGAAACGATGCAGGCCAGATGGGAGTGACAAGAAATATTCAAAATAATGAATAGCAAGAATCTACAACCAAGATTACTCTATCCAACAAAGCTATCATTCAGAATTGAAGGTCAGATAAAGTGCTTCGCAGATAAGATAAAGCTAAAGGAGTTCATCACCACCAAACCAATATTATATGAAATGCTGAAAGATATTCTTTAAGAAGAGGAAGAAGAAAAGGTAAAAATATAAATTATGAACAACAAATACACATCTATCAACAAATGAACATAAAAATCAAGTGAATTGATAGGTTGATGAACAGGATAAACTGGTGAATATAACAGAATCATGGACATAGAGAGGGAATGGACTGACAATTCTTGGGGAGAAAAGGGGTGTGGGAAGTACAGCAAGAGACTGGACAAAAATCTTGCAACAATGGGAGAGGACAGTGGGGAGGGGGAGGTGAGAGTGGAGGGTGGGATGGGTACAGGGTGGAGGGGAGCTATAGGGGGATAAAAAAGGAGAAAGAATGTAATTAATAAACTGAACAATAAAGATTAAAAAATGTTTTATGAGTAAAATAATCTATTTAAATTGTATTATTTTATTTAACATTTTTAACTATCTTACACTTAATTTGTTCTTGAGTTAACACACCTCTAAATATATTTTCATGGATAATAAATATTTTAGAAACTCAAGTAAGGCTGAAACTTTCTAGAGTCCATGTTTTTAGTCTTAAATGCTATATATAATATGATGAAAAGGGAAGTTGATATATACTTTCTTAGAAATCCATTAAATATCAGAAATTTGATTGTTTAAAATCACTAGGAACTGTGAATAAGGAAGATGCTTGTTTAGTATGCAGAAGAATTGCACTCTTAACAAAGAATTCTAAAGTTTAAGTCCAAGTTACCAAAAGACTTTTTAGATTTTGATCTTTTTATTCAATCATTGGGGTAAGCACTTTCAGAAATGTCCCATACACTAAAAGTTTACAGAGCCTGGCCTTCTAGGATCAGAGAACTCAAATACTTACATAAGAACCATTATTTCCTCCCAAATGTCCCAGTTCTTATGATGATGTGAAGCTTTACAAGAAGAATAAATCCCATAGTCATTAATTTACTATCGTAAGAGTGTTGACCTCATGAAATGATAACAGTTTACCTGAGCTGTTTGTCCCCTCAAAGCTGCCGGAGAAAAGGATAATGGCAGAGTGTTTAACTTTTCCCCATTGTTTTTAGGCCCATTGTCATACTAAAATGGATGTTCTGGTGTCAGAACTCAGACAAGGGAAGTGCTGTCTGCTCGGGACTCACAGCTAAGTCACTCTACTAGATTGGACTTCTTTTGAAGGGAGCTGTCCTCTCCATGGTCATACTTGCCTCCCTGGGGCTATTGCACATCCAGTGATTTTAATATAAACTGCACAAAGCCACAGCCCATTGCCTCAATGGGGAACATCTCTTAATGTCTATCTTGGTGCCAGAGCTTCCTTTACAATTGGTTGAGGCCTCTGTTACCACTGATTCACAACATAATTTCTTTTCTCAACCAATCTCCAGATTATCCGACCAATACCTAGGATCAGTCCCCAACATAGCATGTTCAAGGAAGTGTTAGTTATGCTATAGGAGGAAGCTTGAACAATTGTGTTGGACTCTAGCTAATATGGACTGCCAGGAACTAGCAGAGAATATGTGGGATTGGCCAGAGAATGCTTGATCAAAGTGGCTGTAACATAAAGTTAATAAGCGAAAGTTTATTACTATGGGAGTACTTTCCTGTGATAAATAATTTATATCTTAGTAATGTCATTGGGAGATGGTGTAAACAGATTTCTAGGATGGCTCTTAGAAGCTTGGGATAAATGATAGAATAAAAGACTGAAATGCCAGAATTGCTCTGGTAGACAGTGTATAAAGGAATCAAAACTCAAAAGAAGTTGGTTTGCTAGGTTAATGTATAGAAGGCGGGAAACTCCAACAGGTGGCCATATTCTGTAGGAAGACCTAGAGGATGCTTCATTTACCAAGGTGATAATGAAAGCACCAGCAAGAGGAGCACCGTTATCTCTGAGAAGCCCAGGAGTAACTAGTTTCTGTTGCCAAGGCTGACTGAAAAGATGCTGTTACAGAATTGGACTCTGATAGCAAAGTAGATGATGACTGACATAAGTCTGTCTCCTACAAAAAAACAGATACATGCTGGTGAATGATAGAGAACTACCACAACCTCAGCACAAACTCAACCAAGCTTTAAGCCCATAGTTTACAACCAATGATCTGGCAAATGCATTCTTTCCTATCCTAGTCAGGAAAGAAGAACAGAAGCTCTTATTTTCAAACATAAAATGTATGTCTTGCCCCAGGGCTATGCCACCTCTCTTGCTGGATCTGGACTGTCTGAGGATTCCGCTGAATATCAAACTGGCCTATTATTTGATGACACCATTTTTATCAGATTGATGTGTACTAAGTGGTGAGACTTTGTAAGGCACACAAATCTCTGAGTCTGTGTGGTGGGAGAGTGAAACTTAGAAACTTGTCCCCAATGTAAAAATATAATTTAATGTAAAATATTTACATTTTATTTTTTCTTACTTATTTTAATTTTTGTATTTAATTGATAAACTCTCATTATTAGCACACCTCAAAACATTCCCAATTATTTTCCTACTTGTTTTGATTCTTAAGAACTATCTTTTATTCATTCTAGTTGATCCAAGAATTTAAGGGTGCCAGTTATATATTAGGCACTTAAGTATTGGAGCATTTTGGATTCAATGGCAAATAATGCCTTACCAAGTGGTTGAATGGGAGAAATAAATTAATAGACAAACATATTCTGAGTAATAGGTCATGCTTTGGAAGCCTGGAAATGGGGGATTTAATTTTGATTGTTGAGCAGAGTAACAGAAAGAGAAATCTATAATGTTTTTCTGAAAAGGGGTCTGATGTGAGCCTTCAGGATAAGTAGAAATTGGGTAAGTGTGAAGTAAGAAGAAAACGGGTTTGGAGTTAAGAAATACTTCTATAGACCCAGACCAAAGGCTGTGGTAGAAATTAGAGTGAGGAACAAAAATCTGTTGGCATTCCTTGAATTACTCCAGGTAGGGGGAGTTTAAGGTCAGACTTTCATTTGGGAGTTATACTCTAATCTAGTGAAAGTATAGAAAATAAAATAGAGAGAAAACCAGTTAGGAATTCCTTACATAATATAGTTAAGAAGTGATGGTTTCCAGTGGTCAGCAAACTCATTAGTGAACAGAGCCAAATATGAACAGTACAATGATTGAAATTTCTTTTGAGAGCCAAATTTTTTAAACTTACACTTTTTCTAATGCCACCTCATCAAAACAGACTCACCTAGGCCGTGGTATTTTGTGGAAGAGCCACACTCAAGGGGCCAAAGAGCTGCACATGGCTTGCAAGTCACAGTTTGCCGACCCCTGGAAACTATTGTAGTGACATAAAAGATAGAGAAAATGTAAAAAAAAAAAAAAAAAAAAAAGGATTCCTCAGATAGAAAGGAAGTGAATTGGATAATCCTATCTAATAAAAGAGTAATATGCAAATTGACCATATCTAGGATTAAGCCACACCCACTAGCCAAACTCACCAGCCAATCAGGAGCAAATTATGCAAATAAACCTCAACCAAGATGGCTGCCACCACTGAGAGCAGGAGGGAAGCTTAGGTTTCCCCGGCAATGGATGAAGCCAAGCTTTCCACCTGCCATTGCCAGTCTAGGCCTCCACTCAATTCTACAAAGTTTCAATTATAGAAGATACATATATCCTAACAGAAATGGTGACAGCCACAGAGCTGGAGAGAGAAGAGTCTAGGGTTGCATGGTTATGGAAGAAGTGAAACTTCTGCAGCCCTAGCGCCTAGGCCTCCACTCTAGGCTACAAAGTTTCAAACAGAAATGGCTGTCGCCATGGAGAGAGCAGAAGGCTACAAAGTTTCAATTGTAGAACATAAATTAATCCCAGGGCCTCCACTTGGATCACTGGAGGGTGTGGCCGACCCACAAACCACCATAGGCCCCTTGCCCAGGCTGCCCCACATGCAAGGGAACCCTCACCTTGATCCAGGACAACCTTCAGGGCAAACTAGCCAGTCTGCACCCATGCACCAGGCCTCTATCCTATCTAATAAAAGAATAATACACAGATTGACCATCACTCCAACACACAAGAGGGCTGCCCCCATGTGTTCAAAGATCCTGCCCCCATGTGGACCCAAAATGGCCACCACAAGATTGGCCAGCAGGGAAAGACAGTGGGAGGTTCCAAGCCTGCAAGGGAGAGCAGTTGTGGGCGATCAGGCCATCAGGGGAGGGCAGTTGGGAGGGACCAGGCCTGCCAGGGAGGGTAGTTGGGGGTGATCAAGCCTGCAGGAGAGGGCAGTTAGGGGTGACTAGGCCGGCAGAGGAGGGAAGTTGGGGGCAAACAGGCTGGCAGAGGAGTAATTAGACATCAATTAGGCTGTCAGGGTAGTGGTTAATGGGTGATCAGGCTGGCAGGCAGAAGCGGTTAGAGGCAATCAGGGAGTCAGGAAGATGAGCAGTTTGGAGCTAGCAGTCCTGGATTGTGAGAAAGATGTCTGACTGCCCATTTAGGCCCGATTCTACTGGGCAGTCAGACATCCCTCCAGGGTTCCCAGATTGGAGAGAGTGCATGCTGGGCTGAGGGACACCCCCCTATCCCCCCCTCCATACAGGAATTCCATGCACTGGACCTCTAATGGGTTATTATGGGAAAATAGAGAGGTTAGAGGTGTCCCTAAATAACTATCTGGGTTGGGCAAGTACCAGTTACCAAAATAACTGGTGTATGTGAGGATAATGTGTTTGTACATATTGGGGGGCATAAGATGGTTTTTATTTTGATACTTCCTTTGAGATATCTACCCAAAACAATTGTATATGTGGATAGAGATTTGTGTCGTCTATTTTGTAAGAATCTTATGTTACTAGACATGTAGTGTGGTCTCTTTCCCAGGATGAATAATCTTTCCTCATAATTTAATGATAAATTTATTTGGAACTTTAGTCAAGTTTTCTCTCTTCACACTTAATGAACACATTATATTTGTTACACAACATTATAATTTTTGTTGTCACATTTGACAAAAACAGAAATAAGAAGCCTTCTCATATGGCTACTGCTCCAGGAAACAATGACTAGCACTTGTGACTGCTTCAAAGGCTATAAAAAAGTTCTGCATTGCCCCAGCATATGGCTTATTTGGTTGGAGAGTCATCCCATCACTAAAGATTGCAGGTTCCATTCCAGGTAAAGGCACATACCTACGTTGCGGATTTGATCACCAATTGGGGCTGGCATGGGAGGCAAATGATCAATGTTTCTCACATCTATGTTTCTCTCTCTCCCTCTCTGTCTAAAATCAATGAACATATTCTTGTATGAGGATTTTAAAAAAATTGAATATTCAAAACAATGCAATTATTGGGCAAAGCAGTATGATTGGTTGTGTTTAAGATATCATAAGTTCTGCATACCAGAGCATTTGAGTAAAAAATGCATTTACTAGTAATTATTTTCACCCCTTAAAGAAGTCTTCTACCTCTCCAGGAAACAAAAAGATGGCCTGGGGTTCTTTAGGACAGAAAGAAAAGTGGCCAGACCCAGAGGGAAACCCAGACTCAGCTCATTTACAGCACATCTTTTAGTCTGACTCTTCCCAGAGTCTGTGAATTCGGAATCCCTCTGAAGACTTGGAGAGAGGGAATCAGGGAGAAAATTTGAAACCAGTCCTTCACAATTTAGAAAATCCACCTTTCCTACAGATTAACAATCATTGCATGCAACAGAAATACCCTACACATAAATTATATGTTAATTTCAGGTAAAAACCGTTTCAAATCACTTAAAATCTCCCCAAATTATAAAGATGGCAATGCATGAATATTGTCTGACTATTAAAGAGAATTGTAGGTTTCTGTTTTTAAGATTAAAAAAAGTTTCATTTTTCAGTAATAAAGTACAATAGCTAATTCTAACAAATCAAAAGACTGTGTGCTGTTTTGGATTACATTGAGTGATTTTTTCATTTAGTTTGGAAAACAGGAAGGCTACAGATAGTTTAAAGTGTTCAGTATCTTATACAAATATTTGTTTTTAAAAAGTAGTAAACAAAGAAATGATTTAGAGATTGTCTTTGAAATCAATGTTTTTTTTTATATCCAAAGAACCTTATGGCAAGAATGGTATTTTAAAGAATATTTTAACATGGAGTAAAAGAAGAAAATATTTTTAAAACCAAAGTATTTATACCCTTTAATAATAATTTTGTTAATTCATTAATAATCTATTCAATAGAAATTACATTTGTAATTGTGTTTGTTTCTTATGGCTTCTGAAACAAATTAGCACACACTTGGTGTTTTAGAACAACAGAAAATTTATTCCCTTACAGGCACATAAACACATTTGAAACTATCTCAATCCAAGACATTTTAATTTAAAGGCTGAGGTATCATAATAGCCTCTTAATTGCTCCCTCTCCCCATACCATAACCAGTTTTCCACTGTTTCTTTTTATTATATACCCACCAGTTTAATATTCTTAAAAGAGTACCTCAGTTATCTAACTTTCCTGCACATATATATCATTAGGCTCCTTCTTATACCCAAAGTTGAATGTAAACTTTTCAGCTTGCCTCAGCCTGGCCCTGATCTGTTTCTTCAACTTTATTTCTGATGTCTTCCTACCCTGATCCTTGGATTCTAGAAACTGCCCTGTTCAAAGCTCTCTGAATATGCCACTATTTTCCATCTTTAAGTCTTTGCATTCTCTTTCCCCTTCCTCTCATGCCTTTTCCACCTTGCTTTGCAAATCTACTCTGAAGAGACACACATACAAATTAATCAGAACATTCGTTCTTACCAGCTCTGATTTATGTTTCTTTTGAAGATTCACACCAAGTCTGTGACTTGAACAATTATTATCCCTTCTTGCTAGATGAGAAAAAGGAGGAAGTGGTAAGTTGAGAACCTGTCAGAGGTCTTGTGACTAGAAAGTAGCAAGAGATCTTTCTAAAATGTGGCCTGAAGTAAGACTTTTCCCTCTCATACTCATAAGTAATGTCTGTAGCATTACTAGCTTGAGTATACTCATCAATGAACAAGTCATCACGTTGGAAAATGGACAGTTAATGACAGGGATTGTACCTTCTCTATTGTTGTACTAGAGGCTCAGTGCATGAAATTTGTGTATGGGGTTGGTGGGGAGTGTCCCTCAACCCAGCCTGCATCTTCTCCAATATGGAACCCCTCAAGGGATGTCTGACTGCCCATCTAGGCCAGATCCCACAGGATTGGGCCGAGATGGGCAGTCGGACATCCCTCACACTATCCAGAACTGCTGGCTCCCCACTGCTCTCCTGCCCACCTTCCTGATTGCCCCTAATCGCTTCTGCCTGCCAGCTTGATCACCCCCTAACCACTCCCCTGCCAGCCTGATTGATGCCTAACTGCTCCCCTGGTAGCCTGTTTGCCCCCAACTTCCCTCCTCTGCTGGCCTGGTCACCACTAACTGCCCTCCTCTGCAGGCTTGATTGCCCCCAACTGCCCTCCGTTGCAGGCTTGGTCACCCCTAACTTCCCTTCCTGCAGGCCTTCTTCTCTCCAACTATTCTTCCCTGCAGGCCTGGTCCCTCCCAATTGCCCTCCCCTGCCTGCCGTCTTGTGGTGGCCATCTTTGTCTTCACATGGGGGCAGAATCTTTGACCACCTGGGGGAAGCTATCTTGTATGTTGGAATGATGGTCATTTGTATATTACTCTTTTTTTAATAATTAATTTTTTTATTATTTAAAGTATTACAAATAGTAGTACATATGTCTCATTTTCCCCCCATTGGCCTCCTTCCAGTCTCCACTGCCCCCCAGTACATGCCCTCGCCTGACCCCCCCGTCAGTGTCTTGTATCCATTGGTTATACTTATATGCATGTGCGCAAGTCCTTCTGTTGATCTCTTACAGGCCCCCACCAACCTCCTCTGTCTTCCCGCTGTAGTTTGACAGTCTGTTCAATGCTTCTTGGCCTCTGTATCTATTTTCTCTACATTTCTTTAAAAAAATCGTTCCTCTGCAGACTAGAAATAAACATATAATAACAAAAAATGTTTGAGTCCCAATTCCAATGTCCAACAATTCTGAGTCCCAGTTTCAATGTCAAACAATTCCTTATGTGTACATGTCAGCAATGATATCTGGATGGTGGACACATGGTGGGAATGCAGGTCCGACCCTCTCTGGTTTGGTCCTAGGCAACCTGCAGTGATGCACAGCTGCTGACTGCTAGCATGGCAAGGCATTGTCAGCGTCTTCCATCTCTGGACTGTTTCTCCTCTTGTCTTTGTGGTTGGAGCAGACCTGTCAATTCCTCTCTGTTGCAGGAATCCATATGGTCTTGGAGTTGTTTTCTTTTATTAATTAGAGGCCTGTGCATGAGTGGGGGCCAGCTGGTTTGCCCTGAAGTGTGTCCCAGATCAGAGTGGGGGTTCCTTTGGGGCATGGGGCAGCCAGGGCGAGGGGCCTGTGGAGGTTTGCAGGCCAGCCATGCCCCCCCAGCGACCCAAGCGAAGGCCGTGGTATCTGGGATTTACTTATCTTCTACAATTGAAACTTTGTAGGCTGGAGCGGAGCCAAGCCTCCTGCTCACTCTGTGGTGGCAGCTATTTCTTTTGGAATTTATTTACCTTCTATAATTGAAACTTCGTAGCATTGAGTGGAGGCCTAGGCCAGCCAGGGCTGCAGAAACTTGGCTTCCTCCATTGCCGGGGGCAACCCTAGCCTCTGATCTCTCCAGCTCTGTGTCTGCCACCATTTCTTTAGAGATTTATGTATCTTCTATAATTGAAACTTTGTAGCATTGAGTGGAGGCCTAGGCTAGCAAGGGCAGGAGGAGCTTGGCTTCCTCCATTGCCAGGGAAACCTAAGCCTCCCTCCTGCTCTCGGTTGCCACAGCCATCTTGCTTGGGGTTTATTTCCATATTTTCTCCTAATTGGCTGGTGGGCATGACTTGGGGTGTGGCTTGTGGATATAGTGAAGGTATAGTTAATTTGCATATTACTCTTTATTATTAGATAGGATTTCTTTATGTTTTTTTCTGCAGAATAGGCATTTAGTAAATATTTCTCAAATGAATATTTTAAATATCAAAACTTGAAATAAACCCTAACTGGTTTGGCTCAGTGGATAGAGGATCAGCCTGGGGACTGAAAAATCCCACATTTGTTTCTGGTCAAGGGCATGTACCTTGGTTGTAGGATTCCCCAGTAGGAGGCAGCTTATCTAGGTTTCTCTCTCATCAATGTTTCTTAACTCTCTATCCTTTCCCCTTCCTCTCTGTAAAAAAAATCAATTAAATAAACCTTGAAATAAAATTTGTGTATGTTTTTGTTCCATGTGTTGCTCTTATCACATATTGTTGGTAAGTCCGTTGAGTTTTATTTAAACAAACATATTTTTACTATTGATGTAGTTTCTTATAAAGTAAATTTAGCATTTTTTAAAATTTTCTTTTAAAAATGTTTCTAATGATCTTAAAGAGTAAAGAAGATGGAGAGAGAGAGAGAGAGAGAGAGAGAGAGAGAGAGAGAGAGAGAGAGAGAGAGAGATTGAGAGAGAAAGAGAGAGGGAGGGAGGGGAGAGGGGAGGAGACACTGAGAGGAAATATGGAATTTTAAGCTTCTGCTCAATTGTGGCAAATATGTCTTCCTATATTCTATTGGCTTAGACTTATAGCAAGCCTTGTGACTGTTTTTCATACCCAACATTTGGCCACAAATTTGGCTCTTTTTTGTTATGCTCCCTTCCAACTGAGGGTTCAAATTTATTTTCATATATGGTCCCATCAGTAGAACTGAAAGAATTGGGTAAAAACCAGGACTTCCTGAAAAGGTTTTACTTAATATGCCTATAATCCTACACATATTGTTGGGCATAGGGTGATAGTAGAGTCGATAGGAGAGCCTGCTGGTTTTTAATATTGAAAGCCTTTTTTTCCCCCTAAGATACTCAAAATAAGGATAACATTGTTGTTGAAGTAAAATCCCTAGAGCTATTCTCTCTTCTATCTGAAATCGTGTGTTTGTCTGAGACTAACAGCTCTGGACAGGAAGCTATGGCCTTGAGGCCTAATTCTTATAAGGAAGAGAATAAAATGTTTAGGTCCATGTCACCCCTCAAACTCAATTTCCTTTACTTTCTTGTGGTCTGCAGGGAAATTTTTGCTTTAGTCTTCTCTCCCAGGCAGAAGTCTGAAGTTAACATTCTAGTCAATAATCCCCTGATGAATACTTAGTGAGTGCAAAGTACAATGAGGACAAGGAGGTAAATATGCATCTTCTTTATACTTGTCTGAAAAAAAAAAGTACAGGAAATCCAAGGGTGTTTAAAAATGCAAATATCTCCATTGCATAATTACTGGAAGAGTTTTTCAAGGTTGGGCACAAGGCAAGCTGGCATTTTATGGTGTTACCCTTTTGTGCTTGTTGTTATTTCACAAGTTATTGCATATAACTTGAGACAAGTTACAAGTGCTTTTGTGCATCTTGTCATAGTCTAAGCCAGGTATCATTTCACTAAATCCACTAGTAAAGGCCCAACAGGGCTAAATTTATTCCTGGAAAAGTCACTAAAGTGCTCCTTTTTACAGTCTTTCAAGAAGCAGAGGCTATGGTAATCATCCTCATAGTAGCAAAAGCTCATTGATGCTGAATTCTCTATGCTCATAAATAATATCCCATCAGAAATCTAGAAATGAGAAGGTCTCTTTTACAATGCTAAAGTGCAAAATGTTTACATAAAAGTATTAATTGTATTAATAATCAATTATTTTTTATTAATAGACTAGAGACCCAGTGCACAAAATTTGTGAACTGGATGGGTCCTCAACCCAACCTGTGTCCTCTCACTATCTGGGAGCCCTTGGGGGATGTCCACCTGATGACATAGGCCCAATCCCATGTTGGAAGTGAGCCTAAGCCATCAATGGGACATCCTTAACGCTGCTGCAGAGGTGGGAGAGGCTCCTACCACTGCCACTGCACTCACCAGCCATGATCTCAGCTTCTGGTTGAGTGGTGCTCCCCCTGTGAGAGCACACTGACCACAAGGGGCCAGCTCCTACATTGAGCATCTGCCCCCTGGTGGTCAGTGCATGTCATAGTGACAGGTCATTCCACTGGTCAATTTGCATATTAGCTATTTATTAAATAGGATTATAATTATTTTCTGATTAATGCTTATCATTAAAGCCAATATAAGAACTTATTTCAGTCAATCAATCTTTTATTTTGATCGATAATTTATTCATGCTTATAAATTTCTCATTACATTGTAGTCTTGATTTAGTTTGAAGTCTTGCATGACAGCCATTAGATATAAGATAAATGCTAACCACTGGGTGCAAGAATCCTTTGACAAATCAAGAAGATGAAGGAAAGTCGAGTATAAAATTAATTCTCATGTAATATTGGAATAAAAAAATGTAAGGATGTGGTGACAAATGGTAATAGATGCTGAGTTTTCCCCATTGATATGAGACGTATTTGACAGAACACAAAATTTTAAGAACACATTTACAAACTATGTCTATTATTCTTGGGGAAAAATAGAATTTGATTTGTGTTTTACTTCACTGCAACTATTAATTTTTAAATACTGCACAATTTGTTTTCAAGGTTTATTTATTTTTATGTATACTTGATATAATTCCATTATTACAATACACAGAGCTTGTCATCTATAAGAATAAGATTTATATAAAAATGTAATTTTGATGTGATAATGAATAATGAATGGAAAAGAAGTTTAACCTCATTTTGTTTTTTTATTTGGGAGTAATGTTGGTATGAGGAATAGATGCATTTTTCTCTCTTGTCATTTCATCTGTAAAATTGAGATGAATCTCTAAATATATATGCATTCATTCCCTTAAATGTTTTCAGAGGATATAATTACTACTTCCTGAAACTATACAGTCCTCCCCACTTCACCCTAGTATTCCCCTACTTCCTACCCCAAAGGGCAGCTTGAAGGCCTCTCAACTTTACCCCCTTAGACCACTCCCCACCAAAAACAAATTAAATCAAAATGTTTGCAGCCAAATTGTCTAAAACTAAGCAGATCTCTAGTAGATAGTTTGGAAATAAAGGGACAGTAAAGATAAAATTTAAAAATATGATATAAAATAGTACTTTTCTCTTATGTAAGACCTTTAAACTGGAATTAACAAAATATTCGAAGATTCCATTGTGCTCCCTCTCTCCTTCCCTCCTTCTCTCTTTCCTTTTCACCATTCCTGTCTCTTCTTTCTCTCACTGGGGGCCACTGCAGGTTTTAACCTCACGCCACTGTATCCATTTCTGGGGCTCTAGGGGAAACACCTGTGATGTTGAGATAAGCAAGGCAAGAGTAACCCTGGGAAGCTGAATGGGAGCCCACAGAAGAGAGTAAATGATGCCTAGAGATTTTGTTTTGATCTATCATCCGACTAAACAGGATGCCCTGACTTCTTACTATTCGTGCAGTCTGCACCTGTGCTCAAAGGTTTCTTTAGGTTACTTTTTTTTTTTAAGAAAAATGAGGATAGTTACAAAAATGTTCTAGAGTCTAGAATCTGGGCCTTTTTCAGGATGTTGTACTTTATTCCTACAGGCATTTGTTGAGCACCTGCTAAATGTAAGGTACTATGCCCTATCTTATAGGTTCAAAAAGGAATAAAATGTGGTTCCCTTTCTATTTGGGGAAAAAGATCAAAAGCAGATCAATTACAGGTAAGGTTAAGGCAACCCAAAGGAAGAAAACACTGACACTGATGGACTCTTATTTACAGTCCCTGAATGTGAAAAAGTAAAATACATAAGAATATTGGAATTATAGATAAGAAAAAAAAGCCCAGTAGCCTAGATGTAGAATAATGGTGGAGGATCAGATATCATGGGTTCACTGAGTTGAGATGGCTTTTCATACTCTACAAACAAAATGTGATTTGTTAATGTAATACGCCTAGTGGAAAATGAAACACAGGAGAGAACCAGCAGGAGGAAAGATGATAAGGAGAGTAGGGTGGGAAGAGAAGGACATTCTGAAGGTTTTCATTGAACACTATCCCAGCTGCCTTCTTTGCTGGTTTAAAGGATGAGCTTGCCTTGCCTTGGGTATTTCTAAGTGTCAACTCTACTGGTATACGTTGATTTTTTTAGCTTTAGGAAGATTAAAAATGCTCTCTGAATGATATTGTGGTCAGTTTTTCGGGTACCTGTTAGTGTTCCAGTTGACCACTGAGCTGTGCAAGGCCTGCACAAGTTGGCAGTCCTACCAGAGTCATTGATTTATTATCATTAAGCTGCCTAATTGGTAGTTACATTGAAAAGAAGACTGAGTGAAATTTTGAAGTGAACACTAGATGAAAAAATCATATCTGAGGCTTGTAAGTGGTCACCTTGTTCAGTATCTGTGTTCCCCAATACCCTGCAGGCTTAATCATGACTCTCAAGTAGTTTTACATGTGTACACTTTTTTTTCATTATGATCTGCCAACCCCCTACTGTTCACATTGTACTACAGAAATGATCTTTGTCATTTTTGAATTGGTGTCCAGGTGGCTGCTGTCATATTACAGCAATTTTTAGATATTCCTCAGACCTACTGAGGTGATGCACAGTTTTCCAACAGTATGGCTTTTTTCAGGTTTTATCTCTTCCGCAGAAGAGAAAATTTTCTGTCATCGTTGACAGCTGGACATGGAGAGATTGCAATCTCATTTTCCCCTCAGTGTTTTCTTCCTTGGCAGCATCATGAATAAGCAGTATTTTAGATGGTTGACTTCCAAAAAATGTTTCTTGTCAAACTCCTGTCAGGATTTTGGAACTCAGGGAAAAACTTCTTTTCAGTTGTGATTTTAAATTTTGATTTTGAAGTCTGAATTATGTTTTCTTCTAAAGTTTTTTTGTTTGTTTGTTTGTTTGGTTGGTTGGTTGGTTGGTTCAGAACCTAAACCTGGGAAGAAAAGGCAGCTCGATTCCTTTTTGTGTTTACGGAGGGCAACCTCCCTGTTAATGATACTTCTGTATTGATGGTCTCTGCCAATAGAATTCCATGATGGGATTTTTTAGTAGTATTCATTATTATTGTTATATCTTAAATTTAATTCTATTGAATCAACGTCTAAATATTCTTTCTATGACCTTTTGAAAGCCATCATGTTATTTAAAACCCTATTGCATTTCATACATACAAATATAGCATGAATTGAAAGGAAGTAGAAAAGGGAATATTGTTTCTGTCATATAACCCTTTCTTCCCATCTTCTCTATTTTTCCCCCAGTTCCCAAAGTTCATAGAAGTAAGAGAAAAATAAACTGGAAAATAAATTAGTTATTTGAGAATTAGTCTAGTTAGAACTAGAAGAATTAGATGAAAGTCTTTTAAACACACTTGAAATCTTTTTCTTCTCACCTTCCTACTTCAAGTTATAACTTTCAGTGGTTTTTGTGGGTCACTCCAGTTTAGGCCACTCTGAGGTTACACCTCTGTAGAGTTACTTATAATGAGGGAATTCAACATAGTTTTTATATCATTGTTTTAGAAGACTCAGAGGCCACAAACCTGATTATGCCAGTATTTGTTTGACTTTAAACAAGGTCTTTTCCCTAGCTGGTTTGGTTCAGTGGATAGAGCGTCAGCCTGCGAACCCAAGGGTCCCAGGTTTGATTCTGGTCAAGGGCTCCTACCTTTGTTGAAGGCTCTTTCCCAGGGCACATGCACAAGGCAAAGAGTTGATATTTCCCTCTCTCTTCCACTCTTTAAAAATCAATGGAAAAGCATCTTCAAGCAAGGAATAAAAAAACAAAACAAAATGAAATAACAAGGTCCCCAGTTTCCTCACCTGTATAAAGGGCATAATAAAAATAGTAATCATATCATCAGGATGATTTATGAATTAGATGAGTGGATATATGTAAAGGATACTATTTATACTTATCTAGACAGCTCTTAGTAGGTATATATATATTTTTTTTTGAGTGGCCAGATTATTATAATCTCTGAACATATAATAACCTGGCCACTCAGTGTATATCTTATATAATAAAAGGCTAATATTCAAAATTTCCCCCCCCCCAACCAGGAGTTCAACCAGCAGGCAGGCTGGCCAATTGCCCATCTCCTCTCTCCCTGACCAGGCTGGCTGGCCCCCACCCATGCACGAATTCATGTACCGGGCCTGAATATATATATTCATGCACTGGGCCTCACACACACACACACACACACACACACACACACACACACACACACTGATTGGCCAGATTATTATGATCTCTGAATGCATGTGCATGGATGGGTCTGGCCATCCTGGCCAGGGGAAGGGGAGATGGGTGATTGGCCAGCCTGCCTGCTAGTTCAACTCTTGGTTGAGGGGACAACTTGCATATTAGCCTTTTATTATATATACTAGAGGCCCAGTGCATGAAATTTGTGTACAGGGTGGGGGGGGGGGTCTCAGTCCATCCTGCACCTTCTCCAATCTGGTACCCCTCGAGGGATGTCTGACTGCCTGTTTAGACCCAAGGAATTGGGCCTAAATGGGCAGTTGGACATCCCTCTCACAATCCAAGACTGCTGGCTCCCAACTGCTTGCCTGCCTGCCTAATTGATTGCCCCTAACCACTTCTGCCTACCAGCCTGATCATCTCCTAACCACTCCCCTGCCAGCCTAATTGATGCATAACTGCTCCCCTGCCAGCCTGTTTGCCCCTAACTGCCCTTCCCTGAAGACCTGGTCACCCCTAACTGCCCTCCCTTTCCATCCTCATCACCCCTAACTGCTCTCCCTTGCTGGTCTGGTACCCCCCTCAACTGCCCTCCCTTGCAGGCCTTGTCTCTCCCAATTTCCCTCCCCTGAAGGCCTGTTGACCCCTAACTGCCCTTCCCTATAGGTCTTCCCCCCCCCCCAACTTCCCTACCCTGGAGGCCTGGTCCCCCCCAACTGCTTTCCCCTGCAGGCCTGGGTCCCCCCCAACTGTCCTTCCCTGCAGGCCTGATCAACCTCAACTTCCTTCCTCTCCTGGTCCTCTCCTCTAATTGTCCTCCCCTGCAGGCTGGATTGCCCACAACTGCCCTCCCTTGCAGGCCTGGTACCTCCCAACTGCCCTGCCCTGCTGGTCATCCTGTGGTGGCCATCTTGTGTCCCATAGGGACAGTAACTTTGACCACATGGGGGCAGCTGTCTTGTGTGTTTCAGCGATGGCCAATATGCATATTACTCTTTTATTAGATAGGATAGAGGCCTGGTGCATGGGTGGGGGCCAGCTGGTTTGCCCTGAAGGGTGTTCCAGATCAGGTTGGGAGTTCCCTTAGGCCATGAGGGCAGCCTGAGTGAGGGGGCCTGTGTTGATTTGCAGGCAGGCCATGCCCCCCAGTGATCCAAGCAGAGGCCCTGGTATCTGGTATTTATGTATCTTCTACAATTGAAACTTTGTAGCCTAGAGCAGAGCCCAGCCTTCTGCTGGCTCTGTGGCTGCTGCCATTTCTGTTGGGATTCTATAATTGAAACTTTGTTGCCTTAAGCGGAGGCCTGAGCCTGCAAGGGCAGGTGGAAAGCTTGGCTTCCTCCATCTCCGGGGAAACCCAAACCTCTCTCCTGCTCTCTGTCACTAGCAGCCATCTTGGATGGGTTTATTTGCATATTTGCTCCTGATTGGCTGGTGGGCATGGCTGATGGGCATAGCAGAGTTACAATCAATTTGTATATTACTCTTTTATTAGATAGGCCTAGTGGCCTGGTGCACGAAAATCGTACATGGTGGGGCCATACCCTCAGCCTGCACCCTCTCCAATCAGGGACCCCTTCAGGTATGTCTGACTGTTGGCAATCAGACATCCCTCTCACAATTTAGGACCACTGAGTCCTAACTGCTCACTGGCCTGCCTGCCTGATCAGCCCTAACTGCTCCCCTACCAGCCTGATTCCCCTAAGTGCTTCCCTGCTGGCCTGATTGCCCCTAACTGCCTCTGCCTTGCCCCACACCTGGGACCCAGGCTTCCCTCCCTCTGGCCAGCTATAGGCACCTAGGACCTGGGCCAGTTTCACTCAAGCCGGCTACAGCCACAGGCAGCCACAGGCACCCAGGACCACAGGGCGTGTGGCTTGTCCCTCTCCTGGGTTGCAGGTGCAGGTGCAGCTGCTGGCACCCAGGACTGTGAGGCAGGTGGCTTGTCCCTCTCCTGGGCCAGAGAGGCAGGCATAGCTGTTGGTATCCGGGACAGAGGAGTGGGTGGCTTGTTCCTCTCCCAGTCCATAGCCTATCTGGTCCCCATTCCTCTCTCTCCAGTGTTGAGTGTCTGAGCCATTATGTCTTGATGGCATGAAGGTGTGATGAATATTTGCATATTAGCTCTTCATTATGTAGGATTTTAACTTGTCACAGTCTATCTTCAAGTGGATATTTTACCATTTCACATCTTGTATAGAAACTTCACTGTAACAAAATTTCATTTTTCCCAGGCAATCTTTGTGCTATTGTTGTCATGTATTTTACTTACACAGATGTTATAAAACTGACATTACATTATTATTTGTTTAAATAGTTGTAATTATCTTTAAATATATTTAAATAATAAGAAACTTCTATATTTTTCCTATGTATATATTACCTTTGGTGTTTTTAATTTCTTGGTATAGATCATTATTTGTATCTGGCAAAATTTTATTTCTGCTTGCAGGACTTCTTTTAAACATTTCTTACACTACAAATCTGCTGGTGATTAAAAAATTTCAATCTTTTATACATAAAAATATTTTTAACTATTTCTAAAATAGTTTAAAATACTTAAAGTATATTTTGACTATTTTAAACTATTTAAAAAATATTTTCACTCAGTCTAGAAACATAAATTGAGAGGATTTTCCCCTTTGTGAGTACTTTAATGATGTTGCTCTACTATCTTCCCCCTTACACTGTTTCTGATGAGAAATCTTTTGTAATCTTTATGTTTATTCCTGTGTATAGTGTGTCTCTTTTCTTCTGACTACAGCCCTGCCCAGCACCTGGTTATCAGGAAGATGCCCTTTCCAGACATGGGCATCTGGGCCATCAGAGGGCCCTGCAATCCATCGGGGCCCCACCATGGCTGATTGGCCCCACCCACAGCCTGGCCATTGCCCTGTGATTGGCTTACGGGTGTGGCATGTGGGTGTGGCTTATTGGGTATAGTGAAGGTATGGTCAATTTGCATATTACTCTTTTATTAGATAAGATATATATCTATCTCTCTATGTATATATTCATGCTGAGTGGTCAGATTATTATGTGTTCAGAGATATAATAATCTGGCCACTCAATGTATATGTATCATAGAGATGATAGATAAACAATAACATACATACTTAATATCCACTCTCATCTTTTGGTAGAAAGTCATAGGTCATTTAATCTACCAGTGATATTCATAGCTTTAACCTTGGTAGCAACAGCTTTGTTCACTTGCTTCCTGCCCTAAGTTTTCTGACTAATGTGCAGGAATGAATAAGCGTAAGCCATTCGCATTTTAGTACAGTATTAAGGTATCTCATGCCATTTTTTTTCTGTTGTGATTAAACTTAAAATTGTTTTTAATAGAGTTCATTTCTTAAAGGAATTAGCACATCATTAAGATCTAGGTTTCTTCTCCTTGAACTTAACTCACTCATTCCATGCCCAATTTTTTTGTAAATCAATAAATTCTTGTCGGCTTTACATTGTTTATTATTATTTATCCAACTATGATAGGAGGTTTTAAAGAGTTCATTCCTGTGACTAGGGGGAATTCCTTTAATCAGTACTATTTCAATGACCTATGGTCAGGCAGGACTATGGTTTTGTTCAGCTGCAATCAAGATACACTTTACATAGTCCAGAGAGGATTTCTCCACCATTTTCCTCCTTCAGAAGCTGATTACAGAACAGCTATCATTCAATAAAAATTCTAAAGTCTAAAAAAGTTTTGTCTAATTCTTTTATAGTTCACAGCCCTTTAACTAACTACAGCTATATGCCATCAAAAGTGGGATTTACTGAGCCATCACTCAAATTCCTCCTTGACTCAACTTCTTAAGGTTCACTATTGCTTCAGTATTGGGCACAATACATCAGCACTCACAGTGTGTTGTTCAAGTCAGTCTAATGAGGAACACCTTTTTCATAATCTCTGAGTACCATACTTCTTTTGTCATTCTCCCAAGTAAATGAACCACCAGTAGGACTGTCAATAATTCTCAGATTTCCATTTCTCTTTTTCATTCCACCTCCAGGCTTTAGCAGGGATATTTTAAGTGCGGCGCGTGTGCGTGCGTGCGTGTGTGTGTGTGTGTGTGTGTGTGTGTGTGTATGTAGTTGATTTCTTTGGTATTTGTGGACCTCTCCTCAGAATATTTTAAATGCACAAGATGAAATACAAATAATTACTTAGGAATTTAATTATATAGAAATACATTTATCACAATTTTAAAATAAATTTGTGAAATGGTAATTTATATGCCTTTACATTAACACATTAAATAATAGCTGATATTAGATCTAAATATTACTATATTTAGAGATGTGTGTTAAATTATATTCTAGGATCTCTGTATCAACTGGAATGGAAATTATTTGTGATTTCTACTGCTAACCAAGTGTCAGGTCTTCTTGAAACCACTTTGATTTATTCCTTGCATTCACAACTAAAGGGAATGCTAAGTTTCAATCAGATTCTTTTTTAAAATACATATTTTTATTGATTTCAGAGAGGACGATAGTGGGAGAGAGATAAAAACATCAATGATGAGGGAGAATCATTGACTGGTTGACTCTTACGCGTCCTGTACCGGGGAATAGAGCCTGCAACCCGGGCATAAGCTCTGAGCAGGAATTGAACTGTGATCTGATTCCTAGATCCATGCTCAAACACTGAGCAACACTGGTCAGGCTGAATTAAGACAGTTTTGATGAACTTTTGTAAACAAAGTGAAATGTTAAAATATTTCATATTACTTTATAACATACCATTTCATAATTTACTCTTCTTGAAAGGAAATGGAAAAGAAGCAGGAACTTGAATTTAATAATGATGGCTAGATAACAGGTTATACTGCTTTTGTCATTTTAGACAGCAGTATTATAATTCAGGTTACTTACATGCTATTACTAATGTGGGATTGACAAGTGAAATGATTCCTGAGGTGACTCTGTGTCCTTTCTTTATAGCTATAGCCTCAGTTCCTGCCACAGTGCCTGTCACATGCTATTCTTTAAATATTTGTTGAATGAATATATGAGTGACTAAATGATACACACTATCTCAATGTGTAGATGGGTGGAATTAAACGCACACACACACACACATAAAACCTCAGTTCTTCATCAGTGATATGAGAATAAGAATACCTATCTATGGGTTTATTTTGAGAATTTAAAGAAATAATGTATATGAGGTAGTTAACAGATAGGGAGCACATATGTGATAAATAAATTGTAACTTTAAAATAGTATAATTCTCATTATTTTAAATACGTATATTTTGCCAGCTATTAAATTGGTATTCTTGTGAGTCAAGAAGCAGAGTGAATTTGGATCTTAGTTTTATATTTTGTGCTTAGAGAGGGGTTTTCATCATGAGGCAAGAGCATTATTTCCTTGACTAAGGGTCTAATGCAGCTACTCACCAACTGTTAGTAGCAATGGAAGAATCTAAGTACTGTAGTCTATTAGTTCGAAAGCTGTGATCAATAAATGTGAATGCTGACTTCAAAAGCCCAGTTTGAAGCTCTTTTGCTATTTTGTAGTAGTTTGGTTGTCTCTTCTTGGTAACTCATTAATAAAAATTTGGATCTATCCTCATAGAGTTTTCAAAACTTATTTTTTAAAGTTTAGTATTCCAATGATATTTTATATTTACAGATTATCATAAGTAAGTTTTGTTTTACTGTCTCACCCCAGTATAGATTAATTAAGATGTTCTTATTATTGCAATTTTCCAAAATTCTCTAGATAAATGTTCTTAAGAGTTAGCGTTGTTTCATTTATCAGATATGCAATAAATGAATCATAGCAATACCATATTTAAAATTGATGTTTATATGACTGAACATTGAGGCTTTTCATAGACCTTTTTTTTTGCATATACAGCATGATGCTGTTTTTATCTCCTTGCCTGATTTTGGGCTTTAAAGGCAGAATTGTAATACTCATGTGTTCACATGTCAAATACATTATTAAACAGATACCGGTGTGTGTGTATGAATATGGAATAAGTGACCAAAAACAAACAACAGACGCAAAATAAACTAACATACACAAACAGGGTGGGGAAAGGTAGGAATAGAGCCTTTGAAGGGGGCATAGAAAAATCAGAAGTCCAATTTAATGACTAAAGATGCTATATTCTGATAATGATCTTATTATACTCATATATGGATCCCAAACATGTTGTTTTCACATGGATAATTATTATTTTAGAATTTCTCCTTGCCAGTGACAGATAGCTTTATATCCTATCTAATAAAAGAGTAATATGCAAATTGACTATATCTCCAATCAGGCCATGCCCACCTCTGATCAAACCATGCCCACCAGTCAATCAGGAGCAAATAAACCCCAGCCAAATGGCTGCGGCTACTGAGAGAATGGGCTGGCCAGGACAGCAAGCCTGCCCGGCCGTGCGGTGGGAGAGAATGGGCCAGCTGAGACAGCAGCTTAGTGTCTGCACCCCACCGGCCTGCCTGCAGGGAGGGAGGAAAGGGGCCAGCCGGGGCCACAAGTGTAGCATCTGTGCCCCACCATCTCAGCCACGTGGGAGTGGAGAGAGGGAATGGGCTGGCTGTGTGGAGGGAGGGGAAGAACCAGAAAAATTGGTCTTTCCAGTTCCTGATGCTGATGGAGCCCTATGGGTGCTGGTCTCCTCCACCTGTAGCCCCCAGTTGCATCCCAGAAGACCCCTAGTCGCAGTCCAGATGCAACCAGCATGGCCCGTAGCAGGGGGTGTCTGGCAGGCACACTACAGGCATCAAATCACTGTTGCTGAAGCCCTCCCACACACATACTTGCAAGTAGTATGATACCAGGGGACGACTCCTGAT
This sequence comes from Antrozous pallidus, assembly GCA_027563665.1. Lineage (NCBI taxonomy): Eukaryota > Metazoa > Chordata > Mammalia > Chiroptera > Vespertilionidae > Antrozous > Antrozous pallidus. Next base: position 21,736,609 of record CM050518.1, on the reverse strand, counting down.
GCACCACTCTCATGGCAGCAAATGAGCCCCATGCCAGGTGGGGAAGCCAGTACTAAAAGTCCAAGTCCCCCGAGTACCTGACAGGGCATCATTTGCAGGGGCCCTGAGGAGGCCCTAGGACAAGCATCTCCCCAGAGGCTGTGTGGAAGGAGGAGAGGAACTTATGGATAGAGGCCAAGGTGAAGGATGCTGGTGTCTCTGCAGGCTGGGCTGAGGGACACCATCCTCCCCCTTTGCACCCCCCCCTCATGCACAAATTTCATGCACCGGGCCTCTAGTATATATATGAAACCCTAATATGTAAGTAGACCAAATAGTGGAACAACCGAACAAGTGGTTGCTATGACATGTGCTGACCACCAGGGGGTGTGTTCAGAACATGGTGGGTGTTGGCAGCAGGAAGCAGAGTGTGGAACATGGCAGGCATTGGCTGCAGTGGGATGGAGGAGCAGGTGAGCAAAGGCGCCCGACCAAGGTGGGGCACTGATTGCTGTCAACAGGTTGAGCCTCTCGTGGTTAATGAAAATTGTTTTCTCCCACATGCCACAGTTCCTCCAGGCACTTGCACATGCTGCTGGCAGCGGCCCTGCTAGCACCTGCAGCTGGTGCCAGAGCCACTTCTTGCACTCACTGCCAATGCCTGGCTCTGGTCCCAATCACTCAGCATCATCAGTGGGTGCAAGCAGCAGCTGCAGGCCCTGATCACCCCTGAGGGCTTCTCCACCTCCTCCTGCTCTTAAGGGGTTATCAGGGCAACAATTGCTGCTTGTACCCACTGATGGTGCTGGCCATCGTCACACCCGCTGCTGGCTCCAGCCCCAATCACTACATACTGTCAGCAGGTGCTAGCAAAGCTGCTGGCAGACAGGGGACTAGGGTTCATGGTGGAAGGGGCCAAGTGGGGGATGGAGGATGGACTGAGACCCACCCCTGTGCCCACTGCAGCCTCACAACCCAAAGTTTCTTTCAAGGTGCATGGATTCATGCACTGGGCCCCTAGTTTAAAAATAAAACCCAACTTTTAAAAACTGATTTACCCTCTAATGATATTTTGTCAATTTAAAAATTTCCTTCACTTTAAGGTTAAATATCACTATGCAGCTCTTTGAAAATTAAGTTTATTATCTATGTGCTTCTTTTTAAATTTACTCAGTATTAAATGTATTATCTATACCAATGGAACATAAATAAGACATGAATTTAACATGAATCTGTTGAATTTGTCATTATTGGTTATAGTTTTTCATTTCACCATCTAGAATTTTTCATGTACTATATGCATTTCATCCTCTAGATATAGTTTAAGACTGTCTATAGACTGCTGAAGACTGATGAAAATATACCTATAGCTCACTTTCTTCTAATTTAATTTAATTGGGCTGGGTTCAATTTGTGACCTTTAAAAACTTTTTTATTTTACTAAAATATATCTGTACCTACCTTTTACACCCAATTCCCAGCATTATTTACCTATGATGCTTCTATGTATAAGATTTCTAGAGCATTGCACATAATGTAACACATCGATTTTTAGGAGAGAAATTCTGACTGTGAATTATTAACTTGGTATCAGGATGAAATATTGTTAGTACTGGTTGCATTTGAAGGATCCTTATAAAAGTACTTGGTGCTCAAGATGATTTTAAATAGAACATGCAATAGACAGTAATAACAGAGTTCACATTCTCGCTATAATTTATTTTAATGCCATCACACAGGGAATTCAAGGCAGATAAAACTTCTCCATTTATAGAGACCAAATGTGCATAAATTGATTGTCATAATTCCAGAGGAATCGATAGTACATACTCTCTGGCATACTTTTTATTAGAAATTGCTTGAGAAACATTTATATTGTATACTAAGTAAATATATGATCATAGCTGTAAGATCTGTTACAATGTTAATTTCCCCTTGACGAATTACAATGCAATTTTCTAGGCTACTAATTTCACTAAAGAAGGTAATAACTGGAGCAAAAGTCTAATCAGATGCCAATCAGGATTCCTTGAAGCACGGAGTGTCAAATATTGAAGCAATTTTTTATCACTCATGGAAGCACTTATGTTTTATGATATGCTATAAAATCAATGATGAAAATCTAATGTTGATGAAGCTACCTTATTCCTTAAGTGTTTTTTCCAAATAAACAACTTTCATGTTTAACCATATCTTTCATGAATATTTAAGTTTATTCACAAAATACCATTATGTTATTTATTATAATGCCATTGTATTATACAGCTATAGCAGGATATTAGTTATATATAAATCTCAGTCATATAACTCAATGGATTCATCATAAAAGTTATAGTGGTGTATTCTTTTTATTCTATAGGGAAAAATTAATGTTTCTTATTATAATGTTAGAGTGGATTTTTGTCTTTATGTTGTAGGATGAAGCTGCACATTTCTCCATTCAGTTTCACCCTCCGAATCATTTATGTTGTCATTAAGCCTTTGTTTCTAAGAGAATGGAGCATAGTTTCATGAGGTGTAACCGTATTTACAGGCAATAATTAATTTGTCATTTTTGTAGCAGAACGTAGTTACTTTCTGTCTTGCCTGGAAGCAACCTTTGAAGGTACTGTGTAATTACATTTCTTCACCATGTCATCATCCTTTCCATTGAAGCACAGCCATTACCTGTATGTTTTTGTGTTTCTTCTTCTGGGCATAAGTATGTGTGGGTTTTTCGGGTTTTGTTGTTAGCTGAGAGGTCAGAAGCATTTCCACACACCATAGTATTTGCAGTTGTCCTTGATAATCCTTCTATTAATGTTTTCAGCATGCTGGCACACCTCATGTGCAATCATGTAAAGTTATCAGCATTTTCCTCTAAAATAAGTTTGAGAGACTCCTAAACTGCTGTCTCCTGTACTTGAGAATCTGTACAACTAGTAGGTACTAATTAGGGAGGATATATTCTCCTTTCCCAAGTCTTCTGAAAAATCTTTTTGTATAAGAAGAAAGTGCTGCACCATACCCAAGGTTCCTGGAGCTGAGAATGGAAGGATTTAGATGAAGTTACCCATTGTGTTTAATTATTTAAATTTTTGATGCAGCAGCTGACATTTTCTTTTCATGATTTAGGCGAAGCAAGATATCTCAGTTGACCCTAAGTAGTAATATTTGTGGTTTCATATGTAAAATTTTCTTAATAATCTGGAGGGTGATTGGTTTGATGATTAAAGAGACAATGTTTTATTTCCTAGAAAAAAACAACTAATTAAGTATCATTTATAAAATATGGGAAAATATTGCATTGCAGACATGAAGTATTTGTCATGGCTAATGTCATCTCAATATCTGCACCTCAATAACTTATCATGTCTAGAATCTAGGGAAGTCATGGACTAAGTTCTCACTGGATTCCTTGATGCCTCACAAGACATCCAGCCAACCAGGCTCTCAATTCAATTCCTCAATGCACATCAGAATGATGGCAGACATCCTTGTTAATAGAATAAATGTTCTCCTCATCTTTGACTGAGACTGCTCCAGATCTGAGAGGACATCGTTCCTGAGGTGCTGCTATTCAGGCATCATCATTTCTGTTAAATTTGTTCCCTTTGTTCTGGAATTTGCTGCTTTTAGGCCTACCTTCATGTTACCCTTTTCCCAGGAGGACAGAGTCTTATTTTCCACAAAGAACTGTCCCCAGGTAGGACAAAAATGTTTTTCACTAAACTCAGAACCTCTAAAGTCAGTGTCCAAGTTTTATCTTTGTCTTCATTTTGCCTGATACATAGTCTTTAATACATGCTACTGAGTTGTGACTCTTAGGTAAATAATAGTGAATATTTATATGGCATTAGAAAAAATGAGTGGAGTAGTGGTATAGGTCAGATTTATTGTTCAGATTCTTTGGAGTGTGATTATCATTGGGGGGAAAAAAAGGAAATCTAAAGATTACAATGGTTTCTCTATGTAGGATGACTGATTTTACAATAGAGTAGTTAATCTACATAAGTCTGTTTATCAATCTTTAAATCACAAATTAGGTCATTTGTAAAATTTACAAATGGTCATTATATGTCCCTCTACTGAAAATACCCATATGACATCTGGTTTACCTTCAATATATTCTTTCAAAAATCTTTTTTTTAATTCTACAAGTTAAACCATGCTCAATGTAACAAATGAAATTTAAACAGTAGTATCAAAAGGTTTAGGCAACAGAAGCAAACCATTTAGTATGGATCTTCTTACTACTATCGTTTTGCTCATTTAAATATATATAGGTCCCTCACATACAATGGATTTTTGTTTTATAAAAATGAAATTATGCTGTACATATTACTCTGCAAATTATTTATTTAATTTACCTAAGAGGATATGATGAATTTCCTGGCCAGTGTGGGTTGGTTGGATGGAGCATCATCATGTGCACCTGAGGGTTGCGGGCTTGATTCCCAGTTAAGGCATACCCTGTTCCCCAAAAGTAAGACATCTGCCGAAAATAAGACCTACTTCCAGTTTTGCCTCTCGCTGTAATATAAGGCATCCCCCTGAAAATAAGACCTCCCCGATAATATTTTTATTCTTGAAACTGAAAAAGCCTGGGCCACACAAGCAGTTATAAGGAAGTAGGTCGATTTAATGCTGCCGCTTGTTATGTGAGGGGGCCAAAGAGGTCTGCTAGTCTGGGATGCAGCCAGCCCTCACTACGCTAAAGACATGAATAAATTTCTTCATGAAAGAAAAATAGATCAAATAATGATTCCCACAGGAATGACGGCCTATCTCCAGATGTTGATATTACAATAAACAAGCCATTCAAAGACAATTTACGCAAAGAAATTAATGACTACATTGACAATAGAATGGAGAGAAATCAGCGTGGAAACTTTCTGAAACCTAAACTACAAGAGGTTGTGACTTGGGTGAAGAATTCATAGGAAAAAAATCCCTGACAGATGCATTGCAAATGCACTATGAGCAGGCTACCTTGATAAAGAAGTACTCATTTAAGGAAAGTGTTATTGTTAAACATGAGAGATTTGGTCCACTGATTCTGAAAGAAATGGAGTCACAAGAAATTCACCAGGAAATTCAGGATTTGGATTGTTATGATGATGTTCCAGAAGATGATGACATGACTGTCAATGAATAAATCTTACTTTGTGTTCATACCGGTAAATATCAGTATCAGAAAAAGTACCATAGATTGTTGTACATGGAAATAATGGTAGTAACAAGAAATTCTTGATACAGTAGGATTCACAGTTTGTCTGGTTGTGCTGGTTTGTGATGACAACTACTACCATACCGTATACAGGTAATAAATTCCTCCCCCCCCCTTTTTTTTGTTCAACAATAAATGTGTACCGTATTCTTCTTCATGGAAAAATAAGCCGTCCCCTGGAAATAAGACCTAGTGCATCTTTAGGAGCAAAAATTAATATAAGACACTGTCTTATTTTCGGGGAAACAGGGTAAATGTCATGACATACAGAATTAAACTAAATATCATGATATAGAGAATCTGAAAAACAGTCCAGCAATTAATGTATAACTATATATTGCATGCACTTTTAAAATAATTTATTTGAAAAGTATTTCAAAATTATAAAGAATTTATATAGCCAGTTTAATGTCTAGAAAGTCTTCATTCACATTCTGCTATTATTAATATTTTACTACATCTGTCACCATACATATACCCGTCATAAAATATATACTCATTATACATATAGTCTCAGTTCATATGTGTATATACACACACATATATTTTTTTATATATTATAAGCAAATATACATAAACATTATATTCAAACACACACACACACACACACATATATATCTGTTCTCATTAGCAACCTTTCTTCTAAACTGTTTGAGAACAAGATGCAGACCTGATGCCCTATTGTTCCTAAATACTCCACTCTATATTTCCTCAAAGTAAGGACACTGAACCTATAACCACATTATAATTCTCTAGGTCAGGAAATTGATGTTGGTACAACCATATCATTCTATTCAAATTTTGTCAATTGTCCCAGAAATACTCCCTTTTTCTTTCTGGGTCAGAATCTAATTCATTATAAGTCTAATTTAAATCTGTTTGGAACTGAATAATTTATGAAAGATAATTTTTTATTGGAATAACTATTCTGCACAAATGTTTATTTTTCATATTATTTTAAAATTACTTTGCTACCAAATTTGGCAGCCTCCCACAGTGACACCAGTGACCAGTTAAACTAGGCACTTCCATATTACTTGGAAATAAAACCTAAAAGGAGGAAAGTTATCAATCAGCTTTTATTGCTTGAATCCATGCATTTGTTAAAGAATATGTGAATATTTTAAATGTCTATTGTATCCTGGTTTCTGAAGAAAATATATCTTAAAAATGTGTACTAACAGTTGTGCTCCCAACCTACACTGGATATTTCATAGGTGTGCCTAATATAGTATCAGATACATAATATTTTGATAATTTCTTAATAAATTAGCAAATGAGTATAATATCTTTAAGAAAATAGCCACTGAAACATTTTAAAGTGCTTTATGAAGAAGAATAAACATGAACTTGTATGAGAAAAACATGGAAATTATGAGGTTTTTCAAGCTTTGGCTTATAGGTTGACTATAAACCAACATCTAGAAGGCTTTTTGTATCAAGTTATTTATTTATTTTGATAATGTAATATGGACTTTTATCTAGAAAACCTTAAGGCCCAACCATATAGCAGGGATCTCAATGCTTTCTCATCAGTAACAAAGTACAACATCTAAATGTGGCAAACTCACTTAAGCCTGGATGCAATTCTAGAAGAGTTGGAAGGGCAAGAGGTTAAGCCATGGCTGTATTTATCAATATGCTTTTAAACCAATGGGTGGATCAAGTAACATACAGAGTGAATGGGAATTAAATGTAATTAAAATCACTGTCTCCACAGACAGGTCAGGTTATAACCTTTCTGCTCTCTAACCAAACCCCTCCTCTCACATGCCTCTAAGAATCAGAAATAAAATAACCCAAGATTTTCAAAGGTATTTTTAGGATATCATAGTAGTTTTTAAAAATCTAGTATAAAAATATAAATCAAAAGTATCCAGTGGAAGATTATTGAAAGATACACACCAAAAAAAATGCTGAAATTGATATGGCATACTTTATATTTCATATATTATTTTGATTTATTTTAAGGAGCTTTGATGGAGGGTTAATTTGTCAAAAATAAATACAATCACAAAAGGGAGAGCAACGTTCCTCAATTTCTCATCATATTGGTACCCACAGACCCTTTTTCCCATTAGAGCACTTAGAGAACTTTATGGGATTATAACCTGGAGTGGGGTAGAGGCATGGACGGTGAAGAGAAAAACTGTACAGTATAATTAAGAGATCTGTTCACCCATAAAGAGTTAGCTCTCTTTATTCTCTCTTTAGTTTCCATTGCCCTAGGAGCTGTATCAGTAAAGATATTGCTACAGCAAATGTCTGCTATTTTGCTGCTATGGTTTCTTTAGGATTTTTATGGTTTCCTGTCTTACATTTAAGTCCTTTATCCATTTTGAGTTTATTTTATGTATGACGTAAGTTGATCTAGTTTCACTTTTTTTGTTGTTGCATGTATCTGACCAATTTTCCCAACACCATTTATTGAAGACACTGTATTGACGCCATTGTATGCTCTTGCCTCCTTTGTCAATTATTAATTGAGCATAGTGGTTTGGGTTGATTTCTGGGTTCTCTATTCTATTCCATTGGTCTATATGTCTGTTCTTGTGCCAGAACCAGGCAGTTTTGAGAACACAATGGAATACTAGGATACTATAAAAAGGAAGGGACTCCTACCATTTGCAACAGCATGGATGGACCTGGAGGGCATTATGCTAAACGAAATAAGTCAGACGGAGAAAGATAAATACCAAATAATCTCACTCATTTGTGGAATATAATGAACAACATAAACTAATGAACCAAAACAGATCCAGAAACAGAGAAGCATCAAACAAACCATCAAACCTCAGAGGGAAAAGAGGGGAGGGGAGGGGAAAGGGAAGAGATCAACCAAAGGATTTGTATGCATGAACATAAGCATAACCAATGGACATGGATGCTAGGGGTGTGAGGGAACAGACAGGGGGTGGGTTAGGGGTAAAAAGGGGGGATAAGAACAAATATGTAATACCTTAATCAATAAAGAAAAAAACTGTCATATGCCCCTCACCCAGCCTGCTCCATGCCCAAGGGGATCTGAGATACCCCTCAGGGCAAACCAGCTTGCCTCTAGCCTAGTGCACAAAATTCGTGCATGGGAGCTGTGTACTTCAGCCCAGCCTGCACTCTCTCAAATCTGGGACCCCTCGAGAGATGTCCGACAACCAGGATTGGGCAGTCGGACATCCCTGTCACGATCCAGGACTGCTAGCTCACAACTGCTCACCTGCCTGCCTTCCTGATTGCCCCTAACCACTTCTGCCTGCCAACCTGATCACCCTGTAGCCACTTCCCTGACAGCCTGATTGATGCCTACCTGCTTCCCTGACAGCCTGATTGCCCCTAACTGACCTCCCCTGCAGATCTGGTTATCCCTAACTGCCCTCCCTGCAGGCTTGATGTCCCCCAACTGCCCTTCCCTGCTGGCCTGTTTGCCCACAACTGCCCTTCCTTGCAGACCTGGTCCCTCCCAACTGTCCTACCCTGCTGGCCATCTTGTTTTGGCCATCTTGTGTCCACATGGGAGCAGTGATAGTGTTGGAGTCGTGGTCAACTTGCATATTACTCTTTTATTAGATAGGAGGATAGAGGCCTGTGCATGGGTAGGAGCCAACTGGTTTGCCCTGAAGGGTATCCTGGATCAGGGTGGGGCTTCCCTTGGGGTGTGGGGCAGCCTGGGCAAGGGAACTGTGGTAGTTTGCAGGCTGGCCATGTCCCCCAGTGACACAATGGAGGCCCTGGTATCTGGGATTTATTTATCTTCTATAAATGAAACTTTATAGCATTGAGCAGAGGCCAGGGCCTGCCAGAAAGCTCGGCTTCCTCCATCACTGGGGGAAACCCAAGTCTCCCCTTTCTCCAGGTCCATGGCTGCCACCATTTTGTTGAGATTTATTTATCTTCTATTATTGAAACTTTGTAGTCTTGAGCAGAGGCCAGAGCTAGCCAGGGTGGGCAGGAAGCTTGTCTTCCTCCATTGCTGGGGAAACCCAAACCTCCTGCTTGCTCTGTGGCTGCAGCCATCTTGGTTGTGTTAATTTGCATACTTGCTTCTGATTGGTTGGTGGACGTGCCTTGTGGGTACAGAGGAGGTACAGTCAATTTGCATTTTTCTCTTTTATTGGTGTAGATTTAAAATAGTCTTACAATGTGAATTTGAAATCTTTCTCATTTTCCCCATCATCATCTGAGAAGTGGCATTGTTTACTGAAGAAATGGTAGGCAAATTGATAATCCCCCTTTAATAAGGTGAAACTTCAATGCAGACAGCACAGTTCTGCTACTGAAATTATTAGGTACTCTTTTCCATACCCTTTTGAAAGAGCAAAGAAATAAGGCCAACATGCTAATCCACACAGGAATTTCAGAAAACATCTGCTTACCAAAACAAGTGTGACTTGGAAGCCAGAAGCCAGTTATTACAAGCCAATGGCTTTACCTTTATATATTGGCAGAGCATTATTCTTTCGTGGGTGGTCTGATAAAGACTCGTCATTCCCCAGAATTATCATGTTCTTTAACTAAATACCAGAAGGAAAGTGAAAAATAACAAGAACAAGCCTCTCCAAGAGTCTTTTCATACTGTTCAACATTGTCTTAAGTATTTCTGTTTAAGGTTTACTTATCACACCAAGCCAGAAAGCCATACATACTATTACCTTTGTGATAATGATTTAGTTATTTTATATTCTTGCCCAGCCACACAGGTGGCATTTTTGCTGCACAAAGAATACCCCAGAGGTGTGTCATGTTCTCTCTGTGTGAACAACTCTGCTGGTCCTTCTGCATGTGCAGCCCAAAGTACTTTACTCTGCCAAACCCAGACAGAAACTACTGGTTCATTTCCGGCTGTTGCTGAGGTTTCACATCTGATTTGATTTACTTGCCTGAAGTGGCTGTAACAAGCACCAAATAAGCAACAATTGCCAAGAGCAGAATATAAAATTTAAATGTTTTAATTAATAAATAAGCAATAACACACTTAGAAGTGAATGCTAACTTGAATCATTGAATGAAACACTATAACTTATTAAATTATATTCTTAAATGATTTTGAATCAAAATATTTAAAATTATGTAAATATCATTGGTACATGAATTTTTAAATCCATAATGTTAGTGCAATAGAAAATGTAACATAAAGCACAGATGTATGAAAATAACAATATGGCAAGACCAGTATGCACTCCCCCTATTGTGAGAATATGTGAGTGTGTGTATATATGAGAGTTGTACTACATACATGCTAAAACAGATATGCAAATTTAGGAAACAAAGAAACCCAAGACAGCACAGAGAAAATACTATCTCAAAATAGAGACAGCAATTTTTAAGGTGAAAGTTCAAAATTCTCTACCAAGAGTACTAGTAAACAAACTAAATATAACAATGTAACTCCCATAGTAAGGACACCTCTCCCACTAGCCAGAAAAGTCCCTGGGCTCAAGCCAAATTCACTGGCTGGCATTTCCCAACAACAACCATGAGCCACATCCTATCTAATAAAAGAGTAATATGCAAATTGAGCATCACTCTAACACACAAGATGACCGCTCTCATGTGATCAAAGATGGCTGCCCCCATGTGGACACAAGATGGCCACCAAAAGATGGCCAGAAGGGGAGGGCAGTTGGGAGGGACCAGGCCTGCAAGAGAGGGCAGTTGGGGGTGATCAAGCCTGCAAAGGGGGCAGTTAGGGGTGACCATGCTGGCAGAGGAGGGAAGTTGGGAGTAACCAGGACTGCAGGGATGGGCAATTGGAGAGACCCAGCTGTGCAGGGGAGAGCAGTTGGCAGGACCAGACCTGTAGAGGAGAGTAGTTAGGGGCAAACAGTCTGGCAGGGGAGCAGTTAGACATCAATCAGGCTGGCAAGGGAGTGGTTTTGGGGTGATCAGGCTGGCAGGCAGAAGTGGTTAGGGTCAATCAGGAAGGCAGGCAGGCGAGCAGTTGGGAGCCAGCAGTCCAGGATTGTGAGAGAGATGTCCAACTGCCCCATTAGGCCCGATCCCAAAATTGGAATCAGGCCTAAATTGGCAATCAGACATCCCTCGAGGGGTCCCATGTTGGAGAGGAACACAAACCCCCTCATGCACAAATTTCGTGCTCTAGGCCTTTAGTATCCTATCTAATAAAAGAGTAACATGCAAACTGACCATACCTCTACTACCCTACCAGCAAACCAGGGCAGGGTGTGGGGCAGGGGGCGGGGCATGGCCAGCACACAGGGGGTGAGATCAACAGGGACATGGCCACAGTGCAATGAAAGCAACCACCACACTATAACCGCTGCCCACAAGGTACTTAAGGGCTGGCCCTCCTTACACTTATGGTGCCTGAATCACATGCAAATGAGCACCCGGTGTCCCTGCATGCTCTCCAGCCCAGCACCCATGATGGGAGTGGGGAGGCTGCTGCCAGCCTCTGGGGTATGCGGAGACCCTGGTGACCACCACTGGGTGGAGACAATTCACAGTGCTCTTGGTTCAGGCAGAGTATCGGGAGCACCAGGAATTCTGGGAAATGTAGTTTTCAGCTCTGTGGTGAACATGTTGGGGCTGTGACCTGGGTTTAGGCATAACTTCAATTAAAGCTGTGAACTCTCTGTAGGAGAGAGTTTGAAGTACTGAGCGCGGAATGCAGAAGCGGCCGGGGGTGGGGTGGGGGGCAGTGGAGGCAGCGGCATCCTGCAACCCCCTGCAGCTTGAGCGTGGAAGCAGGTGGGGGGGGGGGCAGCAGCATGGGAGCACCCTGCAGCCCCCCAGCTGCTTGAGTACGGAAGTGGGAGTGGCCTGGGGGGTAGGGGCGGCGACAGAGGCTTAGTTCACAGCTTTAATTGATGTTTCGCCTAAACCTAGGTTACAGCCCCAACATGTTCACCACAGAGCTCAGATTGTTGGTCAATTCAGTGAAAATGGGACAGAAAAACTCACCAAGGAACAACAGCTCCCTGACTCTGTTCACTCATATCCTATCTCACCCAGAAATGCAGAAAATTACCATCAGACACATCACAGGATCAAAGCCTTTGCGTCCAGGAGAAGCTTAAAAGGACACAGACTTTTCCATTTGCTCTGCTCTTCCCTCCAAAGGATTATCTTCTGAAATCCCCAAGCATCTACCCCTGACACAGCTTTCTCACATACCATGCTGCCCACCCTCCCATCTATCCCCATCCATTTTAAAGCACCTGGCAAACACAAGGAAGAGAAACAAAGGGCAAATGCCATTCTGTGGCTTCTGTCTGGACTTAGTCAAGCATGATATCTGTGGAGTGGTGTGTGGAAGTTTCCATGGCAACAAGACTTCAAGGCAGGCAGGGGAGTCACATATTCTTTCTACCAAGGTAACAGAAAAATGGAGGCCACCCAAGGGATGCTGAAGGGGTCACAGCGAGTTCAGAGTTCTCTGGTGATTGCAAGGACCTAGGTCCTCATTGCCTCCTCCCCCACCCTCTGCTGCTCCTTGAAATAATTGATCATCCCTCTTTTGGGGAAAAGGGAGGGACACATTAAAGAAGTCTTCTCTAAAGGGATGCTTATGAGCCAAAACTGGTTTGGCTCAGTGGATAGAGCGCCGGACTGCGGACGAAAGGTCCTGGGTTCGATTTCAGTCAAGGGCATGTACCTTGGCTGCGGGCACATCCCCAGTAGGGGGCGTGCAAGAGGCAGCTGATCAATGTTTCTCTCTCATCGATGTTTTTGACTTTCCCTCTCTCTTCCACTCTGTAAAAAAAAAATCAATAAGATATATTTTAAAAAAATAAATAAAAAATAAAGAGATGCTTATGAAAAAAATGTAGAAAGGACTACAAGAGAAGAGTGTTTTCTTTAGTAGACAAAGCAGCTCTATAAGGCAACAGGTTTGGGAGCCCTGACAGCCTGAGCCCACGCTGGCTACCTATAGGGGCACTTGCACTTCCACCAAGCTTCTCCACTTTACATTGCAGCATGGTCTTCTTGGTGAACCCAATCCATAATGAAAAACTCCCGGACTACACTGTGGTTTTTTACAGATGATCTTTTAAAATTGTCCAACTGATGGCTCACCCCTAGCCTGCCTCTGGTGAGGCTTTAGGCCTTGGGCAGGCTGGGGGTGAGCTATCAGTTGGACATCCCATAAGGGCTCCCAGTATGTGAGAGGGGGCAGCTTGGGCTGAGGGACCACCCACCCCCAGTGCACGAATTTCATGCACTGAGCTACTAGTTTTAATAATAGTGCTAGTAAAGGGTTGCTGAATGTATTAGACATAGAAGAATGAACAGACTGTGGAACCTCAAAGGGAAGGAAGGGGAAGGTGGGTAGGAAGAGATCAACCAAAGTATGCATATATGCATAACCTGTGAACACAGGCGATAGGGTGGTGAGGGCCTGAGGGTAGAGGGGGACAGGAACAGGCTGGAAGAGATTAATTGGGGGAAAAAGAGGACCTATGTAATAATACAACAATAAATACATAATAATAATAATAATAAAATATTTTTTAGTTTGTATCTGTCACTTTTAACATTTGAGTAGTCAAAAATTTTCCCCTGATATAAAATTGGCATCAATCATTTATCTTTTTAATAATTTGTAATTGAAAGTTGATACTGTGTAACAATTTTTAAACTGAATAATAAAAGTTAAACAGAAAGCTCTCACATGCAAAAAGAAAAAAAATAGTTTTCTCCATAAACTGAGGTTTAGTCAACACACATTGCCTATTCCAGCAGGGAAATATAAATAAACCAGCTAACCTGTATCATGGAGGAAACCTGTAAATGAACTAGGACACTTCTCCAGTGTCCTACAGAAATGAACATCTGTTACACATAGTGTCACTAGTCTTCTCTTAAACTTGGATAGAGAAATAGTCCAGCTTGTGCTTTGAAAAGTGGTTCAGTCATCACTCTTTAGAGTTAGAGTGTATGTAAGGAGGTCACAATTTGGCTGTATGAAAATCTTTACCATCCCAAGTCTCTGGACTGTTTTCTCCTCTGAAATATAAATATGGTAGATGAAGGAGATCTCTGAAGTCACTGGAAGATCCAATATTCCATGACTGCCAAGATCCTACTACATCAGCCACGACAAGGAAGTCAAGCACTATCTTCTGCAGAAATGCACTAGACACCTGGTAGAAAAACTAGATATAAGAGAAATGGACTGGCTATGGGATAAGTAAGTTTGGCTTTAAGACCTGCCTCTTTGCTATGTGACTCTGGGAATGCCACGGAGTCTTGATTCCTCATTAACAGAAAGAGACAGGTGAACCTAAAGCCCCCTCAACTTTGTTTCCAGGCAATAAGAATCAGCCCATATGTATTAAGCAATAGTGACTCAGAAAACGAAATGACATCACAGACCTTTGGGATTTAAGACAGCCTCTATCCTATATAATAAAAGAGAAACATGCAAATTTGACTATACCTTTGCTCCTGATTGGCTATGTTACTAGCCAATCAGGAGCAGGGGTGGGGCCAAGTGGTGTGAGTGCTGGGCCCTAGGGGTGGAGATGAAATGGCAGTGGAGGTGAGCACCCAGCCCCCAGGGCTGGGTGGTCACAGGCAGCCGGGGCTGAGCTGAGCAGGGCGATGGCTAAGTGCCCTAGGCCTAAAGCCTCTGAGCAGGCTGGGACATCAGTTGGACATCCCCTGAGGGCTCCCAGTATGTGACAGGGGGCAGGTTGGGTTGAGGGAAATTTTGTGCACCTAGCCCCTAGTCATTTCATAAAAAGCCAATTAGTTCATTATAACTAAAATGTTCAATGCAACAACAATTTTCAGTGAAAGCAGGTAAATAGAGTTTATTGGTTAGTCACAGGGGGTGAATTTTGACTTGATCAATATGTTAATTTATCAACAATGATATGAGATGCATTTACATAGTAGCCCTGAAGTTAACACATAGAAATGTGGCTTCATTAATGAGAAGAGATAAAGAGAAGAAATATTAAAATATGTGTGAAAGGTAAACATAAACTAAAAGCAAAGTTAAAAAAATGCTCTTTTAATTTAGTAATAATGCTACTGGAATCTAAATGTTGAGCAGAGAAAGGTAAATTTTATTTATTTCTTTATTTACTTTTGTTAATACTCACTGGAATATTTTTTCTTTTTTTATTATTTTATTTTTTAGAGTGGGAGGGAGGGGGGAGAGAGAGAAAGGAAGAAACACCAAAGTGAGAGAGACACATTGCTATTGGTTGCCTCCTACACATGCCCTGCTCAGGCCAGGGATCAAACCTGCAATCCAAGTACATGCCCTTGAACAGGAATCAAACCCCCAACCATTACATGTGCTAACCAATTCTCTAATCACTGAGGAAAATAGGCTAGGGCCAGAGACAGGTACATTTTAACACCCAAACCCACACAAATATGATTTCATCTTTAAGTTTTCATCCCTAAAGACTCATGTGTAAATAGGTAACTATTAATGACTGAACAAACACAGAAGCAAAACAACCATGAACACGCACACAAGTACACAAAGCCACACACAGAATTCACTTTTGATTTATTTGTACACGTTGCATTAGAGAGGTAATTAGTGCATTTCTCACACTGCTATTCCACTGACAATGACCTATACTCTTTAATAATAAAAAGATAATTTTTAATGTTATAAGAAATAGTTAACCATTCTCAGTCAGTTTGAAAGAAACACTGAAATAATCGATAGCTACCAGTTCTGGATATTGCTGAGGTCAGCTGTGGTCAGAGAAAATATTCAACACATTCTTATAATTAAAAAAAAGAAGCCAAAAGAATGCAATCCATCCTAGTAATTGCTTTCTGTGAAACCTAACTCTTGGTCCAAATTAATGAGTTACAGGTGTGAACCTAATGCTTTCCATTTTGCCTGAAATGTTACTGTTGTTTTTTCTAAGACACTTGGCCTCCAAAGGTATTATAGTTAATTTATCATAGCATACCATCAATGTTTTGTGTTCACTGAAGAGGAGAAATGCAGCCCTTTTGGTGAAATAGGGAGCTCTTGCTTTTCCAAAGTGTCATCAGGTACTAATACAACTTTTCTTACCTACACATTTGAAATTCTACTTTCATTTTTTTTAGATGAACTGTCAAACTAAAAGAGGTGTCAGAAATTTTTACTTTAAAAGGCAAAAAAATTAATGCAGACAAAGTCATTGCCCAAATTCACCTGCTGAACATGCCCCTGCTATTCAAATTGGAGAAAAAAAAAATCAAAAACCGATTTTTTGGGAAACAAAAAGAAAAAGGTTAGGAAAATAAGAGCAGCAGATGTAGTGGCGATCAAGTGATTTTCAAACATATAGGTCTTTTTTTAACCTACATAAATATCTTCTGGGATTAATAACTATTATCATTGATCATGTGCCAAAAACGATATTAAGTGCTTCTCACATATTTTGAGTTTTGTCAGAAGTAGACCCTAAGATAGGGACTTGAGTGCAAGTGGTCTGTTTTGAAAGGAGATCCTGGAAAAACTGTAGAAGTGTAAGGAATGGGACAGGAAGAGGAAGGAGGTACTATAAGCAAGTAAGTCCTATGGGCGACTGGAGCTCAGTCCTGCCAGAAAACTCTGGAAAATGTGTAGAACATGCCTCAGAGATACTTCATTTAAGATCCTGCTTTGAAAGGTACTACTTTTGTAGACTTCAAGTTTACCTGGTGAAAGAGCCAGGCATGTTCTTGGAGCCAGAATGAGGGCCAGGAGCAAGAAGTGTTCCCTGTAAGTAGAATATACGGTGTATAAATGAGGTCCCAGGAAATACAGGCAGGACTCCCAACAGTCTGCTGCAACACATTATGTCACTTACACTTCACAGTACTCTCATGTTATGAATAATAAGACCCACAACTTACAAGGTGCAAGCTGAAGCTCAGGGGAGGTCAGGCAGCTTAACCAAGGCTAATATGATGAGGCAGAGATGGGCAATCTTGGCATACTTGACTCCAAACCTTAGTCCTGACCATATTGCTACACTGTAATAGGAACAAGGATGAAAGCAGGCTCCATAGCAGTATGTCAGGAAGCCCAAGTGTGTGAGAGACAGCCACATTACTAAAGGACTAATTCCTCCCCAGCGGCCCAATAAGTAGCTACTGGGGCTGAGTGAAATGTATAGAAGGTCCTATGCAACCATGCAGTCCTTGCTAAGGACAAGCAAACAGAAAAGAACTATCACCTGAGATAAATATCTAGATAATCATATAGGCATTTTTGCCAAAAGGTCTCCAGTTTTGGAGTTCCTTCAGAGTGGTGGTTTGGATGAGCCCAGACCCTTCTTAAAGGGCACACAAAAGCCATCTGCTGAAAGGTCAACCACTGACATGTGTGGGAAATGCTGGTGGTCGTGTGGGAGTCTTTAACTTTCAAAGCTGTTGGCTGGTGTTTCAAGTTACTGTTTTATTGTTAAATTCGATGGGCAAATAATCTGACAGAGTTTTCCCCAATATTAAAAGGGGAGAGGAATTAGATAAGAAGAAATCTAATTTTGGTGTAAATAAAGGATTGTTTGGATGATAGGAAATTAATAACAATGTCCATGGTAGCTATGCATGCTGTAGCTATGTTATAGTTTGAAAGAAGAAATATCACAGTGTTGTATGAGATAAAATATTATGATAAAGTTACTTTCCATTGAAATTTTGAAAGGTGTAAAATTAATATTATGACCAGAACACTGAAAGTCACTACTTTACAGGTGAAGGAGAGAAACTTCTGAATGATGATCCCCAATAGACAACTACCTAATCTTTTAAGAAAATAATTAAACCAATGGCAGGAAAATAAAATATGAGGCAATGATGTCTCCAAAATATTGATGGGGTAACCCAGCCTAAGTAGGGATCTCTGTATCTCTGCCCTGGTATCAGGTAGTTTTTTTGTTTTTTTGTTTTAAACTGCAGCTGTTTATCATGTGACCAGGCCTCTACCAGATACTGTACTGGGACATTTCATAAAAAGTAGGACCTGCTAACAAGCTGAGACACAGCCTCAGACTGAGTTCCCCAGAAAGAATCAATAGCATCAACACAGAAATCCAGGGAGGGAATAGGATGTGGTGATGTGCTGTGGGCTAGACCTGTATGAAGCTAGTTGGAGCCCATGCAGAACTGGTCATCACAACTGTGGATGTTATCACAAAGTGAGGCCTAGAGGATCGGGAGAGATACACTCTGAGATAGGAATCTGGCCCATAGCAAGGCAGCTATCTCAACCTTGGGCTTCCTGGTAAGTTATCATGCATGCTACCTTCATTTCTTGCATTTATTATAGAACTAGAGGCCTGGTGCATGAAAATTCATGCCCTAAAGGGGGAGTCCCTCAGCCCGGCCTGCCCCCTTTCACAGTCCAGGAGCCCTCAAGGGGAAGGGGAAAGCAACGCTCCCATCAGATCTCTGCTGCTGCCACTGCTGGCAGTGCAAGCTTCGGCCAGCCCTGGTTACTTGCACCTCAGGCTGGTCCTGGGTAGCTGGGGAGTTGAGGGGCCTGGGGGATTCCAGAGGCAGGCACACAGAGCGGCTGCACCCGCCACCCCACTAGGGCTGAGGGGACTGGGTGCCATCATCTTGTGGCTGTGGGCACCGCCATCTTTGAGGGCATGGCAGTCAATTAGTATATTCCCTCCTTATTGGCTATGGGTGCCCCTATCTTTGTGATGGTGTAAGATTCAATTAGCATATTTCTTCTTTATTAGATAGGATGGCTATATGGTTTAGGACTGAAGTTGATAGAAAAATAATCCAGGACTTCCAGTCTCTGTCCTGCTCTGCCTCCCTCCCTGCCTCACCTCTGTCATTTATCACTTTAATCCTTGGTAAAATTGATTTCCGCTTTGGTCACCAAAGATATATATATATATCTTTCATGATAGATAAATCTAGATATATACATATATATCTAGATAGATAGATAGATAGATAGATAGATAGATAGATAGAGATAGATAGATAAATATAAGTTCCAGTGTAAGCCATGATATGAAGCCCCATTCTCTCCTCCTCTCATATTTTCCTCTTTTCTTCTGGTTATTTCCTTATATGTTTGAGATTAGGGTCCATTATTACTTCTGTAGAGCTACCAATTCCCTTTCTAAGTCCTTATAAACTAGTTCTCTAGGCATGCTGACTCCTTTCATGCACTATTTTCTCTTAGGCATTTCATCAAATCCTCCTAAAACAACATTGTCCTAAGTGGAATCTTCAGACCAGACAAGTTTGGGAAGTGCAGCTTATGCTGTCTGTCTTAGAGAATGATAGTGCATTCTTTTCAGTGATTCTTCAGGGAGGAAAAAAAAAACAGCTATTCAATGACATTTCAATTTAATATTTTTAAACTTGTCTGATTAAGAAGCCTATATAGGACATAACTCCACTTAGCATCACATAGGCCTAGTGTTCTAAGGAGTGTCATGGAAACTCATTTATTTGGTTGTGCACTGCCTTTGTTTCACTGATCTCTTGCTTCCTCACTTTCTAATTTTCAGCTCAGTCTGGAAATAGAGTCTGGAAATAGCACTTCCACCTTTTCTACCCCTGTTCTTTGGCTCTGAATGCTTATCATAGACCAAATGATGTGAGCTCATTTTCATTCTAGTGTTTCACTGAGAAATGCTTCTGGCGTCTAGGTGCTTGATGTGAAGGCATAATAACAACAGACTTTTTGCACAGTGGAATGGGTTATTTCTGTCCCTCAAAAATCTCATCACTATAGTGCTGGGGAAGCACTATAAAAGGATAAAGGAATTGTGTGAACAGTGAAGAAGAGCCAGCTGTTTGCTACCAGTCTACTTGGATACTTGAAAGATAGAAAAAGGCAGTTCCATTTGAATTTTCAGCCCATAAGAAAAACAATAATTACTAGCTTTTGAGAGTGGAACTCTAACCTACCCACTGCTAAAATCCATTGATAAGTGTGCCATGAATTCTAATCTCCATTATCATTCTTTAAAAGCCCAAATATCAAAAAAGGGTTTGGGGTGAGGAGTCAGTTACTAATGTTGTTTTTCTAGTTTAGAGTAAGGTGATAGATCAAGATAGTGGAATATCAACAATTAGACCTGAAGGAAATAGGAAGTAAATAATGATAGCCAACTGTTTCACAGCTGAAAGACAGATCAGGACGTGTTTACACGAGATGTTTAGGCTTTCTACCCCTCAGACTCCTTAATAAGTTATAGGAACATCCGCTTCATTCCTTTCCAACTAGGAAGACTTGCTCACCAAAATATACTAGCAAGCAGAAAGAAAAGACATAGATTTTTGCATCTCAGGCATTCTAGCACCTAGAAAACATTTACAGGGACTGGCAAAAGGATTTATTAAGTCTAAGCACTATAAAGAGGTGACAAAATTTTCCCTTTTACCTCCTGCCTTCATTCTGAATGTATGGATTTGACTTTTCTGAGAAGAAAGTTTTTGGCTTAACTCAAGACTTCAAGTTGCAAAAGCACTGCCAAAACAAGTGGTTATCTGTCCATGCATGCCCTCATGGATCCAGAGGCAAGCACGGAGGATATCATCCTGTGGGCCCAGTCCCACCCCGCCTGTGACTCACTGAGAACTAACCTGGGTGCATATTAAGGTGTGGAGTTTTAACGAAAGAAGAGTCCTGGCATTAGCCTGAATCCCACACCCAGTGTACCCTGAGCAAACCCTCAGGGCCTGTTTACTTACAACCACAACTAGATGCTAGCCCCCAGTGTATGGGCCTAAACCAATTAGCACTCTCCAAACTCAGTTCTCTGTTAGCATTCCATGCCACTGGGATTACTGTAGTCATTCTCTGAAGCTTGAATCACCGGGCAAAAAGATCTTGGATACCCTTCCCAGTCTCTTCAGGGGATGGATCTTACACTTCTCACCATGACTGAGATTATGGCTCAATAAAGAACTTTAGTATAAGCAATGAAAATGTCTCCTCCCACCCCCCACTTCAAGACTTAAATTATTACTCTCCAGATATCCCTGTCCATGAGAATAAGCCTGCTATTGATCAGCGTTGCTCCATATCAGAGGAAATTGTGCCCTTTTGGGGGACCAGTTCCACTATTCCTGACTTCATTAAACTTTAAAATTCTTTCCTCCCACCAGACAGCCATGCTTCCTGGCAATGATAACTGACCCCATGAGTAAAATGTGCTGAATTAGAACACATGTTGCTATTCCTTTTCTTTTTATCCATGTCCTATATTCAAACATTCTTTAACAGCACTGGGCATAGACCAGAAGCCTTAAGAATGGGGAACATTGAGTGTGAAGTAGAGGAGTTTAAACATCCACAGAACCCCAGTTCTCACTATCCCCAGGAAAACACATTAATTTCAGATTCCACTTTGAGGAGTAACTGAATTTTTTTTTCATTTTTCTTTGTCTATTTTCCAGATGAGTGACAAGAGATTAAATCCCTAGAGACAGAGGATTATTTGGCATTGGTTAAGCTTATCTTATTTTTAGAGATGTTCTTGGTTGAATATATAATGGTAAAAACTGCAAAATTATATATAGCTATTAAAAAGATAAATTAGATCTTTATCAAGTCAAGACTTCAGTGAATATTCATCATATATTCTTTTTATTTTACACTAGAGGCACAGGCATGAAATTTGTGCATGGGGGAGTGTGTCCCTCAGTCCAACCTGCACCGCCTCCAGTCTGGGACCCCTCAAGGGATATCCCTCTCACAGTCCAGGTCTGCTGGCTCACAACTGCTCGCCTGTCTGCCTTCCTGACTGCCCCTAACTGCTTCTGCCTGACAGCCTGATCACCCTCTAGCCACTCCCCTGCCAGCCTATTGATGCCTAATTGCTCCTATGATAGCCCAATTGCTCCTAACTGCCCTCCCCTGCCACTGGTCACCCCTAACTGCCCTCCACTGCAGGCCTGGTTGCCCCCAAATGCAATCCCCTGCCAACCCAGTCATCCCTAACTGCCCTCCCTTTTCAGCCTCATCGCCCCTAACTGCTCTCCTCTGCTGGTCTGGTTCCCCCACCCCAACTGCCCTCCCTTGCAGGCCTTGTCCCTCCCAATTGCACTCCCCTGCATACCTGGTGACCCCTAACTGCCCTCCCCTGTAGGCCTTTCCCCCCCCCAACATCCCTTCCCTGCAGGCCTGGTCCCACCCCCCCCCCCCAAACTGCTCTCCCCTACAGGCCTGGATCCCCACAACTGCCCTTCCCAGCAGGCCTGGTCCCCCCACCACAACTGCTCTCCCCTGGAGGCCTGGGTCCCCCCTAACTGCCCTTCCCTGCAAGCCTGGTCCCCCCCCAAAAGTCCTCCCCTGAAGGCCATCTTGTGTCAGCCATCTTGTGTCCATATGGGGGCAGCCATCTTGTGCGTTGGAGTGACAGTCAATTTACATATTACTCTTTTATTATATAGGACTAGAAGCCTAGTGCACAAAATTCATGCATGGGGGGTGGGGGTGGGTGGTCCCTCAGACCAGCCTGCACCCTATCCAATTCAGGACTGCTGGCTCCCAACAACTCAGCTGTCTGCCTCCTGATTGCCCCTAACCACTTTTGCCTGTCAGCCTGATCACCCCCTAACCACTTCCCTGCCAGCCTGATTTATGCCTAACTGCTCCCCTGGCAGCCTGTTTGCCCTTAACTGCTCTCCCATGCAGGCCTGGGTCTCCCATAACTGCCCATCCCTGCAGGCCTGGTCCACCTCCAACTTTGCTTCTCTGTTGGCCTGGTCACCCCTAAGTGCACTCCCCTGCAGGTTTGATCACACCCAACTGCCCTCCCTTGCAGGCCTGGTTCCTCCCAACTTCCCTCCCCTGCTGGCCATCTTGTGGTGGCAATCTTGTGTCTACATAGGGCAGGATCTTTGACCACATGGGGGGCAGCCATCTTGCATGTTGGAGTGATGGTCAATTTGCATATTACCCTTTTATTAGATAGGATAGAAGCCTGGTACATGGGAGAGGGCCACCTGGTTTGCCCTGAAGTGTGTCCCAGATCAGAGTGGGGGTTCGCTTGGGGTGTGGGGTGGCCTGGGTGAGAGGCTTGTGGTGGTTTGTAGGCCAGCCATGGCCCCCAACGACCCAAGCAGAGGCCCTGGTATCTGGGATTTATGTATCTTCTATAATTGAGATTTTGTAGCCTGGAGCAGAGCCAAGTCTTCTGCTCACTCTGTGGCTGCTGCCAATTCTGTTGGGGTTCTATAATTGAAACTTTGTAGTATTGAGCGGAGGCCTGAGCCAGCAAGGGCAGTCAGAAAACTTAGCTTTCTCCATTGCAGGGGAAACTCAAGCCTCCCTCCTACTCTCTGTGGCCACAGCCATCTTGGTTGGGTTTATTTGCATATTTGTTCCTGATTGGTTTGTGGGCATGGCTTGTGGGTGTGACTTGTGGGTGTAGCTGAGGTGTGGTCAATTTGCATATTACTCTTTTATTAGATAGGATATCAGAGGTGGAAAGAGAGAGAGAGAGAGAGGTCAGCTGCCTACCATACATGCCCCCACTGGAATTCAAACTTCAATTTAGACATACCATGTTTCCCCGAAAATAAGACAGTGTCTTATATTAATTTTTGCTCCTAAAGATACACTAGGTCTTATTTTCAGGGGATGTCTTATTTTTCCATGAAGAAAAATACAGTACACATTTATTGTTGAACAACATGAAATTTATTACCTGTATACAGTATGTAGTAGTTGTCATCACAAACCAGCATAACCAGACAAACTGTGAATCCTACAGTATCAATAATTGCTTCGTACTATCATTATTTCCTTGTAAAACAATCTATGGTACATTTACTGATACTGATATTTACTGGTATGAACACAAAGTAAGATTTATTCAATGACAGTCATGTCGTGATCTTCTGGAACATCATCATAACAATCCAAACCCTGAATTTCCTGGTGAATTTCTTGTGACTCCATTTCTTTCAGAATCAGTGGACCAAATCTCTCATGTTTAGCAATAGCACTGTCCTTAAATGAGTACTTCTTTGTCAAGGTAGCCTGCTCATAGTGCATTTGCAATGCAACTGTCAGGGATTTTCTCCCATGAATTCTTCATCCAAGTTACAATCTCTTTCAACTTAGGTTTCACAAAGTTTCCATGCTGATTTCTCTCCATTCTACTGTCAATGTAGTCATTAATTTCCATGTGCAAATTGTCCTTGAATGGCTTGTTTATTGTAATATCAACATCTGGAGATAGGCTGCCATTCCTGCAGGAATCATTATTTGATCTATTTTTCTTTCGTGAAGAAATTTATTCATGTCTTTAGCGTGGTGAGTGCTGGCTGCATCCCAGATAAGCAAATGTCTTTGGCTCCCTCACACAACAAACGGCAGCATTTAATCGACCCACTTCCTTATAACTGCTTGTGTGGCTCAGGCTTTTTCAGTTTCAAGAATAAAAATATTATCAGGGAGTTCTTATTTTCGGGGGGGGGGGGATGCCTTATATTACAGAGAGAGGCAAAACTGGGAGTAGGTTTTATTTTCAGGGGATGTCTTACCTTTGGGAAAACAGGGTAGCTATATAATTAAATTGTTATCATTAATTATTCTGGGTTTCTAGTTCTAGAATATAGATTATGATTTCAAGATCTAGTTAAGGTCCTTTATCATATACGAGGGCCCTGGTGCACGAAATTTGTGCACTGGAGGTGGGTGGTCCCTCAACCCATCCTGCTCTCTCTCACATATTGGGAGCCCTCAGGGGATGTCCAACTGATGGCTCACCCCCCAGCCTGCCCAAGTCCTAAAACCTCTAGTGAGGCTTTAGGCCTTGGGCACCCAGCCATCACCCTGCTCAGCTCAGCCCGGGCTGCCTGCTACCACCCGGCCCTGGGGGCTGGGCGTTCGCCACCACTGCCATTTCATCTCCACCCTCAGAGGTGCTCGCACCACTTGATCCCCCCCCACCGCTCCTGATTGGCTGGTAGCATAGCCAATCAAGAGCGAAGGTACAGTCAAATTTGCATGTTTCTCTTTTATTATATAGGATAACTAGAGGCCCAGTGTACAAAATGTGTGCATGGGAGTGGAGGGAGGGGTCCCTCAGCCAAGCCTACACCCTCACCAACTTGGGACCCCTGGAGGCATGTCCGACTGCCCATTTTGGTCCGATCACTATTGGCCCTAAATGGTCAGTCAGACATCCCTCTCACAATCCAGGACTGCTGGATCCCAATTGCTCACCTGCCTGTCTTCTTGATTGCTTCTAACTGCTTCTGCCTGCCAGCCTGAAATCCCCTGCAGGCCTGCTTCCCCCAAACTGCTCTCCCCTCAGGCCTGGTTCCTCCCCCAACTGCCCTTTCCTGCAGGCCTGGTCACTCCCAACTTTCCTCCTTGGCCGGCCTGTTCACCCCTAACTGCCCTCCCATGCAGGCTTGATTGCCTCCAACTGTCCTCCCTTGCAGGCCTGGCTCCTCCCAACTGCCTTCCCATGCTGGCCATTTTGTGCTGGCCATCTTGTGTCCACACGGGGGCAGGATCTTTAACCATATGGGGTAGCCATCTTGTGTGTTGGAGTGATAGTCAATCTGCATATTAGTCTTTTACTACATAGGATACTAGAGGCCTGGTGCACGAAACTCATGCACGGGGGACACGAGGGTGTCCCTCAGCCCAACCTGCACCCTCTCCAATCTGGAACCCCTTGAGGGATGTCCAACTGCCCGTGTAGGCCCGATCCCAGTAGGCAGTTGGGCAGTCGGACATCTTTCTCACAATCCAGGACTGCTGGCTCCACACTGCTTGCCTGCCTGCCTCCCTGATTGCCCCTAACCGTTTCTGCCTGCCAGCCTGAACACCCCCTAACCACTATCCTGCCAGCCTACTTGATGTCTAACTGCTCCCCTGCCAGCCTGTTTGCCCCCTACTTTCCTCCTCTGCTGGTCTGGTCACCCTTAACTGCCCTCCCCTGCAGGTTTGATCACCCACAACTACCCTCCCTTGCAGGCCTGGAACCTCCCAACTACCCTCCCCTGCTGGCCATCTTGTGGTGGCCATCTTGTGTCCATATGGGGGAAGGATCTTTGAACACTTGGGGGTAGCCCTCTTGTGTGTTGGAGTGATGGTCAATCTGTGTACTACTCTTTTATTAGATAGGATAGAGGCCTGGTGCATGGGTGGGGGCCAGCTGGTTTGCCCTGAAGGGTGTTCCAGATCAGGGTAGGGGTTCTCATGGGGCAGTCTGAGCGAGGGGCCTGTGCTGGTTTGCAGGCTGGCCACGCCCCCCAGTGACCCAAGCAGAGGCCCTGGCATCTGGGATTAATTTATGTTCTACAATTGAAACTTTCTAGCCTGGAGTGAAGCCAAGCCTTCTGCTCATTCCTTGGCAAAAGCCATTTCTGTTGAGATTTTATGTATTTTCTATAATTGAAACTTTGTAGCCTAGAGTAGAGGCCTAGGTGCTAGAGCTGCAGAAGCTTGGCTTCCTCCATCACCCAGGAAACCCTCCAGGTCTGTGGCTGTTGCCATTTCTTTTGGGATATATCTTCTATAATTGAAATTTTTTAGCATTGAGTGGAGGCCTAGGCAAGCAAGGGCAGGTGGAAAGCTTGGCTTCCTCCATTGCAGAGGAAACTCAAGCCTCCCTCCTGCTCTCAGTGGCCACAGCCATCTTGGTTGGGGTTTATTTGCATAATTTGCTCCTGATTTGCTGATGGGTGTGGCTGTGGGCATGGCTTGATAGGAGGTATGGTCAATTTACATATTATTCTTTTATTAGATAGGATTGTCTTTTTTTTCTTCCAGTAGGCAATATATTTTTTACTTTCTAAATTCCCTTTGTCTGTTATGAAGGGTGAGAATTAGATAATTGTTGGTTTTTACAAAAATCATGATAGACTAAAAACATTATGTTTTCTCGCATGTGCATTAAATACCAGGGTTTTGGCTCATAAATCAGGAAACACACAGAAAGATACAACTGGAGTCCTTCTTAGTTCCACTGTTATAGCCAAAATCCTAACATTCAGGCATATTTACAAGATCCATGTTTCAGACAGCGCTTATGTGCTTTGAGTGGGCTGAAAAGAATGTGTAATAAATGTACATGACAACTTATTCACAAGGCTAGATGAGGAACATGGCATCCTCCTCAATACAAAAAATTGCCTTTTGTTTTTGGTTAGGCATATAATAACATTGTAAGATTTAATCTGGAAATTTTATAGACTGTTATTAATATATGCTAATTTGAGGGGTTCAGTTTTTCTTACTACTTAAAGTTGGAGTACCTACAAATGTAGCATTCTATTTGGGACTGAGACCAGCTCTTGACCTGCTAGGTTCCCCTCTAAACCAACACTAATGCAAAAACACACTTTATATTATATAAAATGGAAAAGCTATTGGTACTAATAGCTTTTTATGAGCATTTACCACTTCCTAAGTGCTCTGCATTCTTGATCCAAGCTAATCTTCAAGACCACACTTAAAGATAAGAATTTTAATTTACATTTTACAAATAAGGAAAGAGACTCAAAAAGGGCAAAGAAGATTACCTAGAATCACTAATAATAGTAATGGACAAGAAATTTGTCTATTCTCTCTGAATCTGGAAGCTGTAGCTGTCTAAAGTCAAAGAAGTCGTACATGGATATTGGCATGGCTGAGAGAAGTTACATAAGGACAGCATTAGGATTTCAACTGGAAGGCAGATTTTGCTGTCTGCAGGAGGACGGAGAGACCCTGAAATCCACTGATATTAGAGCAAAGAAGTTTGCTAGATATCCTAATTATGTAAGCCCCCCAATAATAACTCTCCAGATATTTATGTGTTTAAGGTACTGCTTCTATATATTTCTGTCCACATGCTCAGTAGAACATGGAACCCAGGAGGTGCCTGAAGATTGTGTTAAATAAGAGTGAATAAATAAGGTAATAGAAAAGTAACTCATTGAACAGCACCTTACTGAGCTCAGTAAGTGGAAATAACCAGTTGAAGAGTGAAGAGAGATTACCAGTTAAGACTTCAAGGGCAGCTTAATTACTATATATATAATTATATATATATATATATATATATATATATATGCATATATATATATATATATGGATATATATATATATATATATATAGAGAGAGAGAGAGAGAGAGAGAGAGAGAGAGAGAGAGAGAGAGTACTATATATATATTAGAGGCCCAGTGCACAAAATTCATGCATAGGGGGCAGGGGATGTCCCTTAGCCCAGCCTGAACACTCTCCAATCTGAGATGCCTCAAGGAAGGTCCGACTGCCCGTTTAGGCCCAATCCCAGTAGGATCAGGCATAAACCATAAACGGGCAGTTTGGACATCCTTCTCATAATCCAGGACTGCTGGCTCCAAACTGCTCACCTGCCTGCCTCGCTGATTTCCCCTAACTTCTTCTGCCTGCCAGCCTAATCACTCGCTAACCACTCCCCTGCCAGCCTAATTGATGTCTGACTGCTCCCCTGCTAGCCTGTTTGCCCCCAACTTCCCTTCTCTGCCAGCCTGGTCACCCCTAACTGCCCTCCCCCGCCCACTTGATCGGCCCCAACTACCCTCCTTTGCAGGCCTTATCCCTTCCAACTGCCCTCCCCTGCTGGACTGATCACCCACAACTGCCCTCCCTTGCAGGGCCTGGAACCTAGCAATGGCCCTCTCCTCCTGGCCATCTTGTGGTGGCCATCTTGTGTCCACATGGGGGCAGGATCTTTGACCTCATGGGGTTAGCCCTCTTGTGTATTGGAGTGATGAATTTGCAATCTGCAAATTTCTCTTTTATTAGATAGGATAGAGGCCTGGTGCATGGGTGGGGCCAGCTGGTTTGCCCTGAAGAGTGTCCCAGATCAAGGTGCGCGTTCCCTTGGGGTGAGGGACGGCCTGTTTGAAGGGCCTGTGGAGGTTTGCAGGCTGGCCACGCCCCTGCCCTCAAGGACCCAAGCAGAGGCCCTGGGATCTGTGATTAATCTATGTCTACAATTGAAACTTTGTAGCCTGGAGCGGAGCCAAGCCTTCTGCTCAATCCGTGGTAGCAGCCATTTCTGTTTGAAACTTTGTAGCCTAGAGTGGAGGCCTAAGCTGGCAATGGCAAGCAGAAAGCTTGGCTTCCTCCATTGCCAGGAAAACCCAAGCCTCTGTTCTCTCCAGCTCAGTGGCTGTGGCCATTTCTGTATCTTTTATAATTGAAACTTTGTAACATTGAGTGGAGGCTTAGGCAGGCAATGGCAGGCGGAAAGCTTGGCTTCCTCTGTTGCCGGGGAAACCCAAGCCTTCCTCCTGCTGTCAGTGGTGGCAGCCATCTTGGTTGGGATACTTGCATAATCTGCTCCTGATTGGCTTGTGGGCGTTGCTGTGGGTATGGCTTGTGGGTATGGCAAAGGTACAGTCAAATTTGCATATTACTCTTTTATTAGATAGGATATAGAATTGATGCAAGGGGTAGGGAGTTGGAAAGACAATAAATTAAGAACAATTCTTTAAATGATGCTAAGCATAGACATATAAAAAAGGTGATTATCTTCTTATTAATTGTTTCTGAAATGGTTGTATTTGGTGCATTCTCCTTAGTTGGAAATGGCTAGTTCTCCCAGGTATTATGCCTGCTGACGTCATATTACTTAAGTCTCATGGCTTTTATTTAATTGTCAAGTCATTCTTACCTAATTTCAATCATACTGGAATAATTTTTATGCTCCTGAATTAACTTATTAGAATTTTTCCTCAAGTCATCTTTCCCTAGCATAATTAAATTACATATATTCATCCTTTGAATTTCATTTTCTCTCATGGCCTGACATCAGATTCTCCAGGGCACTTGTATCTTCCCTTTCAAAATGCTTCCATATACACTCTCCCTGGATTATCTGTTTTCAGATGCTCCATATGAATTTGGAAGCATAATTTAACTTCAGCCCTCTGATAATACATTTTTCACCAGTTCAAATATTCATTTTCAACAAAAACTATCAAGATTCTTATCTAACTACTTGCTAAGAAGAGATACACCCTCTTAAAAGGCCTTTTAAAAAATAACAACGCCTGATTCCTCTTCTACGGGACCCCAAGGTATGGTTTTATGGCTTGCCAGAATCTCAGCTGTTTGCTCTTCCCATTGTAAGTTAAAAACCAGTAGCATGGTTGATAAAGCAATCATGTCCCAAACTGTAGTCACATTAATGTTTGGTTTAGTAAAACTTGTGGCACCACAAGCCCTCCCATAATAACTCTCCAGATATTTATGGTATATATACATTCTTTGTTACCTAGCAAAGAAATATCATAGCATAAAAATAACCAGTATTTTCTCTAAACAGATCATATTTCTGTATTAATTTCTGAAAACATTCTTAGCAGAACAGTTTACAAATATCTGGAGACTTTCTTTGTCTCTTGACCTTTGATTCCTGTGAGCAGAGAGCAAGTTACCCTCTCCATCTCTCATTTACTATATATATATATATATATATATATATATCTGTCTGTCTCTGTCTGTCTGTCTGTCTGTCTGTCTATCCATCCATCTACACACACACACACACACACACACACACACACACACACAAACAAACACACACACACTGGATTCCGGGGCCATGAAATTTGTGGGCATGGTGGGGGTGTGTCCCCCAGTCCAGCCTGCACCCTCTCCAATCTGGGACCCTTGAGGGATGTCCGATTGCCCATTTAAGCCCGATAGATAGGATAGGTAGGATCAGGCCTAAATGGGCAGGCAGACATCTCTCTCACAATCCAGGACTGCTGGTTCCCAAATGCTCACCTGCCTGCCTTCCTGATTGCCCCTAACCACTTTTGACAACAAACCTGATCAACCCTTAACAACTCCCCTAACAGAATGATTGATCCTAACTGCTCCCCTGCCAGCCTGTTTGCCCCTAACTGCCTTCCCCTGCAGGCCTGGGTTCCCCCCTCCCTCAACTGCCCTTCCCTGAAGGCCCAGTCACCCTCAACTTTCCTCCTTTGCCAGCCTGCTCACCCCTAGCTGCCCCACCCCTGCAGGCTTGATCACCCCCAACTGCCTTCCCTTGAAGGCCTGGTCCCTCCCAACTGCCCTTCCCTGCTGGCCTGTTTGCCCACAACTGCCCTCCCTTGCAGGCCTGGAACCTCCCATTTGCCCTCCCTTGTTGGTCATCTTGTGGCAGCCATCTTGTGTCCCTATGGGGGCAGGATCTTTGACCACACAGGGGCAGCCATCTTGTGTATTGGAGTGATAGTCAATTTGCATATTACTCTTTTATTAGATAAGATAGAGGCCTGGTGCATGGGTGGGGACCAGCTGGTTTGCCCTGAAGGGTGTCCCAGATAAGGATGAGGGTTCTCTTGGGGCATGGGGCAGTCTGGGCAAGGGGGTAGTTTGCAGGCTGGCAATGCCCCCCAGCAACCCAAACAGAGGCTCTGGTACATGGGATTTATTTAACTTCTATAATTGAAACTTTGAAGCCTTGGGTGGAGTCCTGGGACCTTTAGGGTGTACAGAGAGCTTGGATTCTTCTATTGCCAGGGGACCCCAAGCCTCCTGCTCACTCCATGGCCCCAGCCATCTTTGTTGGGTTAATTTGCATACTTGCTCCTGATTGGCTGGTGAGTATGGCTTGCAGAGTGATGGTTAGTTTGCATATTACTATTTTATTAGATAGGATATTATTGATTTTAGAGAGGAAGGGAGAGGGAGAGAGAGATTCAAACATGAATGATGAGAGAGAACCATTGATCAGCTGCCTACTGCATGTACCCTACTGGGGATTGAGCCCATAGCCCAGGCATGTGCCCTTGGAATCGAACCTGGGACCCTTTAGTCCACAGGCCAATGCTCTATCCGTTGAGCCAAACTAACCAGGGCTACCTTCTTTCTTACAGAGTCACTAAAGGATGTTTTTAAACATCTTTTGTTTCCACACTTTATTACCTTTGCAAACTTAAGGATAGTTAAATAGTAAAAGGAAACATTTTAAAGAGAAAGACTCCCAGTGATAGTTAAATCCCAACACTATGTAATTTGTGTCTTGACCATTTGACTTTCTTAACATGTCATTTCCTGGTATTGCATGTGAAAGAAGTACTGGATACTAGTTACTAGAATATTGTGCTGAGGATAAAATATTTTCTTTTTTTCCCTTTTTAAAAAAAATTCTTTATTAATTAAGGTATTACATATGTGCCCTCATCCCCCATTACCCCTTCCCACCCACCCCTACTCATGCTCTCATCCTCCTTGGTGTCTGTATCCATTGATTATGCTTATATGCATGCATACAAGTCCTTTGGTTGATCTCTACCCCTTACCACCACCCTCTCTTACCTTCCCTCTGTGGTTTGACAGTCAATGCTTCTCTGTCTCTAGATCTGTTTTTGTTCATCAGTTTATGTTGTTCATTATATTCTATAAATGAGTGAGATAATGTGATACTTATCTTTCTTTGACTGGATTTTTTCACTTAGAATAATACTCTCCAGTTCCATCCATGCTCTAGTTTCAAGCAGCCACCTTTTCCTCCTTTTTCTTCTTCTTCTTCTTCTTAAAGAATACCTTTCAGCATTTCATATAATACTGGTTTGGTGGTGATGAACTCCTTTAGCTTTTTCTTATCTGTGAAGCTCTTTATCTGACCTTTAATTCTGAATGATAGCTTTGCTGGGTAGAGTAATCTTGGTTGTAGGTTCTTGCTATTCATCACTTTGAATATTTCTTGCCACTCCCGTCTGGCCTGCATAGTTTCCATTGAGAAATCAACTGACAATCATATGGGTGCTCCCTTGTAGGTAATTAAGTGTTTTTCTCTTGCTGCTTTTAATATTATCTCTTTGTCTTTTGCTCTTGGCATTTTAATTATGATATGTCATGGTGTGGTCCTCTTTGGATTCCTTTTGTTTGGGGTTCTGTGTACTGGATTTGTAAGTCTATTTCTTTCACCAGGTGGGGGAAGTTTTTGGTCATTATTTCTTCAAATAGGTTTTTAGTATCTTGTTCTCTCTCTTCTTCTGGCACCCCCATAATTTTGATGTTGGTACTCCTGAAGTTGTCCCAGAGGCTTCATACACTATCCTCAACTTTTTGTATTCTTTTTTCTTTTTGCTCTTCCGGCTGGGTGTTTTTTGCTTCTTTGTATTTCAAATCTTTGACTTGATTCTTATATTTCTCTAGTCTTCTGTTGGGTCTCTGTATAATATTTTTATTTCAGTCAGTATATGTTTAATTTCTAGTTGGTCCTTTTTCATATCCTCAAAGGTCTCGCTAAATTTATCGGCCTTTTCTAGGAACCTCTTGAAAAACTTATAACCATGGTTTTGAACTCTATATTCAGTCATTTTTTTTCCTCCATTTCTTTCATTTGTGATGTTTCATTGTCTCCACATTTTTGCTGCTTCCCTGAGTTGGTAGGGCAGCTTTTTGTGCTAGGTGTCTCGGCCTCCCCTGTTACCTGAGGTGGACACTCTTGGTGCACTCCTTTGTGGACTGTGTGTATAGTATTATTATAGTTAAGTCTTGATTTTTGTTGGCATCACAGGGGGGAATTGACATCCAGGCCGACTGGCTGTGAGGATCAGCTATGCTTATGCTGGGAGGGAGCCTTATGTGACACAGGATAAAGTATTTTTTTCATGGTCTCTTGAAAGGTTTTTTCTGCAGAGGCAGATTGCTCTTGTTTCATCCTGAAAGGGATGGTGGGTTTAACAGGTTCCTAGAAGCTTTTCATCACATTATATATTAGAGGCCTGTTGCACAAAATTCGTGCATGGGGGCGGGGTGTCCCTCAACTTAGCCTGCACCCTCTCCAATCTGGGCCCCTCGAGGGATGTCCGACTGCCCATTTATACCCGGACATGGGATCGGGCCTAAATGGGTAGTCGCACATCTCTCTCACAATCCAGGGCTGCTGGCTCCCAACTGCTTACCTGCCTGCCTTCAAGATCAGACACACGTTGGTTTTCAGAGATTTTCTGTCAATAACACTAGCTTCTTTTGGCTGCAGAGCTACCTTGTATCGATAGGAGATGTTTAGACATAGTCCCACCTCCCTGCTGTCAGGTGAATGAGAGTCCTGGCTGTCAGGTGGCAGAGAGCTATCTTAACAACCACCGATTCTGTAGGAGTGGGACTTCTTCCTCACTGCTGTCAGGCCACTGAGAACTGTCTGCCCAGTGGCTGATTCTGGCTGACTCTGTGGGGGTAGGACTTCCTCTTCCCTGCTGTCAGACTCTGGACCAGCACAAACTGGGACACAGCATTAAGTCCCCCTGTGCCAAAAGACCCAGAGTCAACTTCTCACCCACTTACATGTGCCCCCTGGACGCAGCATTCACCCTCACGGAGGGGCTGACAGTTCCAGACACTTCCAGAGGTTGTGGAGCAGTGAGGCTGGATTTGCCACTGGAGTGTATGGGTCCCTTCTCTCTCCTTGGTCCCCATGACCCCTGGCCAGGCCAACAGGTCCAAACAATACAGCCTCTCTGCTCAGCCCCAGATACTCCAGAGGCGGCAGAGCAGCAAGGCAAGATTCGCTACCAGAGAAGGCCGATCCCACCTCTCTGCTTGACTGGGCCGACTGGCCCAAACTCTCCAGCAGAAGGGTTAAGGGGACTTGGTGCCACCATCTTGTGGCTATGGGGGCCACCTGATAGTTCATTTGCATATTACTCTTTTATTAGATAGGATAACTCTTTCTGGAATGTCCAGTTTGGGGTCCACATGATGTGACCCAACTTTCAACTTGCTTGGACTGCTGTTGGGCTGCTTAGGAACTGAGGGCTACTGGACAGCTTCAACTGGGAGAATAAGAGTCCTGGGTGAAAACTTCTGACAAAGTCCATTGCAGAATGATACCTGGAAGCATCTTCACCTGTTTCAAGCAATGTGGCTGGAATGCCTTACCAGAATGTGAATCTGTTGCTTTGCTCTGCAATAACAGCACGTATGTCTCTTGCCATCATTCATTCCCTGGGTTTGAAACTGTTATCACATCCACATTGCTGCCTACTTAGCTTGTGTTGCTTGTCAGCACTCCCACAGAAAGCACAGAGTCCCCAAAATGTTCTCCCCAGACCCAGCGTGTGGTATTAAAATTAAGGAAGCTCAGACATGTCTAAAAGGAACTGAAATATTGCATCTAGCATTGCCATTCCACTGATTAAAATTCCTGCCAAGTATTACATTATGCACAGCTTCCTTATTTTGGCTGTAAATTTCACTGCATATTATACTGGATAAGAAAGTTTATACTTTTTATTTCATAAACCCTCACAATAAACACAGCTTTCTTCAGAACCTTTTGAGGTGTTGGATGTGTGTGCTGTTAAATATATGACTCCTTTGTGGAGCACAGCACACGTGCCTCATTTTTACTTCTCCCATAAGTATTTCATGGGAAAAAAATGGTTCCGTTAGGGATAAAGGAAAATAGACATTTTAGTGAGCTGCAGGCTTATCCAAGGCATGGCTTTATCCTCTCTGAAGTGTCTTTTCTATGAACTTGAAGAGTGAACAAAACTTTCTTTATTGGCGTAGAGAACCCATCCCCTCCCTCTCAGCCCCCACCACTGGCCAGTCCTGTATTTTTGAAATTTAATGGGTATGGGAGTCAAAAGTTCTCATCAAAGAGACCCTTCTCTAACAGAAAACCCTGACATTTTCTTCACATTCAGCTGCCATTCTAGAGCAACGTCTCAGAGAGGGAGTGAATAGGTTGAGAGGGAATTTGTCCAGAAGAGACCATACAATAAGTACTTTGGACCTGTGAACTGGGCCTGCAGGTGAGAAGAGAAAACAAAGAAAGTTCTGCTCCATCTACTTCTGGAAATGTATTTTCCTTTGGCAGCATCTTTGCAGGAGGGATCACTTCTGAGAGTCGAGGTGGGAGCCTCCATGACATATTTAAAAATATTTTAGATAAATACATAGCTCTGCAACTGCAGTTATTGAAATCACATGTGACATTATGCATTTTGTTCCCATCAGTATTTAGGTTAAATATTTTTTAATATGAAAACTTAATTTAAGATATGGTGCTTATTTTACTCTTTCAGAATTTTTTACTAACTTATTTTCATGATTATTTTGAGGTTTAAATATTCATCCATGCAGGCTCATATATTGAATTTTTACTGGAAAGAAATGTCATCAAAAATTATAAACTACTCTATTTAAAATAAAAAGGGGGATAAAGTTATGAAATGCAGGGGGAAAAGTAAGCTTTTCTGAAAATTAGTTTTTAATAAGTGAGATAAACTTTTTGTTTTATCAGAAAAAAAGTCAAAGAATAATATTATTACTTGACAAAATGACCAAAATGTTCCTTGCCCCTAAGTTTTTTCTTCACATAACTTATTCCCCAACATTCCTCTTGACAATAAATTATGGGAGAAGAAAATGTCGCTGTTTGGATTGGGGCAATAAGTGCCCCCTGCTTTTGTGGACTTGGAGGAAAAAGGCTGCATGTTGTTTACCTCCTCAGACCTACAGATACCTTAGTCCTTTGAAAAGTCAAGAGAATGAGTTGCTGAGTTCATAAAAACCAAGATGCTTTTGTGTGTGCCTCAAGATTTTTTTATTTTTGCAAATACGTTTATACAGACAAGATTTTACCATTTTCCTTTGGACAGCTGGGTGAAAGTTTAGAGAGATTTCATTTTCTCCCCTGAAGATTTTTAATTCTTTATCATCTTACCCAAAACCATTAGTACTTTCTGGAGCAAATCCTATCTAATAAAAGTGTAATATGCAAATTGACCGTACCACCGAGCAAGTCATGCCCACCAGCTATGCCCACCAATCAATCAGAAGCTGGAGTGAACCCAGCCTGCCAGCGTGCGGCCTCACTGGTGGCCAGGGCTAAGGCCCGGGCTGGGGGGGTCAGATCCAAGGTGGCCAGTGAGGGCACAAGGTGGGGGGCAGGGCCCAGGCGTGCACCTGGTGGCCGACGAACATGGGGACGACCCCGGGACTGGGCATTCCCTGGCAGCCTGAGCCAAGGCGGCTGGCAAGCACGCAAGGCGGTGGGCAGTGTGAGGCATGCATGAGGCTGCTGGCGCATGTGTGAGGCAGCCTGCAAGCACGTGGGGGAGGAAGGGGGAGGTAGGAGGGGGAGAGGGGAAAGGAGAGGGGAGAGGGTTTAGAGGGAGAGGGGAGGGGAGGCCCCGGGGCCAGGCGGCCGTGGGTGGCAGCCAGTGGGTGGGGCTAAGACCAGGGCTGGGGGCCAGGGCGGGCAGGGCTAAGGCCAGGGCCGAGCAGAGCAGGGCAATGGCTGAGTGCTCAAGGCCTAAAGCTAAAGGCTTTAGGCCTTGGGAAGGCCCGGGGTGAGTGGTCAGTAGGTCATCCTCTTAGGGCTCCCAATATGTGTGAGGGGGCAGGTTGGGCTGAAGGATCACTCACCTCCAGTGCACAAAATTCGTGCACTGGGCCCCTAGTGAGGATATAAACCCCAAAATTACATATTAACTTCTTTCCTAGGAAGAAAAATGAAGAAAAAGGATTTAACACAGTTGAAGTTTAAAAGCTGAATTCCTTGAGGAAAAGTCACCTTTCTCCATAGGTCTCATTCTCTAAGAACAAATGAGGTTGTCTGGAGGCACTTATTAATATTGACCTACATCATCCTTAGTTCTGAGCTTGTGTCCCCTGCTCTGGAAAGTTTCTGATAGAAGAGGAAATATTTAAGTTGCCCCATTATTTCTTAGAAAGAGGAGATATCCCTGCCTCTTCATCTTTACTTGACCTGGTCTCTGTTAAGATTTCTTCAGCCTTCCTCTGGATTCCTTGGCAGTCTCTCAGTGGGAAGTCCTTGTCATGTGTCCTCTCCCCTGCTACAGCCCCTGGAAACCCTAGAAATCTTAGTTGCATGAGCACATCTCCCTCTACATTGGCCAGGCTGGTGCCTAGACTGGTAATGCCTGCTGGGAGCTCTTCTGCTTAGAAGATGGTATCTTTTGATTTCTTTCCTGATCTCATTGTTAACCTATTCATTGTTTATAACATGTTATTTAGCCTCCATATGTTTGTGTCTTTTTTAGTTTTTGTCCTCGTCATTGATTTCTAGTTTCATACATATGTTTAGAGAAGATGCTTGATATGATTTCAGTCTTCTTAAATTTATTGAGACTTCTTTTGTGACCTAACATGTGGTCTATCCTAGAAAATGTTCCACATCAACTTGCAAAGATGGTATATTCTGATGCTCTAAGGTGAAATGCTCTAAAAACATCAATGAAATCCATGAGGTCTAATTTGTTATTTAAGGCTGTTATGATTGATTTATTGATCTTCTGTCTGGAAGATCTATCCATTAATATCAATGGGGTGGCAACTTTATCCTGGAAAATTTACCCTCATTCAGACTGTCTCTGTGGACTTTCAGAGAAATCTGGTTCTCACTATCTTCTTTGGATCCTTTAATAGCATCTACCTTGAGCAAATCCAGTCTTATTGCTGATAGAAATATGTCTCCCTGGTGAGAGCTCATAAAATCTAGGCCATATTAAAGTAATATGGCCACCAGATTGGCACATTCTAGGTTTTTCCAGCTGCTATATTTTCTTTAGTGGTATGCCCTGATCCCTCCAATGAACTGTTGTCAGTTTTGTCTACTATATTAACCCCTTTCTGATGATTTGTCATCTCAGAATTTCCTAGTAATTAACACTTTTTTTAATGATCAAAGGAAGTTTCTCATACAAAATTTCAAGAACATGTCTCAGCTAAATTAAATATATGCTTACATTTAAGATAGCATTATGCTCCAAGTTACAGATAGTGCTTACACAAGACATGCCCATTAACAACAACAACAACAAAATGATTTTCTCTCATTGCATGAGAAGAAATTTAAAGCTAATGTGATACCTCCACAGATGCCATCAGAGATGTAGGCATTACAGTATTACTAAAATGTAGCCTTTATGCTCATGCTCACTAAATGGCTACTGAAGCTTGAATGCCAGGTTTTAGTCTTATGCATGAAAGTAGAAGAGTGAGAAAACCAAATAATAATAATAATAATAATAATAATAATAATAATAATAAATTTAAAGATCTGTGGGTATTTCCTCTGTAATGAGGCTACATGGAAGCCCACCAATGTCATCTCCCGCCATCTAATTTGCCACTCATATATTTTTAATCTTTGAAAGGGCTATTGGTAAACATAGATATTTAGTTGGTCATATAGCCACCCAAATCAACATAGGGATTCTGTTAGTAAGGGAAATGAGAATTGGTAATGAGTAGAAAATCAGTAATGTTTATCATAATGACTTGAAATGCATGGGTTAGGTCTTAAAATTCTTTGTTTACCATGGTGTGAGCATCAGCTCAAAATGTCTTTAACAGAATCAAATTAGGATGTTAATCAACATGACTTTTTCACTTTCACATCTATTAATGAGATAAAGCTGATTGATTTTTTTAAGAAAAAGTTTGTAAGGTCTATTGTAGCTATTTCTGAGAAATAGTTTATTATACTCACTTGGAAATTCAAGTTCAACAGGATAAACAGAATCACTGTTTCTTATGTACCTGCACAATTAGTTAAGGTACTAGATTCTAGGACATAGAAATGTTCCCTGACTTTTAAAGAACTTTTGAATTAGAGATGAAGAAAGATAGGTATATGACCCATAGCTGAAAATGGCTCCAAGTTCCTGAACTAAGAAATGTGTTAAAGTTTATTCTATTACATTTATCATCTTCTCCTGGGATCATAGCCTCATAATGTCATTGCAAAATTGACCAGCAAGATCAGGAGGTTCAGAAGAGAACTTGCTTTTTCAGTCAGCCCAAAGTTGTTTCAGATAGCTAAATTCCTCACATCTGTGAAGCTTTAAGATGTTCATTGCCTTATCATTGTATTGTATTTTCTCACAGATATTTCTTTTCTTCCCTAGAGGAAACATTGATGCTATTTAGTACCTGACACATAAATCTTTCGTGCAGCCTACAGGTTACCTCTAATGGAATCAACTTTTTACCTGATTACTTCAACTATATTGCTTTTTTTCCCTCCCAGTACAGCTATTTAACTGTATTCCTTTTTTCTTCACTTGAGAGTGGTTTATGGCTTTGCATCTTTTCTGATGATGGTGGCTACATATGTTAGTTAGCTCTATCTGTGTAACAAACCACCTTCAAATTGTAGTGGCTTAAACCAATAGCTATTTATATAAATCATAATTCTATGGGTTTGTCACAAGCTAGATAGTTCTTCACATCTTAGCTAAACTCACTCATGCGTTTGTGCTCACTTGCCAGGAAAGTTGTATGCTGGCTAGTCTGATATGGTCTCAGCTGGGATAGCTTGTCTTTGTCCCATGTGCTCTCTTGTCCTTCATTAGGCTGGTGTGGGCTTATTCACATGGGAGCTGGGCAGGGTTCCAAGAGAGTGAGCAGAAGTGTGAAAGGCTTCTTGAGGGTTAGAACTAGAACTGGCCTAGAGTCACTTCTGCCTCATTCTGTTGGTCAAAGAAAATTAGATGCAAGACCAATCTACATTCAAGGGGTGGCAAAAGAGATGACATCTCTTAATGGGAAAACCTGTAGAGTCACATCGTCATGGGTACAAAGATGGGAATAATTATTTCAGTGAGAGAAAGTTCAGTGAGAGAAAGTTCTACCACACTAAGATTATCTCAGTACTTATGCAGGCACCACACAAGTGTTACTTTATTCAATTACCATAGGAATCCTACAAGATAGGTACTAATATTGTACCCATTATCTAGAGGCAGAAACTCTAAGTGACAGAGACTAACAGTTTGATTCTAGAGTGCTCTTAATCACTATTTCTGTTGGCACCACTTTTTTTTTTAATTTTGCACCTCTTTCAGTACCTATTTGTTTATGAGCACATAAGTATGTGTGTGTTTACTTATAAATTATATAAAAGCACCATTGATCTATATGTTAAATATTAGTAGACTTGAACCTCATAAATTCTGAATACCAAAAAGTGACAATATATTCTTCTGTTTCCTATATGGATATCCTTTAGCCTTAATTTGGAGACCATGGGCCAGGAACCTGTTCTTACCCAAGGCATTTCATGATTACCATATCTCAGAGTGAAGCAGTGCTTAACCAAAATCCTACTGGATTTCACTTCTAGTTCTAGCTGATATTTCCTGCTTTAAGTGCAAGCTCTTAAGGGCTGGGGGTATTTAGATATTTGATTAGAACAAGTGGAGGAAGATGAGGACGTTTCTCTAATTAAATGTAAAAGTTGTCTTCTGCGTTATGAGAGCCAGGACTCAAAAGTTCTTGTATCCAGTGAATGCTCAGATTACTTACCATAGACTCAACTGCTCGCGGCTTTCTAGAGCTTTGATAAGAAAGCAAGATTGCATGGAGGAGTGATTCTCAAAGTTCTCAGTTGGCAGTTATCTGTGGACGTTATTAAATGCAGACTCTAGGGTCCCACTGCTGGAGAGACTGTTTCTAAACATTTGGGGTTGATCTAGGACTCTATTTTTATCAGACTCCCCAGCTGATACTGACCTCACTTTGAGATCTATGAAACGTAAATTATATCAACCACTTAACGGGTGGATGAACTTAGTCATCTTTTCTTGCACTTGTTAAGTTTCCTCAGCTATAAAGTGGGAAAAGTAATAAAGTTCAAGACCAACCTGAAAAATTGTTTTGAGAATTAAATAGGTGCTAATTTAGTCAGTGGGCTTTATGAACTGTAAAACATTAACATGTGCATACTCCCAAAAGAATTGTCGATCTATTAAAAGATGTATTCTTTATACTAAGATATTCCATATATTGTTGGTTATGTTTTATTTTAGTGAAAACATGCTTCCAAGACTTTCTCTTGTTATTGCTTGGCTTCCTATAAGAGATACCAAGGTTTATATCCCTTTGCACCAATGGAGGTAGGAGAGAGTAAGGACTTAGAACAAAGACTTTGAATTTAGGCAAACGTGAGCTCTGACCCCAGCTACAAAATAATTGATTTCTTAATTTTTACTTCTTTATTATTTAAGTAGTCGTAGTAACAGATCCTACCTGTAAAAAGTGTTATGCTGATTAAGTGCAATAGCCTAACCAATGTGTATTACATACTTGCAACATGCCAGGCATCAAAGAGCTTGTCATATAGTAATTTACTTACAAAGCACCTGTGATTTTGAATAGAGGTCTTATGAGGTGCCTGTTTTACAAATGAGGAAATCAAAGCACAGGGAGCTGGGTGTTGGTGCTAGGATTCAAACCTCTTTGTCTGACTCCAGAACCTTCCTGCCTCCCTTGGCAACATGGCCTCTGGTAAGGTAAAAGCTGGCACGTTGTTCGGCATGCCAGAAGGCCCCCAATAAATCCTCAGAGATTCGACATATTATTATCATTATTTGATTTCCTTACAGCTTCTTTCAGAATGTTTTGTTTAAGGTAGTTATTTAATAAATTTATGTTGATTTGATTTCGAAAGAACTCTTTTGCATCCTCTTGGGCTTCTAAGAGATATATTCAATGAGAGGGCTTCTTATTTTTCAAGCTAATATGATTTGTGTGGCTGCTTTAGATTAAGTTGCTGCCTTTTATTTACAGAAGAAGATTAAATGAATGTGTGCGCATCTAAGAACTTCAAAATCCCCCTGCTAAAAACAGTTTAGAAAATTATCTTTGTAAGACAAGGAAGAGACCTCATAGGACCAACATCTAAAATAACTGAATTTCACTAAATAATGCTTTTAGTATTTTTTTAAATATGCATCTAGAATTCCTGTGGTTTTTAATTTTTGTTTGTTTGTTTGTTTGTTTGTTTGTTTGTTTGTTTTTGCTAGCCCTTACAATCCCTGGTCTGCCATATCTGTTGAATCCTATTCAGTGCTTTGTGGCTTCTTTATTTTCTATTGTTTTCAGGATTCGTTTATTTTTTGTTTATAAAATGGGGAGCTTTACCTGAAGAATACTGGTTGGAATTATGAGGTAAAATAAATCTTAGGTCAGAAAAATTGAAGCAGTTTTATGCCCCATTGAAGCAGTTCTATCCCCTAATACTACTCTCAAATTTTAAACCCCAAGGTAAAATTGACATAAGTGAAAAACAATTTTTCCCCAAGCACAACTGAAACTCATCTTTCTATTTTACTCTCAGACAGCCTCATTCTCTGAGCTACAATGTAAGGAAATTAAAATAAGATAGCCTAATTAATAGGCTAAAGTCTTCTGCATTTAGTTTTTGTTAGAAAACTGGAGGAAATATGCTGGGAATCAGAGGCCTCTGTTTGAGTTAACCATCTGCCTGTGAGCATTTTGCTGCTGTCAGGATGGTAAATGACAGGTGTGTCAGCGCAGCTAAAGGCCTGTCTTTGAAAGAAGATGCATCCAGCTTCTTCTTAGCCCTGTGAGTGACCTCAGTGATCATTCCATTACTGGTTGACCAGAACCACAGACATTAATAGGCAGGCCTCAGCCTTTTTCTTCCATTAGTCTGGCTGTAATCACAAAGTAGAGGTAATAGCTATGTGACTAATTAGGACAGGCTAGCTTCAGCTCGCAGAATCTAGTATGGTTAAGATTCTGAGACATACCTTAGGGAAGGAATTTGGCCAACATGACACAGTATGTTGATTCTAGTAGTAAAATCTGTTTTTTCTTTTTGCATAAATGTTTAAAAAGTAGCACTAATCAAGCTGACTAAAAATCACCATTATCATATTTACAACAGAAGTGAAATATGTTAGTCAAGGTAAACTGCTGTCACCACCATACCCAGATCTCATAGGCTTTATGTGATAAAGGTTTATCTAGCACTTGATTGACAGCTCATTATGGGAAGTAGGGGCAGGAGAGCTCTTTTCCACAGTTATTTAAGGATTCAAGTACTTTATACTTAGTTTCTGTTCTACATCCAGCAGGCAGACAGTGGTTGATCATGTGGAGGAATGAAGATGGCATGCAGGTTTTTTAGGGTTTGGATGGGGAAGCAGTTAGGCAAGTTTACTCATAAACCTTTAAATAGAACTCAATCTTG
This sequence comes from Antrozous pallidus, assembly GCA_027563665.1. NCBI lineage: Eukaryota > Metazoa > Chordata > Mammalia > Chiroptera > Vespertilionidae > Antrozous > Antrozous pallidus. The sequence continues at coordinate 21,692,537 of CM050518.1, read as the reverse complement.
TTACACTACATAATGATCAGGGAGGCTGGGAAATACTCTCTAGTTATATGCCCAGGAAGAAAAATAAGTGAGCTTTGGTGAAATATTTATTTTTGGAGTTTAGTTGTTCTTTTTTCTTTGGTCGGGTAAGAGGCATACACAGTCATTTTGCTCTCTGGAAAATTGTGTTCAACTTTCCTGCTTTTGATTTTAGGCTTCTTTATGGTTGTTGTTGTTGTTGTTGGTTTGTTGTTATTGTTATTGTTTCTTGTTATTGTTTTTAGTTGTAATTATGCTTAGGCATTCTGGGTCAGACTGAACCCATTCTGTGCCAGTCTGAGTGTTGGCCATTTTCCCCATCTGTAAAAGAGGCTGAAGTAGTGAGCTATGTTGCATCTCACATCTCCCCACTGTTCCTTCGCTCTCTTTTCAGCCTGACACTCAGGGAAACAAGGCTGCACTGTACCTGAGAAAGCAGGTGAATTTAAGGCTCTATGCATTGTTAACACTTTCCTTGCAGAAACTCATTGCTAGATTTGTAACTATGATATACAACTGTGTATTTAACTTTACTTTTAAATTTCATATTCTTCGGATTTAACTAGACTGACCACTTTCTTAGTATTATTCTAAAAAAGAAGCACTACTCTTTCTGACATTTAATTATATTTAATTCAATGCTATAAATGTAAGTCAGTTATTAAGATCACTGGGATATGCAAAAGAATAAACCACCTCCTGGTGCTAGCAGACTAAGGGAGGAGACAGATTTTTTAGCATATAAACAGTCTGCTTTGTTTATGTAATAGCATTAAATAATTTATACCTATGAAAATTAGAATAGAAAACTGAATAGCCCTGATCAGTGTGCTAAGTGGTTAAAGCTTTAACCCATACACTGAAGGGTCAAGGGTTCAATTCCTGGTCAAGGGCAAGTACCTGGATGCAGCAGGCTCAATCCCTGGCCCTAGTCCAGGTGCCTGTGCAAGGCCATCAGTTGATGTGTTTCTATCAGACACCTCTCTCTCTCTCTCTCTCTCTCTCTCTCTCTCTCTCTCCACCTCCCCCCTTCCACTCTCTAAAAATCAAATGGAAGAAATGTCTTCAGGTGAGGATTAACAAAAACAAACAAAACAAAACAATATTATGAGAACATTAAAAATGCATTATTTTTTCCTATAAAAGTTGTGAATGGTTTTAGAGAAGAAAACTCTGGAACTAGAAGTTGAAAAATGAGAAAGTCCTTGCTAGGCTGGGGAAAAGAAGGGAGGAGTAGCTAGATCCTCTGGGTAGAGAATACTTTGCAAAGGAATTCTTTGTTTAGGGAATGGTGAGGATTTAGCTGTCCTGAGTTCAGACTGATGAGATGCCAAGGGAGAAAGAGTGGGATGATGTGAGATTAGGAGGGTAAGTTGGAACCACATTTGTGAAGGATCTAAAAGACCATAATTTAGAATTAAGGGCTTTACAACATAAGACATGAGGAATAGCAAACATTACTTTAGTGGGGAAGTAATAAGTCAGACTTGCATTTTGGGAAAAGAAGTCTAGCAAAACAATTGACAATAGATTAGAAAAATTTAAACTCTAATATTGAGGTTGTGCATATAGGGATACTTCTTTTTCTCTCAAATACATAACAACACTTTTAAGCAAGCACAGCATTGATACAATAGATATCATCATCGTCTTTTTCTTCCAAACACTTTTTCCAAGAACCCTGTGAGTATTTAGCTCTGAAGTAATATGAGATCATGATTTAACCAACCAAAATGTGGTGTATGCCTCCAGTTTCTGATGATGACAAAATACCTGATATCAGTCTAGCTTTCCTATCAATACTAATTATAAATTCGTGACGAACTGTACAAGAACAACAGAAACCATTTTTGGATGCTAGAAAGCAACTAAAAGGAGGCTGAAACTAAATAGGATTCAGTCTTTGAAAGAAGGAAATCACACTGTGTAAGATCCACACTTAAATGACTTTGACCTATGAGGGTCCTTCCTACTCTACATGGCAAGTGGCTAGTAGGGCTCAAAGAAAAAGCAATAGTTTTATTGGCATTAACAATCATAGGACTGAACTCAGGGTTGGCAAAATGACTAAGAATTCACCTAAGGATTCAGAAAGAAGAGAATCACAGACTGGGGGAGCCTCAAAATCTATAATGAATATAGTATCTATATAAAATATGAATGTAGAATCTATAAATGAATATAAATGTCATTTCATTCAACATCATTTTGTTATAAAGTGATGAGAGAAAAAAGGATTCCGATTCAGAGCCACTATCCATGTGGAATTTGCACATTCTTCCCATGTCTGCATGGGTTCTCTGGAGAATCCAGTTTCCTCCCACATTCCAAAGATGTGCACATTAGGCAAATTGGCTTGTCTACAAGTCCCAGCCTGAAAACTGTAAGAAAAAGAACCACATGAAAATCTCAATAATTGAAAAAAAAATACTTGAAATTTAAAAAATTGGATGGAACTTATAACAGATTTAACACAACTCAGTAGTAAAAAGACAACGAAAAGTAGCAAAAAATATTAACAGACACTTCCAAAAAGAATATATGAATGCCTAATAAGCACTTGGCAAAATACTTAACATCATTCATTATAAGGGAAATGCAAAGAGAAATCATGAGATACCCCTTTATATTTATTTTAACTGCTAAAATTGAAACAGCTGACCAGACCAAAAGGATTGCCAAAATTGAATTATTATATATTGATGAGGATATATATGTGTGTGTGTGTGTGTGTATTTATATATATATATATAAATATATAATTTGTATAATCACTTAGGAAAACTGTATATTAGTTCTTTATAAAGTACAACATTTACTGACTCAGAAATTTTACTAATAGATATTTGTTTGATGGACGAATATGTATATTTTATTTTATATATAATATATATAAACACAGAGGACTTTTACAAAAATGAAGATTTATTCATAATAGATAAAAAATATTCCAATGTCATTTACAGATTGTTATTGGACAGATTGAGTCAGGGGGTAGCTGCTCTTTTCTTTGGCTCTTGTCAATCTCATAAGAAAGACTTCAGATGAGTGACAGATAGTAGCCTGGTGGAGGATTAGGGGTTTATACTTTTCTGTCTACAGGTTTCAAGGTTCCTCTGGAGGATACTTTGGCCAACTGACTAGATAGATTTCAAGGTCACCCTTTTACTTTGTTGTGGCTTTTCCCAGAATTTATGAGAACTGACTTTCCAGGACTGCTGACTTCTTTGTTCAGTGGGTGAGAAATATTCTTTTTTCCCCTCTCTCTCTCATCTTGCCTTTGCAGTTCCAGGGTAATTTAAGCTATGTATTAACCATTTTTCTCTCAAGTGTCCTTGGTTGTGGAGATAAGGTCTTGCGTTTCACAGCTAGCTGCAAGTAGGCCTTGATTAATTTTCTTGTCTCAGTTTCCCTATTCCACTTGCCCAGAAATTTTCCCAACTTCTTACTGTCCTGCCATACAGATGAATGGATAAAGAAATTATGGTATATTCAACAATTTGATATTACTCAAAAATAAAAAGGAATGATGTACTAATGATGTACTAATCCATGCAACAACAACAACAAAATTGCTAAATGGCCCTGGCTGGTTTGGGTCAGTGAATAGAGTGTCGGCCTCCGGATTGAAGAGTCCTGGGTTCGATTGCAGTCAATGCATATATCTTGGTTGTGGGCATATCCCCAGTAGGGGGTGTGTAGGAGGCAGCTGATTGATTTTCTCTCTCATTAATGTTTCTAACTCTCTATTCCTCTCCCTTCCTCTCTGTAAAAAAATCAATAATCCTATCTAATAAAAGAGAAACATGCAAATTTCCATACCTTTGCTACGCTACCAGCTAATCAGGAGCCAGAGGGCAGACCGTACAGTACACAGGAGGATGGGAGGGCGGGGCAGCAGCAGGATGGGAAGTTACCCAAGGTCTTATTTCAGCCTTGATGTTGGGCTGCTTCCCCTGACCATAAGTTCCCAGTGCAATTCTAGCCAGAGTTAAAGGGGGCTTCTTCTGTTTTTAAGGCATCGCCATATCCAGTGCCTGCCAGGCTCCTGTGAAAGCACTACTCCTTAGGTCCGGGGTGCTGGGAGCTGAAACAGAGAGGCTGTGAGGCCCAGCTCACCCAGGATGCTAGCCCCCCATCACTCCTTCTCAATTATCCAGGCCCAACCTTCCCTATGCATACCTGCTCACAGAGAGTGTGAGTGGTCATGGCAGGGAGACTGGAGGCCGGTGGGGGCGTGGCCATGGCCTGCAGGACCGGAGGCCTACACCCTCCCCCAATCCGGAGGGGCTTGACAGGGGACCTCAGACCTCGACCCCCACCCCAAAACCAGGCCAGGGGACCTGAGGCCATGTCCTCCACCCAGTGGGGCTTGATAGGGGACCTCAAAGTGTACTTCCCGTCCTGGTGCTGGGCTAGGGGACCTCCAGCTGCTCCCCCCGCCCCAGCTCCAGGCTGCGGGACTTAAAGCCATGCCTCCCACCTGGTGCAGCTTGACAGGGGACCTCAAGGTGCACTTCCCATTCTGGTGCTGGGTTAGGGAACCTCAGACTGTTCTCTCCACCCAGCAGGGCTTGACAAGGGACCTCAGGCTGTGTCCCCCACCCAGTGGGGCTTCACAGGCGACCTGAGCTTGTACCCCCGTGCCAGTGGCAATTGACAGGGGACCTGAGGCTGTGCCTCCCTCCCGGTGCTGGGCCGGGGGACCTGAAGCTGTGCTCCTCTGCCTGGTGGGGCTTGATGGCGGACCTCAGGCCATGCCCCCTACCCAGCAGGACTTGACAGAGGGTCTCAGGTTGTGTCTCCCACCTGGTGGGACTTGATGGGGGACCTCAGGCCACACCACGCCTCCTGGTGCTGGGCCAGGGGACCCGAGGACACCCCCTGCCCTGCTGGGCTTGACAAGGGTGGGACTGGCCAGGTCTGGATCTACCCCAATGTTGGGTGGAGGCAGCTGGGTCTGGGTCTCATGATTTTGAGGCACATGTGAGTGGGGACTTGACTCTGGGTCTCGTGGTACACCCCAGACTCTGACAGGAGGAAGGTTTTCATATACATTTTACTAATTTTCTTTATTCTCTGATACTTCTATTATAGACAAAGAGCAAATAGCAATATTAAATTATTTCCTCTAATTGAAACCCTTTTAATGTACACAAATTTCATGCACTGGGACACTAGTCTACACTAATAAAACAGAAACATGCAAATCAACCATAACTGCTACACCGACAGGCCAGCCCACCAGCCAATCAGAAGCAAGTATACAAATTAACCCAACTAAGATGGCAGCCGGCCACAGAGCTGGAGCAGGCAGAAGGCTTGGGTTTCCCTGGCAATGGGGGAAGCCAAGCTTCCCACCTGCCGTAGCTGGCCCTGGGGCTGGGACCTTGGGTTACCAGGGGGTGATCAGGCCAGGATGAGATGGCAGGGGCTATTGGGGATAAGCAGACCAGCAGGGGTCCAGTTGGGGATGAAAAGACCATCAGTGGGGGTCAGTTGGAGGTGATCAGGACAGTGGGGGGGGACAGTTTGGAGGGAGCAGGCCAGCGGAGGTTGGGGGAGTTGGGATTGAGCTGTCTGGCACAGGGGGCAGTTGGGGATGGTAAGGCTGGTAGAGGGGGCATTTGGGGGTGAGTAGGCCAGCAAGCAGAGTGGTTAGGGGCAATCAGGCAGGCAGATGAGCAGCTAAAGCCAGCAGTCCCGGATTGTGAGAGGGATGTCTGATTACCAGTTTAGGCCTGATCCCTGTAAACTGACAGTAGGACATCCTTCGAGGGGTCCCAGATTGAAGAAGGTGTAGGCTGAGCTGTGAAATTCCCCTCCCATTGCACCAGGCCACTAGTAATAATAATAAACCCATGATCAATTATGTAGTATTGTGAACTGTGGAGGAGTGAGGAGGAGTCTTCAGATCACTAATATCCTGATATATTTTCACGTTTACAATCTTGTGTTTTCTTTCTGTCCAAGGACCCATTCAAAAATAATGAAGAACCCAAGTTTTCAATGTCCTGATATATGTGCTTATGGTCTTAGAGCTCTCCACCTATGCATTCCATTCCAATCATGCAGTTTTTATTTTCAATGGCATCCTATTTGTGTTTTGAAAAGGTGACTCTCACTGGGGAGGCCAGATATGATGGGGAGCAGGATGGGAGGCCAGAGAGTGATGAGACCTGGGGTTGGGGATCCTGCTCATTTAGCAGAACTGGAGCTGTGGCAGCCAAGTTCTGTGTCAGTCCCTGTCCAGTGAGGGTGGTTCTATGGGTGTTTATAATGAGCCAAGCTAACCTTGCGCATCACTTAGTGTCTTGTTAAAGACCCTGCATAAGCTCAGTCATGTCTGTGTCATACTGTTGGGGGTGAAGTGAGCAGGAGGAACTCAGAGGTCTTATTCTTGCTTTAAATAGTTTTAACTCTACTGTCTCTGTTTTGAGGTGTGTAAACATGTTCTAGAGTGCTTTCCTCACTTTCCTCTCAGCTGTTTTTTGTCTGTGTTTTGAAGGCAACACTTACCAGCTCAGAGACAGAAGTGTTAGTATTTCTTCCTAACCTTGTCTTCAGTGACATGGACTTGATAGTTTGAAATGGACATGACAATAATTACACCATTGAAATTGCAAAATGCTTCAAATAATGGACTCTCCCCTCCTTATGAAGATATATATTTTAATGTTTAGTAGCATACTACTTCTAAAAACCATGCTATTTCTGTTCACCCCTTGTACTCTTTACCCCCACCCCACACACACACATAGGGTGGGAAAGGGGATAACATAGTGTTTGAGGGATTGGACACCATGGGTTTCTTCCATGGGCTAAGATTATTTTAAATAGGAGCAAAGTTACTTTTCTCTTCCTCTATCAAATGTGTCACTTATTTCCAAATTGCCAACAACGGGCTAACTTTCTTCTCTCTCCCCCAGTGGATGGCTGCATTCATAGAGCTGCTGGCTCCTGTTTGCTAGCTGAATGTCGAACCCTGAATGGCTGTGATACTGGGCATGCAAAAATCACATGTGGCTATGACTTGCCTGCAAAATGTGAGTACAACTCTCTTGAACACTGTTTCAGAATCTGAGGAGCATTCTTCCTTGCTTTATTTCTCAGGTGTGTAACTAGGAAGGAAATGGTAGTGGTGGTATTTAATTAAATGTGCTTATATTAAGATTTTGTACCCGCCAAAACTGGTTTGGCTCAGTGGATAGAGCGTCGGCCTGCGGACTGAAAGGTCCCAGGTTCAATTCCGGTCAAGGGTATGTATGTACAGCGGCTGCGGGCACATCCTCAGCAGGGGGTGTGCAAGAGGCAGCTGGTTGATGTTTCTCTCTCATCGATGTTTCTGACTTTCTATCCCTCTCCTTTCCTCTCTGAAAAATCAATAAAATATATTAAAAATATATATTTATTACCTGGTAATAAAATGTGTTTTCCAAATGTCTAAATGTATGCCGTTTAACTATAGGTGTTTGTTGTTCAGACCTTTGACAGACAGTCTCTGAAATAGAGAAATAAAAATATGATCAAAAAATATATTATAGTATTTAAGTGCCATTGAGTGACAGCTTCTGGAAACAATGCCAATTTCTTATTCCTTGTTCAGGTTTCTTGATTGTGGATGTGTTCAGAGCAAAGGAGATCAAAGTGATGTATTGTGTTTTCAGCTGCCATGTAAAGGCTGATTGGCAATTATAGCCAAGGCATCTGTCACACTTCCCTTTTGGGGAAAAGCCAGTGGAATGTGGTTGTCAGTGTGAGAATGTATTTGCTCTTTGAATGTGGAATGGTCAAAATTTCCATTATATTTGATAGAGAGAAGTATTGCATTTGATTGACCTTGTTGGTTAGTCATTTAGCCAACTGGGTAGGGTGGTGTGGAATAAGAACAGTAAAAAGGAAACTGGCTAGAGGCACACATTCTTTTTTTTAATCACATTATCTTCAGGGCCTGGGGCTCGAGGCAGAGAGTTTCATTGCACAGTTAAGGGTGTGCACTGATCCAAAATTGAGGCCCTGATTAATTTTTTATTCGATGTATCTGCTTCTTATGATATTGCCTGGATCTGGGAATATATTTTATGTGAAACTAAACACATGGTATGGTGTGCAGACAATATGATGTGGAATTGTACACCCGAAGCCTGTATAATTTTGTTAACCATTGTCACCCTAATAAATTCAATAAAAAGGAAAAATGTGACATGGATTTTTAAAAAACTGTAAAGCTGGTTTTTGTTTAGCACTGGAGAAAATGTGACTAAAACACTACAATCTGTAGGATACTCTTTGATCTTGTACAGGCAGGTTGTGTAAGAATGGATTTCCTGTGGATCTGTGTGAGCAGAGAGTATTACAATGCAAAGATTACTTGAAAATAGGTTTAAATCTGAGGATTTTTAGTAAATAGTAATATACTAAAATGGTGTTTTTCTTTATAAATATTATAATACTACATTCTACATTCCTCACAGAGGGTTGCTAGTGAAAATACATCAACTGTATACTGTTTAATTTTCCCTTTCATGACTTCTTATTTTTCTTTCTTTGTTACTGTTTTAACCTTGTGTCAAATGACTCCTCACTCCTCACTGAATGATATGTTTATGTCAAATAAGGTCCTTTGTGTACATTGTGTTCAGAGAAGTTCTCCCTAGGACTCAGAGAGCCTGAGTATTAAAAGTGATTTCATTTCTAGGGTTATGTGGCCCAGTGTTTATAAATATTGGTCATTCTTTCTTTTTAACAACATAATATCTTTGTGATATAGTTAACCAATACCACTCTGAGAGCAAGCAGATGATCAATTAGTTTTAGACTTGTATCTATCCTTAAACCAGAGAATAAGCCATGGTCCCCTATTGACTCACTACTTTTTTATATATTAAAGCACAGAGCAAAAATTCTTCAGTTCTGAGATTTCTGAAGTCAAGTAATCTTGGAATTGCTAAATATGATCAAATGAAATGGTGGCTCTAGTGTATGGATTGACACTATCACTTGTTTAATGTGCTTGTTCTTATCTAACAACTCTCTAAATAACTCGTTCAGCTTAGTTCAGGGTTGTTGAAGAATTGTACAATACCAGGCCCTGAGGTACAAAGGTCAATAATACCAATACATGAGCTGGAGAAATTCTGCAATTGAGTCATATCTTTGAACTAAAGTGCAGCTTTCTTGCTTATCCCGGGGCAGGTGAGTCAAGAAATCTAGACCTGAAGAGTCATCAGGACTCATTACAGAATCCCAGCGAGCCAAGATGTCAGAGCCTGGCATGCCATTCAATCCCTGCGCACAGCCTACAGAGCGTGTCTTGTAAAAAATGCAAAAGAAATGTAATAGAAATTGCCAGATTGGAATGGCAGTGCCACCTCCCAAAGTCACGCAGACAGATTCTGTGAAAGTCCTGGTACTTTTCTGTATTTAGCAAGGTTTAACAATTTATATGACAACATAAAGAAAAGCAAGGGAGGCAATATAAGACTGAGTAATGATAACTTATGTTTATATGCCACTTTATAGTATGGCACAGTACTCTCACACACCCTCATATTTTAAATTATATTTTCTAAACATCCTGTGTGTTCCCTTTTCCTTTTCTGCTCCCTGAGAAATGTTTTCCTTTCTCATCAATTCAGTTCATTCATTTCAGAGTCATTAACAATCCACAGATGTGCTTTTGTAGAGAAAGAATGAAAAGGGAGCTCATTACATACTGTTTGGGTCATTTTCCCTCCATATTTAATAACTCCGTGACAGTTTGACAGCTGAGACTAGCTCCTGTCTGTCCTCTGTGATGGTGGGTTTATCATTACAGGGGAACTAAAGCCAGTCATCCAGCCACCAGTGATAATATCTTCATGCATCATCAACTTATATGGGTTACAGACACACTGAGTAATTTTGGACTGGTTTTGCTTCCTTTTTTTCATCTTCTTTTTTTGCTTGCTAAATTAATTTAATTATAAATGCTTGTATTTGAATTAAATATACTGATAGTCTACTAGAGGCCAAATGCATGAAATTCATGCAAGGGTAGGGTCCCTAGTGGCTACTTGCCACTGCTGTGGGCAGGGCCTCCCATCCCCCTGCTTCCTGCCACCTGTAGCCACTGCTGCAGCTGGCCCAGCCCCCACCCTCTGGTTAAACTCCTAGTCAAACTCCAGGTTGAGAGAACAATTTGCATATTAGGCTTTTATTATATAGGATATCCCAATTGGTGGAATGATAAGCCTCAGATATTTAGGTTATGGCTTGGATATTTTCAATAATTTGTTTTGATGCAAATATCCAATTTTTTTTCAAAAGTAATCTGAAGAGTGAAATAATATAGACACATATTTCACTGAAGGCTATTGCTAAGGAAATGATGTAGGAACTGAATTAAGGACCGCTCATGTAATTGGAACTTTGGGAACTTTCTGTTCTACAATATTAGAGATTTGGGGGGTTTATAATACAGTTTAAATTTCTATAGTTTTAGAGCTTTATCAACACGTTGGGATGTTTCTATTTATGCTATCATCATTCTTACTGGGAGAGGTTTGTTCATCCCTGTCACAGTTCCGGTGTCAATATCTGGAATAGTGTCTCTGAATTAATGTGAATGACTCAGTGATCAAAGGCATGAATTGTTTCAGACCTGTTCACCTGGAGAAAAGCTTTGTGTTGCTTTCACTTCTAATTCTATCCCTCCTGCAATCCATTCTGCCCAGTGTGTCTACTAGTCCTATCTAATAAAAGAGTAATATGCAAATTGACCGTACCTCCAATCAAGCCAAGCCATGCCCATCATCCAGTCAGGAGCAAATTATGCAAATAAACCCAAACCAAGATGACTGCAGCCACTGAGAGCAAGATGGAGGCTTGGGTTTCCCCAGCAATGGAGGAAGCCAAGCTTTCCACCCGCTCTTGCCTGCCTGGGCCTCCACTCAATGCTACAGGGTTTCAATCATAGAAGATATATCTCAACAGAAATGGTGGTAGCCAAGGAGCTGGAGAGAGCAGAGGCTAAGGTTGCCTGGGCGATGGAGGAAGCCAAGCTTCTGTAGCCCTAGTGCCTAGGCTTCCACTCTAGGCTACAAAGTTTCAATTATTAAAAGTAAATGTCCCAACAGAAATGGCTGCTGCCATGGAGCAAGCAGAAGGCTTAGCTCCACTCCAGGCTACAAAGTTTCAATTGTAGAACATAAATCAACCCCAGATCCCAGAGCCTCCGCTTGGGTCACTGGGGGGCATGGCCAGCCTGCAAACCACCACAGGCCTCTTGCCCAGGCTGCCCTACACCCCAAGGGAACCCCCACCCTTATCCAGGACACTCCTCAGGGCAAACCACCTGGCCCCCACCTATGCACCAGGCCTCTATCCTATCTAATAAAAGAGTAATTTGCAGGTTGACCATCACTCCAACACACAAGAGGGCTGCCCCCATGTCATCAAAGATCCTGCCCCCATGTGTACACAAGATGGCCACCACAAGATGGCCAGCAGGAGAAGGCCATTGGGAGGTTCTAGGCCCTGCAAGGGAGGGCAGTTGTGGGCCATCAGGCCAGCAGGGGAGGGCAGTTGGGAGGGAGCCAGCCTGCAAGGGAGGGCAGTTGGGGGTGATCAAGCCTGCAGGGGAGGGCAGTTACGAGTGACCAGGCCAGCAAAGGAGGGAAGTTGGGTGCAAACAGGCTGGCAGGGGAGCAGTTAGACATCAATTACACTGGCAGGGTAGTGGTTAGGGGCTGATCAGGCTGGGAGGCAGAAGCGGTTAGGGGCAATCAGGGAGGCAGGCAGGTGAGCAGTTTGGAGCTAGCAGTCCTGGATTGTGAGAAGAATGTCCCAGAATGGAGAGGGTGCAGGCTGGGCCGAGGTATATTCCCAACCCCCCTGGCACGAATTTCATGCACCAGGCCTCTAGTAAATTAATAATAGTAGGTTAATATTCCAAAATCCCAAGTCCTTATAATTGTTATGAGATTCTAGATGATGTGACCCTCCATACCTCTCTGACATTGTCTCCTTCTAGCCTCTCCCTAGCTCATCAAGGCTGCTTTGCTAATATTTACTGCCTTTGCATTAGCATTCCCTCTGCCTGGAATTCTGTTCTTCTACTTACCTATGTGGATTGCTCCTTCACCTACTTCAAACCCTTGATCAAACCCTAATCAACATATTTTTAACTGCTTCTCTACTGTATTTGTAATTGCTTATGTAGTATCTAACTTTTAAATAGACTGTATCATTTACTTATTTATTTTATTTATTATCTGTCCCTTCCCCATCACAAGAATGAGGGCAGATATTTTTTCTGCATCTTTTTCATTTATTGCTGTATCCACGCAGCTTAGAAAAATAGGGGTTCAAATATATTTGTTGACTGAATGAATGAACTCTACTCCTCTCAAATCCTTCACTACACTTTTGCTTTAAACATAGACTTGTTAGCCTTATCTTAGGCCTTCCATGATTTAATGCCATATCTTGAACTATTTACAGCCTTTTATGTGATCTGAATTGTCTATAATGGTATGTCTGTGCTGAGGTTTGTGTTCAGGGCTATCTCAAAAGCTCTTTCTCTGTTTCATTATAACTATCTTCCAGACTCAGCTCAACTATCACTTCTACAATAAAACAAGTCTTCCCTTATCAACTCAGCTAAAAGTACTTTCTTTTTCCTTTAAAATCCAGAATGCCATAGTTAATAGATTGAGGGCACTTTTATTGTGTGACTGTTTATTGTTATCTCTGTGAACTTTCCACCTGTCTAGTAACCCTTTGTATATGTTAATGGATGCTAGAGAATTATCTGCCAAATGTATTAATTGTTGAAGCTGGAAAGCTGGTTGGTAATTAATTAATTGCTAGTGGAGGGATGCAAAAGAAAATGTATACTAATATTACTGAGAAATGATGAAATTATTATCAAATATCCCTGTGTTTTTAAATCATATTTTTAACATAATTGTAATTCCAAACTCTTTTGCCTAAGAAATTTACTCTTAATCGAGTTTCTCCTAGAGGTGAACAAATAAAAATAAAGAAATCATATCAACTTTATTCAGTGATTTTCATCATAGCTCACCTCTGTTTATTTCTTGAGAATGCTTTGCTTTTAGGCTTTAGGGCTGAATAATCAACTAAGATAAATGGAAAAAATATTAAAATTGTATGCATAAAATAGTGGAATCTGTTTCTTTTATTCCTTCTATTTAATCTTTGGAAGAAGTGAAAGGGTAATATTAGCATCAAACTCTCAATTTTTCATCAGTCATTTGAAAGGCAACTCTAGGATGGAAGACCATAGTTTTATAAGTTTGAATATCATAGAATGGTATGAAATCAGAGTCCTTATTATGTTTCCAGGTGCAATAATAATCAGATAATGGTAGCTTAAAAGGTACTGTTGATAATAGTTAGTACTTCTCTTCGGCCCTTCATCAAGAAATCGTAGTACTTTGAAACGTCAGCTGATCAACGCTTTTGAAATTTCTGTGATGAAGTAACATGACAAGTGGTAATATTTTATCACAATACAAAAAGGAATTCAGGTACAGAGAGGCTAAATTTGTTTTTCCCAATATAAATGGAAAAAAAAACATACTAATCAATACAGAGAACAGATCAATATTTGCCAGAGTGGAGGAGCTTGAGGAACTGGGTGAAAAAGGTGAAGGCATTGAGAAGTACAGATTAGTAGTTACAAAGTAGTCATGAAGATATGTAATACATCATAGAGAATATATTCGGTAATATTCTAATTACAATGTGTGGTGCCAGTTGTGTGCTGGAGGTGTGTGTGTGTGGGGGTATGGTTGTCTGCCTAATATGCTGTACACTGAAACTAATACAAAATAATGTTGAATGGAAACTATATTTGAGAATATTTTTAAAATTTCAATTTGATGTTCCCAATAACAAAGTGAGTCCATATGAGAGGCATGACAAAGTATCCGTGAACTAGTGAAAGAGTCATGGCAAGTGTTGCTCAAGCCTACTTCCTGTTTTTGTAAATAAAATTTTATTAGAACACAGCTATGCCCATCTGTGTACATATTGTGTATAAATGATGTCATGTGACAGCGCTGAATACTTGCAACGTAGACTGTGTGACCGCAAGCCTGAAACATTTCCTCTCAGTCCCGTTACAAAAATAATTTGTCTACTCTTGCTCCAGGGCAATGTCCACTTTTATATGGAGGAAGCTGAGATCCAGAGAGCTTAAATGTCTATTGAATTTTATTGAATGTATGTGACTTACTTAGATTACTATTGACAAAACTGAGACTAAAATGCATACCTTCTATTACTGGGGCAGTCCTTCCTTCTATTGCCTCAAAAGAACTTTGCCTTGGGAGGATCATCTGAAGTCTTTAAAATGTTTCAAATTATAAGAACACCTTAAAAAAAAGTCTAGAAAAAATGACTCTTTTTCTCAATAGGGCCAGAACTAGAAAGTGAGTAGGTTCAGTCTCTGAAGGGAGAGTTAATTCAAACCATCAGATGATTAGACAATAAGTCTTTATTTTTTGCTTTTCCCAGTGTGGTAGCTAGGATGTTGAAAAGGAGCCTGTAGTCCTGAGGAAATTCAGTTTCTAGAGTAGGTAGCTTACATGATGCTTCTGCAAGTCCGCCAGAATGATGGCCTGATTTCAGCCATGTGGGCTGCAGCAGCAGGTGTTTGATTGTGAAGGCAGCGGCGTGGGCATTATGCTAACAGGCTGCCTTCACCAGTGTTTGATGGAGACCTTTTCATAATTAAATTACTTATATTCCATAAAGAGAGAAATGGCTTTTGAAGAACAAAAAAATCATCTTCCTTCCTGGAGAGGGAGATGGGATTGTCCCTCCTAAAATCAAGCCTGATTGGCTTATTTCCCTTTAGTGCTTTAGGAATTTCATGTCGTTTGGGATCTCTTTCTTTGTAATTGCTTCTTTTATGTAAGCAATTTTTATACATTTTATCTCCTTAGTGATCCTTATGATGGACGTGGCAGTAGGAATGGCAGGAAGATTGTAAAACCCCAGAGCATGGGTTCTCAAATGTGCTCAGTAGCAGTGGCAGCAGCATTTTGAGAATTATTTAGAGATGCAAATTTTCAGGCCCCACCCCAGACCCACTGAGTCAGAAACTCTGTGACTTTGATGCGTGCTCAAGTGTGAGGACCACCGATCTACAGGGGTGTAATCCTGGGCAGAGCCCTTGCCGTTGGACCTCTTGCCCTACAATCCTTTTGCTACACAATACAGGCAACCTTTTGGGTCACAGGGCAAGGCTTTGTTTGAAGAGAACTACATTCTCTTCCTCTGTGGTTTTTCACATTTAGCAATGCTGTCCGCATTTGTATTTGTTTATTGCTTGTCTTCTTAAACAGAATAACATTTAAAAGAGCAGACATCATATCACTCTCATTCCCCCAGCGTCCTTAGCATCTAACATAGTAACCAGCACAATTCCTTGATACACATTAACTGGAAGAATTAATGAAAGCATTGCCTTTGTCATAGTCATAGCTGCCATGGCAGGAAGACAGCCAAGAAGATACACAAGAAAGAAGTAAGTGATCCCAGAAATCTGCAGAGCTAGGACCGCTGCCACTAGCAGTCTTCCTGTGATCCCATCCGCAAACCTACTGCTTGTTCAAGGACTCTAGCAGAGCACTGGAGCACAGAGATAAAATTTGCTTATTTTGTCCACAGGGCACACACATAACCCACACTTAGATGATTTCCGTTTATTCTTTCTCTTCTTTATTTGGCCTATTGTGATAGCATAAATTCCATCCCCAGGGGGCTTTATAATGGAACAACTAAACAATTCTAATGGTAAATAGTGTCTTTAAAAAAAATCTACATTTTGGAAGCAACTGGCATTCACATTGTGGTATTTTGGCTGAGTGCAAATAAATGCCTCTGTTTGGCTGACATTGTTGGACATCTTACCTGGCCTTTACAGGACATTACCTATACCTTCTTTTTCCTATGTGATCAATGCAAAGTAACAGAGTAAATCAATTCTGGGTAATAATGTAAATGGGCTCTCGAAGGCAATCCCTGCTGCGAAATAAGCAGTTAGCTGCGACACTGGCATTAACCACCATGGGGATAATCAGCCTTTGGATGTGTTTAATCAGAGTTATCAGCTAAGATTAAAAAGAGAGTTACTGTTGTGCAGGGATAATCATTGTAAGTATTTAAAATATGAATACTTGAAGGTTCTCTCATCAATTAAAGCCATCAGAATTGCTTTGAGTAATTTAGGATGCTTTGAGGTCAGGCACAAGCAAACAGAAAAAGTTAATCTCAGACCCAGAGTAGTTAAGGGCAGGAATTTCAGAATAGTTTTATTGAAATAAATAGTGAATGCTGTTAAGTGAAGATTTCACCCAGCACTAAAATGTTCTTTGAACTATTACTAAGACATGTGATTTGATTCAAAAGTGGTCAACACAGAACAATTTGTAAATGTATTAATTCTCCTTGCAGTTAATCACTAATCCCAAAAATGAAATATTAGACCACTTAGTGGCTTGATGAGAGGTGTTTCCAGTTGCAAATATTGATGGAACCAAGCTCAGTACTGTACAATAAAAAGTTCTGAGACAAGGATTACTATATATCAGGATAGAAGGTCTGAGAAATTCTGAATCCAGTACATTCTAGTTAGTAAAGTCCCTTAACCTTTGAGCCCAGGTTTGTTCACCCATGGTTATCTGGGAGTTGTAATATCTCCCTTAGGTGAGGCTGTTAGGGGATATACACAGAGGGACTTTTTAATAGTGTAAGGCATCATAAAGATACTGGCTTTATTATTACTTAAAAGTACTTAATATACATAATTTGCTTATTCAACCACTGTTTATTGAGTGCTTGCTCTGAATTATTGTGCTCTTCTAGAATGTAGAAAACTATAGTGATGGAGATGGCTAAGGTTCCAGTCCACTCTAAGGTTCTAACAGATAATAAACATATTCACATAAAAGCAAAGAACCTCTGGTAATGTCAGGGCTCTAAGGAAAATAAGGAGTGACAATAAAATGCAGAGTGGAGGGAGGGAGCTACTTTTTCTATGGTGGTTTAGCAAGGTCTCCCAAAGAGACGGTGTTTGAACTGAGAGCCATCTACTAACTGGGGAAAATTCATTTCTGATAGGGCGAAAGCGCTGTTACCACAGGGTTAAAAACAAAATCATATTTTCTGTTGTGTAAAATGAGATGGTCCATACATTTTTCAATTGTTCTTCCTTGCTGCAGATATTGAACTTCAGGTCTGACATATGTATAGTTTTCATTTTAGTCCGATTTTTTGGAGGTACTAGAGGGATTGCTGCTGTCATGGGAGTTGACAGGAATTTAACAATTTCCTCATCTGACCTTCTGTTTTACAGCTAGGGAAACTGAGGCCCAGACAAATTCTTTTTCCCAGGCCATATGGTAAAGAATAGAGCCTGGGCATCTTGACTCAGAGCATGGTGCTCCTTCTGCCTTTCCTGGAGTCTCTTTAATTATGTGAACTACTATGGGAGTATGGTGGGAATGTAATCAACTCTTAAGTGAGGTGATGCACATGAAATTTCTTATTTCACGTGGAACTTTATTGTTAATAGTAATTTAGATGAATTTAATTATGACATCTGGAGCACTACTAAGTAAGGTTTATGACAACAATTCATTTGAACTTGTGGAGCAGTGATTAGTCTCTGAGAAAATATGGAAGTCACAATAGCAATGAAGAAAAGTCCTATGTCAACCTCAGGACGTGGACATTTATTTGTCTCTGGTTCCTTCCAACAGAAAAAGGATACTCTTTAGAAGTAATTTTGAGAACTTCAGATAATTAGTTTGAAAGATGTACTAAAAACCCTTGATATTTCTTCCCCTTGTTTATGGCCTGGACTTAACGACTCCCTTTGTGAATAGAATATTTCAGAGTAATGGAATCACTGAGATTAGGTTACAGAAAGACTGTGCCTTCCATTTTGCTGCCATCTCTTAATTTTGTTTCTCTCAAATCACTCCTTGCTTTCCTAGGGCACCATAAAAAATTATCACAAACTCTAAAGTTTAAAACAGTGTTTATCTTTTCACAGTTGGAGGCCAAAGGTCTGAAGAGCAGGTATCAGTAGGGCTCTGTTTCTTCTGAAATTTCTAGGGGAAAACCCATCCTTGATTTTTCCAGCTTTTGGTGGCTTTATGGCTATGACAACAGAATTCCAATGTTTGCCTCTGTCTTTACATGATCATCTTTCCTGTGTCTTGCTGTACCTTTTCTCCCTTTCTTCCCTTAAAAGTATACTTGTCATTGGATTTAGGCCTATTCTAATCCAGGATGATCTCAAGGTCTTAAGATCAGTTACTTAACTATATCTGCAAAGACCCTTTTTCAAAATACATTCACATTTGCAAGTTCTTGGGTGCAGGACATTAACCTATTTTTGTGTGTGTGTGTGTGTGGGGGGGGTTTCACCACTGAACATACTACACATTCTCCTTAGATGAAGTAAGCTTCCATGTCATCTGGAAGCCCTGAAAAGAGGAAAACCAGAGACCATGTGGTGAGGGAACTCGGCCTCTGAAGAGGCCCCTATGGCAGGGAACTTGGGTCGGCTTGTAACAAAGTGAGTGAGCTTGGAAGTAGATATTCTGAGATGTGCCAATAGCCATAACAGTGAGATTGGGGGCACGTCCTGCAGTCCCAATCAAGCTCTCAGCTGTCTTCAGCCCTGGCTGGCAGCTTTTCTGCAACATCGTGAAAGGCCTTGAACCTGAACCACCCAGTGAATCCACTCTTGAGTTCTTGCTCTATAGAAACTGGGAGATAATGATTTGCTCATTTAAGTCGGGGATGTTCACAATGTAGCAAAAGCAATAATGCAGAAATTATGGCCATGAACTTTAATAAGCAATGCAAGGAGCCCACTGTCAGAGTGGTTGGTGTCCATCACATTTTCTCAGCCCATGGCCTGCCAGGCTGAGGGACCAGCCTAAACACAAGGTGAAAATGAAATAGAATTTGGGGTAATGACATACTTTGTCAGTTATCTTAAAATCAAGAAATGCAACCATACTACTTTATCAGACCTTTGCCATAGATAGCACACTAGATTGGAAAGAATGTTAGGAATGTAAATTTCTATCATCTTTTCTTAAAAAAATAAAAGATTATTCAATTAGGGTCAAGCAGGGCCTGAAGTCCAGCTTAGTAAAGAAACATTGGGAGAAAAGCAACACAAACTAAAACATATAATTGAATATTAATGTTTACCTAGTATTTGTTTAAGTGTTCTCAGTGTCTTTGCACCTGCCACTCACATGATCTTTATGATTAAGAATTTCCATTTTCATTTTGAGGGGGAAATTAATTCCTTCCACGTAGTGTTGATGCTTTGAGATAAATGAAGCCTAGGTAACTTCTATTCACAGTTACAGCAGTGCCCTTCTGAATGTTTGCTGTGCAGGGTCATGTGCTTCCCATTTGCTCCCTCATGTTTCAGAACCAAAGAGAGTTTGCTCCATTTCTAATCACATGCTATTTTTGAAATCCCTATAATTTCCTAAAGCTTGCCTGCAGAAGCTTTCCTCTTCCTATCTGTGACATTTGGGGAAAAGAGTTATTTCCCCTCTGTTTTTATTCTGCTTAGTGAAGATCATCAAAAACAATCTTAAATATATATTTGCAAATTCTCATTCAGATTATGTCTGCATTGAATTTAGAGTTCAGCCACCCATTTGAAGGTGTGTGAAGGGCAAAGGGCTGCTTTAGAAATCCCTTCCATGTACATGCACTCAGCTTTTTGCTTTCTTCCATCATGGCATGCAATGCCAAACTGCTGCCTCTCTTTGCATGGCCAGGTGATTTTGTTCTCGTTCTGTTACTCCTATAGTTAGATATGTCATGTACACACATATACACATTTTTCATGTACTCCATTAGAAGCACATTCTCATTACTCTGAGCACAGATTTCCTTCTGCATTGTAAGATGTTTATAAGTATGGAATTCAGGTTTTTTGTTTTGTTTTTGCTTGTTTATTGTGTGTATGTGGGGGGGGTTGTTTGTTTGTTTTGTGGAGCTATTTGTGGGAGAGCAATCTGGGAGAGTTTGGGTTTGTGGACTGGGATGGAAGGCCCTAGGGTTCTCCCTGGAAACCTATTGAGAGGCAACTGGAGGGGAGACAGAAGAGAGCTAACCACTGTGCTGGAGACTGACAGTACTGGGCCTTCCTCTTCCATGAGTCCAGGACATGTCCTACCTGCTGCTTTAAAATTAATCAAAAATTGTCTTGGTTATTTTCCTCTTAATAGTATGCCTGAACAGTGGAGTGTATGTGAAGAATGACGAGAAATTGAGAAACCAACATTAAAGTATACGTTTCAAAAATGGTCAGGGCTCTGTATGTAGAATATCACATAGTTATGAGATTGATCATTATAGTTAAGTACATAGAGGAAGGAGAAATTTGGAGAACCACACATCCAAAAAGAACTATTATTTTAATATTTCCTTACATTCTCTGTTGTCTACAACAGCAATGTTTCTCCATATACCAAATTTACTGGTTGTCATGGGCACCAAACCTTTACCTTAAACACATTAACAGTAGTCCAAGAAACATTCTAATGTTCATGCCTATTTTGAGATTAACTATCACAAGACATTTTCTACCGCTCTTATTTTCCTTTTTACCTCTCTACTACATTCAGAAATGCAGGGATCAATATTTTAAAGCCTGTATGTTAGTAAGTCTCACAATTACATTTTAAAGCGTGAAGAAAAATCTAGGAATGATTCTTTTAGCAACTGAAGCCCATTTCTCCCTTTAAAAACTAGGCAAGAATTTTTCCTCCCTGTTGCTTAAGACAATGCACTTTGCATCTAACAATCTGTCTGGCATATAGTAAATAGTTATATGTGTTTCATTCACTCAGCAAACACCGGTTCCTGGGATCTATTGCAGATGCTTTGCTTATCTTTTGGAAAAGAATAGTGTGCAAAATATGGACCATACCATCAGAGAGTTTAGTTGAGTTGAGCTGAAATGAATCAAGTGACTTGCCCAAGATCACACATATATTTAATTTATAAAATCATGCCAAGTACCCAAATTGTCAGATTTTCAGTCTGTGGACCTTTCTTCTTTTTCATGGAGATTTTATTTGGGGAATCTTATAAAATGATCTAATGATTTTGCCCTTTCCTCATGTTTCCAACATATCTGTACACTGGGGTGTGAAGGAGGGACATGGTACCCCTCTCCTGTGTCATAGATAAGATCTGGAAAATCTTCTCACTTGGCCTCAGGAATGCAAGCCTTGCTTGGCAGGAGTTTGGTATAATAGCTGACTAATATTTTCTAATAATACATCTTCTAATGACACATAGAGCATATCCTTGTAATTCCTATGAAAGAGCTTTATGATTCATTCCTATTGTTTTAGTGATTTGTAAATATTTTAAATTTAAGTCATATAATTTGATAGCCATATTTTTAATTTAAGTCATATAATTTGATAGCCATATTTTTAATTTAAGTCATATAATTTGATAGCCATGTTTTGGGAAGACAAACTTTTGAATCTCTAGTCCTTAAATCACAATGTCAAACAGACATTGTTATACAATACAGAAGCCAATTAGTAAGGATAGACTAATTCATTACATTTGGTGTTAATCTGCTTATTTTCCTTAGCTATACCTTTTTGAAATAAGATCAGCACCTCTGTACCAAGTTATCTTCCCATATGTAAAAGACATAACTTACTATCTAGTGTTATAGAGCCTTTCTACTTTGGGATTTCGTTTAGCTCTTTTTTTTTTCTTAGTGCTATGTAAATTCCTCTCAATTTATTTTATTTTTTTTTTAATGTGGCATAATCCATTTTAAAGATAAAACTTAGAACTTCCTGAAGTCAGATTCCTTTAACTAGTAGTATGAATATGAGTGTTCTTCCTGTCTGAAACTTTCTTTTCACTGACATCCATATCACATAAAAGTGTGAAGAATATGGGCATTGAAGCTCATCATTCTGGATCAAATTCATTCTCTGGTTTGGGGCAAATTATGAAATTTCTTCATGCCCCATTTTGCTCACTGGAAATGGGGATAAAAATAGCTGTGCATGCACAAAAATGTTGAGGATTATGGGTTGTTGTCTGTGTTACTCGGAGCACTGCCTGGAGTCTAGTGGATGCTGCTTCTCAGTAAGTTCATCACTCTATCCTCTGGTTTAGCTTTAGTTGATGTCACGGCCCTTGTCATAATATCATTTCATGTTTTTATTTCTTCACTTGTGTCTTCCACTAGAATATAACTTTCATGAAAGCAGGATTTTTGTTCCTGCTGAATATACAGAGCCCAGGAAGATTATTCTAAACAATCTGTGAATGAACAAATGAATGTGCACTTGAAGTTTAATTATGTGTAATTATTAGCAAGCTTACTGGAATAACTAAAAATAGATTTGGTTTCATGTTTTCTTCATTGGTCTCTTCTAGTAACTTGGCTAAAAGTTTTAAGTAAGCCAGGAAAATAGCATCAATGTTTGGGAAGGCCAAGACCACATTTGACATTTGGTATACCTACCAAGAATATTTTAGGTATTTTACATCTTTTTCTATTTTTCAAAACCCTGTCACTTAAGTAGTAGTGTCAGGAGAAGATAAAGCAGAGGAGAAGAGGTTTGTTATTTTTAATAACCTGGGAACCATGCCCTGATGTGACTAACTAAAAGCCAATGAAATAATGGTGAGGTCTTTGCCCATTGATTTAGAATCTGTGTTCAAATATTATTTTCAAGCTCAATTTATTGTTAAACCTTGTTAAAATAAAGCAATAATTTTATGGATTTGAAATGTGTTGTGTCTTATTTTCTGATTGAGACTGCTAGCCCAGTACTGGTGACCTACATGTAAATGTGTTCAAAAGGAAATATTGATGTGTTTTCTCTGTGTTTAGATTGTTCAGACTTTATGGGAAATAATAAAGCCTTACAGCTTGTTCTTCACAAATACAATGCTAGGGACTTGCAGCCAACACAGGAAATATATTTATTATTTTATGTCAGAGTGATCTGGGCCATCTCTCCCTTTAGAGACTCCTGGAACTAATTGTTACTCGAGGTACAAAAGGAAATACTATGAAAGCCAGTGGTTAGAGAATAATAATTTGACATAAATAGTGTTTCCTTTTACTGTAAGAAGGATAATTAACCAGTGGGCAGGACAGCAGCATTCAACATTAACCCCTGTTTTGCCAGAAAGGGTGAAGGCACAACCTATCCCATTAGGCCCTTAGGACATCTTAACACAAAAGTGTAAATTTATAGTTACAGTTTCCTGTTTAAGAATCCATTTCTGCTTCCAGCACTTGTAGCTGCAGCCCTGGATTTGAGACCACTTTATCAGGTAGAGAAAAAAGTTGAGATGATGGGAGAAGAAAGAACAAATATAGTTGTAATACTTGTGTCTCACTTTGATAAGAATTGCATAGTCATATAAGCCTCCACCCCACCTCCTTTTCCTAAGGTCCACCAGAAAAATAGAGGGATAGCTAGTGAGGACACTGCTTTAGCCTTATTCATATTGTCAACACATACTTGTGAAGCATTTAAGCTAACCCATCATGCTTTTATATCCCCCTACTTAGAGAACCAATGTTTTAGTCATTCGTTCTGATTCCCTACTGAACTATCACTCTGAGGAAGATAACTTTCTGCCAATTGTTTGATACTATGGCCTATAAAGTATGTTCCTAATACTGAAGAGATGTGATTCCATGGTCCACATTGGTGCACTAACTCTGTTTCAGTACTTTCATAGTGCTCTGAGCATTTTCACCTACCACTTGGTAAACAAAACCCACTGGTGAAGATTGAGGATCAGTGTCTATTCCTCTCAAGAGCTATTGGTATATCTCTTAGGGGCACTTGCTCTAGTCTCACTTGCCAACTATATTTAGGGCCTTCTCCTAGGGCATTTGCCATAGAGCCATCTTCAGTCTCTGTCTCTTGTTGGCTGACAGACAATTTTCATTGGCATTTTGTGCCTTAGAGGGTACAAGAGGAAGATGTTTAAATAAAGCCCATTTTTAAATTGCTGCAGTACTCCATTTCCACTCATTTCATGGAGCTTGGTGGCAACCTTAAGTGATTGCACAGGATATCTGCTTGTTGATTCCAATCACCTTGTGAACCTGGAAGAAGATTTTTCTGGTGAGCACTGATATGTCTTACCTTCATGTACCACTCAAGTTCTCACAGTGATTTGAATAGGACTATGCCCTATATGGATGCTTCTTTAACAGGCAAGGTTTCCATCACCTTCCTTCCTGACCATAAGTTGGTACAAAATGAAATGCAGGAACTACCATCATAAAACAGTATGCAACTCATCTCGCTAAACTGATTTATTTAAACCTTCTATCAGAGTGATGGCCTTCCAAACAGGTTATTGTATGTTCACCTTGAAATTGTTGTCCACAAATCAAATATCCATGTTGGTCAGTTGAGAACAGTCTATAAGGCACTTCTAAATGATTATAGAAGCCAGCAGTCCTCATGCTATTCTGAAATTAATCTTAAGGGAAAGTGGGCTCCATGCATTTATGCTGAAGTATGTTCCCTTGATTTCCACTTTGCTGATAGTTATTTTTATCATAAATGGGTGCTAAGTTTTGTCAGATGTTTTTCTGCATCTATTGATATGATCATATAATTCTTATGTAGTTGTTCACAGTAATTGACTTGTTAATATTGAGCCATCCTTGTATCCCAGAAATAAATCCCACTTGATCATGATATATTAATGTATTACTGAATTTGGTTTGCTAGTATTTTGTTGAAAATTTTTACATCTATGCATATCAGGGCTATAGGCCTGTAATTTTTTTGTAGTATCTTTATCTGGCTTTGCAATCAGGATAATGCTAACCTCCTAAAATGAGCTTGGGAGTCCTCCCTTCTGAAATAGTTTGAGAAGGATAGATATATTACCTCATTTTTTAATAACCACTTCAAAATATCTTACCTTGGTGGGATATATTTCTTAACTCTTCTCTCTGCCTCTATGCATTCCTTGATAATTAAATTAATATTTTTATTAGCATCTGTAAGACTTATGAGAAGAAATTGAGATAGCCAATTTGGTAAGACTTCTCAAACTGTTGTTTGATTTTGAAGTAGTAAGGTTACCAGAGGTTTTATTTAAAAAGAACACTCTTAACAACAGCATTTATCATGACCTGGGTAATGAATATTTCAGTTTGTGAATAAATCAGTTATCACAAAGCCAGTCCTACCTGGCTTGCATATATAGCACATACACTGCTTCCTCTGGGGTATTATACTTGGCATTTATAAGCAGAGTTGCACAGTTCCCCTTCTCAGAGTAAATGACCTTTGAGAAGATTTTATACATTTACCATTCTGGCTGTTCCTTCATGAATAAACTACTGTGTGTCTAGATCATATAGCTATCTATAATTGTTCCATGATAAACTATGATTCCTGTATTGACCCAAACATATTCTTCTATTCTGCAGCATTCAAAACCGATTACAGTATCCCTAGATTAGTTAGTCTCACATTCTACTTCAGTAAATGTTCTTCAGGAAGTTGGTTATGTTGATCCATAAAAAGAGATAACTCCTTTACTTCATTCCCTATGTTTTCAGCAGTTTCTTGGTTTTATACTTCCCTTACATTGATTACTACTTTTGTTGGTGACCAAAGGTATTTTATGTTGTTCTGGTATACCTTTTCTCTTTGTAGGAAGTTTTGAGGCTACCGACCAATGCTCAGACTGACCAAAATCTGAGCTTGGTCTAACTTTAAGACTCAATCCATATCTATCACCATTTCTAAATTTCATTTGGTAACTTTTAATTTTAGTAACTTATCACAGATTGTAACTACAGTTTCACATCTTGGGTAAATAGGTAGACCATCTATGGATCAAATGTTTCTCATCTCCTGTCCTTTCATCTTTTCTCTTTGCAAACCATATATTTCTGTGAGCCATGGTCTGCATAGAAAATCCCACTTCTGGCACCAATTCTGAGCGATTCTTACTTACCATTACTTACCACACTTCTAATAATAATTTTGGTGTGTGTGTATGTTCACAGCAACCAACTGGATGTCCTATGATTTAATTCAAGTTTGATACTATCTACCTGGAATTAGTGCAGTTGTCACAATTAAGGGATTCATTTTCACAGACTGACCCCACTTCATATGCCAATCACAAGTCTGAGCATGTCATCAGTATTTATCACTGACTGGCTATATATTGAGGGTTCCCATGATCCCTTTCTTAGGTTTAATAATTTCTTAGCATGCCCTACAAAACTCAGGGAAACATTTTATCTACTACTAGTAGTGTATTGTAATGGATACTATTCAAAAAACAACAAAATGGAAGAAGTGCAGAGGGTAAGGATATGGGAGTGCATGGAATTCCCAAGCCTTCTCTAGATATATCACAACAACATCCAATGTCTTCAGCTTCGAAGCCCTCCAAACCCCATTGTTTAGGGATTCATTCTATAGGTATGACTGATTAAATCATTGACCATTGGTGATGAATTAATCTCTAAATCCCTTTTTTTCTCTCTTCATAAGTCAGGATTGGAGCTGAAAGCTCCAAACCTCTAATAACTTGGTTCCAAGCTCCAAACCTCTAATAACTTGGTTCCTCTGGCAACCAGCTCTCAGCTGAAGCTGTCTATCTAGGGGCCCACCAAGAGTCATTTAATTAGCATAAACTCAGGTATAGTTAAAAGGAACTTGTTATGAATAATAAAAGATGCTCTCAACATCGTTATCACTCAAGAAATTCCAAAGATCTTAGAAGCTGTTAAGAACTGGAAACAAGACCAAACATATATATTTCTAGTTGTATTATAGTAGCCAATTTCACAACTTGAACTATATTTATGTAGGAATATTCTTTTTCAAAATATATTTTATTGATTTTTTTATATATAGAGGAAGGGAGAAGAAGGGATAGAAAGTCAGAAACATCGATGAGAGAGAATCATCAATCAGTTGCCCCTTGCACACTCCCCGCCCCCCACTGGGGATGTGCCCACAGCCAAGGTACATACCCTTGACCGGAATTGAACCTGGGACCCTTCAACCTGCAGGCTGATGCTCTATCCACTGAGCCAAGCTGGTTTGGGCAATGCAGGGATATTCTTAAGCACATTTATATATATATACATACACACACACACAACCCTACTATGCAAATATACAGAACAGCGGAACAACCAAATAACTGGTTGCAATGATGTATGCTGACCATCAGGAGGTGCATGCAGAATATGGCAGGTATCTGCAGCAGGCATCAGAGTGCATAACATGGTCGGCATTGGCCACAACAGGACGGTGGGGAAGGCTTCTGTGCCCCACAGTACTGCATAGCGCTTGTACCAGCTCCGCCTGGCATCTGCCAGCCCTGATCACCCCTGAGGGCTTCTCCACCTCCCCTTGCTCCTGAGGGGTGATCAGGGCTGGCAGCTGCCTCTCACCCCCACTGCCAGCACTGAGCCACCACTCACACTCACTTCTACACCTGCCCCACTGGCAACCGCGGTGAGCGCCAGAACCACTGCTCGCACCCATTGCTGGCACCTGCCGCCACCAGCAGGTACAAGTGGTGACTCACGGCCCTGATCACCCCTGAGGGCCTCTCTACCTCTCCTTGCTCCTGAGGGGCAATCAGGGCAGCAGCTGCCACTCGCACCCACTGATGGCACCAGCCCCACTTGCATCCACTGCTGACACTGGCCCAAATTGCTTCTGCTCTGCTCCATCAGCAGATGCAAGCAGATCTGGCACTGTGAATGCATGGGAATGGTGGCTGCAGGAGTGGGGCTGTCAGCAGACAGGGGACTAGGGGCGGTGGTGGGAGGGGCTAGATGGGGGCGTGGAAGATGGGCTGAGACCTGTGCCTATGCCCACCCCAGCCTCTCCATCCACAGTTTCTTTCAAGGTGCACAAATTCATGCACTGGGCCTCTAGTATACTAACAATATGTATCTCCATATCTACGTGAAAACTAATTTATTTCTCAGAAATGCTCAGTTTCACTACAGAAGTTAAAATTAACTTCTTATATTAAAACAGCATTTTGAGATTCTTGAGAGATGAGATTTAACTATGACTTTCCTCTGTGTATAATATATTCTCTTTACTCTAGTATGAAGAAAATGTATTTTAGCATCTTAAATTTATATAGATTTCCTAGACACTATTTTAAGCAAGTTTCCACATAGCATTAGATTTTATAATAATATAAACTGAGTTTTACAGAACTTAAAATTTTTAAGTAATAGACTTTTAAACTATAACTGAATATCTAGCATAAGGTAAAACAAAAGTTCCATTTGTGAAGGTGAATATCCAGCTATTCAATTGCTCTTAAATATCGATGGGTAAGCTGGAGCTTTGTTTGTTTTTTGAAGTTAAAACATATGGCGTTCATTTATTATTTTGTGAAAGATGTGCCAGATAGCAAAAACCTTTTCTTAGTACGTTGGGGGAAATGGTATTTGTGATCTGTGCACTTATTTTATGCCATTCTATTCACGTGTTGTACAAATCCATTTAAATTGGAAAACAAAATTGCTTATAGTAATATAATACATTTCCCTTAGTGAACGGTGGTACTTTTTGATGCATGCTGATTTGAGCTCTGACAGAGTCATAATCTACATACCAAACATACGCCTTTAGCTTTCAAAACAGAAACTGGCACTGCTGCAGCCGTGGGAGTGAGCTAGTTCACCAAACCAATTTCTTCTTCTCTTGCCTCAGAAAAAGGACTGATCACCAATGACCTCGAGTTTGTCTCAAACTTCAGGGTAGGTGTTCAATTAATAAAAGTAGGTCCTGTGGCATAGTGAAAGTTTGAAACCCTGATTCAATTTTCTTACTTCCCTCTTAGGGGAGAATATATGGGGTCATGAGGCCTCATTTTTTTTTAAATGGACAGTAAATGTACTGAAACACTGACAATATATGGTTTAACAATATAAAATGAAACAGTGTGGTTAGTTTCACCTATGCAGTGGGCACATGAAAAAACCACACGCATAATGATTTCTTTTGCCCTAGAGCACTCAGGTTTCTCTTCTGCCATCTTTCTGTATGTCATTGGCATCTTACATATATTTTATAGATACTTTCCATCTATAACTTTCTCATAATTCAGTTGTATTTTTACCTGATTATTTACCTTCTCTTACTTTCATCCTATCTTGACTAGTTTAAATTGAAGCCTTTTTTAAGGTCTTATATGTTCTCCATGTCAACTGCTGAACATTTATATTCTTAAAAAAAAAAGATGCTGGACCCTTAATAGCTTCATCCTTCAAGTTGTCTCATAGGTGATGACAACTTGACTGAAAAGTCTTTGTGGTAATTCAATAATTAAATCCTTCTAGCTGGGACCCAAGAGACATCTCCTATGCTGAATTGCACAGCATAATGAATGACATTATAATGAGGTTTTAACTTATTAGTCAAATGAATGAATGGGAACTTTGCTATTGAAATTCATTAGTATTTTATGCTAGAAAGCAAGATGGTGCTGTGGATAAGAATGAGTACAATCTTCTCTTCTTATAATTAATTATCATATCAGTTTATTAAAAGTAGTTTCACTCAGAGAAACAATACACTTTTAAAGAAAGTCTAAGACAGTCTAACAAAGCAGGTGATCACTTCTGTGTGTCCCTGAGCTCTGCCTGTGTACAAGGCATTTTCTCACATACTTCTGCATATTGCCTCTTTTGATTTTTTAAAACACCTTCTGCTGTAGTTCCTTTTATTATTCCTATTTTACCTATAACAAAAATCAGGCACAAAGAGGTTAAATAACTTCCCTAAGATCCCATAGGTAGTAAGGATAGAAAGAAAATTCAAACTCAGCTGACCTCTCTCTATAGTTCTGCACTTGGAAACAAGACTTTATGTCATTCTTGGTCATGAACACTGGCTTGTATATTAATTAATTTTCTTTATACTGTTTCTATTTCTTTCCCTTTTTAAAAAAATGAAAGTTGATATTTAGATAGGTTTCATTTTCTTAAAAATTTTTCAAGCTCAGAAAAGCAATGAGAGTAATAATATTTATACATTGACCACCAAGAATTTTAAAAACATTTACATTTTGACCTCATTATTTCCTTTTTAAATAAAATAATGAGACAATTCTAAGTTATTTTCATCAGTCTCATTCCTTCATTTCTTTCTTACCATTTCTTTCCCAGAGCAACTGCTCTTAAGAACTGAATGTAAAACCTTCTAGACTATATTTTTGTATTTCTATCAAAAATATAGAAACATCTATAAATTATTATATCATGGTTTGTGTATTTTAATTTAATAAATCTTTATTGTTCAGATTACAATTGTTCTCTTTTTTCCCCCCAAAGCTCCCCTCCACCCAGTTCCCACCCCACCCTCTACCCTTACCTCCCCCACCACTGTCTTCTTCCATAGGTGTATGATTTTTGTCTAGTCTCTTCCCGCACTCCCTACACCCCTATCATCTCTGAGAGTTGTCAGTCCACTCCGTTTCTATGCCCCTGATTCTATTATATTCACCAGTTTATTCTGCTCATAGATTTTTAATTCACTTGACTTTTAGTTTCATTTGTTGATAGACATGTATTTGTTGTTCATAATTTTTATCTTTACCTTTTTTCTTCTTCTTCCTCTTCTTAAAGAATACCTTATAGCATTTCATATAATACTGGTTTGGTAGTGATGAACTCCTTTAGATTTTTTTTTTATTTATGAAGTTCTTTATGGAACCTTCAATCCTGAATAATAGCTTTGCTGGGTAGAGTAATCTTGGTTGTAGTTTCTTGTTATTCATCACTTTAAATATTTCTTGCCATTCCCATCTGGCCTGCATAGTTTCTGTTGAGAAATCAGCTGACAGTCATATGGGTGCTCCCTTGAAGGTAATCAACTGTTTTTCTGTTGCTGCTTTTAATATTCTCTCTTTGTCTTTTGCTCTTGGCATTTTAATTATGATGTGTTTTGGTGTGGTCCTCTTTGGGTTCCTTTTGTTTGGGGTTCTCTGTGCTTCTTGGACTTGTAAGTCTATTTTTTTCACCAGGAGGGGGAAGTTTTTGGTCATTATTTTTTCAAGTAGATTTTTAGTTTCTTGCTCTATCTCTTCTTCTGGCAACCCCATTATTATGATGTTGGTACACTTGAAGTTGTCCCAAAGGCTCCTTATACTATTTTCAACTTTTTGGATTCTTTTTTCTTTTTACTTTTCCAGCTGAGTGTTTTTTGCTTCTTTGTATTTCAACTTTTTGACTTGATTCTTGCGGTCCTCCAGTCTGCTATTAGATCTCCGTATAATATTTTTTATTTCAGTCAGTGTATATTTAATTGTGCAGTCAGGATCCTCTGTCTCCTCCTGCTTTAGAAAGCCTGCCATGCACTGAGATGCCTGTGTACAAAGCCGCCCTTCCTCTCCGCATGCACATCTCCGTACCTCAGGCTTTTGTAGCTCCTCTGATTCTCAACGTTCTTTCCTTTTTTCTTCTAGTTGTAGAATTTCAACTCAGCCAGCTTTCCATTGGTTCTGGATGGTGTCTGTTTTGTCTTTTAGTTGTAGTTTTGATATTCTTGTATGAGGCAGCAGTTTAGGTGTTTACCTACACCACCACCTTGGTTTCTCCTCTGTTTGTGTGTTTAAAATGTATATGAATAGTCTCCTGTTATACAGATTATACAAAGTCTTGGCCTTTACATTCAAAAGTTTTTTTAAAAAGCTCTTCATAGTGATATATCTACCTATATCTCATTTTTAGCTATTATATTTAATCCGAACTTCTAGATATGCCATATTTTTTGTTCATTTTCTTATCAACAGGTTAGTTGTTTCCAATATCCTTTCATTATAAACAATGCTGAAACGAACATTTGTAATACATATATTGTTTCATGCACATGTTCCTTCTGAAGTAGAATTTCTGGGTAGAAGGGGCTGTGCTAACAACTCTAGCAATGAGCACAGAACAGCCACAAATGGTAAAGCAGCATATCAGGACTACATTGGGGCTCAAAGGAAACAATCAAGAACATCTACTATGGTTTTGAGGCAATGGTTACTAAAAATCATTATGCATACATGTTTTAGGAAGTCCCAACAAACAAATATTAGGCTTATGTAAGTTTTAGTAAAGAGAACTTTATGCTAAGATGAAAGAGATCTATAGTTTATCCTAGGTGTACTCTAACCTACCTTTAATCCATTATACAATGGGCTGTGAATCTCATTTTTCTCATCTGAAGATGAGGAATTTTCATTAGCATATTTTTCCTAAGATGGCTTTCAGCACTATACCTGAGTTGAAGGCTAGGATAAGTTTTCTTTAATGTCAACATACCTCTTCAGCATTTAACTTAATGGTCCACAGGCTGAAGTTTCTAGTGCTCCCTATTCTACTGTTGTCCCAGGATATCGTGCCCATTCCCAATCCCATAGTTCAAGACCTTAGGTCTTATTGTCTTTTCAGTTTATTATTCCCTTTCTCCACTGGATAAATATTGTAGCTCTTCTGCTTTTTTCATAGTGCAATCCTGAACCATGTGTGAAGCCCAGATTTCTTAAGGGACTTTAGGTTTCAGTATCCCCCTATAGTGTCTGGCTTGATGACAATACTTCTTATTGTTTCTTTCCTTCTCCTGTCTCATTTTTCCACCCCCTGACTATTGTCACCTGGGCTTCTTATCTCAGAACCTTCTTTCTGAGGGCACCCAAACAAAAATATTAACTGCTTCAAATCCTACCTATTCTACCTCTAGCCCAGTTCCTCAGGTTTTGAAGGTTCTTCCTGGCTTACTGGAGATCTTGCTCAAAGAGCTTTTCTAACCTGCAGAGCATTTGTCATTTGAACCAATGAATGCAATTCTGCTAGTGATTATTCACTTTCTTACCCTTTGTGGTCTTCCTCCTCTCAATCATAAGATGAACTGCCAAAGTCAGGAACTTGTTTGTGTTGCTTTGTTTTTCTTTTTAATGTTCCCTCTGCCTAGCATGGAACTAATTCAGAATATACACATGAAGTAAGTGGTCATTGCATGAATAATTTAGTTTTAATAGGTCCATACCCCTAGGCCTGATTTTTTGGATATCAGCCATCTCTTTTCTCTTCTTGTGTTTCTTGCTTTTTAATTAACTTCCCATTAGGGTTATGGTTCTTGGTGACTTGCTGAAGGCCTGACAGTCAAAGGTTAAAGTGTAGGCCATCCATTTTGGTATAGGGGTAATATAAAGACTCTCTCTGGTCACACTTTCAGAATATTTGACCCAAACTTGCAGAAATAACAAGGAATAAAAATGTGTTTGGAAGTAATAATTAGATTTTTTTAATCTAATGTTTTGAATTCTAAATTTATCCATCCATAGCTTTGTTTTAAAATTATTTTCAAGATTTCATTAAGTTAAAAACAAATGGAAACGTTAACGATTCTAAATGTACACTTCAAATATTTTGACCACTTCCCCCCTAAGCTGGAGTCTAGTTTATTTCAATCTTTCTTTTGTTCTTTTTTCCTTTCCTTCCTTTTTTCTTTCCTTTCTTCCTTCCTTACTTTTTTTCCCTCCCTCCCTTCCTTTCCAGAATAAACCTGATTAAAATAAAAGTTTTAAATTAAGTAATCTTTATATTCTCTATTTTATTTCTGCTAAATATTTAATATACCTAAAAATTCTCATATGCTTAAAAATTGGTAAAAAGAATCAAGTGAGTGAGGCTGGCGGTTTAAAATTTTTTGGTTTGTTTGTTGTTGTTTTATTTAGGAAGTGACTCTTTCCCTTTAACTTAAAAGCTTTTTCCATAGTCCACTTTTTCTGTGAAATGAGGACCAATACTTATTCCTCCTACTTTCAAAATGCTCAATAAATGAGGGCATGATTGCTTATTCCATAAATTTGAAAACTGAGGAAACGTTTCTCCCCTCAAACAGTATAACATCCTATTTATCATTTACTTGAACCTGTTTAAATTGAGTATTGATTTTATAAAATATATTCCAAAAAAGCTTATTTCCCACGTTCAATTATTTTCTGACTGCATATAACCTAGTTGGGCAGAAGAGGCCTCCCCTTTCACTCAGCTTAAATTCTTCTCAGATTGACTTTATAATTGTCCCTCTGGTTGTCTTTAGAATTCATCCCACATGATGGCTTGTTGTTGGCCGAAAGCGAGCTGTGCTGATACTACAGGGCATGGAGTGCTGCAAGGCTCCTCTTCCAATTCAGCCGCATTCTAGTTTTAACTTAAATGGTGCTGCTGTGAAAAAGCTGCCTCAAATAAGGTGAATACATAAATAATATCCTACACAGGGAGTTCATCAAACAGGATGCAGAAATCTAGGAGTTAAATTTTAGATCCATGATATTCTCCTTTTGGCCTTTTCCTTTTCTCCTTCTAGTCTCCTTTTTTTCTACTTAATGATCAGATTGATGAAGTTGGCAGGGGTGAAGGGATAAGGTGCAAGATTTTAGAAATGTGTTTGCTGCTTCTGTTTGAAACGTCTGACATTGTAGAATCGAGTACAATTCTAATCATCTCCTAAAAAGTGTTGTGGCAGCCCAGTAGAATGAGCTTCCTGACCTTTACAGAGTCCAGAGGTTTTACAGAAGAGCCTTACGAGGAAAAGACACCGAACAGCCCCTTGTCAGGACACTTGCAGGGACAAGCGCCAATAGTGTGTTAAGGTGTGCTGAATTAAATTAACTCATGCTGGTTCTAATGCTGAAACTATGTCAATAAATTATTTTTATCATTTTTTAAAAATATATACTTCCATTGATTTTAGAGGGGAAGGGAGAAGGGGAGAGAAATGGAAACATCCATGATGAGAATCACCATTACCTTCTGTACGCTCCCACCAGGAGACTCAGCCTGCAACCCTAGCTTGTGCCCTGACCAAGCATCTAACCACAATCTCCTGGTTCAGAAGTCAATGCCCAACCACTGAACAACACCAACGAGGCAAATTTTTAACTTTTAAACAGATATTATATTTTAACATTTTCACAGAAGAGACTCAGGTTTCTTTCGGAAAGGCATAAAGGCTGAGACTGTGTTACTATAAGGCGGAGAAAATGTGTCATTCTGCCCTGCATCCCTACAAGACAGCACTGTCTTGATTTTTAGTTTTTAGTATAACTTTCAGTGCTGACCCCTTCCCAGGGCTATGGAGTTGACTTACTTCACAAGGCTCACTTATCACAGGCACAGAAATTAGAGTGAGTTCCCTAGCTACCTACATCTGTGGGTATTGCATTCAGACTCTGCAAGCTTACTATTGTTTTTGACTGGAAATTTATAACCAAACCACAAATATATCAATATGATAGAGAAGAAGGCACCCTCCCCAGCTCTTGCTCAAACAAATCATGTGCCCAAATGAGTAGGTAAAAATTAGCAATTCGCACTTATAGCAAATATTGTTAAGTATCACCTTAAATTCTATATTAAAATAATGCTCATAATATTTTAAATAATAAAAATTCTCATATGTCTGACAATTAAAATTTTTCAGTTATGTAAAGGCAATATAGGCTAGTAGTGAAAATCTCTTTAGATATGGAAATCTTGGTTTGATCCTGCTTTTTTCATCTAACCATGTGAGAAGACATTACTGAGTTCTGGCTTCTAATTCCCTCATCTATAAAATAGACATAATAATTGAGGCTCATTCATAGGATTGTTGTAAGGGTTAAATGAGATGACACATATGACATTTTCCAACATACCTTAAACTCAGTACCAATACGAGGTAGTAATAGCATTTTTATCACTTTCCTATTTATGACATTTAATATTTCTGACAACTTTGCAATGTAATATATACCAGAAATAGCCAAACTTTTCCAGAAAGAGCCAGATAGTAAACATGTTTAGTTTTTCAGATGACACAGAGTCTGTTTTAGTATACAGGTTTGTTGTTGTAGTGGAAAGAAGCCACAGAAAACAT
Organism: Antrozous pallidus; assembly: GCA_027563665.1. Classification (NCBI taxonomy): domain Eukaryota; kingdom Metazoa; phylum Chordata; class Mammalia; order Chiroptera; family Vespertilionidae; genus Antrozous; species Antrozous pallidus. The sequence continues at coordinate 21,656,517 of CM050518.1, read as the reverse complement.
AAAGGGGTGTGTCTGTGTTCAAATAACACTTTATGTGCAAAAAAACAGGCGGTAAATGGGACTGTGCTTAGCTGATTCCTGACAATTATCTATTTAATATTATCTGTATTATTTTATAAATAAGAACATGGAAGCAGAGTGGTAGGAGATTCCAGGTGAGCCTGTGCTAGTCAGTGGTATATGTCAAAGTAATATTCATTGTCATCCAACTTGTAATCCAGGACTTCACTGAAGAACCTCTATGATGGTCATTTCTTATTTAGTGATCATGTGCAATGTGCGAGAAAGACTTGTTTTTATTACTGGTTAGAGTGTGGAATTCCTGTGAACAGTCTGCTTTTATTTTGTTTATGGTCAAGATCTCAACTTCAAAAATCAACACAATCTTCTTGTGAACATTCAAGTCCATTAAAGAAATGGGGAAAACCAGAGGCCTGTGTAAGTTCTAACTGAGAATTAGAAGCATAGCAGCTCAAAGCCATTGTTAATACTTCTCTTTACTTATAATAACACCAAAAGTATATATTTTTAGATAAATGTATTTTGAGGAGAAAGGGATGATTTGGAGGATATGGTTCAAAATACTGAAATAACTTTTAGTTATGAAATAACTAAATAACTTCATGAAATAACATTTAGTTTCAGAGTTATTTTGATTCTCAAAGATTTCTCTAGAGAAGGGCAGAAGTCTGTGGTTTGAGCAAAGTCTGGTTCAGGGATACACAAGTTCACCCGTTTTCTCTCTCTCTCTCTCTCTCTCTCTCTCTCTCTCTCTCTCTCTCTCTCTCTCTCTCTCTCATACACACACACACACACACACACTCAGTCACTCAGTAGCTCACTCATATATGAAGTAAAATGTTTTGGTGTCCAGAAGCAGGCATCATGCACCAGACTCTGCTCTTTAGAGGATGCTATTATTCTGACTCAACCTGTATATATTTAGATTCAGATTTAATAGGCTTAGCTTTAAATTTTTCAACCACCACAAATTAGAAGCAATAAATAGAGTAAAGGACTTTACTAATAAAGGGTGACTGGCCATAGCAAGAGGTGACAACTGACGTTTAAGTACCAAAGGAAGTAGCCAAAAAAATTGAAAAAACCACATCATGATACCAGTTAAATCAGTTATTAAGAAAAGCTTAATGTATATTCATTGCACTCTGATTATGTAAACAGAAATAAGTGGAATATCTTTTAAAATTATGTTGCTCTAAAGTTATTCTAACAATTTGAAATGTTGACCTTTAATTTTCAGAATCCAGTTTTCTGGAAAATTTACTCAAGTCTAATACCTCCTTCTGATGGTGGATGAATGTGGTGTTTCCACATATTAATGAATAAGCTATAATCTAAATCCATCTTTTAAAAAAGAATACTAATTTATGTTTTCAATCATATTTTTGACACAGCAGCTATATTTATTTTTATTTATTTATTTTTATGCCAAACATAATTAGAAATAGTTCTTTACTCAGCTACCTGGTAATGGATCTAATGAAAAAACAAACAATAAAAAACTTAGTAAAGGACAAACCTAGGGGTGGCAGCAATTAGTGGATAATTAATTGATGAAGGTGACTTCCTTGAATACATCTGAAATGAGTAAGCAAAGAAGACCTTTAATGGAGAAACCAGGAGCTTCAGTTACATTCACTTGACACACACACACAAAAAAAATGGGTACCACAATCAACAGGGAAACACAGCATACTTTCCTGCACATCTGAAGATGTACTCCCATTTTATCTGATCAATCTTGGGTTGGTGACTGGCAAGACATGTACAATAACCCCCTTTAAATGAATTTTCCAAGAAATTGAAATTTAGTGCTTTTAGTGGCTTTTGAAAATCAAGTTGTTCACAGTAAGTGTGCAGTGAATATTTGGTTTATAATTTCATCTTGTACAATGAACATATGTAGGATTGCTAAAATAACTATTGCTTCAGTAAATACTCATAGAAGAGTAGCTCAAGTTACAGATTTTTATGTTATAGACTGAGTCTCCTTTTGAGGAACATTTAAAACTTAGGTGTATTTTAACATGATTCAAAAACAAAGGGTTTCCTTGACATATTGACTCAGCCTTGTTTCTGCCTCTTTGGATACCACTCACTGACAGATATACATTTATTTCAAGTGGGGAATCTTTGTAGGTTCCTCTCCTAAGGACTCAAATTCTCACTGCTGATCAGCTTCTGCCCTGTTCCAGAAGATTCCATGCCAGCACCTCCCAAAGGCATAGGTTCTATTACCCAGTGTGTTGCATTTAAAATTGAGATAGAACATGCAATTGTTTTCATCTTTTCTTAAATTACATCAAAGTTTAGCACCAGGTTGTAAATTCCAGTTGCGATGTGTTTGTTCTCTAAGGATTGAGAAAGTTGTTCATATTTCTTTGGGGTAAGTCACAAGTTTTCTTCCTGGATTTTTGTTTAGAATAGACAAACATCTTTGTTTTATTGGAGTTTCTTCCAAAGGCATAATTACAACTTACAGACAATTCTTTTGCGGTCAATTTCAGCCTTTTCCTACCGAAGGAAAATGGGAATAAATCATGTCTCTGTCTTCATTCTGTAGTTCTTCAAGAACAATGTTCAGTGTTGAAGTTTGAAGCACCCGAGTTAATTACTACATTCTGTAGGTTTTGGAAATGCAGAGTGTATAAATTATTAGGCATGTATAAGAAACTCATTTTCTTTAAGCATTGAAAGATGTCAGTAATACAAAAAACAAAATTACATGGAATACATATGTTTATATACAGTTTATATATTCCATACACCTAAAAAGTATAATTAACTCCCTGTTACAAATGAGGTCTCTATTATCATAAAGTTCTTTGTTTCCTTTTAGAACTGACTTGATATTTGTTTGCAAGGTTGTTGAATTAAATGCAGCCTTATTTTTAGCTCCTTTCTCTGGCAGCTCTTTTGCCCATGTTTTATACTCTTCCAACTCCTCCCTCCATAGTGTTTCCACTTCACTTACTGAAACAGTTACATTGCTCCTTCCCCAAATCCCAGGCATTCTCCCAGGAGCTGTTTTCCCTTTCTGTAGAGCACTTACTGTTTATCTCTGTAAGAGAATATTTTTTTGAGTTTTGGACTTAGTTTATTTATTTTTCATTCTAATAGGAATCGCTTTGGAGCCAGCTGAGCCACTGTTGGTTAGTTCCTTAAGTGTGGCCCAGATCTCTTTCATCTATATGAAGCATTTACTTTTTCATGTCAAAAGTTTAATGAAATGAGAAAAGAGAATGCTTTAAAATAACAATAATAACAATAAAAACTCTAATAGATTAAGAAATCTTTTATATATCTTTTCAAAGTTTCAGTCAATTTTGTTAAAATTTGGAAGACTTTTTAAAATATGCCCCTAGATTAGAGACCCTTAAATTAGTCAAACATATATCTTTTTGAAATGGGAATACACATTTATTTCATTTCTACACTTCTGTATAGAAGAATTAATTTTAATAAGGAAATTATGTGGCTGAATGTCAGTGATACATAAAAATTATTAAAACTAAATTAAATACAGCAGCCTAAGCAGACTTTGTTTGAGGGGTGGTAAGCAGTCACATAGCAGTGCTTGCTTGTTTTCATATGACATTAAATAGTGCACATGTAAAAAGTGATAAATATATATTGTCAATTGGAACTGGCTGGCATTCTTTGTTTGTTAAAGCACCTGATATATTTTGAATGCACTGCATACCTACAATTCTTAAGTGAACAGTCAATGTTAGGACATTTACATAGTCTCATATCAAATAGGGCCAGTCTTGTTTTGACTATTTTACCACAACTGAAATATACAAAGGTTACAAATAAACATTATGTTCAGATGTTGCACTGATTCAAATGGATTTTAAGGAGAAAGGCCAACCTTTCTTGTTTCTCAGGCATTCATAGACTTTTTGTGAGCTTGAATTGTCAGTATCTCCTAAGCTCTCAACTGTTCTTTTTTCTCTTGATTTCTAATCTTACCCACTTTGACTGTGGAGAAGAAAATACAATGGGGGGATTAATGGCTCAGTCCAGAAATGTTTGCTTACTGGACAATAGAAAAGGGAATTAGGTAGAAGTTCTTGCCCTTCCTGTTTACATTCTATAATGTAACTGGTATATTGAAAAGGCTGTCTATAGTGGCTGTATTTTTCCAATTGTGATTTGTAAGGTGTTCATCAAGTAAAGAGAGAGAAAAAAGAAAAGAGAGAAAAAGGAAGAAAAAGATAAGATTTGAGAAGCCAATGCAGTCACAAATGAAATAAAAGAAGGACTTAAAAGAAAATGTCTGTGTGTGTGTAAGCCTGCGTGTAACTGCATGCATGCACATTAGATTGGGGGTGATGATGATAGTTAAGGAGAAAGTATACACTTTTTTGAATACTAATTATCAGACCTCTTTCTAAGTGTTTACTTAGACTTGTATTGTACATTTATACATGATATTCTGGCTGACATACTTTGTTTTCAGGTGAAGACATAGAAGCTTAGAGAAGTGAGAGAAGTGGGGAATTTGCTGAAGATTTCTTAGAACATAACTGGTTGAGCCAGGATTTGAATCCAGGTTACTTATTTACTCTAAAACCTCTCTTCTCTTCATTGGTTAAACCCATTATTTGAGATTCAGGTTTGATTTTACTCTGGAAATTTTGCCACATCTGTTACCTTGTGAATTTTGCAAATCTGATTAAATACATTATGCAAAGCCCTCCAAAATCATTTTCTACTGACATGATTAAAGGTAAAGGACATCTCAGGACAAATTTCAAGCAATGTTTATTCACTGAAGGCCTACAAATGTACAAAGTATCAGGCAGGTGCTGAGAAAGACTCAAAGAAATATGACACGGTTCCTGCCACTAGAACTTTATTGATTAGGTGAAGAAATAAAATAAACACCTTTGAGAAACTAAAGAAAATACTATTATCAATTTATAATGTGATAGTAAAATAAGGCATGGTTAAATGCCAAATAAGAAGAAGTGCATGTGGAAGAAATTAAGAGGTGTATCTTAGACTGCTATGGTCTGGCAATTCCTAATAGAAAACAAGGAAGGTATTTAAGCTGGATGGGGAAGGATGGACAGGATTATGAAAGGGAAGAGAGAGGTAGGAGGTTTGTTCAGGCCTGCACACAGTATGAAGATAGGCAGGCCAGCAGGAGGCGAAGAGTATCCCAAATGGGTTAAAGGACACAAATAAACATAGGGAGATAACGATATCACCTTGGATGGAGTAGAGCTTTGGACTGAAAGGAAGTAGAAATGGGTTCTAAAAAGTAGGTTGAGATCCCATTATCAAAACTTGGGTGTCAGCATAGACTGTGACTGCTACTGTAAGGGAGTAGCCAATGTACATAAACAGGAAGATGGCATAGTCAGAATTGTGCTTTAAGATTATTCAGGCAGTGAATGCAGGATACAGGATGGATGGCTGCAAGTAAAGGGTAAGGTCTACATGGCTATACCAAAGTGGGCCAGACACAGAGTTCACCATGGACACGCGTCACCATGCTGCTCAGGTGCACACAATAGTGCAGAACTCATCTACCCATCCAGTCACTTCACCATGTGGCCACAGTGATGTGTGCAAACATAAAGAGTAGTTGTTATCCTCCTGGGAAAAATCTCAACATTGCCTATTTTCATCTCTGTCTCCTACCCTTAAACATGACCTAAAATATATTGCCTCTACCTTTTCTCTCGGGTCTTATCTTCTACTTGATCACTTTTGTTGATTTAAAAACAAAACAAAACAAAAAAAACCCCCACCTATTATATGTGTTCACCATACTCCCTCTCATTGTAGGCCCTTTGCAATCCTGTCCTCTTTCTGGAATGGTCTTTGTCCCTTTATTGTGTTATCAACTCCTACTTACCCTTCAGGTCAGCCCAATCTTCTTTCAAGACCTGGATGGCCAAGTCAAATCTCTCTTTCTAAGCCCCACATCTATCTTTCCTTTTTCAATGTCTATGTGTATCTGATTATTTGATTAATGTTGATTTTTGAAACAGGGACCACAGTCTGATTTTGCTCTCCATTTTGGTCCAGAATCTAGTATACACCTATTACATAGTAGATTACTAGAGGCCCAGTACACAAAATTTGTACATGAGAGGGAGGGATGTGCCTTAGCCCAGCCTGCTCCCTCTCCAATCTGGGACCCCTCGAGGGATGTTGGACATCCTGTCACAATCTAGGACTGCTGGCTCCCCACTGCTCACCGGCCTGCCACCCTGATTGTCCCTAACCACTTCTGCCTGCCAGCTTGATGATCCCCTAACTACTCCCCTGCCAGCCTGATTGATGTTTAACTGCTCCCCTGCCAGCCTGTTTGCCCCAAACTTCCCTCCTCTCCCAGCCTGGCCATCCCTAACTGCCCTCCCCTGCAGGCTTGATTGTCCCCAACTGCCCTCCCTTGCAGGCCTGGTCCCTCCCAACTGCCCTCCCCTGCTGGCCATCTTGTGGTGGCCATCTTGTGTCCACATGGGGGCAGGATCTTTGACCATATGGGGGCAGCCCTCTTGTGTGTTGGAGTGATGGTCAATCTGCATATTACTCTTTTCTTAGAAGAATAGAGGCCTGGTGCATGGGTGGAGGCCAGCTGGTTTGCCCTGAAGTGTGTCCAGGATCAGGGTGGGGGTTCCCTTGGGGCATGAGGCAGCCTGGGCAAGGGGCCTGTGATGGTTTGCAGGCCAGACATGCCCCCGAGTGGCCCAAGCAGAGGCCCGGGTAACTGGGATTTATTTATCTTCTATAATTGAAACTTTGTAGCCTGGAGCAGAGCCAAGCCTCTGCTTCCTCTGTGCTGGCAGTCATTTATCCTGGAATTTATTTATCTTTTATAATTCAAATGTTGCAGCCTTAAGTGGAAGCCTGGGCTGGCCAGGGTATGTGGAAAGCTTGGCTTCCTCCATCACCTGGAAAATCCAAACCTCCCTCCTCCTCACTCAATTGCCGCAGGTTGGGATTAATTTGGATCCTTGCTACTGATTGGCTCGTGGGTGTGGAATGTGAGGATGGCTTATGAGTATAGCAGAGTGATGGCTAATTTGCATATTACTCTTTAATTAGATAGGATGGGGCAGGGACTTGGGGAGGAATGAGCTGTGATTAAAATCTAAGGTAACTTTAAAAGTTCTCTATTTGAAGGCTTCTGTTATTGCAAATCCACTTATTTTTAAACTAAAGGCCTGGTGCATGAAATTTGTGCACGGGAGTGGGGAGTGTCCCCCAGCTCAGTCTGCACCCTCTCCAATATGGGACCCCTTGAGGGATGTCCAACTGCCCATTTAGGGCCAATCCTACCAGAACATCCTTCTCACAATTCAGGACTGCTGGCTCCAAACTGCTTGCCTGCCTGCCTCCCTGATTTCCCCTAACCGTTTTTGCCTGCCAGCCTAATTGATGTCTAACTGCTCCCTTGCCAGCCTGTTTGCCCCCAATTTTCCTCCTCTGCCGGCCTGGTCACCCCTAACTGCCCTCCCCTGCAGGCTTGATCGCCCCCAACTGCCCTTCCTTGCAGGCTGGCTCCCTCCCAACTGCCCTCCCCTGCTGGCCTAATTGCCCACAACTGTCCTCCCTTGCAGGCCTGGTCCCCTGGTTCCCTGGTCCCTCCCAACAGTCCTCCCATCCTGGCCATCTTGTGGTGGCCATCTTGTGTCCCCAGGGGGGCAGGATATTTGACCACATGGGTCAGTCATCTTGTGTGTTGGAGTGATGGTCAATCTGTGTATTACTCTTTTTTTAGATAGGATAGAGGCCTGTTTCATGGGGTGGGGGCCAGATGGTTTGCCCTGAAGTGTGTCTGAATCAGGGTGGGGGTTCCCTTGGAATATGGGAAAGCCTGGGGGTGGCCTCGGTGAGGGGCCTATGCTGGTTTGCAGGCCGGCCACATGCCCCAGCAAACCAAGCAGAGGCCTAGGTATCTGGGATTAATTTATGTTCTACAATTGAAACTTTGTAGCCTGGAGTGGACCCAAGCCTTCTGCTCTCTCCATGGTGACAGCCATTTCTGTTTACGTTTGTTTAAATTCTGTAATTGAAACTTTGTAGCCTAGAGTGGAGGCCTAGGTGCTAGGGCTCCAGAAGCTTGACTTCCTACATTGCCCAGGCAACCCTAGCCTCTGCTCTCTCAAACTCAATGGTTGCTGCCATTTCTGTTGGGATTATGTATCTTCTATAATTCAAAATTTGTACCATTAAGCGGAGACCTAGGCTGGCAAGGGCAGGCATAAAGCTTGGCTTCCTCCATTTCTGGGAAAACTCAAGCTTCCCTCCTGCTCTCAGTGGCTGCAGCCATCTTGATTGGGGTTTATTTGCATAATTTGCTCCTTATTGGCTGGTGGGCATGGCTTGTGGGCATGGCTTGTGGCTGTATAGGAAGTATGGTCAATTTGCATATATTCTTTTATTAGGTAGGATACCTTCAGCAGTCATTTAAAAATGGAAATTTTACATAGCTTAGTCAGTGGTAAGTAGGATTAACATTCCCCAAATCACAGACTGATCTTTTTAGTTCTGGGGCTCTGATTGTAGTTTAGTCTGCCTCACATGTCTCTAGCCGAGACATCTGCAAGCCTGTTGTAAGAATGTGAAGCTGCCTCTGAGAGGCAGAGAACCTATCCTCAAATTGTCCCATCAGCTCAGACATGGCCAGCCTTTCTGTATCCTAGACAGTGGTGGGCAAACTGCAGCTCACGAGCCACATGCAGCTCAGGAACCATGGTTTGCAACTCTGTTGTCTAATGAGTTTGCCAACCACTGGGAGAGAGGCTTAATCACAAAGAACAACAACAGCCTCTAATATTGGAATCCTGAGTCTAGCTCAGAGTTGCAGTTTGCCAACCACTGCTAGGAGAGCCCAAACAGACCAGAATTACCAGTTTTTACAGATTTTATTATTTATTTATGTATGTATATATGTATGTATGTATGTATGTATGTGTTGATTGATTGATTGATTGATTTTTATTGATTTCAGAAAGTAAGGAAGAGAGAGAAAGTGAAAGAAACTTCCATGATGAGAGAGAATCATGCATCAGCTGGTTCCAGCAAATCCTCCACTGGGATCGAACCCACCACCTGGGCATATACCCTTGACCAGAATCAAACCCAGGACCTCTCAGTTCGCAGGCCAACACTCTATCCACTGAGCCAAACTAGCTAGGGCCAGTTTTTATAGATTTTAAAGTAAAGGCTTAGGGTCTTTGGGTCCTAAAGGATGCTTTTCATTAAAGCTTTTAAGTTCAGTGTAAACAGAGGGTGAAAAAACACCAACATTGCACAGCCTAAGGTTCAAGTAAAGACAATTTCAGTTGTAATTGCATTATTCAGGATCTTTTTGCCTGTGAAACAGAAAAATGGCAATTAACCAATCCAATTTGAGAGAAAGGTAATGAGAAACTTTCATAAATCATCTAAACACCAAGAAATCTGTTCTGTTCTGATTTCCAACCTGCTCTGTGGCTATGAAAATGGCTCTCTGAACTCTACCTGTTCATGCTTATTTCTGATAGACAGACTGCAATTTTCTGTCAGTTGGCCTAGAGTTTCTACAAAGGAATACTAGTACAGCCACATAATTAGAGTCATGCTCTTTTGGAATTATTTTGCTTTATCGCATCAAAATTTTTCTTCATGATTTAAATAGAAGATATATTTTTACGTGAGGTAGGTGGCAGTTACATTGGGGCATGTTTCTAGGGTGTTTGCTAAAGTAAATCCCATCTTTTCAAGCTGTCTTTATTTTCTATTTTTTTCACTAGTTCCCTGGTAAAATCAAAGAGCTTGCTTCATTACCCTTGCGATGTGGAGGGAACTGGTAGGATGATCACAGGGGCGTGAGCAGCCTCAGCTTTTCTTAAAAAGACCTTTTCCATTTCATGGGCAGAGGGACCACATGCTGTGCTCCATCCAATTCTTAATTCTTTCTGCCACTGTTTCAGGGGGGTCAGGCTTTTGTGGGGACGGATTATTTGTTTCTTTAAAATCCACCCTGGTTCTTTTCACTCCTGCCTTTTCCTCTTTCTTTTGTAGCCTGCAACAATGCAATGTAACTGATTCTTTGGTTTCTGCCTTACAGAAAATCCATCTCTACTTGGGAAAATGTAGTTAAATTTAATACTGCAGCTTGAGGTGAGATAGAAGTGAAGATGGCTTAACACGTGAAGTGGGTAAAAATGTGTAATTGAAACAGTATGATATTGATGAGGCAGTGTGTGAAGTTGTCAGGAGGCATTACAATATGCTGATGAACAAGACCAGCTTCCTAGTTCTGCTGTATGCAAATTCTCCTTTACTTTTTTTGTGGGGGGAGGAGGAAGGAATCTGGCATACTAATTGGCTTTGTTTTTAAAGATGCAGATGAGTCCTTTCATTGCTGCTTTCTGCAAAGAATACTACAACATATCATGTCCTTAAGCCATTTTTAACCTTGAGTGTCAACTGACAACCTTAAGAAATAAAAACTCTTAATTTGCTTTAAAATTTAAAACAAAAAAATATTTTGAGTATTAAGCATTATAAGCACTGACTTTAAAAATTCTAATTCTAGCCCTAACTGTTTTGCTCAGTGGATAGAGCATCAGCCTTCGGACTGAAAGATCCCAGATTTGATTCTGGTCAAGGACATGTACCTTTGTTTTGGGCACATTCCCAGTGCAGGAGGCAGCTGATCAATATTTCTCTCTCATAGATGTTTCTAACTCTCCCTCTTCCATCTTCTCTGTAAAAAATCAATAAAATTATATATATATTTTAAAATTCTAATTCTATGTTAACAAAACTACATGTGAAATCTCTAGCCTTTCTACATTGGATCAGAATCGTTAATTGAATAAAAGTACTATAAAATTTGAAATATTTAATAGAAATTATATCACATTTTATTCTATATTTGGAATTTTACAGTTGTTTGTATAATTGACATGCTTGTTCTTTGGTACAGTCATTAGAAATATATCTAGGATGTGTCTCCCTGTCACTTCCTTTCACTTGATGATTATGTCTGAAATGAGGGTGGGAGTGGTAGGAGAAAGTATAAATTAACTTTTAAATATTCATTCCCTTTATTTTTTTTCCTGTGAGTTTATCACTTTTTTAATCTTTATTGTTCAGTTTATTAATTACATTGTTTCTCCTTTTTATCCCCCTATAGCTCCCCTCCACCCTGTACCTATCCCACCTTCCACCCTCACCTCCCCCTCCCCACTGTTCTCTCCCATTGTTGCAAGATTTTTGTCCAGTCTCTTGCTGCACTTCCCACAACCCTTTTCTCCCCAAGAATTGTCAGTCCAATCCCTCTTTATATCCATGTCTCTGTTATATTCACCAGTCTATCCTGTTCAACAGCCTATCAATTCACTTGATTTTTATGTTCATTTGTTGATAGATGTGTATTTGTTGTTCATATTTTTCATCTTTACCTTTTTCTTCTTCCTCTTCTTAAAGAATATCTTTCAGCATTTCATATAATGTTGGTGTGGTGGTGATGAACTCCTTTAGCTTTTTCTTATCTGCGAAGCACTTCATCTGACCTTCAATTCTGAGTGATAGCTTTGCTGGATAGAGTAATCTTGGTTGTAGATTCTTGCTGTTCATCACTTTGAATATTTCTTGCCACTCCCGTCTGGCCTGCATCGTTTCTGTTGAGAAATCTGCTGACAATCATATGGGTGCTCCCTTATAGGTAACCAACTGTTTCTCTCTTGCTGCTTTTAATATTCTCTCTTTGTCTTTTGCTCTTGGCATTTTAATTATGATGTGCCTTGGTGTGGTCCTCTTAGGGTTCTTCTATATTGGGGTTCTGTGCACTTCTTGGACTCCTAAGTCAATTTCTTTCACCAGGTGTGGGAAGTTTTCGGTCACTATTTCTTCAAATAGGTTTTCATTGTCTTGCTCTCTCTCTTTTTCTGGCACCCCTATAATTTGGATGTTGGTATGCTTGAGGTTGTCCCAGAGGCCCCTTACACTATCTTCAATTTTTTGGATTCTTTTGGTTTCTTGCTTTTTCAGCTGAGTGGATTTTACCTCTTTGTATTTCAAATCTTGAACTTGGTTCTTGGGGTGCTCCAGAGCACTTTTAGGTCTTTGTATAATATTTTTTGTTTCAGACAGTGTATGCTTAATTTCTGGTTGGTCCTTTTTCATATCCTTGAGAGTCTCCTTTATATCATTCAGGGTCTCCTTCATTTCCTTGTAGGACTCATTCATTTCCACGTTGGTCTTGATCATTTCTTTGCAGCTCTCGTTTATATCCTTGAGGGTCTTGTTCATTTTCTTGTAGGACTCATTCATTTCCTTTGTGGTCTTGCTTATTTCCTTATAGGCCTCGATCTTTTGTTGGAGCCTCTTGAAAAACCCTATAACCGTGGTTTTGAATTCCATGTCCAGTCGTTTTTTTCCCTCCATTTCTTTCACATCTGATTTCTTTCCATGTCTCTGCATGGTGGCTGCTTCCCTGAGTTGGTCAATTAGCTTTGTGTGGTAGACTTCCTACTAGGGACAGTGGCTCAGCCTCCCCGGTTACTTGAGGTGGATATGGGCTGCACAGTCTTGCTGAAGTTAAGCTCAGTTAATCGTTGTTAGCACTTGGAGGGTTGATCTCCAGGCCAATTGTCTGTGAAGCTCAGCTGTGCTCAGGTTGGGTGAGCGGAGTCACCGGGCCAAGCAGACAGTGTTAGCTCTGCCCTATGCGGCCCCGGGGACTCTGTGCAGGGGGCAATGGCTGCCAGCACCTCTGAGAGAGAGCTGCTGCCGAGCTCCACTGGCTGCCGGGGAATTCAGACTTTCCCAAAATGAGTCTGCATGTGCAATGTCTCACCCAGGGTCATAAAACAAAGCAGACTAATGGTTTTCTGAATGAGAGACAAGTCGCGGTGCACTCTCTGCGCCGTCACACAGCCGAGCTGTTCGCGTGCAAGCTGCCTTCTCCACAAGCCGGCAGACCCAGTAGCACCCGAGCTTCCGCGTGCCCTCCCACTGTCCAGATTTCACCCCGTGTGATAGTGGGTTCTCTGGACTTCGCCCAGAGCTGGAGAATCAGTCCAGTGGGACGCCTTTGTCTCCCCGTTCGAAAAAACTGGCCGGTTTTCAACCGCCCGCCCTCTCCGCAGCGCGCTCCAAACCTCTCTCCGTGGGAATCTTTCAACGCTGTCCGCCGCCACTCCTCCGAGTCACAGTGTCTTATCTTCACTTTTATTTGTGGAATTTTCACTCGGCGGGCTTTCTGGTGATTCTGGAAGGTGTTTGTTCTTTCGTTAAGTTGTAGTATTAAAATTGCTGATTATGATGGCAAGATAGGTGTTTTACCTTTGCCGCCATCTTAGTTCTCCTGTCTCATTCCCTTTAAAAAGCTGAAATATTAGGTCTGAAAGTAAAAGCATTATTTAAAAACCTCATAAAATACTATACTTTATGTCCTTTTTAATTTTTAAGTTATTAACAGATTGCTATATTGGATACCATTCATGTGATTTTGGTTAACATTTCCACTCTAAAAGGACAGTTATTTATTAACTGAAGAGTGGCTAACCATTTGCAGAGAAAGCATTAAAATTTTACTTCCTTCGAGATTTAAGATGACCAACAAAGTGTTAAAGAGTGGGCTCTGGGGAGGCAGGGAAAATTGGAGGTGGAGTTTGGGGAGGTGATTTTCAGTTACTTTCCTAGGAAGCCAAGTGGGAGAGAGTCAGGAGGGTGCCTTCATGGACTGTGACCTCTGGAAATACCTGTGGCCTTAGTAGAAGCTAGTTGGAAGAGAGGCAAGTGATGGGCTAAGCAGGAAGGAGTAATTATTCTTCCTAAACACATAGTGTAAGATTGTGGTTTTCAATAAATATATAGTAAATATATACATGTGTAAACATGTTAATATGTTGACATGACATTAGCTTAAGATCTTAGAAGAAACAGTGTGGTGTGTGTGGTTTTAACATCAGTGGTAAGACTGTGAGGCAGAGAGAGAAACTGGACAAGGAGTGGGTATCTCTTAGCCTTAACCTCATCCAGTGGTGCAGAAACCCCAACACTAACATAAAATTTGCTTACCAAAATCAAACTTGGCTGTGCCCTTGAGGCTGATGGAAAGAGCCAAATATGCAGCCTCTGATCCTACCATTCATGGAATCTGGGTTCTTTTCAACACAAACCATGGATTTCTGGATGGGAAACCATATTTAAGAATTTAAATTATCGGAGAATTGGAGCAGACTAAGATAGTCACTTGTGAAAGTTGACTTTCTAAAAAATAATTACTGGAAACCACATATTTTTGGTTTGTAAACTTCTTCAGAAAATGGTGGGATAAGTAATGTAGTCCTCAGGTAAGAACATGGTCTCACCAAAGAAAGAGAAAGTTCACCTCTTTTATCTAGATTTATTCATTTCCTTTGTCTTTGTGCCTTTTTAATTAAAAAATATAAATAATGAGGAAATATAACCTCTTGTCTAGAATGCTTTGTATTTTACACTTTTAAAGTCATTTAGTGTTTGATTCTAAGTATTATTATACAATTCAAAAAGAAAAATAAACTCTATCTTCCTCTGTTTCCTTGAAACTCTCATTTCAGAGTTTTCTTTTCTCCTCCCAGTTCTTTCTATAATCTTAATTTAGTTTAAGAATTTTTGAATGCTCACTAATTGAATTTACTTATAATTTGTCTTTTCACAATATTTCTTTCAAGACTGAGGCCATGGTAATCAGGAATGGAAATTTCACAATCATGCCGGGCCTGATTATTAAAAGTCTTTTAATTTTGAGATGCTCATTCTATTAAAGAACATAGACAGTAAATAAATGGCACATTTCATCAAAGTATCCTAAAATGTATACTCTTAAAAAAAGACTTTTCTGATGCTTCCCAAATCCCTGAAATGTTGTATGTCTAACAGATGGAAAGGGAAGATTTGAACTGCAGATGCAATATCAGTTGAAAATAGTACTTAACATTCCTTCTAATCGAGGCCTATGTCTGGTCATTAAAGAACCAATTTCTTTAAGGACAGTAACTATGCCCCTAATATACTCCCTCTAGAGCCTTGGACCTTAGGTGGGGAAAACATGAGAAACAGAATAGAATTTGGTGGCGAAGAAAGGGAAGGGTTAAAGAGTATGTGGGCAGCTGTGTCTTTCTCATGTCTGTAATTTGACCTTTTTAAAAAATGTTATGTAGTAAATTGATTGTTTTGACATTGGTCAAGATGAACATATAGGTTCCAGGTGTGGGTTTCTATGTTACAACTTCTGTATACTGTACCATGTGCCCACCATCCAAAGACAAATCTTCTGTTACCTTATATTAAAACCCCATAAATTGACTTTGACTTTTTATGTTCCTGGGGAATGACTCCTTATCTACTCAGATTTCCAGGAAACTTGAAAATAATTGCACATAATACAGACTAGAGGGTGTTGTGCTAAAAAAAAATCCTCTTTATGCTAATATTTTTCCTTAATTATAGTGATGAGTGTGATGAGTATACAATGGGAATAATCATTTGATACTTATAAATCTTAGGCCTTAGTGAAAATCATAAAGTCTATAGGCTATGACTATAAACATAGTTGAACTTTAGACTATATTGCAGTACCTCTAATCTATTCAATTAATATCTCATATGTAGTTTTGAATAAGCAAATTCTTTTTGTTAAAGGAAGTGAGTAAATTAAAATATACTCTTTCTAAACCCTTGGAAAGGTTCCCATCCAACCAGGATATTGAACACTCATCATGCGTAATTCACAATTTGGTAAATACTGTTGTCATATCACAGCCATTTCCTCGTTTAGTTAGCATTTTAGCCTAAAGGCAGTAGATTTATTTATTTTTTTAGCCTGATTCATCTCTCAGCTGCCAAGCAACTTCTTTTAACCACATTACAAATTGCTGGATGCATCTGCATACACACATAATGAACTGATAAATATTAGATGACAGATATGTTGATGTAAGTTTAAGTTAAAACTCATGGAGTAAATTTAAATCTAGACCAGTCTAGAAGATGTGTTTGAAATAAGAGTAAATCTTTCAATTCTGTAAGGAGTGTCTATTAGGGTGAATACAATTAATCTTGGCTTAAGTGTGAGAAATAATTGTCTGTTGTCTATTATTTTACTGCTTATATCACTGCAACAGTCTGTGAGTGATCACACTAAGTGTTTGTACTGAATGGAGCTTTAGAAATCACCTTACTTCAGTAGGTTGCATCCATGTTTAAAATGTTTTTATGGCTTTTCATGTCGTTGAAATTTCTAAGCCTGACATTCAAGACTCTTCTAAATTTAGACCAGAGATCTTCCTAAAGTCTTCAAGTATGTCATTATAGACAATTTCAACCAAGATAGGCTTTTCCTTTTTACTTCCATGCTCTCCTTCATTTAGTTGCCCTAACCTTGCAATATCCTTCTCTCTAGTTTTCCCCTTCTCTAAAGGGTCAGTGTGATAGAATATAAATTTAGGTCCCTGATGCAACAGAATTCTTAACAGGCCTCTTCTTACTAGCTAGGTAATTTTGGGCAAAACACTTCTCCCCTCTAAGGCTTAGTTCCTAACACTGCACAGGCACATATATTAATTAGCTTCTAGCACAAAAAATCCATTTAACAAACAACCATAAAACTCAATGACATAAAATAAACATTTATTTCTCATGCATCTGTGGATTGGTCGGGCTGAGCTCCAGGTACTGCACCAGCTCAGTATTTCTCCATGAGTCTCCCATATTTTGCAGGGTCATTGGTATACAAGGATTGCTTTTCTTCCTTTTAGTGGAAAGTCTAACTATCCACCTGTGCAAGTACAGTTCAAGATTTTGTTTGCACAACTTTGGTCTAAGGAAGTCACATCATTGGCTCAGAAAATGCAATTCACCCCTAATGGATGAGTTGCAATGGCCCAGAACAAAAGGTAGAGATAAAGTTGGGGATGAACAATTGGAAACAATTATGGAATCTCCCACAGTAGTACTTACTATTGGAGGATTAATTAAAATCCTTTATATTAGGTTTCTAGCATAGCATATGCACAAAGGCACTCAACACATTTGACTTTCCTCTACCTTCTTCCTTTAGTTTTAAAATATATATGACCTTTTCCATGAAGTCTCCCTTTCTTTCATTCTAATTAAAAGTAAGCACTTCTTCCTCAGTACTTGATGTATTGTCTCTAATAATTCATTTAAGTCCTCTTTCTCTTTTCCTATATTGGGTTGCATTATCATAAGCAAATTGCAAAACTCTTGCAGATAGTTTCTATCACTGGAACTTCCTGGGCTTTTCACACAGAATCTGTTCAGTGGATGTTGGGATACTTTTATTAGCAATTTTGATTTGCTTTTTTATTGAAATACATCTGGAGCAGCTGGTCTTAAACCCTGTATCTTCTCACCAATCTTCGATTTTCTTATAAGCTCAAGTAGGACACATTTGCCATTTAATAAACTGGTATGGTTCCCAAACCTAGTGAAGCAAAGCAAATGAAATTCTTTTAAAAGTGCCAAAAATCATATAACAGGCTTGTAAATTAACTGGAAATGAAGGCGTGTGCTACATGAATGTAGTGTTTTACCTGAATTTTTATATTTCCTTGGTGCAAAGGTAATAGAAATAGCTTCAATATATAAATGATATGTTTTTTGACAGGTATGTGAGATGACATTTTAGAAATTACACAAAGGAAACATTGTGCCTCCTTATCTCCTTTGCCATTCTTCCTGGTGTTCCTGGCAGTCAGACCCCAGAGCTCACAGTCCTTGTGCATCTGAATCAAGTTACTTTGCTGATGTCAGGTTTTCTCTCTCCTGAGTAGCACTGCTGCAGAGCCATCTCTTTGAGTGATAGTAACTGATTTTTCTTCTTCAGAGAAAAGGTAGATTTTTATATTATATACAATTATATTAATAAAAACTTGAGATCAGATGAAATGATTTTATAGCTTACTAATCTGACTTTTGTCTCTGACAATCACCACCAGAGATATTGTGGTCTTATACAACCACCATGTACTTTAGAACTCCAACCCAGTATCTCCCTTCTAATTCGTAGTGTTGTTATACTTTTTTTCATTGACACCATAACCTTAGATGGGCAAGATTAATGGGCAGGTTTTGGAAAGCACATCTAGACTTTGGCTTTTGTTAGCATTTAGATGATGATGTTAACAGTTGAAAATATGAATGTGGAGCTTGGGAGATTTGTCAGGGCTGAAAACAAAAGTTTTAGAGTTATTGGTACATGAACACTGAAGACAAGGGAAGTGGGAAAGAGAAGGTGCCCCAGGATGAGTCCCATGGGTGTACCAAGATGTAGAAGTCTGGCAGAAACACAGTCAACCAAGGACACTGAAAGGCATGGGCATTGAGGCAGGAGGAAAGCCAGAATAATTTGCCCTAATAGAAGCTCCTCTGTAAATGATAGGATCTTATTTAGGTTTCCTCACTGAAAAAAGTAGATTGAGAGGTGATCCTAGGAAGACTGGTAAAAAGTGGAAAGTGAGATAGGGAAAGGGAAGAAGCTGATGAGAAGCGATTTATCAAACAGGTTGCCACTGGGGAAAACTGGAGCTCAATCCTTTTGGAAATTGGGTGAAACATGCTTCAGAGTTGCTCCATCCAAGGAGTGATGCAGGCGAATAGAACTGTGAGTACATGATTAAAGCCAGAATTTTTATAATTTAAATATTATCTTTTAGAAAGTACTTTATAAATAAACTAGCTTAAGTGCTTCCTAATTTAATATTTTTCCTTTATTTTTCTGATATTGGTCCTGAGATATACAATTTGTATGGCATATATTATAGCTAGAGGTTTAAAATTGAATATCCATATCTCTTAATGTCTCTCTTGTCTGATGGCTGCAGCCAGATTTTATTGGAAAAGCTTACAGAACATGAGAAATGATTTCACTGTTACTGTCTGTGTCAGAAATAGCCAGAGGTGAGCTCCAGGTATTTTGGGAGTCCCTTAGAGATAGATGCAATGTTCTGTCAAGATTCTGGCCAGAACAATAATTTCAGTTATATTTATTTTTTAAATGAGTTGTTTCACTCATAACTTTGTAATACCACTTGGAAGAATAGGAAAAATATAAGTATATTAGTTTGCACATTATTATAGGGTTCAATCCTGGCAGATTATTCTCTGTGCACAGTATACATGAGCATAAGTAAGGATAACAGAAAGTCTATCATTCTGTTTTCATACAAGATACCTAAAAGAAATGTATAGTTAATAAATGGGGTGATGTCTAAAAAGCTGCAAAAACATAAGGTTAGATTTTAATTCATAGTTAGATGTGCATATTTATAGCTACCACTTAGATAAATCTCTGATGATTTCTGTCTCCTTGGCATTTTCTAACAAAACAAGTTTATCATCGTATTGGAAACAAAATTTAGTCATGTTTACTACCACATAGTTGTTCTAGCCTTCAGATAGTTTAAAGTAAATGGCACAAAAGTGCTTGATAAATTATAAAAACTATATAAGTTTGAACTATTTCATAAGATTTTAACAGATAGTATAAAGATCATTGAAGATTATAAATTTAAATAAATATATACATACCCTAGCAGTAGAATTAAAATTTTCATATAAACATGTCATTATATCTATTAATCCAAGGAATTTCTAGTTCTGATTATATGATTGAAAATCATCTGAAAATCATCACTTATTAAAAACACTTTAGATATTTTGTCTAGTATTATTAATAACATTTAAATACTAGGGGCCCGGTACATGAAATTCATGCACTGGAGGTGGATGGTCCCTCAACCCAACCTGCCCCCTCTCAAATACAGAGAGCCCTCAGGGGATGTCCAACTGATGGCTCACCCCCAGCCTGCCCAAGGCCTAAAGCCTGGGCACCCAGCCATCGCCCTGCTCAGCTCAGCCCAGCTGCCTGCGACCACCCGGCCCTGGGGGCTGGGCGCTCACCGCCACTTCTGCTCACAGTGCCCAGTGACGCTCCCTGCCGCCGCCGCCACCACCACTGCTGCCGCTGCTGCTTCCCCTCACAGCACCCGTGGGCTGGGTGCTCACGCCGCCATTGCCGTTTCATCTCCAACCCTGGCCTGGCTCTCACTCCACTTGGCCCTGCCCCTGCTCCTGATTGGCTGGTTGCATGTTTCTCTTTTATTATACAAAATTTGTGCACATTAAAGGGGTATTAATTAGAGGAAATATTTTAATAGTGCTATTTGCCCTTTCTCTACAATAAAAGTGTGAGAGATAAAAGATAATGAGTACAATGTATATGAAAATAATACATAATTTCATTAATAAATAAATAATATCAAAATGATATAACAACAATATGAATCCACAATAGACTGTTGAGTTAACTTTCCTGCATTTAAAATAGGATTGAACGTGTCCCTCAAAGAGAGATGAAATCCATAATACTGCATTTGGGTGACTTGGGTTCTTACATTTTGTCTAGTATTATTGTAGAGTACACTGTTGTCTCTGAATCTTAATGCAATATATGTTCCCTAATCTTTTTCACCATGTGGAAAAAGAATAGGATATGTCATTGCATCTAATGTAGGAAACAGGATACAGATTTGTTTCACTTTAGTGCCATTTGGATTATTGGGATCTGGTTTACAATGAATGAGCAAATCCCTTTCAAAAGGAGTTTCTACATCTTCGTTTCTGAATATGACAGCAACCTCGGTTACATGGGGAGAATTATATCTACCTGGGTCACTATTATGATCATATTTAATTGCCATAGTTACTTCCGTGGAAGCTATACCTTTTGCTGCTGCTTCAGATTGGGCTTCCTTTTCTACCTCATGTAGCATTTTGTACGATTTTGTTAATTCATTTATTTCATGCATGAGGTTGTTGATGTTGATCATGAGTCTTTCTGAGCAGGCCTGGTTTGCTGAGATTGCTAATCTTTTACATGTAGCTTCACCTGTATCCAAAATATAGAGTTGAGCAAACTTCCGAGAAACACCTTCAGAAGGATGTAAAGTTCCAGTACGATGATAAACTTTTCCATGTATTCTAAATCAGTATGGCCCATACCCTGATGGCGATACAACATTTGCACCCATATAAACAAAAGCAAAAGAAATATTTATAGTTTGAATGTTTCCCATGACATGTCAGAATCTTCGTTTGTCATTAATCTTTTTAAATATGGCAGGTAATCTGGAAAATGTATATCATTTGGACAGACTTTCCCTTTGCCACCACATCAACTGTATTTCCCATCAGATGGTTTTTCATCAGAGAGATTTAGTGATAGGCAACATTCACATCTAACAGTCATTTCACCACAACTATGTTCAAGAATTACATCCTCACGTACTCCATTTTCGCTGAGAAGGCAGTTCCTACCACTATTGCTAGTACTTGTTGATGACTATTCTTTAGACATTTTCTGTCTTCACCACTGCCTTCTTTCAACTTAAAAGGCACATTGTTCTTTAGACATTTCCCATTGAAGATGCTGGTGTTTTTCGGCTTCAGAGTGACATTTTCCAATAGCTCCTCTTCAGATACATTCTGTCACAGGTGTCGCCTTCTTTCAAGATCAGATGCATGTTGCTCTTCAGACATTTTCTGTTGATAACGTTGGCACCTTTCTTCTATACAGCTCCATTGTATCAACAGTTTTTCTTTGGACATAGTTCCACCTCTCTATTGCCAAGTTCTGAGATAGAGGAGAATGACAGTCTTGAGAGTCAGGCCTTTCAGCAGTGTGACCAACGGCTGATTTGGACAGATTCTGTGGGAGTGGGACTTCCTCCTACCTGTTGTCAGTTTCCACAGCTGGGATGCTGAAGCTGGGACTTAGGGGCCTTCCTTCTGGCGGTTGCCTTTCATTTTTGCTGGCATACAGCTGAAGCTACAGGTAAAACATTAGCAATGCCACAGGCCTCAGTTAGATGCAGATGTGGTGAGTTCTCACTGCCGACACCACCACCCGAGGCCAGGCGCTTGATGCTTTCACCACTTCGTTTCCACTCCTGGGGCCTGGCACTCACACCTGTCTACCCTGCCCTTTGCTCCGATTGGCTGGTAGCATAGCCAATCAGGAGCCAAGGTACGGTCACATTTGCATGTTACTCTTTTATTAGATAGGATATAGTTGAGCTGGCTTGAAAATAAAGAAATCCACCAGTGTCAAAGGACTAAGTGAGGATAGGAATCTGCTGCTTTCCTGTGCTCTTTATCCCCTGTCACCTGGATAATTCTTGCCATCTAGGGATATAAGAACCAAGGCCCAATATCCAGGGTCCAGGCAAGTTGGGGAGTATTTATAACCACCAAGCTGGCTATCTTATGAATTGTCAGCACACATTTACCTTATGTATTTGTCTGAAAACTCACAAACTGAATATTTAGTTTAAAGTACTCTAAGGTGATTTTTAATGAAAATCCTTATTAGAGTACATACTGTCTATACAAATCCCAAAAATTTCATGGATAAAGTTACAATGGCAAGAAGGTTATTATGTAGAATGAGTAAATGCACAGGCAAACTATCATGGTCTACAATCAATAAGAGCAACAAAAATAAAATCATAATGGTGGAATCATCAATAAGAATGTAATTAAGTGTGTATGTTTACTAAAATAAAAGAGAATTAAAATGTCATCAAGTGATGTGAGACTATCAAGAATGATTAAATAGAAGTTTAGACATTTAAAATACAGTTTTAAAAATCATTACATGGGTTTAATGATTATGAACTAGCAAATTGAAAGATCCGAAGAATTACAGCAAAAATAGGCAAATAGATGGAAAATATGAAATTCAGAGTAAGAGATATGTAGGTATGCTGAGCAGATAAAACATACGTATAACTGGAATGTCAGAAAGAGAATAGAGAAAATGGAGGAGACTGATATTTAAAATATAATGGCTGAGAATTTTTCAGAATTGATGAAAGGCATAATTAGATTATTCCTTAGATTCAGGAACACCAACAAATCCTATACATGATAAATGAAAAGAAAACTACACCTAGACATATTGAAGCCCATCCATAGAACTCTAAACACAAGAATAAAATTCTCAGAGCAACCACAGAGAAAGGACAAGTAATTACATGGGCAACAACCTCTGGACAGACAAGTCTCTCTCAGCATCAATGGAAGACAGAAGCATTAAATAAAGCTTTAGAGTGCTATAAGCAATAGTTTGCAAACTACATTTATAAATTGAGTGAAACTTCCCTTCAAGAATTAGGGTGAAAGAAAGGTACCTTTCAGAAAATTAAAACTGAGAGAATTTACCACCAGCAGACCCTGACTAAAGACATTTCTACACAATGTAATTCAAGAATAAAAAAAAAATTTGTGGAATGGAGATCCAAATTAAAAGGGAAAAAAGAAATGATAAGAAAAGAAATGAATGCATATATAGATAAATCTAAGCCACTGTCAGGACAGGATATGAAGAGACAGAATCATCTCCCGTGGGCTTCCTGTAGGCAAAGGTGTCAAACAAGGGAGCATTTTTGTTCATCCCTATTTGTTCATCTTTCTATTTATTTCATCTGTAAGCAGACTCAGAGGAAGGAAAACTGGTGAAAGAAATATCAGTAACTTAAGGAATGCAGCTGATACCATCTTACTGGCAGAAAGTAGCAAAGACTTGAAAAGACTTTTGATGAAAGAAAAGAAGAAAGTGCCTAAGCAGGGCTGCATTTGAACATCAAGAAGACAAAAATCATGGCTAGAGAAGAAATACACAGCTTTAACATGCACAGTGAAGGCACTGAAATTGTTAACGATTCTTCTTACCAGTGGTTCAGTTACCAATTCAAACGGAGGCTACATCCAACACATCAAGAGAAGGCTGAGACTCAAAATGGCAGCAATGGAAGAATTAGGAAAGATCACCAAGAGCAAAAATTTCTCATGCAAGACCACAGCTAAGATCATCCACACCCTTAGAATCTCAATTACTATGTACAGATGTGAAAGTTGAACAGCAAAGAAAGCTAACAGAAAAAAAAAAAAACATTAATTTGCAGGAGGTGGGGATAGGCTAAAAGGGGTCAATGGGGATAAAAGGGAGGAGGATATATGTAATACTTTCTTTTTAAAATTTCTTTATTGATTAAGTTATTACATATTTTTTTTCATCCCCCATTACCTTCCCAAACCCACCCCTCCATCTCATACCCCTACCCCCCTGTTGTCTGTGACCACTGGTTAGGCTTATATGCATGCATACAAGTCCTTTGGTTGCCCTCTCCCTCTTACCCCCAGCCTCCCTACCTTCCCTCTGAGGTTTTATAATAAAGCTTAAAAAAGAAAAGAAGGTGTTGGAGAGTTTTACAGATACCTGGCCAGAAAGACCAGCAGTGAATCATAGAGCAAATACTGAAACATCGCTAGGCAAAAATGACAAAATGGAAGCTGTCCTGCTTCAGGCACATCATGACATGGCAAGGTTCTTTGAAAAGACAGTAATAGAAGGCAGCAGGAAAAGTTAAAGACCAAATAGGAGATGGGCTGATTCCATAAAAGAAACCATTGGCACAGATCTGCTGAAGCTGAGCAGGGCTGTTGAGGATAGCACATTGTGGGCACAATTCACAGAGTCACCAACTCAGTGGCATGGAACACAAAAATCTAAGTCAATAATAGTGTGTATAGGGTTCAATGAGAGATAAAACAGATAGTAGACAAAAGCTGCCTGTAATCTGAGGAGAAGCAATTTGAACTAAAATCATTTTTTAAAGTCATTTTATTATTTAGGAGGAAGATTGCATTACACTTAAACATTATTAAGTTAACTATACATGTTGTGTTTTCCAGAGTAACCGCTAAAATAATTAAATGTATATCTCCAGAATAAGTTACAAACCCAGACATGCACTAATTGTACATCAAAAATATTGTCTGTTGTGATTGCAAAGCTGTTTTCTGTTCAGCACCTTGTAGGCCTTACTTAAATCCAAGAAGAGAAATACAAGGAAAATCACTGATCAGGCCTGGTGATTAAGGTCAACACTGAGGTTATAACTTTAACAGCACAAACGTTCCAATGATATTAGCCCATTAAAAGTAAGATAACTTTGCTGGCCTACCTGGGAGGAAGCATTGATATCCTGAGTTCAAGTTTCATTATTCAAAAATTTAGGTTTTCCATTATTATGGATATAATTAAATCTTTTTTTATAATAAATAGACATGTTTAGTGATGCATTGTTCTTCACACAGATGCCTGCAGAGTCTTTAACTAAAATCCAGGAATATGCAAGTAGGCAACACAGAACAATTAGCCAGATGTAAAATGAACTGGCTTCTTCTAACTACTCTGTAAACATCACAGCTCTTCTTCTGTCCAAAATGAACATAATCTCACATGAAAACACTTATTGTAGGGGAACCGGGAACCTAATTTTGTGGCCAAAAGTAAACACCAAAGGAACAAATAACAATTTGGTTGTTAGTTGGTGAAAGCAGGGAATCTGGAGCCCTTGACTGTGCTGCTTTGCTCTTCTTACTCTTGCTCTTTTTGTCCCTCTTCTTCATCCCATCCATGTTTGCTCTCAATAGGTTTGAATAAGCCATCTGAAACTTACTCACTTCTTTGGAGTTCAACACTGTGCTAATCTTTTTTCCCATCAGTAGCTCTTAACAGACACTTGTTGTCTGAGGGTTAAAGCACTCCAGACTGAGTCTGTCCTTGGAATGGGTTTAGTTAGGCCAACATACTTCTTCAGGGTGATGAACACAATGCCTGATAGCAGGCACTTCTGGAAAAGCCTGGTCAGCTCCCTAGGAACTCCTCACTCTCCAGCAGAACCATTTCAGCTCCACTGGCCCCAATCAGGCCACATATCGACATCATTAATTCTAATAAAAAATAATTAGAATGTATCTACATCTACTTGTTCAGACAAGATCAACTGTTAGAAAACCTACCAGCCTCTCCAGTTCCCCAGTGGAGCTGACAGTCTATCTCTGCCTTAAATGACCTCCAAGGAGAGAGAACACTAACTGATATGACATTTATTTAGAAGAAATTAATTTTAGAACCTAACAGGATATTGCCATAATTAGTTCCTAAGAGTCTCTTAATAGTCATCTGCTTTATGTGTTTCTAATACCTGTAAAATTTTCCTGATGCTCTAAAGCAAAAGTTTTTTAAACGTGTTAAGGGTATCTCTGGGGGTCCTATGGCCCTCTCAGGGGGTCTGTGATGTCAACATGATTTTCATAACAATACTGTGACATTATTTGCCTTTTTGTGCATCTCATCCTTTCACAGTGTTTAGTGTTTTCCAGATGCTCATGACAGGACGTCTTAACATATCAAATGCAAAGGCAGATTTGAGAGTTCCGCTGTCTTCTTTTAAAGTAGACATTAAAGATATTAGCAAATATTTTAGACCACACTATTTTTTCACTTAATAGATTGATTTTGAAAATGTGGTTATTTTTTACAGTGCATATGCTATTTATATTAATCTGCAATGGATTATTATTTTTAAATGAATTAAACATTTTAAAAACTGTTAGTCTACTGTATGGAAAATATATCTGTATATAATACACAGAAACAAAAAGTCTAAGGTCTTTAATAATTTTTAAGAATGAAAAGTGATACTTTGAATAGGTATGGAGTTCTTTTGTCGTGTTGGAGGGACTGTGGCATAAGCCACTTTGTAACTTTCCTATGTAGCAACATGCATGTGTTTAGGTGGAAGTGATTCTGGTATTTCTTGGGGAAACTCTAAGTGCTATGTATTATCTGTAATCTTCTATAGACCTTTTCTTAGGGTAAATTAGAGCCACAAATGTTTTCATAGCTCCAACCTTGAGCTGCTGTTTTAAGATAGACACCAATAAACATTAAGGATCTACTGGGAAAGCAGAGAGCATTTTCAGATTTATGAGCAAGGGGGAAAAAAATCAATACAGTCCCTAAGGCTGTGTAAGTCATGAGTAGCACAAGTAGTATTATGCAAAGTTGACAATATCATGAAATATTAACCTCTGCTTTGGAATTTTACCCGAAATTAAAGTGTCATTATAAAGGAAAGTCAGTGTTTTAGCCTGTATCTCGGGAAGAATTTACATGTCTGCTTTGCTTTGTTATTTTATTTTGGCTGAGCTCTGGAAAATGACCCCACATACACATACCCCTGAAAACTTGGATAACCTCACATTCTTCTGCTACTGGCTCATTCACTTTTTCTTCCCTTCAATCCTTGATTAAATCTTCTTGGTCCCTAGGAGTTCTTACTTCTTATTCAGCAAGGCATGTACTTTGTCCTCTTGTTAAAGAATGAATTAATAAGCTTAACTCCCTCTTTGAAGAATTGGTTGGAATGCTTTTTTGGTGAAAATTAATATACAATTACCAAGTAAGACTGCAATTTCACCAAATAGAAGAATAAAAGACACAGCATAGCTATACTTGAGAATAACTGGAATCTAATTTTAGTTTGTATTCTACCACAATGGCTCGAGCTTTCAGGGAATAAAAGTATGTCAACTTTCCTAGGAAAGTACAGATATCCGCCTGCAGCATATTTATAACAAGACTGTTTAACACAAGGCTTTGAAAGAATGCAGTCTCAGTGGTCTTTTTGCACTGGACATTGGAGTGTTGGACACATCCTATTGACCTATGAATTGCACAGTATTTGTCTTTCTTTGGCATTAAATAAATCCTCCAAAGAGCAATAAGTATAATACTTCTCCAAATTGCATCTTTAATACTTGGTAATATTCCTGCAATACTTTGCTGGGGCTAGAGGAA
Organism: Antrozous pallidus; assembly: GCA_027563665.1. Taxonomy (NCBI): domain Eukaryota; kingdom Metazoa; phylum Chordata; class Mammalia; order Chiroptera; family Vespertilionidae; genus Antrozous; species Antrozous pallidus. The sequence goes on along the minus strand of CM050518.1, from coordinate 21,628,757 downwards.
GGACTCCTAAGAGGTGATTTAGGTCATTGCCTTCAGCTTGCATGGGTTTTTCATCATACATAATGCAGATAAATTGTGTTGTTTAACTGCATACTTAAAATATTTTGTAGGTAATACTAATTTTTATGCCAAAGATAGGTGGGATAACTTTATATTTGTGGAGAAGAATCATAGCACAGATTAGAGTGTAAAGGGACTCAACCTGAAGAAGTGAAATCTACACACAGATTCGTCTCAAGAGAACTCAGATTCTGTGTTTGGCATCTGCATTTTGTTTTGTTTCTGGAATAAGCAAGAATTTCAAAGACACAATTATAAAAATGCTTATTATCTATAGATTTTTTTCCAAACTGAGGTAAAATTATAAATAAAGCCAAGTTTATCTAAGGCTGATGTTGACTGCCATGCTGAAACAACTAACATTAACCTCTCAGGGACTTAACTGCCCCTTTTGAGGATAATCATGTCTACCTGACTACTAAACAGAATTTTGGAAGAAAATATCAAATAATATATGTAAAAGTGCTTCCCATAAATATTTTAATGTTATTAACTTAAAATATTATTATCATCATCTATAAACTGCCTTGTCCTCCAGTTCTTCTTATCCTGGCACATTTTCTTAAAAATTTCTTCAGACTGTGAAAACACATCCCCTTAAAAAAAACCTGGGTGAGACTTGTAAACATGTTATTTTACATTCACAGTAACCAACTGGCTAATACGGGCTTGTTAAATCTTCACCCAAAATCCAACTCTATTTTTTGGTTAATAACTTTATAAAAAGGAAGTGTTATGCTTGCTCATAGCCAGAACCATCTTGGAAAAGATGACAAAATTGGAGGGCTCACTTTTCAATATATATGAAAAAAGTTGATTCCAAAAATAGGTCCATAAATTTATGATCAATTGATTTTGACAAATATTCTATTGTCCATTATTACACAGTGACCATTGCCAAGATCATTGAATGGGGAAAGAATAGTTTCTCCAAAAATAGTAGTGGTATAATGGGATATCCACATGTAAAAGTCCAACACTGGACCCTTCATTCACACCAGATATAAAGATTAAGTCAAAGTGGATTAAATACATAAATAAAACTCTTTGAAAAGAAACACAGGGGTAAATATTCATAATGTTGGATTTTGCAGTAGATTTTTAGATATACTATAAAAAGCAGATGCAACAAAAGTAAAAATAGATAAATTGAACATCACAAAAATTTAAAACTTTTGTGCCTCAAAGAAAACTATCAAGAAGTAAAAAGAAAACCCACAGAAAATATTTGTAACTCATAAATTATTTGAGTCTACTATCCGGACTATATAATGAGCTCTTACAACTTAACAACAACAAAGGAAAAAAAAAACCAAAATTTGGATAAAGGGCTTGAATAGACATTTCGTAGAAGAAGATGCACAAGTGGCAACAAGCACATAAAAGGATACTCAACACTATTAGCCACTCACACTTATAAGGATGGCCTTAATAAATATTAAAAAGGGGAAATAACATTGTTGATGAGGATGTAGAGAGAGTAAAACCCTTATATATTGCTGGTGGGAATATAAAGTGTTCCCATTACTGAGGAAAATATTGTGGTGATTTCTCAATAAGTTAAATATAGAATGACCATATGAACCAGTAATTTCACTTCTAGGCATATACCAAAAAGATTGGAAACAGGTGTTCAAACAAAAACTCGTGCACAAATGTTCATAGCATTACTATTCACAATCACCAAAAGGTGAAAATAAGCCAACTATCCATCAACTACTGAATAAATAGAGTGTTACATAGCTATCTAATGGAATAGAGTTCAGCCATAAAAAATAATGAAGTACTGGTACATGCTAAACATGAATGGACTTTGAAAATATGTACAAAGTGAAAGAATCCAGACACAAAAGGCTACGTAAATGTATGACTCCATCTATATGAAGTATCTAGAATAGGACTATCCATAGAGACAGAAAGCAAATTAGTGGTTACCAGGGGCTGGTCAAGAGGGGAGAATAAAGAGTGACTGCTTAATGTTATAGGATGTACTTTTGGGGTGATGATAATGTTCTAGAACTAGATAGTTGAGATGGTTGCACAATATTTGTGAATGTACTAAATGTTATTAAAACTATATACGAAAATGGTTAAAATGTAAAAGAAGTAAAAATCAGTGAAGTGTTTTGCAACATTTCCAGGCAGTAACCAATCATACTTTATGTTATCTATATGAAATTCTTCAACAACAATAATGATCCTATATAATAAAGAGGTAATATGAAAATTAACCCTCACAACCTCACAATATAACTGCCTACGGCCAGGCTGGCAGGGGGTTAGTGAGGGATGACCAAATGACTGAACAAACAGGCTGCATGGGGTGACCGGGTTGCAGAGGGGTTAGTGAAGGATGACCAAATGACTGAACAAGCAGGCTGTGTAGAGCGACCAGACCAGCAAGGGGGTTAGTGAGGGATGAGCAAATAACTAAACAGCAGGCTGCATGGGGTAACCAGGCCAGCAGGAGGTGGCAGTGAAGGGAAACTAGGCCAGTGGGCGAGGGGGGCAGTTGGGGTTGACCAGGCTGGCAGGGAGGGCAGTTGGGGGCAACCAGGCCAGTAGGGGGGCAAAAGCAGGTGAGCAGGCTGGTTGGGGGGAGTCCATTAGGAGCAACCAGGCCAGCAGGAAGGGAGAAGTTTGGGAGGATGTAGTGGGCAGCAAGGGGCAACCAGGCCAGTAGTGGGCAACCAGGCTGGTGAGGAGGGAAGTTAGGAGCAACCAGACCAGCAGGGAGGGGGCAGTTGGGGGCAACCTAGTCAGCAGCAGGGGGCAGTCAGAGCCAAACAGGCTGGCACACAGAGGCAGTGAGGGGCGATCCGGCCAGTGGGGGGGCAGTTAGGGGTGACTAGGCAGGCAGGAAGGTAAGTGATTAGGAGCCAGTGGTCTAGGATTGTGAGAGGGATGTCTGACTGCTGGTTTAGGCTCGATCCCCAGGATCATCAGTCAGACATCTCCCAAAGGGTTCTGGATTGGAGAAGGTGCAGGCTGGGCTGAGCAGATTACCCCCACCCACCACCGTGCATGAATGTTGTGCACTGGGTCTCTAGTAGTTAATAACAGGTAATATTAGAATCACAAATAAAAATAGAGCATTCACTATATGCAAGGTCATACTCTAAGTATTTTGCATGGATTTGTTCATTTAATCATTATGACAACTCTGTGAAATAAGTGCTCTTCCTTTTTTTTTATGAGGAAACTAAAGGACAGATGTTTAAATGAGTAGCATAAGGTCACATACTTAATCAATGGTCATTAAGCGATTTGATTCCAATTGGACAATTTCCAAAACTAAAACTCATAGCCAGGACATTATATTGTCTCTACAACAGACTATGGGGCCAAATAGATATTACTTGGGCCCAATTTCTGATTAGAAGATGTTAGGAAAGTTATGCAGCAGAATTTCTGCTGTGTCCTTATAGCTTTCCGTAGCTGGGGAAAAGAAGAATTTGTTTTGGAAGAACTGAATTTCCAGGCACATGCATGATGCTAAAAAAGCAGCAATACGTGCTAGGAGGTAACTTGTTTGTTTTATTGCCCCTCCAAGCATTTGTGGTTAATTTTACTTCCACTTCTAATAATAGTCCCTGGGTAGGATTTTCAGTTATTTGCAAGCTGTTTTGATTTTCTCACAACTCTTTATTTATTTGTATCCTTATCAAGTACTGCTCTTTCAACTCTTCAAGCAAAGTTGAAATGTAGGGATAAATGTAGTTGCTTTTTGGATTTTAAGAAAGCATTTAAAAATTAAATTTTCTGAAAACTGCTTACTCAAACTATAAGAGACAAAATAGAATTAGAGAGATTTTTAAAAATTTAGCTGATATGTACTATGTCTAATGACTGAATATAGGCTACTAACATACTCCTTTCTGAGCATAAGAATAACTTTGGATATAGAAAGGCAGTTTGTATTTGGTAACTGCTCTAATGAATCCTTTTTTAAGTGGGAACCTTTGATTCTTTAATGCTCATTAAAAACAAAACAAAAACCATCCCACTGATCAGTCTCTAGCCCCTTTCCTCCCTTATTTTCCCCTCATCATATCTAATAAAAGAGTAATATGCACAATGACCACACCTACGCTACACCTATAAGCCATGCCCACCAGCCACACCCATCAGTCAATCAGAAACAAATATGCAAATAAATACCAACCAAGATGGCTGCGGCCACTGAGACCAGAAGGGAGGCTTGGGTTTCTCTGGCAATGGAGGAAGCCAAGCTTTTAGCCTGCCCTTGCTAGCCTAGGTCTCCACTCAATGCTACCAAGTTTCAATTATAGAAGATACATAATCCCAACAGAAATGGCAGCAGCCATAGAACTGGAGAGAGAAGAGGCTAGAGTTGCCTCAGCAATGGAGGAAGCCAAACTTCTGCAGCCCTGGCCAGCCTAGGCCTCCACTTAAGGCTACAAAGTTTCAATTATTGAAGGTAAACAAACCTGAACAGAAATGGCTGCCATCACAGAGTGAGTAGAAGGCGTGGCTTTGCTCAAGGCTACAAAATTTCAATTCTAGAAGAAAAATAAATCCCAGATACCAGAGCCTCCACTTTGGTCACTGGGAGGTGTGGCCAGCCTGCAAACCACCACAGGCCCCTTGCCCAGGCTGCCCCATGCCCCAAGGAAACCCCCATCCTGATCCAAGACACCCTTCAGGGCAAACCAGCTGGCCCCCACTCATGCACCAGGCCTCTATCCTATCTAAGAAAAGAGTAATATGTAGATTAACCATCACTCCAACACACAAGATGGCTGCCCTCAAGTGGTCAAAGATCCTGCCCTCATGTGGACACAACATGGCCACCACGAGATGGCAGGCAGGGAAGGGCAGTTGGGAGGGACCTGGCCTGCAAGGGAGGGTAGTTGGGGGCAATAAATCCTGCAGGGGAGAACAGTTCAGGGGGACCAGGCCTATAGGGGAGGCAGTTAGGGCCAAACAGGCTGTCAGGGAAGCAGTTGGACATTAATCAGGCTGTCAGGGGAGTGGTTCGAGGGTGATCAGGCTGGCAAGCAGAAGTGGTTATGGGTAATCAGGAAGGCAGGCAGGTGAGCAGTTGAGAGCCAGCAGTCCTGGATTGTGAGAGGGATGTCCGGCTGTCCGTTTAGGCCTGATCCAAATTGGATCACACCTAAACGGACACTCGGGCATCCCTTGAGTAGTCCCAGATTGGAGAAGGTGCAGGCTGGGCTGAGGGACACACATCCTCCACCCTATGCACAAATTACATGCACCAGGCCTCTAGTATTGAAATAAAGCTAAATAACTATCAATAAAGAGCCAGTTAAATAAATTTCACTAAATTATGGTGCACCTATACAATGAAATGCTATGCAATTATAAATAAAAGAATGAGAAATCTCATTAAGTGCCAATATAGAAATTACAAAAAATATGGAAAAATAAAATATAGCAATGCATATATTGTATGCTATCCTTTATGGAAAACAGGAGTAAAATAATTATATATGTTCATATTTACTTAAATGTTCATAAATAAAATGTAAAAGACTATATTCATTAATAACCATGTTGCCTGTAGATCTGATGGGGAATGATTAAATAAGATGTAAGGATGAGAGGAAGATATTTTTATAGTGTATTTTTTATTTATATTATATTAGTATAAAATCAACTGGTGAAACAGACAAATGTATTTATTACTCAAAAATTAAATAAAGACTATTAAAAGTGGGATTTGTAGAAAATGTATGTTTTAAAGTTGAAGAAAATAATATATATAGGTTTTTATGTGTGGCATGTTTGTCATAGTGTATTTAGGTTAAAAATAATCTATATATATACAAATATGTATATTTATTATGTATATATATTTGTATATATATACAAGTATGGTTATGTATATATGTGTGTGTGTATATAGATATATATACACAAATATGTATATTTATTGCCAGATACATACTGATTAAATATTAGGATGCAAACACTCTGATACATACACACAATGAAATGTCATCAGGGATTAAAATGAACTTGTAAAATAATAGCAAAATATATGGAAATATATTCATAGTCTGCTTTCAATGGGTGGGAGTGTATTGGGAAAAATCAAGTGATATAATGCAAAGTAGGATTCCATATCCATAAAATAAAAATTTATAAAGCTGTATGCAAGCTTACTGACATATATAGAGAAAGAACTAGACGGCTACTTACTAAGTGGCAAATCTTTTCCGTGGTTATCGGAAGTTATGGTAGGGTGTACAAGTAACATTAGAGCATTTCCTGATAGTAATTTAAATTAATATCAGTTCTCTCAAAGAGGTGGAGTAATAGGTAATTTTTTATCATCTCTAGTCTCTAAAGATCTTCTAATAAATACTTTAATAACAAAAACAAAAAACAAAAACCTTCAACATTTATTTCAGACTTTGAATGGGCCATGTATTATATTAAGCATTGTTTTTTAAACCTCTCAAAACTACACAAGGCAGTTTTTGTTAACCATTTATGTGTGTTATATGCCATTGAGTTGGCCCCAACTTCTCATGATACTATGAATGGGTGATGTTCACAACATTCTGTCCTCAACAGCCCTGCTCAATACTTGTAGACATATGCCTCTGTCTTCATCTATAGAGTCAATCATCTTATATTTTGGAGTCCTGCCATATTATGGAGTAAACCCAGCTCATATTAATCACCTTACAGATGGAAAATCTGGGGTTTGGAATGATTGTGTCATTTACCTAATACTGCACAGCTAGTGTCAGATCAGATGCAAACCCATGTCTGTTTCCATTCAACACTGATTTTTTGATCACCCTGCTAAATAATTCAAGGAAACCCTTCTTGCAATTGAAAACATCTTTTTCCACTGGCTTTCTTTTTAGGTGGCAAATCTTTGCATTGGTTATCAGAACTTGTGGTAGCATGTACAAATAATGTTAGAACATTCCCTGATAGTAATTTAAATTAAACAGTCATGTACATGTAAATTATTTCATTTTTTTTTACAGCAGATAAAATATATTAATTTGTGTAAATGGTCTTCTGGGTGCAGATGCTCACAGTGAATGCAGGCTCATCTTAAAAGCTCCCTATGTTCCACTTGAAGCTTCTTTTACATGCATAGTTTATTTTTCTAATGCTGTCTCAATGTAGGAACCATTTTAAGGAGGCATTTCTGGCTAAATGAAAGAAAAAAATAGCTCTCTTGGCTTTGGTAAATATTAATGAGCAGGCAGAAAATCTTGTTACTGAACTGCTGCGCTCTTTGAGATTTCCCTGCCATCTTGGCCCTTTGTGGGCTCTGCTCCGGAGCTGCCGATTAGCATGCTGGTATGTGTGCTATTGTGAGTTTCGCAGCAGACTCTTGTGTGCACTGACAGAAGGCTCACCTTGGTCTGTTATCAGCAATGTCTAGGCATCTTAATTATGTTTTGGATTCAATCAAGATAAAAACAAATTATTCAGAAATAATTAATCTGACTTATTCATTTCAAAACTTCACCATCAAATGCACAGTGTTCGTTTCTGCTCATGTATATATTGTCATCATAATAACAGAGTGAGATCTAATTTTTATTAATTTTTGAATGAGAAGAAGTACAGAATTTGAATAGTCAATATTCACACATATAATATATGTACAAAATGATTGCACCACAGGTAGAATTCATTTAGGCACTCTATTTTATTTTAGAAAATGTATTGTGTTCCCCGATTCAAACACTTTTAAGATTCATTTTCACTTCATAAATAATAATATTTTTAAAATATATTTTTATTGATTTTAGAGAGGAAGGGAGAGGGAGAAATAACAACATCAATGATGAGACTTATTGATTGGTTGCCTCCTGCATGCCCACAATCCAGGCATGTGCCCTTGACCTGAAACAAACCTGGGACCCTTCAGTCCATGGACCAATGCTCTATCTACTGATCAAAACTGGGTAGGGCAGTAAAAATATTTTTAATGGTGCTGTGTGATAAAGAACTCAGAAAAGATAGTATTGGGGTTATTTTTGCCTCACTAGTCATTCCTCTAAAAACTGTGTTGTGGGATCACATAATAAAAATTATGAATTTTCCTATTTGCTGATTTTATTATACTAGACACAATAATGAAATGTAAAAAACAAACAAACAAACAAACAAACCAAGGGCAATTTCCCTAATAACAAAATGTAGGAATTATCAAACTAACTAAAATAATTTTTAAAATTAAACTTGCTACACCTTTTTTAAAATACTGTTAGTCCAAGGGGTTGTATGATGCTTATGAAGGAATTATTTGACAAAGCAACATATTCTTTTCAAGAATGCAACATTTGAGTCTAGTCACATGAGTCATAAGTTTCCACCCAGTTATTTTTATTCTTTAATAGGCCCATTGAATTAAAAAAATCAGGAAAAATAGAGCAGTTGTTTGAAAACAATTTTTAGACAAGAAAAAATGCAGTAAGTATTTTCAAGAGTTATTACTAATCTCTCATTGCATACTTATTCATCTGCTTTTACAGAAGTTCAATGTACTGAGCATTTCTACTGTCATGTGGAGAGAAAAATGAGAGTTCAAGAATATAACAAAAGTGTTGGGAAACATAGACATTGAAATGTCATTAATCCATTGCGTCTCTGCTCTAAAATCTTGTTTAAATTTGTGTTCACAAGGATTTATTAGGTTCTTTTACAAAGCACTTTTGGGGAAAATTTTTATCACTGCCAATTTTGAGATCAGGTTGTAGCTGGGTAATTTTTAGTTGTTTATAAACAGAGTGTGAATTCCATGAGAAACCACTTCAATAATTTGAGAAAGAAGGAGACAGTTACTGAAAATGATTTCTAATTTGAGAAATGGAACTTTTGACTGCTGACACAAGTTTTAGGAACTCCAAAACTGCAAAGTTATGAAACAATGGTCACATATAGACATTTCTCCAAGATAGTGCTTGTGGTGAGTTAGAAAATAAACATCTAATGAAAGTCTAGGAGAACTAAGATGGCAGCAAAGGCAAAACACCTATCTTGCCGTCATAATCAGCAATTTTAATACTACAACTTAACGAAGGAACAAACACCTTCCAGAATCACCAGAAAGCTGGCCGAGTGAAAATTCCACAAATAAAAGTGAAGATAAGACACTGGGACTCGGAGGAGCGGCGGCGAACAGCCTTGAAAGATTCGCACAGAGAGAGGTTTGGAGTGTGCGCCGCGGAGAGGGCGGGCGGCTGAAAACCGGCCAGTTTTCTCGAACGGGAGACAAAGGCGTCCCACTGGACTGATTCTCCAGCTCTGGGCGAAGTCCAGAGAACCCACTATCACACGGGGTGAAAACTGGACAGTGGGAGGGCACGCCGAAGCTCGGTTCCTGCCGGGTCTCCCCGCTTGTGGAAAGGCAGCTTGCGCGAACAGCTCAGCTGCGTGACGGTGCAGAGAGCGCACCGCGACTTGCCTCTCATTCGGAAAACTGTCAGACTGCTTTGTTTTGCGACCCTGGGTGAGACATTGTGCATGCAGACTCATTTTGGGAAAGTCTGAATTCCCCGGCAACCGGCAGCCTGTGGAGCTCGGCAGCGGCTCTCTCTCAGAGGTGCTGGCGGCCATTGCCCCCGGCACAGAGTCCCCGGGGCCACAGAGGGTGGAGCTAACGCTGTCTGCTTGGCCCGGAGACTCCGCCCACCCAACCTGAGCACAGCTGAGCTTCACAGACAATTGGCCTGGAGGTCAACCCTCCAAGTGCTAGCAACGATTAACTGAGCTTAACTTCAGCAAGACTGTGCAGCCCATATCCACCTCAGGTAACCGGGGAGGCTGAGCCACTATCCCTAGTAGGAAGTCTACCACACAAAGCTAATTGACCAACTCAGGGAAGCAGCCACCATGCAGCAACATGGAAAGAAATCAGATGTGAAAGAAATGGAGGAAAAAAAACGACTGGACATGTAATTCAGAACCACGGTTATAGGGTTTTATAAGAGGCTCCAACAAAAGATCGAGGCCTATAAGGAAATAAGCAAGACCACAAAGGAAATGAATGAGTCCTACAAGAAAATGAACAACACCCTCCAGGATATAAACGAGAGCTGCAAAGAAATTATCAAGACCAACGTGGAAATGAATGAGTCCTACAAGGAAATGAAAGAAACCCTCAAGGATATAAAGCAGACTCTCAAGGATATGAAAAAGGACCAACCAGAAATTAAGCATACACTGACTGAAACAAAAAATATTATACAAAGACCTGAAAGTGCCCTGGAGCACCCCAAGAATCAAGTTAAAGATTTGGAATACAAAGAGGTAAAATCCACTCAGCTGAAAAAGCAAGAAACCAAAAGAATCCAAAAAATTGAGGATAGTGTAAGGGGCCTCTGGGACAACCTCAAGCATACCAACATCCGAATTATAGGGGTGCCAGAAAAAGAGAGAGGCCAAGACAATGAAAACCTATTTGAAGAAATAGTGACTGAAAACTTCCCACACCTGGTGAAAGAAATTGACTTAGGAGTCCAAGAAGTGCACCGAACCCCAATATATAGGAACCCTAAGAGGACCACACCGAGGCACATCATAATTAAAATGCCAAGAGCAAAAGACAAAGAGAGAATATTAAAAGCAGCAAGAGAGAAACAGTTGGTTACCTATAAGGGAGCACCCATACGATTGTCAGTGGATTTCTCAACAGAAACGATGCAGGCCAGACGGGAGTGGCAAGAAATATTCAAAGTGATGAACAGCAAGAATCTACAATCAAGATTACTCTATCCAGCAAAGCTATCACTCAGAATGGAAGGTCAGATGAATGCTTCGCAGATAAGAAAAAGCTAAAGGAGTTCATCACCACCAAACCAACATTATATGAAATGCTGAAAGATATTCTTTAAGAAGAGGAAAAAGAAAAAGGTAAAGATGAAAATTATGAACAAGAAATACATATCTATCAACAAATGAACATAAAAATCAAGTGAATTGATAGGCTGTTGAACAGGATAGACTGGTGAATATAACAGAGACATGGACATAGAGAGGGAATGGACTGACAATTCTTGGGGAGAAAAGGGTTGTGGGAAGTGCAGCAAGAGACTGGACAAAAATCTAGCAACAATGGGAGAGGACAGTGGGAAGGGGGAGGTGAGGGTGGAGGGTGGGAGAGGTACAGGGTGGAGGGAAGCTATAGGGGGATAAAAAGGGGAAACAATGTAATTAATAAACTGAACAATAAAGATAAAAAAATTAAGAAAAAATAAATAAAAGTGAAAAAAAAAAGAAAGTCTAACAAGGCATTCAGGGTCAGATCTAGGTTTGATTTCACACACACACACACACACACACACACACACACACACGTACATAATATAAACTATCAATTCACTACAAAGTATATTCTACTTAATTCAGTTCTAGTATTAAATCCTACTGTTATTTTTTATGAGCAATAAAATCACATTTGAAATTTGAACCATAGGCTGGATATATTGGTTTCATGTGTAGGGTGCCTAGCCCTGAACATTAGTTCTAGACAAAATGTTGAAAAGAGGAAAGCAGCTCTAAAATATTAAACCTGTATCTTGACTTTCAAAGTGATGGACACTTTATTTTTAAAACTTCACAGGTATTGAGAAGTCCTTATCTTTTTCTTCACATAGCTAATTTCCCCAATGCAGTACAATATGATCTGATATTTAGAATTTTTATTTAGGTACAGTCTTCTAGTAACATGTTGTAGAGTCAGGATAATGGCCCTAATAGATGCCCACATTCTAATCCCTGTAACCTGTGAATATTACTTTATATGGCCAAATGGATTTTGCATATGTGACGTAGATTAAAAACCTTGAGATGAGAAGATTATCCTGGATTATTTGTGAGGGCCTAAACTAATTGCATGAGCCCTTAGAAGCAAAGAACCTTCCCTGTTGTGATAGTGAAATATGACTATGGAGAAAAGACATAGAAGAATGTGGCACTGATAGCTTGCAGATAAAGGCAGGAGGCCATAGTCCAGGAGTATGGACAATGTATAAATTCCAGAAAAGACAGAAACAGATTCTTTTTTCAGAGATTTCAGAAAGAACCAGCCTTCCAACACCTTGATTTTATCCCAATGAAACTGATTTTAGACTTCATATCTAGAAGAAAATAAATTGTATTAAGTCACTAAATTTCTGGAAAGTTGTTATAGCAGCCATATTAAATTAATATATAGACATTAAAGATATAAAATGAGGCATATCTGTATAGGAAGCTTCATAGTCATGGGATATATTTTTAATTCCTTGAATAAAAATTATGTTGGTAAAATCATAGAAACTGTATTTCACATAAAAAATTCCACTTGTGTTAAAAGAATTCAGGTTTAAAAATTTGAAATGTAGAATATTGTTACATAATGACCACCATGATTCATATCCTTATTTATACACATTGAGTAGGCCCCTTCTATAGACTTTGAACTTAACCATGTAACTTTTCCCAAATGGAAAATGTCAAAGGTAGTTCAAGCTGAGGCTTAAAAATTGCTTCTTGAATTGGACTTCCTTTGTCTAGTGGCTAGGACCCTTTTGTTCACAATCTGAAGAAGCCTGGACTGGCCTCCAGGAAGGTGAGAGATCTTGCAGAGAATCCTCATCCAAGGCCCCTGGCATGGGAGTGATGCCGTCCCACCCCACCAAGCCTAGCCAAACTGGTCCAGATGAGAAGAACCACACATAAAATCCACAAGATCCTAAGTACTAATAAGTGTGTTATTTTGCTTTGTTTTGAGTCATTAAGTTTTAGGATGATTTGTTTCTCAGCAGTGGAAAACAAATCCAGTATAGTTGCTTTCTCAGGCTATGGGTATCTTTTAGACATTACTCCATTCTGAAAGGGATAGCACTTGGATATCTTATGTTAAATTTCTTTGGATTCATTTGTAACCTTTGATTTTCAGTAGGCTGAGTTTGAAATTATATCAGAGACTTCTTGGGTATCCCGAAACAACTAATATTGATGTATCTTCACTTGAAACTTTCAGACCCAACTTTTTAATCTTTACCCTCCAAAATATATTTGATTAAAAACCATTAAAATCATTAGATTGCCAATATTTTTGTAAAAGCTTATTTCCCTTTATATAGACTCTGAATGAACAGAACGAACTTAATGTATACCGATGTGAGTAAGGCAGAAGTGGTGTCAGGTAAGAAGAGGTCTTACTTCATTGGGACCTTTGAATCAGGAAGGTGAAATAAGAGCTTTGCAAAAGAAAACCAGAGTCCATTCATCTGCCAGGAAAAAATTACCACCAGGAAATTTACTGCAAAAAAGAAAAAAAGGGACATGGAAGCAGCCTTCCACCCCCACCCAGGTCTCTTGGAGAATTGTATATAAATTTCTAAGGCTCTGAAGGATCACGATTGGAAGATGCCCTGGGCAAATGATCTCTGACATGCCGGCCAGCTTTAAAATTATAGCATCATGCTCTCTGGGGGGAGGGGGGGTGTTCCTCTCTCTCTCCCATGTCCAGCGTGGAGAGAGACTGGGTTCAGTTTCTGAGTGGAGGAGCTGAGGATAAGGAAAAATGAAATATAGAAGAGAAGACACAGAAGTAGGATTAAAAAGCTGGGGCTAGGTGGGCAACTGTTCTCCCTCTCATGGAGAAACAGCCACATGCCCTGAGCCCAGGAAGGTGCATTTATTTATATTCCACAATACAAAGAGGTTTTTCCAACATTAGGATCAAAGGAGTTTCCGTGAGCCCAGGCCCTATTCATTCACCCATTCCCGCCAGCAAGCCTGCATTTACATATCAAGGCCCTGTCCCGGACACCTGAGGCAAAGTAAGCCAAGCTGATAACATTGGTGAATCTGTTTTTCAAGACCTGGTTTTTCCAGGCTCCTTGAATTCAGCCAGCACAAAGATTTAGAGAATGCTCAAGGTGTCTTGCCTGGGGCCGCCACCCACATCATGCTACTCATTTCATATTGGAAATAAGATGTTTATTTCCATGGAATACAGCAACATTAACTGACTCCCTCAAGGATGGAGACCATGACTCTGTCCCCATGAACATGAACTGAGTTGAAACAAACATCTATGCTTCTTAGCTACTTTCTGGTTTTCATTTTTAGGAGTTTATCTTTACATTGGGACCTTTGTAACAAGGCATTTGTACACTTTCCTGCTTCTGACCAGTCATGCTTGCAGAATCTTTTTTTTTCTTTTCAGAGAATCTGACATGTAAGAATTAAAAATAAAAATGGGAGCCCAAGCATTTGTACACTTTCCTGCTTCTGACCAGTCATGCTTGCAGAATCTTTTTTTTTTTCTTTTCAGAGAATCTGACATGTAAGAATTAAAAATAAAAATGGGAGCCCAGGAGGTGTGGCTCAGTGGTTGAGCATAAACCTATGAAACAGAAAGTCACAGTTCAATTCCTAGTCAGGGCACATGCTCCGGTTGCAGGCTCTATTCCGAGTAGGGGGTATGCAGAAGGCAGCTGATAGATTATTCTCTCTCATCATTGATGTTTCTATCTCTCTCCCTCTTCATTCCTCTCTGAAATCAATAAAATATATATATATTTAAAAATGAAAATGGGATTTAATAGTACTTGTTAGTAAAAAAAAAAAATTCTAGCACCTTTTTTTAAGGGTTTATCAGTAGTAGTAATAGTAGTATTTTTTGCCAAATATATACTTTCCCCTAAAAGGGATACAATAAGTAAATCTTATAATTTTCTTATTTGGGTTAAGGTGGAGTAATTTACCTTTTGTGAACCGTGATGATTATGTTTTTGTCTGCGTGTTTGTATGTAACATGTAAGTGTTGTAGAGCGGATATGACCAAATTAAAATTTAGAGAGCCTTTATCAGCCGGCCTGGAGACTGCTCTGCCATCCTATCCTGATGCAGGGAGACCAGAGAGCAGCCCCAACCCTTTGTGCAAGACCACTTTTAAGCACATTAACCACATCCTTGTTTTTTTTTGCACAACAAGCATCCCAAGACAAAACAGTTTTTCCCAAGCAACATCAGAGTCATGCCATTGACGACCATGTTATTCACAGGGTCGTCCTGTTCTTCAGAAAGCTGACAGTGTTCTATCTTACAAGGCCTACGTGCTGGGAAGGGACCATGAGACCATATCTCCAGGCCTGACCTGGTGTCAGCACTGACTACTCTATCTTGGGCATAGTCCCTGGCCTCAGTAGTGCTCAAAAATTCCCACTCTACAACAGTAAGAATATGATAAAAATGACATTGGCCATACGTATTTAATTCTGCTACATTCATGCTTGGGTATTTGGTAGATAACTGCATCTTCCCTGGCCACCTGTAAAATAGTGAATCACATTTTCCTTAAAACTAATTTAAGGCATTTTGGAAATACTTCTCAAACCACTAAGACATCAGTGCACTGCTACCCTTTTGTCCTGGAAGAGTTAATATAAGTTTCAAAAAAGATCTAATTTACTGACTAATGGTATCTTTTCATGGGAATTACTTGGCTTTTGTGGAATAGCCTTTCATCTTTTTGCTCTTTGGTTAATTCAATTGAATTTTCATCCGATCTACATTGTTTCTTTCTAATTGCAGTCAGCCCCTCATCTTACAAACCATTCTGTTCCAAAAACTAATTTATGAGTTGATTATTTGGAACTTAGAAGGCACTTTTCAATAGAAAAATTAAAAAATGCAAATGTTGGGTGTGTTCCCAGAATAACCCACAGACACCAGCTTAACCCATCATATACCCTGGGCTAATGCTGCTATCCAATCTAAACAACACAAAGAGCAGTGCATATGAGTGCAACATGATTTTCAAGATCCAAATTGGGAAGCCCAGAGTTGATTTTTCTATGGTAGTAGAGGTGAGGACTTTTCTGTCTTCATTCCTCCAACTTCAAATGATGCAAAATTAAGACATGGCTATTCATAATCTAGCAGCAGGGAAGTTGTATAATAAGCATCCAAATAAAGTCTGAAGGGAATGAAGAGTCTGAATTTTACAATGCATGGTGAGGGTGTGAGGGAACATCAGGATAAAAAGTAGAGAGAAAGGTTGAGTGCTAGACTGAGTAGGTAGATGAATACCTAAACCTACCTAATGTTTAAAGACTTCTGCGGCTCTGGCTCTTTTCATAAAACCTCATTTCAAAACCAGGTACAGATTCAATTCTACCCAGGCAGCATTTCTTGGTAAAGAATAGGCATTTAACTCACTAATAGTCTTTATGTTGAAAAACCCATATTTTCTGCTACCCTTTTGCCTTTGAGACTCTTGCTCAGGTAGAATGGGGAAGATCCAAGAAGAACCTGAAGAAAGAAAGGGAGGAGATTGAGAAGGTATGACAGACGTCCTTGAGCAATGGCAAACAAATGTTACAACTTTCCATCTCTCTCTTTGTATAATGGGGCAGATTTTGAGAGAAATGAGAAAGGGAAAAACTTTGGGAGACTAAATAGGAGAGAAAGTAAACCCCTAGTAGAAGGAATATTAGTAGGTAGACCTCTCTTGCATTTCTACTAGGACAGTATTCCCATATAAATCACGGGCCAGGCTTCCTGGGCTTCCTGGATGTGACCTCACCAATAAAGTTTCCAAAGAACTGTCCCAGAAGGCAGGTAAGTGACTCTCAAGTGTTCTTTTGAAGAAACCAGATGACTTTCTAAGAAAATTATTGTCATTTTAGAAATGAGATTGTATACTAGTTGTATAAGACTCTCATAGTCAGGCCTTGGTGAGGCTCTCCTCTGCTGTCTGTGGGCTCTTCTCTGTCCCCATAACCCAGTTAATTCCTGTTCATCCCTTAACATGCCCATGTTACATGCTCCAGGAAACCTTTCCTGAGGATCCCTCCATGCAGACTGGCCAAGCTCTGAGACAGAAGCATTCTCATACCATGTTTTACTGCTGCTTTTTTACTCTTTTTAATCTCTGTCACAACAGTAAGTACATAACTCATCAACCACTGAATCTAGTGCATCAAACGGTGGCTGACACTTAGCAGGTGCTCAGTAAATATTTGTTATGAACTATTGAGAAGCAGAAAGTATGTATCTTAAAAAAAAAGAAAAGAAAGTATGTATCTTAACATGCCTGTGCATAGGGAGATCACTTTTAATCCATACATTTGACTATTAGAAAGCTTAAAATACAGAGGAGATATTCAAAACTGTTAAATAAAAGTAATTGATTTAAAGATGTTATTGCTAACTATAAGAAGGATGGATTCTAAAAGCCTTTATATTATCTCAAGAAGTTTATCTACTTTTATGTCAAAGTAGTACCAGTTGTCTACCCAGTTTTCAAACTAGTTAATGCTATTTCAATTTGAATTATTTTTATATTCCAAAGGTGAGATAGTTTGCATTGAATACACTGTGGTTCTCAGGCAGGAAGCATAATTGCTCTTCAAAATAGTCAGCATCTCTGTCTTCCATTCCCCATAATATCCAGAGCAACGGAGAAACACTGGATAGATCCATGGAAACTTAGGTTTAGGTGTTAATCATGAGATAACATGGACACTGGTTTTGATGCCAGCCCCCCAAGCCATTAAGTTATAGGAATTTATACTCTTCACAGAGGAACTGTTTAAGCCAGCAAGTCTATTGTGAGTCCATTCATTTATCTTTACTTCTCAGGGCTTATCTCAATGAGCCACACTTGACATAGTGACACACATGGTACTGCAACATTTCAGTGCTTCCCCAGAGTTTTTTCACTTTACTACCATTTCTGTGACATGTATATCATGTACTTTGTGATGAAAATGTGGCTAGCCCCCACCCACTTGTATTTGCCATTGGAGCTTGAACAAGAGCTGTGATTGGCAGTGCACTCAGACTTTCTCAAGTGCAAGAGGAATGGTTTAACATTAATTGCACAGTTTAAATTTTCAATAGATTTAAAGAAAAAGAAGAAAGAAAATGCACTTCTCAGGCACATCACCATCCCTCTAAAGAAAGTATTACATTTTAATCATAGATGTTTTAATCTACTGTATTGTATTGCCTGAACTTAAAAAAAAAACAACCACAAATATAAACTGTGAATAATTCATAGAGAGTGTTGCACAGATTTCCAGTCAAAATTAAAGAATTTTTAACTAAACATATAGTTCAGAAAACATCAGTATAAACATGGATTCTGAATTGTGTATTTATTCCTTTTTTAGATACTGATTCCATATCAAAAATATGAGAATGTTTTAATTTAATCTTATATAGGTCTGCAAACATAGATTTTAGACATTGTTTCTAATCATGAATAAATATTAAATTTCCAGCAGAAAGTGGTATGTTGAGGTAAATTTAATTATGAGACGTAATAGGATTTCAAAAATAAGAAAAATTTAATAAGAAATTTGAATATTCTGTTGTTTTTTAAATTATCTTTATTGTTTACATCTTAATTTTTATTACCTATGATATTCTAGATTTAGAATAAAAATTATATGTTTGGGAGTTTTAAAAATTGATTCATAAAATTATATAAGATTATAGAGAATTTAAACTGACTCTTTAAATGTTACCGTATATTTCCATGTATAAGATGCTATTTTTTTTTTCTAAAATCATTAAACTGAACATTGAAGGGAGTCTTATACATGGAAGTCAGCTGGGGAGGGAGCCCCATGGGTGCATAGCTGCCTATATCTTGTCAAACAGGCTTCTACCAGTCACAAGCTTTGTTGTTACTGAAGTCACCTGATGCCATAATTGGAGGTGGAGGTGGAGAGAGTACATATGCAACAGGGACAAGAGCATTCTGAGCTCATAAAGGTGTCAAAAAATAAAAAGATAAATACTAGTAAGTGATTCTCTTACTCTGCGAAATTCAAACTGAATGCAATCAGCTATGCAATAGACCATGGAAACAGAGCTGCAGAGAGATAATTTGGACATCCTCCCACTGAGTATATGGTCAGACAGTGGCGAAAATAGGGAGAACAACTTCTTAAGATCCCAAAAAAGAAGAAGGACTTAAGGGGAAAACCAGCAAAATGGGAAAACTTGGAGCAGAGGCTTAAGACTTATATTATGGAGCAGCACCAGGGTGGCTTATGTGTGTCAACCAAGCTTATTCAATGTCAGGCAAGAATCTTTGCAAGTGAAATAAATGTTGATTTTACAGGAAAGGCAAAATGTTGCTTCAATTTCATGAGGAGAGAAATTTGGCCATGAGAACATGAACAAAGTTAGCTCAGAAAATGCCACCAATTCATGAGGATGATCTCACATACATAGATAGTGACTCAGAAGACAGTAGTGATACAAAAGAAGTTGAAGAAATTGATATGTCTGGAATCAATAGTGATGAAGAAGAGAGCAGTGATACAACAGAAGCTGAATAAAGTGATATGTTGTATAATATCATAGTACTGGTATGTAAATATTACCTGCGGTAATTACTAAATAACAATGTGTTCTGTTTTATGTTTAAAATCTTAATTTCTTAATTTTGGGTTGGAAAAGTGGGGGTCATCTTATACATGAGGGCATCTTATACACAGAAAAATATAGTAGTTAAAACTGCTGATGTTCATCTGAATATTGAATCATATTTCATAAAAATAGTAATTTTTAGAATTTACTTTTACTAGAGTGGTAAAATTTTGTCTACAATCATCAGAATTTGAAACGTTTTGATTACTTACTTTATAATTAAAATTAATCATGAAAAAATAAAATACAGTTAACATCAAAACTGATAATGCCATTTTAAAAAGAATGTTTCTGAAATAAAGACAACCAATTTGGTTGATGGTTGATGCATCTGTTTTTATTTATTTATTTTTATTTTAATATTATGATGATTTTAGCAATCTATACTGGACCCCATGTCCAAAGTGCAGAAGTTTGTTTTCTATTAGTGAGGCCTTTGATTTAAGAATGGTAACACTTATAATCACTATAAGTGACACTTAAGTGAGTATTTTACCAAACTGTAACTACATATTTTTTACCTGAGTTTCATATTTGTCGGGAAAAGTGCAGCATGAAGAAAAAACTTAACACCATTACCTGGGGCTAGCACCCACAAACCAAGGCACTTGGGTTCCTTTACACTGTCTTCCAAATTCACCTTTAACCTATAGCATCATTAATATAAACTCCCATAACACATTACCTATTATGTGATCTCTCAGATGCCATTGATTTTATCTTGGATATTCAGTTTCTCCCTCTTCTTGAGATCTTTCTGGTCCTGGCCTTTTGAAACAAACAAATGCACACACAACTTCTCTCAAACCATGTGCTTCTCCTGCTACCTTGTCTTGTTTCTTTCTTCTCTCCATAGCAATGTTGAACTACACTGATTAGGGACCTATATCTTTTATCTAGCAGGTAGGGATTTAGTCAATATATCAGTTTTCTATCAGTAAGATTATTCTGCATAATAAACCATGGCAAATTTCAAGGGTGAACAATATACTAGGTTATTTAGTTCTTACATCTGTGCATCTGTTGGACCGTTAGGTTCCATTCCACTTCCTATCTTTCTCCTGGGACTCACCAACTAAGCCAGTCATATTCTTGTAATGAGGAAAGCAGAAGTGCAACAAGGCAAGTAAAAATATGCAGGAACTACATGTCATAAATTATACCTTTTCCTTTGGCCAAAGCAAGTCAGTTGGCCAAATAAATACAAGTGAAAAAGATACTCCATCATCTTTAGTGAGGGAAACTGCAAAGTCACATAGTAAAGAATGTGGATGCATGGAGAGGTGAAGGATTGGGGCAATAATATTGTCATGGTAATCTTACCTCCCTCTGCAGTAGAGTGGTACTCTAGACTTCTGCATTCTTTATGAAATATCCTCTTCATGTGGTTTCCATCATGAAATTTTCCCTTGATTTTCAAACCACCCCTGTGGACCATCCTATTCAATTTCCTTTGCCAATCTTCCTCAAGGCTTGGTTGGAAATCCTCAAGATCAAATCTATTATCTATCTATCTATCTATCTATCTATCTATCTATCTATCTATCATCTCTTCCTCTCTCCCTCCCTTCCTCTCACACACAGTCATTGTTAGTGTCACCCATGTTTATGATTCCATTGCCACTGAAATAAAGATGAAATAAAGATGAACCAGAAAAGCTTAAATTTCTGCGTTCCAGTATCATATATCTAATTGCCTACTTTATAGTTTTTTCAAAACACCTCAAAGGCATCTCAGAATCAATCTAGATTTAAAACATTTCCAATATTTTCCCCATTTTGTTCCAAACTTCTTAAGTGCCCCCCTTGCTCAGTGAACAGTACCACATTCATCAACTTACACATTCATCAAGGAGTCCTTCTTGACACTATTCTTTCAACAGTAAACCCTATTACTTTTATTGCTTAAATATCTCTAGAATTCATCTGCTTCTTTCTACCCTCCTATATTAGTCTAGTCACTTTCTACTCATCTTTCAGATTCTACTTCATTTCCATGCCAGAGATACCTTACCCTAAATGAAACAAGTCCTTGCAGCCCTCCTAATAAAGCCACATACCCCTGCTACATGCTCAGCTATACTATGCATATGTTATGAGTTTTCATTTTGCTATGGGATTATTTCATTAAATTCTCTCTGGACATGGGACTGCAAGCTTTTGATCATCTTTATCTCATTAGCATAAAACCCAAGTCTTGGCACATAAAATAGGCTCAACATATTTTTCATGAATGTGTAAGTATAGGTGTGTGTGTGTGTATACATCCATGCAAATTTATAAAGAGAAACTTTAAATTGTCAGGGCATACATATACAGACAGTCCTTGGGTTATGTCAGATTCGACATACCTCATTTTATGGTTATGTTGCCACCTCCCATTTACTTATTAAAAAAAAGTTCTGTCATTTTGTAATATGTACATATGTGCTTTATGTTTTTTATTATTTATTTACCACAAGTAAAGGTCAGGATTTGTTATCTTTATTTTTTTTTTACTGTTACACTTCATTACTGCTGTGTTTGCTCCATGTGAGTGACGTAGGTGCTTATGTAGGTGTTGCACTTATGGACAAATCGCATTATGTCACGCCTTAAGAACAGATCTCCAACATAATTCAAGGACTTACTGTTTGGGTATTACTCTCAATATCAAAAAGTTATTTTTCATTCAAAAGGTCTTCTTTTATGTTTATTTGTTGCTTTCTTCTAGTGCTTAAATAGGCAGCTTACACCAGAAAAATTCTGATTAAAGGAAGTAATATTAAGAAAATAATAAAATATAACACTTGCATTATAACATCTTGGTTGCTCTGATAGTTTATTTTTAGTAGTATTTTCCAAAGAAAGTTCTTGCTGTGCTGTTTTTTTTTTCATAAGATAGAGATTTTAAGTTAAAGGGGAATAGCCAGACCCTAAAACACATCCTTGTACAATTTTGCATTAATTAGTAGAGAAAAGCATTACATTTGGCAGTGGTGGGCAATTTGAAGACATGGGTACTTTCAGGTGTGTGTGTGTGTGTGTGTGTGTGTGTGTGTGTGTGTGTGTGTGTTCTAAAACATTATGTCCAAATCTACACGTTTACTTCTCACACTGGGAACTGTGATTTTACAGCAGGAAACATATTGTGAAAGTAAATCAGTTTTCCATCTCTGGTTTCATACTGATATAAGATAATAATAAGTGAAAAGGAAAAAGAGAATCAGGTGGAAATGCCCACAAATTATTTTCAATGAAAAGAAAACACTTTCATAAAGGTAAGCTACCAATACTAAGTTATCCACATTCAATACATATTTTTATGTCTCTAGTTATCACATTACACTTCATATCATCCAGCATTGGATGGCATTATGTTATAAAAATGCAAATGGTTTCTCTGAAAACATCCATCATATGCTGAACCTTTTTCTTTTTCTTTTTTTCTTGAAAGAGAAGCCAGAGCAGTATGCTTCCAATTTGGTCTCAAACTTCAGCCACTAAGAGGTAAATTATGGTGAAAGGATTATTAAGATATTAAACAGCTTGTGAAAGTAGTCATATCTGTGTCAATTAGTGGTTGCTTACATTCACTATCTCTCATTTGGGGAATATGGAGAGTAGCAGATTGAGTGTCTAGATGGCTTAGAGTGTTGTGTTTTTTTTAATCTGGTAGTTGTCACAGTAATGCCCAGCGCTATAAATTGAAAATGGCATGTAAATTCATAAACTGAAGACTTTCGGGCCCTAAAATACTTTCCCCAAGAATACCCTGCTCCATAGAGCACACATTATGAAAAATAGTTCCTTTGGCTTATCGTACATTTGAACTCAGGGAATATCTGTCATTCCAGGACTCACAACCTTCTGCCTGGGAGACATTTTCAGATAAAGTGAATATTTTCAAAGCAGGCCAAGGGGATGGTAGATTAATATGAATTTAAAAGATCATATATTTTTTTGAGCTGTGTATGTAACAGACCAAATTTCCTAATTTGTCTTTGTCTTTTTAAGAACTCATGACACTAAAAATGGCTTACAATAAGCAAGGGCAATGTCATCTTTGTCCTGAGAGGATGTTGGCTTACTTCTTCTCAGCTGAAAATTGCTCAGCAATCAAGGCGTAGGTTTTCTGCCTTGGTGGAGGGACAACTCAGGGTACCTCTCCCAATTTCTGTATCTGAGACCCTCTTTCGGATTAGAACACCTGGGAAAACACAGTGGTGTGTGCTAGAGCCAAGACCCTGTCATACCTGCAGAGCCCATCGCCTCCTGCTGCTCCCACGGCTAGAGCCTAGGGCCAATCCAGATGAGGTCGCCTCAGCTGTGCTACCACTACTCCACCTTTGGATCATTTCTGATGAAGTCACCTCAGCCACATTCTCACTATTCTTTCTCAGAGGCTGAGATGAGGTCACTTCATGAAGAACATTTCTTGCCTCATTTATTCTCTTGAGAATGCCATATATGCTGTTTAAATCAGACACAAGTGCCTGACACAACTCTCTCCATCTCTCTCTCTCTCTCTCTCTCTCTCTCTCTCTCTCTCTCTCTCTCTCTCTCTCTCTCATTAGTATGTATATATATTTACTTCTAGTTAGTAATATATATATATATATATATATATATATATATATACACTTACTAACTAACTAGATAGATAGATAGATGGATAGATAGACAGATAGATAGATTTTAGTTATAAGTAAAATGACTGAGAATTTTAGCCTCCATAAACAGTGATTATACTGAATTTTAATGAATAAAGTCTTGGAAATTCTGGAACTTTATAGTCTCATCTCTCAGAAAAAAAGGATTTAGTTTTTGAGAAATTATTAAGGTTGCTTTTGAGAGGGTCAAAATTTAGTACAAACTGTGTTATTAAAATATTATTGCTGAAGTAATTACATTGAAAAATTCAAAACTGTGCATAGTGAGAACACAAGTATTCATTGTATTATCTTTGTGCTTTTTTATGTCTTTTCTTCTTTGGGGGGAATAGTGTTTTGCATCTTCGAGGCCTCTAGCTCATGTACGAAATGTCATATATAAAATTAAGAAGAAGCTCTGGCAGGTTTGGCTCAATAGTTGAGGGATCAGCCATGGACTGAAGAGTCACAGGTTCGATTCTGGTCAAGGGCACGTACCTTGGTTGCAGGCACATCCCAGTGGGGGTTGTGCAGGAGGCAGCTGAATTGATGTTTCTCTCTCATCAATGTTTCTAACTCTCTATCTCTCTCCCTTCCTCTCTGTGAAAAATCAATCAAATATATATTATTTTTTAAAAAGATGACATTTTCTTAAGTTAAATATCTGCAAGAAAAAGACAAGATCTCTTTTATAGTTTTGTTTCCTTAATTTATTATCTTTTATCATGATGGAGAAAAAAAGGTAATACAAAGTTTTAGAAACACTTAGAAACTGAGTAAAACAATTAGAATTTTAAAAGGAAACAATTTTCTTTCAGTAACAATACATTAAAAATTAATGTATTATATTTCCCTACTGTGTATCAAATTGAAAAAAAATAAACAAAATAAAAAGCACTGTTAGATAAAGTTGAAATTCAAAGCCATAATACTCCAAAATGTGCCTAAGGAATTTAGTAAACTTCATTTAGCTTCAAGAGATTACAAAGCAGTAATTTGGGCATTAATACTATTTTCTTGGGTAGACATCTTATTAAATAAAATAGATCCACTATGACTCTTTTTAAAAGGTTGTATATACACTTTGCTGATTGCATATTTATTAAAAGCAAAAAATAAGCTTAGAGATTTCAATTTTCCAGTGTCTTGCTTCTGTGTGTGTGCTTATTTAACCAGCAGATTACTTGTGCTATTGGATTAAGTGTTACACACAGCATTAAGTGTTACTCTAGTTAGTAAGTATTTATAATATCATTAAACATTTTAGGATAATACTAATACTTGCTTATTGTGTAAAGCATATGTAATCTACATAGATGGTTCAATGGCAATTTCATACCCAGGAATAATTCCCTGAGCCTCATTGCCTTTTAAAGCATGTAGTCCTCTGTTTCTTTAGTCACACTTGTTAGTTGGATCCAGGCATGTGAATTTAGTGATGTGTAGTGCATTTGAAAACATGGGCTGGGAGTGGATATTTATGTAAGATTGAATAAAGATAATTAGTCTATATATTATCATCTATAATGTCATGACTAATAAAATCCATTGGGGGACCCATTCCCTGGATAGCACTTTGATAGACTAGTATATAGCTGATTATATCCAACTAGGCTTTGTGGTGCTTCCACCTACTTGTGTAGATAATATCTATTCCAAGCACTTATAGATGTCATCATTGGGATTAATCTAAGTATATCACTGAAGAGGCTAAAGATCTCTATAGGATTTCAGATTCAGAAATAGTTGTTCTTCTCCTTAGATAAATACTATTAGATCAGTTTTTGCTTTGCAAACACTGTGACTATTGCAATTGATCACCTGTGGCTTCTGAAACACTAAAAAACAAATCTGAGTGCCCACTTATCCTATATAATAAAGAGGTAATATGCAAATTGACCTCACACCCTCTACAAGATGGCCATCACTATGTGGTCAAAGTTGGCCACCATAGGATGGCTGGCAGGGGAGGGCAGTTGTGGGGGACCAGGCCTGCAGGAAAGGACAGTTGGGGAAAACTGGGCCAGCAAGGGAGAGCAGTTGGGGTTGACTGGGCCAGCAGAAGAGGGCAGTTGGGAGTTATTGGGCCAATAGGGGAGGGCAGTCAGGCCAGCAGGGGAGCAGTTAGGTGTCTATTAGGCTGGCAGAGGAGTGGTTAGGAGGTATCAGGTTGGCAGGCAGGCGAGCAGTTGGGAGCCAGTAGCCCTAAATTGTAAGAGAGATGTCCAAGTGCCAGTTTATGCATGATCCCACAGGACCTAAACCAGCAGTCATATGGCCCCCGAGAGGTCCCAGATTGGAGAGGGTGCAGGCTGGGCTGAGGGACACCGCCATCCCTAGTACACAAATTTCATGCACTGGGCCTTTAGTACTGCCAATATTTCATAGCATGTATCTGTATAAATTGAGCTATTTTCTCCATTTTTTTCTTTTCTCTTTTTTCTTGTTCATATTTAATTCAAAATATCTTAATTATGTGCTTTCTGTTAAGCTGACTTGAATTTCTTTTTGAAATTAGGTAGGTTATTAATTCATCACTTACTGTATAGATTGCTTGCCTGGCTCATTATAATTTTCAAGTCATTAGAACAACAGAAGAATTTTGAAAGTCTTTTTGATATGCTATTAGGCATATCAAGAGGACATTTTGGAAAGGTCTTGAACTCTTAATATGCTTTTATATCTTATATCAGAGTTAATTTTCTTAAATATTTCAACTTCATAGAAAACTGATGAGAGATTATAAGAATAAAATAAAAGTATTTGATAGCATAAATGACCTGGAACAAAAAATAATGGTCTTAGTTTATTTAGATACTAGAGGCCCACTGCACAAAATTTGTGCACGGGCCAGGAGAATGGAGAATGTGTCCCTCAGCCCATCTACACCCTCTCTGATCTGGAAAGCCTCGAGGGATATCCGATCAGTCCTAAACAGGCAGTCAGACATCTCTCTCACAATCCAGCATTGCTGATTCCCACCCAGTTGCCTGCCTGCTTGCCTGATTGCTCCTAACCTCTTCTGCCTGCCAGCCTGATCACCCTTTAACCACTCTCCTCCCAGCCTGATTGACGCCTAACTGCTCCCCTGCTGACCCGATTGCCCCTAACTGTCCTCTCTTCAGGGTTGGTTGTCCCTAACTACTCTCCCTGCTATCCTGGTAACCCCTAACTACCTTCTCTTGCCAGTTTGGTCACTCCTAACTGTCCTCTACTGCAGGCCTGGTCGCCACCAACTGCCCTACCCTGCCAGCCTGATCACCCCTAACTGCCCTCCCCTAACTGCCCTTCCCTATAGGCCTGGGTCCCCCCCAACTTTCCTTCCCTGCAGACTTGGTTCCCCCAACTGCCCTCTTCTACTCACCCAGTCACCCCTAACTGCCTTCTTCTGCAGTACTGATCACCTCCAACTACCTTCCCCTACTGGCCATCTTATGGTGGCCTACTTTGACCACATGGGAGTGGCCATCTTGTGTGTTGGAGTGATGGTCAATTTGCATATTACCTCTTTATTATATAGGATTACATGTTATTATTTGTATAACATGTTTTATCTTTGTATTCAGACAGTTTCTAACATACACAAAGATTGTTTTAAAAAGTATATTTATAAATTATTAAAAGCATAAAAATAATTTTCATTTACAATATATCGCTAAATGAATTAGGATTTTAGGTTAGCCCATAATATTTTTTTCACCCATAACATAGAAGAAGTAATATGAATTTACAATGAGAAATTATAGGAAATATTACTTTATATATTAAAATAGAAAAAATGACCCAGAATTGCCTCTTTTCCAGTGTTTAAACTTAAGAAAAAAAACTGGAATAATTAGTAGATCAGGATGTAGATACAGAAGTTCATGTAGATTTGAGAGAGAAATTCTGGATATAATTAAAGGATGTGGGATGTATTGTATAATTTCACTTCACAATATGAGTTTTCTTTCTTTTTTGTCAGTATAGCATTAGTGGTAGATACTCTTTTACTTGTTAACAGGATGAAGTTTCCTAGTGACTTAAAAATAGAATTAATAACAAAAAAGAGGAAGATCAATATATAGAGTAAATGGATTGATATTTATGAAAAAAATTGGACAACAGCTTAGGCAGAAGAAGGTATCTGATTAAGGGAAAGTGTGAATCTGAGGTACATTTTTTGAGGTGACAGCAAATAATATTCACATATTACACAGAACTTCTAAGGAAAAATAAGAACTGCTGATGAAGGTATATTGGATCACTTAGATGCCCATGCCATGAGTTGGGGTAGGGAAGAAGGGTCCAGGAAGAGATCCTGAGCAGATGGAAATTTCTTTATTTCAAGTTGTTGGCAATTTGGGTGTTTATAATATTGGATGTGCTTGTTTTTAAATATTTTAGCTCTAATATACTCTGGGCTCTTTAGTCCTATAAGTGTACAGAAATGATTCAAAATTACATTTCACATATGCAAAACTGAGTGTCGCCCAGATATATCGAATTAATTAGTTAATATTAATAATTATTATTTGTTGGCATTTATTACAGTTATCAGTGGAAATTCTTCATATTTGTTTGTTATTACTAACACAGTCCTCCAAATCATGAGTTACACACATTTTAAAACAAAATACAGCAGGGTACTCCTTAGTCCCTTTGCCTCAATCCCATTCGGGTCTTCATTCCCTCACATGTTCTGTCCTCCAGTCCTATTAGCTCTTTGTTCTTTCCTCTTAGATGCATTGTTCTGAGTTGCCTGCTCTTCCTCCCTCAAAATAAACATTTGCCCTTTATGTGTTGTACTTTTCTTCTTCTTTTGCTTACTACTAACAACTAGAAACTTGTGTCTTAATTCTTCATTGTTACCTTATTACTACTATTTTAAAACCTCAACTGTTCAAAATTGAGCTCTATTTATTAAACTTTGCCAAAACTGTTATGGAATGACCAAAGATCTCCTTTGTGCAGATCTTCTCTATACATTGTCTTGTATAGAGCAGCTACACTCTTAGTGGAATCCTTCCTCTTTGTATCTGACAACTCCTCCTTTCACAGCCCAGACTATTGAAATCACAATTTCAGGTTCTGTCTTAGATACTTCCCTCTTCATGGGACCTATCCTAATTTTCCCATACAATGTTGTGTTTGCCTGTATTGAAAAGACTATTTTTTTTCTTTGATTTATAGTTATTTGGGTATTGTTAAGATCTCTGCCTTGGATTCTGACAATAAGTTCTTGAAAACAGGAAATTGTCTTATATAACAGTGAAAATCATTCAGATAGTAAATTCCAATAAATGTTTGCTAGACGTTGACTTCATTTTTAGGTATAAGCCATGGAAACAAAAACTCATTCTTATTGCTGTGATTATTTATACTTGAGTCATGATATCTATTTATGAGGTTAAAAAGAAAAGTGACACATCGCTTATATAATTCCCAGCATCATACTCAACCATGCTAGTGACTATGCTCCAGTTTTGGTCAATACTCAGAATACTATATACATTTTTTTTTCAGTAAGTTTATTTCCTCTATATCTAAAACAGTTCTTACCTAAACATGTTTTTTATACCCAAGATTCCCATTATGAGATATGTTTCTGTTCATTGTTATGCTAGATTAAATCCAAGAATGCTGAATCCTGACACTTGCTTTGTATTCCTTGGGTTCTGCTCCTGGTTGCTTTTCCTGTGACTGCTTTTTTTAAGGCAACTAATCTAAAATGAGTTTTGCTCTTAATAGAGTTATAGATAAACTTATTTTTAAAATACACCATTTGCCCTTGGGTCTAAGGTGCAAACGTAGATGCTCCTTACTTTATAATTGACAAGCATTCATGCTACTGTTTACATATTAGAAGGAAGTTTTGCCCATAGTGAAGACAAATCAGCAAATACTTAGGTATCTTCTAACTGGTAAGTATCTGCAATGTGAATCAAAACCATGTTTCCCCGAATCTCTCTCCACTTCATTGCAGGTGGATCTGTATGGCATCCCTGAATATGGTGTCTGTTGGTGGATATGACTCCAGATCTGGTCTCAGATAGTTCACATTACGTCTGGTTGATGAGGCTGCTCACCTCACTGCCCAGGACCTTTCTTAGCTCTGCCTGGTGTCCACAACCTTCCCAGGAGAGATCCACAGCTCCGTTTGTGCTGTCAGAGACCATGCAGCACTTCCAGCACGTCCTCCTCTCAGGCCATTGTGTAACACATCGGGATCCCCTCCTCTTGAACTTATCTTCTTTCGGGTATCTGTAGAGGCTTAGAAGTATCACTCAGAAGCCAGGTCATGGTGTTTCTTCACAGAGTGACAGATCCTTCCTTCTTTCTCTGCTCCTTTGAAATAGAGAAGAGCTAGTGGCACTGACTCAATTTATAGAATGACAAATCAAATCAAACATTTAAAAACCACACAACAAAACCTACCTACCCGAAGTCTTTTTTAAATTATTATTTCTTGATCTTAGGGTTGGGCATTTGCTCACATATCACACGTTTCTTGGATACCTACTAAAAGTAAGCTCAGACAAAGAGGTCTTAGAAATGGATATTAAAGTATAAGAAAGAGGCCTATGGGAGATCTTTGTGTGATTCATATAAATTTATGCAATTTAAATATTAGTTCTAAATGAAATGTTAACAAAAACTCACCAGGCAAATGAGGGTGAACCTGGGAGAAAGGTATTTAAACATGAAAAAAAAAATTTGGTCTTACTAGATCTTAAGAGTCATGAGAAAACTGGGACGACAAAGCCAAGTATAGACAGTCAACTATAAATGGATTTGGATTTCTATAATTAAAAGGGAGAGGCTGATGGGTTTTCATTAAGGGGATGGCACGATGAAATTTCTTTTTAGAAAAGCAGCTCATAACTTTGTGGAGAATAGCTGGTTGGGAAGAAGTAAAAGGTGGGTCAAACTTGTGATGAGCAGTGGTCCAAGTGAGAAGTGGTGGGAGGTCTATATCAGGAGGTGGCAATGCTATTGGTAGTAAGTTTCTGAGTCACTTAGAAGGTGTCATTAAGAAGACTTAGTCACTGATGGGATTAAGTTAATGGAAAAGGGAGTTGAATATTTAGACTGCTCTGGCCAGGTTGATTCAAGAACAGGAAAGGGAATCTGTGAGCAGGACCAGGTCTTAGGGGAAGAGGAAGATAACTATTTCTCTTTTGAGCAGGTGGAATGTGATATCTAATAGGTACTTGTACATATAAAAACCCAGTCTTAGGTGAAAGATATATAGAGAGTCTAAAGATATAGATTTGAAAGGCATCATTATATTCAGTTGTTTTTGTTTTTGTTTTGTTTTGTTTTTCTTTTCAGTTTTTTAACATGGTATTCTGCGTAGGCTTCAGGGGATTCACAAACCTAATATATCCACAGGGGTGTTTTCTTTGGTTGAGGTCTTATGCTGAATATGTCCAGTTGCCCCACTACACATTCCCAGACCTATTTTCTGCCCTCATCTATGCCCCAAGAAGCTGATATTTTGGACTGCATTACCTGAACTTCCTTGCCATTCAACATATGCCATTTGACAGAATCTTAAACATTGAGAGTCACTGTCAGGAAATGAGAGGCATTGGGAGCATTGGGATATTTCTTCCCTCTCCCTTCCTGCTTTGGATTCCATTTCTTGAAGAGACAGTGTTCTCCAGGAGTATAGCTCTTCTTAGCAGGAACTACTTCCTCATCTTGTTTTTCTTCTGGAATCTTGACATGAAACCTGTCCACACCATCTTGCTTCCAGCCTTTATTTTGTTTCTTGCTGGATTCCAGACTAATGCATTGACTGTGTATCCTTTTTTTCTTTTCTTTTCTTTTCTTTTCTTTTCTTTTCTTTTCTTTTCTTTTCTTTTCTTTTCTTTTATTCTTTCCTTTTCCCTTTCCTTTCCTTTCCTTTCCTTTCCTTTCCTTTCCTTTCCTTTCCTTTCCTTTCCTTTCCTTTCCTTTCCTTTCCTTTCCTTTCCTTTCCTTTCCTCTGCTTCCTTCCTCTCCTTCCTCTCCTCTCCCCTCCTCTCCTCTCCTCCCCTCCCCTCCCTTCTCCTCCTCTCTTCTCTTCTCTTCTCTTCTCTTCTCTTCTCTTCTCTTCTCTTCTCTTCTCTTCTCTTCTCTTCTCTTCTCTTCTCTTCTCTTGTCTTCTCTTCTCTCTCTTCTCTTCTCCCCTTTCTTCCTCCCTTTCTCCCTTTCTCCCTTCCTTCCTTCCTTCCTTCCTTCCTTCCTTCCTTCCTTCCTTCCTTCCTTCCTTTCTTTCTTTCTTTCTTTCTTTCTTTTCTTTCTTATACTGTAATATGCAGTTGAAGCAGTAAAAAACTGAAAAGTCTGGAAATGGTTAACCTCACCTACAAAGTGTGGCCTGTATACCCCTGTGTGATCTTATTTACCATGGGATGCAGAAATGTCTCAGCCTTCCCCAGCTAAAACTGTAATTCAGGGCAAATATCTAAAGAGAGTTCTATGCAAGCAATGGTGATGGGTGGGATATCAATCTGCAGTCTTATTATCTAGTGGTCTAGTTCAAGACTTAAGTAGAACCTTCTACCCTGTTCAAGTTTGCAAATATAGAAGGAGTGTTGTTTGTACAATTTAAAAGACAGTGTCCCTACCCATTAGAAAATGTGACTCAATTAGCAGCTTATACTCTAACAAACCAAAATAACAATCTCTCTCTCCCTCTCTCCCTCTCTCCCCCTGTCTCTTTTTCATGAGATACAAGAGCTGGCAAAGGGCAGACATAGGTCTGGTATAAGGAGGAAGTGAAAAACTTCTTCCCTGTACTCTTGTCAATCTCCCTCCCACAACACTTTTTCTGCTGACACACCTCATCAACATGCTTTTTCTTCCTGACTTTTTGTTGAAATGTGAAACATCATATAAATTGAGGGCCTCGGACCTTGTATGACCATGTTGATAACATGCCATCTTTAAATATAGCCAAGTCAGTAATTCATCAGAACTTGGAAGACAGGATTACTT
Organism: Antrozous pallidus; assembly: GCA_027563665.1. Classification (NCBI taxonomy): domain Eukaryota; kingdom Metazoa; phylum Chordata; class Mammalia; order Chiroptera; family Vespertilionidae; genus Antrozous; species Antrozous pallidus. The sequence goes on along the minus strand of CM050518.1, from coordinate 21,595,689 downwards.
GTGAGGATGAGAATGAAGCCATTTATTTCTTTTTTCTTCTGGGTAGAATATTTTCTGGTTGTCCATCTTATTTCCTCACCCAGTGGTGATATAAAACCTTTTCTGTGTTGGCAGGAAGAGAAATTTACACTCCACTTATATACTTTTGACAAAATAGTTCCCATTTTAACACCTATTTGAAAGTGTAAAAACATTTTTTGTTGTTGTTGGGAGAAGGATGAATTATTCATACAATTTTCTTGCTTTAAACCAGAACAATGATATATCATTCTTTAAATATCTGTCAGAGAAGTTTTTAATTTTAACCCTTTTAGATCCTGGTCCTCTGCTACACAAGATTAAGCCATTGTTTTTGTATCAGAATCAAATGCTCAAAGTAATTCTGGGTTCTAGTTGACTTCATAACTATGAAACATTTTTTTTCCTTAACATTTTAGAGAAACCTTACACGCATGCATGGTTTGAGGTGTTTTCCTTAATACTCACAAAGGCCAATTAGAAGCACCTAAGAAGCAGCATGTGGTACAGTATTTTTTTTGGAGTACAACTATGCCATATGTCCAAAGCCTAAACATCTTTTATTTCTAGCAATTGATCTCCAGCATATGCAAAATGATTAGCAACAAGAACAATCAGCATTGTTAATAATAGAGAAAACTCAGAAACAAATTAAATATGCAATATAAGCTATAAGGAAATTCTGAAAGATTCATAAGAACTAGTCATTGAAATTGATGCCATAAACATTATGTTGATTAACATAAAATTTGTTTCAGATAACTTTAAATAAAAAATATCAGATTATAAACATCATGAATAGTATGATCTGATTTGATATAAAACTATACATTATTTATTTAGATTGTTAAAAGTGCACAGAAAATGGTCTGAAAAGACACACACCAAATTAGCACTGTGTATATCTGATAGGGGAAATGTAGGTATTGGTTATTTTTGTCTATGTATTGCTATTTTGGAATAATGTATAATGGACATGTTTTAGTTTTATCGTAAGGTGTAGAAAATAATTTTAAATGATATCCACATCTTCCAAAAGGAACTACAGGAGAGAATGGTGGTGGAAATTGACTGTAGTTGGTTTATTCTGATTTTAGGATTTCTCTTTTGTAAGAAACAAAACAAAACAAAAATACTTAAAACATAAGTCTAAAACTGTGGTTATTCTGTATGTGTTTATCCTAACATTCAACTATCTTATGTGGATTCATATTTTTTTATTTGACTAGTTTCTACATTTTCACTCTAATTTTTCCATCTTTTTGTTAAATAATTATAGGCAATATTCACCTCAAACATTTTATTACCAGGTCTATATTTATAAAATATAATTAAGTGCATTGTTTGCTTACCATGTTTCAGACCTACTTTAAACTACTTTATATGACTTTACTTGCCTAGTTGTCATCACACTCTATGCGAAAGGTAGTATTATTTTTTTTCCATTTTACAGAGGTAGAAACTGAAATCCAGGAAAGTGAGTCTTTGTTGGAAGTGATATAATCTTGTGATGGATGTGGTAGATCAGGTTGACCCCAGAAACAAGCAGATGTGTGTCACATATGCTACACTATAATATTTACAAAGATGAGATTGTGCAACCTATAAAACACCTAAGACTTACAAACTCACTATGTTTTCACAGATTCGATTCATTATCACCTTACAACTTATTTTCAGGAAAGACAGTTATCAAAAGCATCTCAAGTTTATGCTTTCATTACTTAATATCCAAGTTCAAATACTAGTAAAAGAAAATGCTTACAAAGATCTCATTGTACATAATATTTAAAAACTATTGGACATCTCAGAAAGAGACAACAAATATCTTTTTACTTTAATGGTTAAAAAAATGTTTTGATGATTGATACACCAACTTCTTTCCATATGCTTTTCTTTAGCTTTTTCTTTTTTCTGCATCTTTATTTTTATGTCTACTTTTTTCTTCTTCTTTTTTCTTTTTCTTTTTAGAGTTTAAATTCAAGCAAAAAATAAATCTCTTGTCATTATGTACCTCAATGAATCTGGTTTTGTGGAGCAACTCACCAAAGTTATAAGCGCAAATTGAAACACTTCTAATATATAGTTGAATTCATTGTGCAATAAGTCTGAATTTAAGTTTGGTACCTGCATTAATTTGCTAGGGTTTCCATAATAAACTCCCTTATTATGTGGGTTAGCAGAAATTTACTGTCTCACCCATATTAATATGTACATCAATTGAAGTGTGCTTATGTGCTATATGTATACTTATTTCTGTGCCAAACATCCCACTGTGTTTTCTTAGAATGCATCAGTAAGAAACCAAAGAACCACCTGCTGATAAAGACGTATATTTAGTTTCTTTCTCCAAAGAGTCTCCTTGGGTCTAATAAATATCACTTTCTTAGACTGGATATGTGTTATCTTTACAGCCTAAAGGTACTTGGTTACTGGTGTTTTAAACCCAAGGTCATAGTTTTGTTTGTTTTAGTTAGTGTTATCATGGAAGGATAATCTTTATAGACCTTGAAAATAAAGTATAGTCCACAACTTAAAGGAAATAGAGCAGCATTAAAAAGCATCAACTCTTATATGCGTATGCTTTTTAGGAATCTACACTGTTAGGTCATTCTTGCCAATGAGTGATTTTTTTTCTCAATATTGCTCTGTAATCTTTTAGAAATTTGCCAACAGGATGATGATATGCCTTAACACTCTATTGGTTTTCTAGAAGTGTCAGAGTTCAGGATATCTGCTTTTTAATTGCCATGTTCAAGGTCTAATTATTTTCTCTGTGTTGGGGCAAGAGAACTGTAATGAGGAAGTAAAATCATTAAACACCAGTGTACAAGGGAACAGTTTTTAATTCTTCTGTGAATTAGTTTCCTGAGAATACTGTGGCTGTGGCTAACTTCTATGTGAACACTCTCTTCTCGGTTCTGTGGGAGGTCATATAAAATAAAAGGAAGGCTGCAGAACTCCTGTAGTCTTTAAAGGGAGGGGAAGACAATGGATTAAAGGTCATTATTACCTATAGACTCATGGACTGTTATTAGTTAAGAGTTTATTAATCTCAAAGTGTTCCCTAAATGAGTAGCATAGTAGGCAGGTCAAGCTGCACATATAGTGAAAGTTGCTATTTGGTAAAATGGCCTACAAATATATGTTGCTGGATAGATTTAACACATTTTGAATTCTCAGAACTTAGACACTCATTTCTTTAAAATCTATTTTGTTCCTGGCTGGGCATGGCTCAGTGATTGAGCACTGACCTATGAACAGGTAGTCAAGGTTCAATTCCTGGTCAGGGCACATGCACAGGTTGTGGGCTTGATCCTCACTATCAGGCCTGCAGGAGGCAGCCAGTCAATGATTCTCTCTCATCATTGATGTTTCTATCTCTCTCTTCCCTCTCCTTTCCTCTCTGAAATCAATAAAATACATTAAAAATCCCAAAAACCTGCTTTACAGGTTATATATGATACTGCTGTTCATGATTATATTTTTCTTTAATTCTCAAATATTTTAGAAAATAACCAATGTCCAATCTCTCTCAAAAGTAGGGTGTATTATTACAGTTACTAGAAGACTAAGCAGTCACAAACCTGTGATTCTGTGAGGATATATGTGTATAAATGTATGTCATATAAAGCATGATGTTACTATATAGCATGTTAATAAATTGTGTGTGTGTTTATGTGTGTGGATTCCCCACTTATAAAAAAATCATAACACATGGCAGAGATTGAACTAAATGCTTTTCATACAGCACCCTATTAATCTTTATAATAACTCTCTGATGAAGGTATTTTACACATTTATTAGATAAAGAAGCTGGGGCTTTGTAAATGGCTTAGCTGGGATCTGAATAGAGATTGTCTATCTCTAAAGACCATTAATGTAAGCATAGTAATCATACTCTTTCTTCTCATTGCAAAAAATTCTTCACCAATTTGCTGATGTTGAGTACAGATAATTTTATATAGGTCCATAAGAAAATAAAATGAACTTCTCTGGGAATTCAGAAAACATGTGCCCTCACACCAACCTTTGAAAATTCTAAAAGTGAGCTGGAGATTGGGTTGCTTCTATGATCATGTTGATAACTACAATAGGCAAATTGCAGTCACAATGAGTCCTTGGAGTCCAGCCCGTCTGGCAGCCTTGATGTTGGACTGTGGAACTGAACCACATGTGTGTGGGCGAGAAGAGAGCCAAGTGTGGCATGGCTGCTTACCAGTCAGTATTTCCCAACTGACTAAAGAACATGGGCTATATGAACCTGAACCCACAGAGAAAAAAATAAAAGCCAGAGGAGAAAGTCATTGTCATCTCAGACAGCAGTGGAGAGGGACTTCCTGGAGCCAATGAGTGGGGTCATGTAAGCATGCAGTCTAGACTCAAGGATACCATAGATCTCCACTGTGAAGGGTCATCCACCCCTGGGGTTTTCTAACAACTGAGAACAGTTGTTTAACATGTTCAAGTCTCAATTTACACTCCTGCAAAATGGAAAGTATAGTTGTAGATAAGGATGAATAAGATCATGTTTATGAAGGTCAATACAGTGCCTGGCCCATAACAGAGATAAAAATAATAATAACATTTGCAGTCATGTATGACACATATATTGGTCCAGTGGTCTTTAAATATAGTGACAGATTTTCTTAGTCAGTTTGGACTAATATAATAAAAAAATCACAAACTGGATGAAAACCTACAGAAATATATTTCTCACAGCCATGGAGGCTGGGAAGTCTAAGATAAAGGTATTAGCAAATTTGGTGTCTGGCAAGGGCTCACTTCTTGGTTCGTAGATAGCTGTGTTCTCACTGTGTCCTCATATGGTGGAAGGGCAAGGACTCTCCCAGGGATCTCTTTTATAAGGGCACTTATCTCATTTCTGAAAGGTCCACCCATGTGACTTTCCGAAGGTCCCACCTCCAAATATCAGAACATTGGGAATTAGGTTTCAACATATGAATTTCAGGGTGGTGGAGTACAGACCTTCAGTCTATTGCAGAACCTCTGATTGAATTTGGGATCATGCTGACCCATTAGATTTCTCTCTACCACTTGAACAATTTTTTCTACTACCTTTTAAAAGACGAGTATACATTTTTAAAATCATTTTCAGTTTCTAAATACACTTTATCAAGAGTAATACATCTATGCATATATCAGGAATAGAATTTGATGAACAGTTTTGTAATCAGTACCCAAACAAGAAATAGAACATTCCCTTAGTCACTGCACCCCCAGCCCCAAGGAAGTTTATCCTGAGTGCTAATAGCTTTGTTTTGCTGGTTTTTTAATTTTATAATATTAGAGCCATATAATTTATACATGCCTATATTTCAGGTTTTTCAGACATTAAGTCTATGAGTTTCATTCATATTTTTCTCTCATTAAAAAAATTATTTAATGTTCTACTGTGTGAATATGCCACAATTTATCCATATTTCTACTGATGCACATTTGGGTATTTCCAGTTTGAGGACATTCTTAATAGAGATAATATATTCTTTTATATGACTTTCAGTGTATAAATGAGTACACTCCTGCTGGATATTTATCTAAGTTTGAGGCTGCTGGTCATAGGGTTTGAATATGCTTAGCATCTTTCAAAAGAGCATGTATCAAGCCTGGCCAGTGTGGCTCAGAGGTTGAGTATCAACTTTCAAACCAGAAGGTCATGATTCAATTCCCAGTCACCTCCATTCCCAGTGTGGGACATGCAGGAGGCAGCTGATCAATGATTTTGTCCCATCACTTACGTTTCTACAACTTATGTTGTGATGAGGCCCAGTGCATGAAAATTATGCACTGGAGGGGGGTCCCTCAGCCCGGCCTGCTCCCTCTCACAGTCTGGGGGCCCTCAGGGGTGGGAGGCAACCTGGTGATCAGGGAAAGGCAACACACCATCACACCTCTGCTGCTGCAAATGCTGGCAATGCAAGCCTTGAACTTCAGGCAGCCCTGGGTGGCTGAGCAGCTGCATCCAAGGCTTGCCTGAGCTTCAGACTGGCCCTGGGGGGCTGATGGGCTGAGGGGACTCGGGGACTCTGAAGTCAGGCACAGGGAACAGCCAGACCCGCCTGGAGGAAGGCCCAGCTGTGCCACACGCCTGCCACACTGAAGGGGCTGAGGGGACTGGGCACTGCCATCTTTGAGGGTGTGGTAGCAATTAGCATATTCCCTCCTTATTAGCTGTGGGTGCCACCATCTTGGTGATGGCATGAGAGTTAATTAACATATTCCCTCCTTAGTAGATAGGATCTCTTTCTCTCTCTCTTTTCCTGCTTCTCTGAAACCAATAAAAATGTTTGTTTTTTAAATAGCATGTATCAGTTTACAGTCTCACCCACAAGATGTCAATTTGTTTTCAACAATTATTGCTTACTAAGAATTATTTTCCTTGCATTGTGATTACTTTTGAAGCAGTCAGCAAACATAATGCAGCTATATTATGAGCTGGTTCTTGTGAGTACTAGACCCTCTGATGTGTGTGAGAGGTTGGAGAGCTATCAGAACCATGCATTCCTGCTTCTGTTTTATGGCTTAATATATTTTGATGGCAATCCTTAACAGCTGTGGGTTTCTCTTTCGAATATTTTCTTGGAAACTGAAACGAATTTGAAAGCAGCCAAATTCACATAGACCACACAGTATGAAGTGGCATATAGATAACACCAATATGGACTAGATTGGTGCCAGAGAACAGAAGAGAAAAATCTTACTCACTAGGTAACTAGTAGATCCAGGCATGAAATTTAGTAATATGCTGTCTAAACATTAACAGGTAAAGAAGAGAAACTTGTTTGAAATTGTAGAAGAATCTGACAGCTTGTGTAAGGAAGGTGTCAGTTTTCATGCTGACATCCTCCTCGAACAAGAGGGGTTTTGACTTATCAAGTGGCCTCCAATTTTAGCAGTGGGGAAAAAATAGGTTGTAAATATGATATCTTGTGTTAATTAAAGCCATTCCCAAGCCTGTGTATTTTAGGAAAAGTCATGCTGAACACCATAAGCCAGCTAGATCAAGTAAAAGTCTCAATAATGAATTGAGTATCTATGGCGCTCGAGGTCCTACATACTCTTTTCCTGCTTCAACCACACACCCTGCCAGTTGTATATTTTCACCATTTCCCCCACAGATCAGTCTCAGAGATGCTAAGTAACTTGTCCAAGTTCCCAAAGTTTGGAAATGACAGAGCTATTTTCAAATCCATATTATAATTCTTTACTGCCTCATGTTGCCAGAGAGACATCAAAAGAAAGTAGTACCTTTTGGCAGTAAACAACAGGAAAACTATTTTTTAAATTATTTGATAGACTTTACAAATGCTCTTTACATCTCTGTCATTTCACTGTCTTTGGAGGAATATGAGGTGGTTCTTTCACCTTCTGCTATCTTAGCAAGGACAGCCAAGCCTGGGCACCTGTCTTTGGTGTCCTCGTATGTCCCTGTCTGTATCCATTTCTGTTCCCTTATGTCTTAATTTCTCCTTCCCCTCCCTGCCTAGTGGCCTTATCTGTAAACTGAGTCCTTAAGCTGTCCATAGCACTTCACTAAGACAATCCCATTTCCAAAATGAATTAAGGAAGCATTCAGACAGGGTGGCAAAATGTGGAATTTATGGTAGTGTGGAGGAGTTATATTAGTGCATACAGTGCCATAGGCCCAGTTGGAATCACATCATAGCCATTACATTATATTGCTTCTCATAATACAGGTAAAGTGACTTGAGAGTATATATGTTCTTGACTGCTTCGTTTAGCTTTATTCTGAAGTTTGGGCTTAAGATATATAGTGACTGGTGGTCCAGATGAGGAAGTGTTTCAATTTCTTATAATATCTACAGTGGGCACATGAATGACAGACTCGTATGACAGAATGTACTTCTGTGATTATGTGATTCAAGCCCCTCATTTAATGATTGAAACTCAAATATATCAAATCCAAGAATGACAAGTGAGGGAGGAATTAGGGCTACAATGAAAATCTCCCAATTCACAGTACAGGACTCTTTTCTCTACAACATGGAATTTAATTTTTTTTTCAGTTTTAGTATTATATTATAATCTTATAGATGAGAAAAAGTAAACAAAACAAAGCTAGTTAATGAAGTCACTCAGAATAGGCTCCATTTCCAGCATTGACTAGAAATATGCAAGAGTTAGCACTGGATTGGATAAGATTGTGGGTGGGAAATAAATGATCAAATTTGTTCTACCAAAAGTCATCATCAGATGTCTTCATTCCGAGCTAAGCATGTATATGAAAACAATCTGCTGTGCACAGCCTGTGCATGGCAGTGTACTCCTCTTCCTAAATGGTTATCTCATTTTCCATTCTTAAAGCCTTCCTTGTGAGTAGAAATTTAGATTTTTTTTCCCTTCAAAGACACATTGCATCTTCCAAAAGGTAATTACAATGACTGTCTTGGCCTTCATGTGACTATGCACACATGTGATAAGATCATATTTGCATTTTTTCTGACTTCTATTGAGAAGCTGCAAAGGGGGCTGGGGATTTTTGTTATTATCCCTGTCCTCCTCTAACCTGTCAGTCACACAGGTTGACAACACAAGGCATCTAACCCGCAGGTTACATGGCCTTACAGCTCTCTGTTATTCAAAGTAGAATTTGACTTGGAACTTTACATTGTATCATAAATCATAACCCATTTTTCTTATTTGCTATAGGTTTAAATTCCTCAGCACCCATGATAAAAATAAAATTCTATTCACCAAATTCTCCTTAACTGATAGGATGTTTAATAGGTTGGCAAATAATAGCTTTTTAATTAATTTATATTCTTAATGTTTTAATAGGCCCCTTATTTTCACCTGCTTTTGGATATTTTATTTTAGAACTTAATGACATTTCAAGTAATTACCAGTCAATATTTACTAAGTTATTAGTGTCTACACTTAGATTCATGTCAAATATTTTAATAAATATAATAAAGGTAATAGCATAAGCAGTTTGATTCTTTGATGTGGGCAAATCCCATTAAGCAGTTAGATTATCTCTTTCCATTCTCATCTTAATACTATGAGATAGACACAATTGTCTACTTTTACACATGGATAAATTGAAGCTCAGAGCATTGGGCTATTATCTCAATGTCATACACAAGAAAATGGTCGAATTAGGATGCATGATCAGGACCTTCTTAAGGGTGGCACAGTACTCTGCTCTTGAAATGGATGGCCTTTTTTTGTTACATATTCATATTGACCATTTTACCTATAGGGTAAAAAAGAGAAAATTCCAAGAAATCTTGATTAATAATGTAATTGTCACTTAAGGAACAAATGTGTGATTGATTACACAGAGAAAAGTGAGGGTGATATTAGTCCAATTCTATTCAGATGACCGGAATTTGCTATTTTCCACAAAATCTAGCACCCTTATAAAACACTTTTTTTTTCAGAGAATAGAATTTTATTGACTGAAGTACCAAAGTTTTAAAAAGGTAACTTTTAATGGAAATCTTTCTAAAATATTCTATAGACATTCATATATATTTAGACAGAAAACCCAAGGACATAACTTGAAAAACCCACAACTTGACAATGCAGTAGATCATCTCTAGATCTGCTTTTATTTGTTTTCAGCTCTCCTACCTTGAGGTTATATTTTTCTCATGTTTGAATCCATTTGATTGCCTTTCCTCTTCCTAGTGTACTACAGACTACAAAACCATATAACTTAGTATTCCAAAAAGAATGCATATGGAGGGAGAGAACCAAGATGGCGGCATAGGTAAAACACCTATCTTGCCGTCATACTCAGCAATTTTAATACTACAACTTAATGAAAGAACAAACACCTTCCAGAATCACCAGAAAGCTGGCCGAGTGAAAATTCCACAAATAAAGGTGAAGATAAGACACTGTGACTCGGAGGAGCGGCGGTGGACGGTGTTGAAAGATTCGCGCGGAGAGAGGTTTGGAGCGCGCGCAGCGGAGAGGGCGGGCGGCTGAAAACCAGCCAGTTTTCTCGAATGGGGAGACAAAGACGTCCCACTGCAATGATTCTCCAGCTCTGGGAGAAGTCCAGGGAACCCACTATCATACGGGGTGAAAACTGGACAGTGGGAGGACACGCTGAAGCTCGGGTGCTGCAGGGCTCTCCCGGCGTGTGGAGAAGGCAGCTTGCGCGCGAATAGCTCAGCTGCGTGACCATGTAGAGAGCGCTCTGCGAATTGTCTCTCATTCGGAAAACCATCAGTCTGTCTTGTTTTACGACCCTGGGTGAGACATTGGGCATGCAGAGTCATTTGGGGAGAGTCTGAATTCCCCGGCAGCTGGTGGAACTCAGCAGCAGCTCTCTCTCAGAGGTGCTGGCAGCCATTGCCCCCGGTGCAGGGTCCCTGGGGCTGCACAGGGCGGAGCTAATGCTGTCTGCTTGGCCCGGAGACTCCGCCCATCCAACCTGAGCACAGCTGAACTTCACAGACAATTGGCCTGGAGGTCAACCCCTCCAAGTGCTAACAACGATTAACCTGAGCTTAACTTCAGCAAGACTGTGCAACCCATATCCACCTCAGATAACTGGGGAGGCTCAGCCACTGTCCCTAATAGGAAGTCTACCACACAAACCTAATTGACCAACTCAGGGAAGCAGCCACGATGCAGAGACATGGAAAGAAATCAGATGTGAAAGAAATGGAGGAAAAAAAACGACTAGACATGGAATTCAAAACCATGGTTATAGTGTTTTTCAAGAGGCTCCAACAAAAGGTTGAGGCCTATAAGGAAATAAGCAGGACTACAAAGGAAATGAATGAGTCCTACAAGGATATGAACAAGACCTGCAATGAAATTATTAAGACCAACGTGGAAATGAATGAGTCCTACAAGGAAATGAAGGAGACCCTCAAGGATATAAAGGAGACTCTCAAGGATATGAAAAAGGACCAACCATAAATTAAGCATACACTGACTGAAATAAAAATATTATACAAAGACCTAAAAGTGCTCTGGAGCACCCCAAGAACCAAGTTAAAGATGTGAAATACAAAGAGGTAAAATCCACTCAGCTGAAAAAGCAAGAATCCAAAAGAATCCAAAAAACTGAAGATAGTGTAAGGGGCCTCTGGGACAACCTCAAACATACCAACATCCGAATTATAGGGGTGCCAGAAAAAGAGAGAGGCCAAGACAATGAAAACCTATTTGAAGAAATAGTAACCGAAAACTTCCCACACCTGGTGAAAGAAATTGACTTAGGAGTCCAAGAAGCGCACCGAACCCCAATATATAGGAACCTTAAGAGGACCACATCAAGGCACATCATAATTAAAATGCCAAGAGCAAAAGACAAAGAGAGAGTATTAAAAGCAGCAAGAGAAAAACAGATGGTTACCTATAAGGGAGCACCCATACGATTGTCAGCAGATTTCTCAACAGAAACGATGCAGGCCAGACGGGAGTGGCAAGAAATATTCAAGGTGATGAACAGCAAGAATCTACAACCAAGATTACTCTATCCAGCAAAGCTATCATGCAGAATTGAAGGTCAGATAAAGTGCTTCGCAGATAAGAAAAAGCTAATGGAGTTCATCACCACCAAACCAATATTATATGAAATGCTGAAAGATATTCTTTAAGAAGAGGAAGAAGAAAAAGATAAAAGTGTAAATTAGGAACAACAAATACACATCTATCAACAAATGAATCTAAAAATCAAGTGAATTAATAAGCTGATGAACAGGATATACTGGTGATTGTAACAGAATCACGGACATAGAGAGGGAATGGACTGACAACTCTTGGGGAGAAAGGGGGTATGGGATGTGCAGCAGGAAACTGGACAAAAATCATGCAACTATGGGAGAGGACAGGGGAGGGGGGTGAGGGCGGAGGGTGGGATGGGTACCAGGTGGAGGGGAACTAGAGGGTTGAAAAAATAAGGCAACAATGTAATTAATAAACTGAACAATAAAGATAAAAAAAGAAAAAAAGTGTGCATATGGAGTGATTGGAATTCTTAGCAAAAGCTTTAGAGAACAACAAGGACCTTCAGCTAGGGTTTTTGTGGGCGCTGGAAAGGTTTTATAATTTTGAAATACTGATTTAATTATTTACACAGTGCTTTGTACAAAACATAGAAATGTGTGTGAAATAAAATAACGATAAATATACATAATGATAAAAATGTCGCACTGGAATTGTATGAATAAGGACTAATATGAAAAGGCTTTTTAGTAATGGAATCTAAAAGGCAGACTTAGTTAAAACTTTAGTTTTCAGAGAATATAATGTATAGCAAGGATAGCAGTATGTTTTCTTGTCTTAAATCCTAGCGCTGAAAATAATTCCTCATAGTAAATTCATTTTATATTTTTTATTTTATATTTTTAAAAGAAAAATAATACTATGTTGTGGTGGAATAAAATAACTTGCTTCTTAGTATTGCTTCCAGTACAATCATAATGACCATTAGTGACTAATAATTGAATAATTATTATGTTAAAAATACTGTGATGAAAAGAATAAACTACAGAGGGTTGTTCCCTAGGGCTTAAATCATCTTTCTAGAAAACAATGACAAAACTCATATAACTAGCCAGTTTAAGTTAGTGGTTGCTATCATTACTGAATTTATGTTAATCATAGATATAATAGTCTCAACATAGTTCTTCAATTTCACAACCGCAATACATTATTGAGATTTTTCAAAATGCTTACAAAGGTATTGACATCACCCAGATCAGCCAAAACATGTCGTCTACCATTTTAGTGTATTCCCACATCCAATGACTAATCCAAGCCAGCTCCTTCACCCAATTTGTGAAACTGGATGTCCCAGTTTCAGAGCTCTCTGTGGGACCAGCTGAGACATCACAGCCAGCTTTTCTCTACACTGAGCCTTGCTTCCCTCATTTCCACCATAGTTGCTAATCTCACAAACACCCCCTAATACATCTCATGTACTCAGGTCTCCATCCCAGTGTCTGCTGTTTGGGAAAACCAACATGCCAGAGTCTGAATCATTTTGTACAAGCCATGAGAATACTAGTCTAGTTTAAAAGACAGGACACAGCAGTGCAAGCTATATAGGAGGACTAAGAGTCCAATGAACCATTGAGACTCTGAATGCTTTTAACGTCTCAGAAACCAGGGAAATTGCTGAAAGTCAAAGTAGTCAAGGAAGGCTTCTCAGAGGAAGCTTCTCCTAAATGTTTCCTTCTTGGCCCCAAAGCACTAATTTTAAAGTACTAACAACTCAAACACTACTACTTTTCCATGCATTTTTGCTCATAACAGTGAATAACCATTTGAGGGATCATATTCTTACACTGGTGTGTTCCTAAAGCCTCTTTCTAAATCTTAACAATCTGTGTGAACAACATAGAAGTCGCAATAGCAAATGAAGGTAGAGCAAGAAAGCAGTTGTGTTTATTCAGTAGAACCGTGTTCAGTAACTGCCTTTCTCTCAGAATTATCGTGCAGCCTTTTACTTAATGAAACTACTGTGCAGTCATGTGACTCAATACTACTATTGCTCTAAAACTGGTTGAAACATCTCTTGTTCTGTTGTGCCTCATATTTGGCCATCTCCACTTAGCATAGCTTACTCTGCTCACACGCTGCTTTTTGCTCTACTTACACTGCAGTTTCGAAGGAAAAACTTGGTGATTCCTGGTGAAACAGTGCTTCCATGATGCTCATATCTCCTACTGGTTATCCTCAGTTGAGCTTCTCCAGACGCAGGACCTTGCACTTCAAGGGTGTGAGGATATATAGTATATTGGCAAGGTGGCTCAGGGTATGGCAGCAGCAAAGTGAGATAAGGAAAAAAAGTAGCTAACAAAGGTGTGTGATCAAGCAATTAGAGCTTCAACCAACTAGGGAATTCTGGAAGTGCCCTGGTACCCTCCTTATGATACACTGAGTGGCCAGATTATCATGATCTCTGAATACATAATAATCTGGCCACTCAGTGCAAATCCTATATTAAAAAATTCTAATATGCAAATTGTCCTCTGAACCAGGAGTTCGACCCGCAAGCAGGCTGGCCGACCACCCATGTTCCCTCCCCTTGGCCAGTCTGGCTGGACCCCACCCATGCACTGGGGCTCTAATGTATATATATATATATATATACATACATACATACACTGAGTGGCCAGATTATTATGCGTTCAGAGATCGTAATAATCTGGCCACTCAGTGTAGATATCTTACTCTTATTATTCTTACCCACCCAAGGGCAAAGGAGCTTGGCTATGATACACAACCTCCTGTCAGTCATCTCTTAGGAAGAGTTCCCTCTGGGTGTATGCTCCGTAGTACTCGCTTGTGCCAGGGCAAAAGCAGGCTCTAGAAACCAAGGAAAGCAAACCATTAAGCAAAAAATTAAATAAATAAGAGGCCAGTGCTGGCAGTCAAGCCTAGGGGCACTGAAATGGTTCGGACAAGGGGATGTGAGTGGACCCCATAGCATCAGTGACACAGGCTAATGAAGAGAAAACACAGATATTGCAATCATTTCACATGGGCTAGGTGTTTCCCCCTCAATCCTATATCTCATCAGTCACCATTTTTACTGGTGTTCCCTCCCTGCTAGCTCCACAGCGTCTATTTTCCTTTCTATTCTGTTCTGTTCTAGTCTAATTTGCCCAATTTCTCATCCCTTAACACATCCAAGAGTTCTCACGTTTGAGTAGGTTGAAGGTTGGGTCCTTTTGCTGGAATGTATGTATTATATGCCCCTGATGTCCTTTTCCAAAGTACCATCTTCCAAGATGCTTTACACAGCCCTGCCTTGGGTTTGTGGGCACTTGGCGGCAGCATCAGTTTAGCACTTCTCATAGTGGGCCTTGTATCGGCCATCGTAATGGATATCTCTTTTTCACCTTATTGTGGGAACTCATGAGGGGCAGGGATTGCTGTTAAATTACTGTGGCCCGAACTGCAAGGTTTCACATGTAATGGGTATTTGCTAAATGCTTATTGAATTAAACTGAGTCATTTAAATCCATGGTGGTTTGGAAGGGGCTGCTATTTTTAGGGGGCACCTGATTCGGTTACCTGGATAGGAAAAACACACACTCAGTTTTTCTAACAGCTTGCATTCAAGCTGTCATTAACATTAAAGCCCTTTATTATGTGCTTTCATTGTTGCTGAAATAATATTCCCCATGCCTTGGAGCAGTAGCTGTAACAGTCTCTCTTAGTTATAATTTTGTGACATCAGGCATCAAGCAATTTAGAAATTGCAAGTGTGGTAATATGACTTTACATATAGTATATCATTGTAAATGAGAAAACAGGGCCTGGAGGCAGGGATGCTCTAACATTCTTCCCTGAGAAGGCAGAAAATTCAATGGAATGACAGTAATTTCTGTTAAAAAAAAAAAAGCATTTTCTTGTAAAAAAAAAAATATAGTGCCTATTGAGTTACCTTTTCATAATTTCAGTTAACTTCTGTGTGGCAACACGCTATAGGAAACAAATTGTTTCTCTCTCTTTTACACACACACACACACACACACACACACACATTTAGGTCTTTTACATGCTTCTGTGCATTGAGTCGCATTTAAATGAGCAGGGAAATGAGCCTTTAATGAGATATGAACAAGAAGAAATGCCCCACTGTATTTAAATGAATTCAAAGTCATAGTTCAAGAGAAAAGGAGAGGGACAGTGACCTCCTGGGACTTGGAGTCCAGGTGGAGGACTGTGGGTGACTTTACTGGCCATCCTCTTTAAATTGGTGTCACCTCACATGTCTTCCCACTATGCCTTCAAACCATGACGCTGACATATGTACTGTATCAACAGGCTCTAGTAACAGAAACCTAAAATTACTGTGACTTAAACTAAACTCGGGGTGATTATTTTTTTAATCTCAGGCCGTAAAAGTTGAGAAAGAGGCAGGTCAAAGGTGATATGGGAGATTCACAATCGTTTGGAATTTAGGCTCCTTTCATCACCTTTCTCTGTTGACGTCTATTTTCCATCTTCTGTAATCCTGGATGCTTGCTGACATTCCATCAGTAACCTCTGTGTTCCAGGCAGGAAGAGAAAGTAGCAAGGGAAAGAGAGTGGAGATAAAAATCAATGATCCTTCAGTTGATCAGCAAGCATCCTTGAAGGGCTTTCCAGGAACCCCTATCAATTACTACCTCTTACACTGCTACCTGAAAGGGAGACTAAGGAATGCATTTCAGTATCTGTGCTTCTTGCTCAGTTTGCTTTCATATGAAAGAAGAGGAATGTAGATATTAAGTAGGTGGCACACATATACACAATACTGCTTCTGTTTATTTCTTTTATATTTTTAATTTAATTTTATTGTTTAAAGTATTGTAAATAGTAGAACATATGTCTCCTTTCCCCCCTATTGACCTTCCCCAGCTTCCCCTACTCCCCCACATGCCATCAACCCCTCTACCCTCCAATTCCCAGTGTCTTACATCCATTGGTTATACTTATATGCATGCATATATGTCCTATGGCTGATCTCTTGTTTAAATGCCTTAGATGCCTATGTAGATGTGACTGCATATGAGTAGTGACAGCCTGTTTTAAGTGCATAAAAGTGAATTCTCTTGTTTCTTGGGGATACTGTTTGGCTCATTCAGAGTCACAGAAAGAATAAGGAGGGAGAGGGAGCCGAAACCAGTTTGGCTCAGTGGATAGAGCGTCGGCCTGCGGACTGAAAGGCCCCAGGTTCGATTCCGGTCAAGGGCATGTACTGTGGCTGTGGGCACATCCCCAGCAGGGGGTGTGCAAGAGGCAGCTGATTGATGTTTCTTTCTCATCGATGTTTCTGACTTTCTATCCCTCTCCCTTCCTCTCTGTGAAAAATCAATAATTTTTTTTTTTTTTAAGGAGGGAGAGGGAGAGAGAGAGCGCGCGAATTAAGAAAGAGGCTTCAAATGTTCTGAAGTACTGAAATCTCTCTTTGAGATCACTTGCGTTTTTCAGCATTTGGAGTACTAACTGGATGTTTGTGCCAGATTCTAAGACACGATGGTGCAAATCCTTTATTAACATAATTTAAATCCTTAACCTCTTAATAGCCTTGACTGTTTCTTCCACTGGGGAGAGTTTGGCCAAACTCTTACTTCTTATTGGCCAAAGTTGTCTCTGTTAATTCTCAGCTTTCAGAAGAAATTGAAATTAATCCATTTTAAAAACTTTTAGGCATTCATTATTCTAATTTCTTCTAGAAGAAAGGACTTTAATGGGAATTGAGACAAGAAGGCCCAGGGTTGAACTTTATGCTTTTAAAGATAAAAACTAGAGTAGAGGCTGGGATTGCAGCAGGCTTAGTGAACCAGAATCCATAGCATTTATTAGAGAAGAACACCTATAGTTTTTTGTTGAAATGAATGCCTGCCTTGAAATGGTGCCTCTTATCCCTGGTTTCAGTTACTCGTAGTCAACCTGAAAAATTCCAGAAATAAACAAGTCACAAATTTTCAATTATGTGCTGTTTTGAGTAGTGTGATAAAACCTCACGCTGGCTTGCTCTATCTCCCCTGGACCTGAACTATCCCTTGTCCAGTGAATCAATGCTGTACACACTACATGCTCATGGTCACTCAGTAACCATCTTAGTTATCGCATATTTTGAGAGGGAAAGAAAAACACCATATTGAGATAACTTTTATTGTAATATATTGCAATATATTTTTATAGTTGTTTTATTTTGTTATGAGTTATTGTTATTTTCTTACTGTGCCTAATTTATACATTAATCTTCATCATAGATATGGATGTATAGAAAAAAATCACATGGTACCTACAAGGTTTGGTACTATCTGCAGTTTCAGGCATCCACTGGGGGTCCATTGACTATTGTAAGCATTAAAAAAAAAGAGGCAATGCGGCAATACAACAGCTAAAATGAGAAAAGTAATGTACCTGTGAGACCCTCAGAACAGCCATCACTGAGAAGCTCAGTTGATTATAGGCAATTCTAAGAAAGCAGAGGCTGCAAGTTTAAGTCACACATGGATGGATCGTTTAGTTATAAAGTCTGCCCCAGCCATAAGTTACACACATAATGATAATCATAGCTACCCAATGTCTATTGATCTTCATATTTGATCTGTCATAGCTAATATATATGATGGGAATCAACCATTTGACTTCATATTAAATGCTTATTAAAGAGATGGTCAGCCCTTAAGTTTTAATTAATTTGAAGCATCATTACCAGTCTTCTCTCAATTATGTTTCACATTTTAAATGATCAACCTTGAAAGCCTTTATTAAAAAAAAAGCATTGAATGCATTGTAGTAAAGAGTGAAAAATAAAGGTTTGTACTAAATTCTGACTTATTCTCAAAGGTTATAAAAAAGAACACCTGTCATTGTTAAGAAGCATGCAGCTTTTTTTTCCCCTGCCTGGGGAAAGTTCAAAGTTGACAGTGAGTTCACTTGAAGAGATGTAATGTAAAGTTAAAGCTAAGGTGGGTTGACAGGACCAGCAGATAAGGTTTTCTGAGGAACCTTGGCCCCTGTCATCTGTTCCATGATCTCACCTGAAACAGAATCTTTATTCTGCTTATCTATCTGAGCATTCAGGAAATTTAAGTGGCACTGTCTGCAGAATATGTACTATAGACATAACACCATCACACTACACTTACCATTTCTACAGGGGGACCATGTCCCCTGTTCAGACAGTCTCTTGGGGCTCCTTATTTTTTTCTAGAAGAATGGTTTCTGGGAGGACAGATCTATTACTCTGTACTGTGCTTTGAAAGGATTTGAGGGCTGGTCTTTTTCAGATAATACTTTCCCTAAATAATATTTCCTAAATGAATGATGTAGTCGATTCTGGGGCAACCTTGGATCACATGAATGCAGGTGGTTGATAGAGAGCAAAAGAAACATTTATAAGATGTCTTGGCTTTCCACTATCTAAAATATTTACCCAGGGGAGTTTTTCATTAAATTGAGTCTAGCCCATTTTCTGACAGTCAAGTTCAAAAATCAAAAAGTACATGTTTCCTAAATATTGAAATGCTATGCAAATTATTAAAAAAAAATAAGGCAAATTGGTACTAATGTGGAAAATGTTCCAAATATGTTAAACATGAAAGACTGGATAATGTTGCCTCATACTTAATTAATTAGTTAAATGTGAGTGAGGCAACATTATTGAGGTTATTTCCATCATTATTTTAGTTTATTTCCATATTTTAAAGGATGGATAGGCTGATGAATGGAATGATGAATGGATGAGCAGATACATTAGGGTGACTTGAGGAGAAGTAGTATTTGAAATAATGTTTAATAGTGGTTATCTTTATAAAGAAGGAGTATTAGGAATAAGAGGATTTGGATTATCTACTTTTAAATACTTTTTGATTTAACAATTACATATATTAACAGGGTTTATCTGAGTAGTGAGTAATTGGGTCATTTGTATTTTCCTCTTTTTACTTTTCTGTATTAAAAAGAGTCCTCAAATCATTATTATTTTTAATGGTACCCTTGCTGTATTTTTAAATTTCTTATAAATTATTTCAAAATTTATCCACTAAAAACTGAAAAACTTGCTTCAGCCCAACCTGCCCCGTCTATGGAGCCCAAGGTTGGCTCTGTCCCAGACACCTCAGCCCCGCTCCCCCAGCTCAGGCTTTCGCTCCGGTGGTGACCACCCAGCCTCAGGGGCACCTCGCACTCGCGGCGGCCAAGGGGTGAGCTGCCCAGAGCCTAGTCACTGCGCGACACTGGGGCATGGGTGCTGGATGCAGAACGCTCAGCCGGGTGTGCCCAACCTTGACTGTAGAGATCGGGTGGGACTCAGAAGGAGGGTGTGGGGGTCTCTCGCCTTCTGGACCTTTGGGCTGCGTGTCCGCCTCTCCCTATGAAGGCTGCCCTTTGGAGGCCCCTGCTACACATGCAGTGCCTCCCCTGCTCCCCAGCTCCTATTCTTCCGCCTTCCCTGCCATGCCCAGAGATGCTCCACTATAGACCCGGGACCCCTTAGGCACCTCTTCCTGAGCCCCTGCCAAAGCACAGCACCTGTACTTTTCCAGCTCCCTCTTTCCCTCTTGAAATTGAAAGTTACTGAGGTCGCTCAGGGCTGTTGCTCCAGCAGTTTCCTTTCCTGCCTCCCAGCTTCCCCCGCCCCTTACAGCCATGCCCCCTCCCCTTCCCTCACCCCCTCTTTCCCTCCCTCCTTCCTTACTCCTCCCCTCTGGTGTTCTCCTGGCAGCCCAGCCCCACGGGTTGGCTCCTGCTCACAAAAGGCAGAAGCAGCTCGGGGTCTCTCCAACACCCCTTGGGGTCTCTCCAACACCCCTTGGCAACAGCTGCGGTGCCAGGACACTAGCTCCCTGCCGCTGCTGGGGCCTCCACCTACACCTCCACAGCCTCTGAGCCCCTAGGGCTGCTGCTACTGCCCTCTCAGACCTCACCTGCAGCCACTGCCTCCACACACCATGCTATCTGTGGCCACCTCAGGGAGGCCACCCGCTGCTCCCAGGACCCTCCTTGCTCACGGTGCTGACAGCCACCTTCGTGAAGCCGCAGTGGCTTGGGGCTCAGACGCTGTGAATGTACAACAGTCGGTTTACCTCTCTGCCCGGCCTGCTCCACTTGGCAGCCCAGCTTGCCCATCAGATCTGCACGCAGAAGTTGTGTCCACTGCTCGGGGTGTCCCCTGCTCTCACACCTACATACATTTCTAAAACATTTGGCATACTCATCCACCACACTTGCACCACTCAGCCCCACCCCCTGCTCCTGATTGGCTGGTAGCGTAGTGTAGGTATGGTTAGATTTGCATATTACTCTTTTATTAGATAGGATTTAAACCAACCTAAACAACATGTCAAATACATAAATTTAAAAAGCCAGCAACTTTCCTTTTATTTCCATAGGCAACTTTTTTTTAAGTGTGTATTTTACATATACATCTTGTTTAGAAATAAAAACTGCATTTAACATTATTTTACTGGTTATCTAGACTTCAAACATCATAGCCCTCAGTGTTCTCAATGAATATCAGGTGATAATTTGGTTCATAGAAACAAACATTTATCTGTCTTTGTCAGACTTTATTGCTTTGGGGCAGGGGCCATTCCAAGGCCCAGGGCAGAGTGCAGCAGTGTATTTTCAGTGTAGATATAAGTTGGAAGGAGTTGCTAAGTAGGAGCATATGTAATATGTTAGAGGTTATCCCATACAAAGGATTACAACCAAGCTGGCCTTGTGAGCCACAGGGATGTTATTCTTTTCTTAGAAGGAATACCATTTCATACAGTAGGACTAGTCAAATGACCTTCACCAAGACAGAGACAAGTTGTGTTGTAGCGCTTAAGGGATTAGTTAAATTGCTGGAAATAGTGTAAGCCAGACATAATAGTAATGGTCAGTATTGTATATATTTATGTGTCAGTTATGTATCACTTTACCTAGCTCTTATAATTAAAAGTGGACCCTGAAGACCCAAATTTAAAAGAGCCAAAAATTAACTAATCGCTTTTGGAGTTTTGCAGAGGCCAGTTTTCAGAATTAATTTTTAAGTGAAGTTTAGATCACAGACACTCAAAATAATGTTTTCACCACCCCCACCTCCTTTCTCTCTACACACACTGGTTGAGAGCTGCCCCCTGGAGTGTTACACCTCTTCTGTGTATTTGCTCTATTGACTTCCAGGTTGCAACCCCATGCAAGCTCTGGGCATGTCAGAGAAAGGCAGAGAAGAAAAGACACCTCTGTGTTGGAGGCAGGAAATTGCCAACAACCAGAAAGTGTTCTCAACTGCAGGTTTACTCAGCTGATGCAAAGGGCTGAGAAGCAAGGTATCAGCAGTGTCTGCGACAGTGTTTTCCCTTTTAGAAAAAACTTTGTAAATGTCCATATATGTCTTATATGCATTATGTTTTTCCCCAGAGTATGATAAAAACGAACTAGTCCCACATTGTACAAGTAAGTCATTTGAGTAAAAATGAGAGAAGGCATTTCTGTTTAAATACAGTACACTGGATTATGCATGCATAATATATATCTGAGCTTAAATTTTGATTCTGTGTGTGTACTCCAAGAATAAAGAAGTGTACCATGTCTGTGCTATAATAATCCCTATGTGTATTTAGTGCTTCATGGTTTGAGACGTGCCCTCATGAGTGCTTCTTCTTTGGTTCCTTACAAAAGGTGTGAGCTTTACAGAGAAGTTACTGTTCCAATCTTCCAATTGAGACAATGAAGATCCAGAATCAAATAGGGGTTAAAAAAAAAAGGCACTACTATCAGAAGACCTGGTTGCTGCCTCTAGTTTTGCTGTGGTCTTGTCTGGATATGTAATCTTCCTTTGTGTCTTGGTTCCCTCATGTAGAATAGGAAGGAAGTGACAAAATAACTATACATTTTTAATATTCTTAAGTGATGAGATGGGATATGAAACAAAGACTTTTGAATCATATCACTATTTCCTCCATCCACTTAGATTCCACTAAACCATTTCATAGTATCCATAAATTCATTATAAAATATTAATATATTATAATAATCAAATTATTTCAAAAATTATATATCCTATATAACAAAAGCCTAATTTGCAAATCAACAAATGACAGAATGACCAGTCACTATGATGCGCACTGACCACTAGGAGTCAGACACTCAGTGCAGGAGCTGCCCCCAACCTGCAGGCCCCAGGCCAGCCAACGCAGGTGCCAGTAGGGGCCCCCTAATCACTGTGCCAGTCACCCTGAAGAAGAAAGCCAGCAGCAATGGGGGGGGGGCAGGTGAATAGGCAGTGCCAGGCTAGTTGGTCAAGGCAGATGCCAGTAGAGGCTCCTGATTACCCCTCCGGTCACCCCACAGATCAGCCCTCATCACTGGCCAGGCCTAGGGATGCTACCTGTGCATGAATTTTGTGTACCAGGCCTCTAGTAATTCTATATAAGAAAAGGCTAATATACAAATATATGGAACAGTGGAACAACCAAACAACTGATCTGTAACATGGACTGACAACCAGAACATGGCAGGCATTGGCCATGGTGGGATGGTAGAGCAGGTGAGCGGAGGTGAGACTCTGGTGGTTACTGAAAATTCTTTGCTCCCATGCACCATAGTCCCACCTAGCACTTGCACCCATTGCTGGTGCCAGTGCCTGGCCCTGGTCCCAATTGCTTGGTGCTGTCAGCAGGTGTAAGCAGCAGCCATTGGCCCCATTTACCCCCTAGGGCTTCTCCACCTCCCCCTGCTCATGAGAGGCACCAATTACTCCGCAACCTCAGCAGGTGCAAGTAGGGCTGGCACCTTCAGCTTGTGGGACCAGCAGCAGTGGGAGCAGGGCTGCAACAGACAGGGGACAGGGTCGTGGTGGGAGGGGTTGGGATAGGGCATGGAGGATGGGCCAAGACCCTCTCCTGTGCCCACCTCATCCTCACAGCCACAATTCCTTCAAGGTGCACAGATTCATGCACTGGGCCCCTAGTACATAAGTATGAAAGAATTAATATCTTGACTATATATACATGCATTTATATATATGGTTATATTTTAACCATTTATATTATAAAAGACCTGTGGCCCTAATGCTGTAATGACCAAAGACAGCATGGGTGGGCAGGGTTGGGAGTGGAGTGAGGCACACGTGGGTGGGTGGGGCTCCGAGCATAACAAGGCACATGCGGATGGGCAGGGCATGCACGGATGGGTGGGGTCATGTGATTTCGAGCACTGGGCTTCTAGTATATAAATATTTTTTGAATATTTCAAATTAGCATATTCTCTAATTTTGAAATTTTAATGGCTATTGATTTATTGTACACGGTTAATTTTAAAATTTTTACAGTCTTTTGCTACCCCAAGGAAACAACTCTTTCTTCCACAACATTAAGAATATTCCTTTATCCTACAGTTATATAAAGTTCAGAATTAATATTTTTCATATAATACTTTTTCATAAAAATGCATCATAAAGCTTGTATCATATAATGTATTGTGTACTTTGGGATTTAAGTAAGTAATATTTTATTTGTAATGGCAGTCACTTTCTGCATATAAGCCATGAGAATATTAGATTTGCATTGAATTGTGCTCTATTATTTGTGGGTACACCCACATATTTTAATATAGAACAAGTTATATTCCACTACATACATTCTCTCTCCTACTCATAATGAACATACCCCTTCACTCCATTGTGAGGTTATTTCTATACTTTAAGATTTTAATTGCAGTCATTATTTTGGGCTGAATACTGGTTAGCAATAGCCTTCAAAGATTAAAGCTGTTTATCTGGGTATGAATGATCACTTGGTGATCTGCCAAAACCCTCTCATTCACAAATGCAGCTTTTCTATCAAAAGAAAGAATGAGACACATACAGCAGATTTTCTAAAACATCACAGTTCTATGGAGTCATCAGGGTAAAGTACCTGTACCTCTGCACACTTTGATTACCCATCGTGCAATCAGAACTTGGCTGTCACCTTGAACAGTAGTCTTCCCATCCTCTGATTTAAGTTAACATCCTAGATTTATCACCATATTGGAAATTCCATTTACCAAGTTGATTCATTTTCCCCCCACCCCCATTAATGTTCTAGTCAGCAGATGGGCTCCTTATTTATTAGAGTGCTGCAATCACTGAATGGTGGCCACAAAGCTATATTATCTCTGGAACAAAACTGTTAACCAGTTTATTTATTAGTGCCTAAATCTTAAAACTACCAAATCAACGTTATTTTAGTTTAGAGAAAATGTTTGTTCAATCGTCCAATATCGCTTACTAAGCACCTATTTTGTACAAGGTTCCACCATGTTTGTGGCAAGAGATCTGATGGTAAATAAATGAGAGCCACCTGGTCTAATGGAGAATGAAAGTATTGGAGTCCCCAAGACATGGGTTGAAATGTCACTTAGTCACTTATTAGCTGTGTGACCTTGGGCTCTATCTTCTCTTTACACAATTGTGTGTGTGTGTGTGTGTGTGTGTGTGTGTGTGTGTGCGTGCGTGTGTGAAATGGGAATAATATGTATTGCATTAAGTTATAGTGTGAATTAAAAATTAAACATTTTATACACCCTGCATGGTACTCAGTAATACCATTTTGACAGAGTAAGTAATGGTTCTTGGCATTATGATAGTTATCTATATTAATAAAAGGGTAATATGCTAATTATACCAGGAGACCTTCCAGGAGAGCTTTCAGAGATCCTTCTGGACAAAGCCATGATGGTGGGTCTGAGGCAGAACCAGTTAGGGGTGATCAGGCCAGGAGGAGAGGGCAGTGGGGTCAAGCAGGCCGGAAAGGGCAGGGCAGTTGGGGATGAGCAAACCTGCAGGGAGGGCCAGTTGGGACTGAGTAGGCTGGTAGTGGGGAGTAATTGGGGATGATCAGGCCAGCAGGAGGGTCAGTTGGGGGCAATCAGGCCATCAGGGGGACAGATGGGGGCAAGCAGGCCCTCTCTCCCCATCTGGCCCCACCTTCTATTGGTCTCCCAAAACTGATCAGGGGTGGGGCTGGCCAGCCAACCTCCCATTGCTCCCTCAAAGGCCCCCCCCTGCTTAGTCCCCATGGGGAAGGTAGTCAGACCCTACTTATGCACAAATTTGTGCACCGGACCTCTAGTTAGTAATAAAACCCAGCTTTTATTTTTGAAGAAGTTTACCTTTTTGACATAATTTATGAGATTCCTGATATTTAAATGCCTCCAACATATTCATAAAATATATTAATACTCCGTTTTATCCTCCACAGCATGTTTTCTGGTTTCTTTTTTAATTTATCTCAGCCCACCTTTCTTGTCTCCTTATGAGTCACCTAGGGTCTACTCAGGGAGTGGGTATCCATAGTAGCTATTTCAATAGAGAACATTTAATATAGGAAATTGATTATACAGTAGTTAGAGGGCTATCAAACAAACAAACAAACAAACGAATCGTGATCTAACAGCCATCCTAAAGATGAAAGATGGGGGAACAAATTAAAGAGGTTAGGTTTACCAGGTTCTTGGTACTCAAAGAAGGTACCTCCTAAAACTTAGACCTGAACTTCTGAGGAGAGGTGCTCCCAGCTGGTGCTGACACCTCACTGGCTGCAGAGGGTCTTTGCAGAGCTGTCCTCCTCAAACTGGTACCTCAGAGGGTACAAAAAGACATACTGGGAGTACCAAAAAATTAGCAAATAGAAGCTGAGGCCAAATGCTGCTGCTGCTGCTGCTTGGGATATGGAGCTTCATGGGGGCTACACTGATAGTAATGGAGACTGAACAAGGAAGGAGCCTAGCTTCTCCTTTCTCCTGCCTGCCAATTTCCTTCTACTGCCCCTAGTGGTAGAACCTAGCAGGAAGCCAAGGAATAAACAGAAGGTGTATTTTAGGATCACAGCTCCAGCACCACAGAGCAGGACAGATGGATGGCGCTGGGGCTGACAGACAAGAGCTTACTGACTGGCATAGGTCTGTGTTAGCAGAGTGATATCATACCTTAATCTGTGGAATAAAAACCTTCCCTCAAATGACTTGAGAGCCCATTGGCTCCTTTGTTTTACTTTAATATGAAAATAAATACCTGTAGTTATCTACTCAAATTTGGGGGTTTTAAGTTTCTTTGACTATTAAAAATCTTTTGAGAATACATAATAGTACTTTCACTACTTAGTGCATTGCCTTTCAAAAACACCTTCTCAATAGAGGACTTTTTGTTATTCTATTAAGATTCTTATAAGGCAAATCTTCACATAATTTCTGTTGTTATTAACAAGGAAAATACCTAAATGTGGGGAAAATTTCTTACTTATTTAAATGTAAATTAATATGATTTTATCAGTCTTCAGCAGTTAGATTCTGTTAAAAAGAAAACCATTAGGAAATTTTACATTAAGCTAAACATTTATTAAATGCTAAAAAATATAAGAAATTTAAAGTAGGAAACATTTTCTGGTTTATTTGGTTTCAACTGGGAAAAAAAAAACAAAGACAACATAACTGCTAAAAGAAAATGTAGAATATGAATTTTGATCAAGTATGTACAGTACTGTTTGTATCTTGCTGAATACAGATTTATAATAGGTTTTTATCATTTTATTCTAATACTAAAGTGATATATTTATGGAACTTTTAAATTCATTTAACAAATATTTACTGAAGTCTCATAGGCACCAGTCACTGAGAAATCAGAATGAATAGGAGCCTCAAAGTTCTGGCATGTAGGACTCATATATTCTAGTGGAGACAAGAAAGATAATGAGCTAGTAAACACAGAAACAATGTGAAAAATGCTATAAAAAACATACTGAGTTGTTTTTGGATGTGTGTGGTCATAAAAATGATTTTGAAGAGATACTATTAGAGATGACACCTGAAGGATGAAAAGAGAGGTGGTAGCTCTCTAAATGATATTCTAAGCAGAGGAAATTGCAAGGACAACATCCCTTAAGTAGGAAAGAACTTGGCATTTTCAGTGTATTTCCTTGGAAGTCACTGTAAGTAACACACAATGAGAAGGAAGGAGGTTCAGGTCTAAGTTTTAG
Organism: Antrozous pallidus; assembly: GCA_027563665.1. NCBI lineage: Eukaryota > Metazoa > Chordata > Mammalia > Chiroptera > Vespertilionidae > Antrozous > Antrozous pallidus. The sequence goes on along the minus strand of CM050518.1, from coordinate 21,568,204 downwards.
GAGGTACTTTCTTTGAGTACCAAGAGTGAGTTTGGAGAAATGGGACGGGGGGAGGAGGTAGAGCAGACCATGGAGGAATTAGTGGTGAACAGTAAGTAGTTTGATTTTATTTCAACAAAAATGGGAAACCATAGAATGTTTCAAGTGTGGAAGTCATGTAAGTCAATTTGTAGTTTTAAAGGTTACTCTGGTAATTGTGGAGAATGGATTCTGGAGGTGACAGTAGAAACAGTGAGGATTAGGAGAAGAAAGCTATGATGATGATGATGATGATGATGATGATGATGATGATGATTGATGATGATGATGATTTGAGATATGCTTTGGAAGTGAACCCTAAAGGAATAGCTGATAAATTGTCTGTGAGGGGTTGTGGGGGAGGCAAGTAGGGAAAGGAACCAAGAATACTTCCTATGGATTGGAAGCCATGAGGTGGATGTCAATATCATTAAGGATTTGGTAGAAACAAGGACAGGAACAAACACTTGTAAGAGCAGAAGGAAATTAAATCTCACTTCAGATCCACAGTATCTACAAAGTACTCAAATGTAGATATCAAACAAGCAGTTGAATATTCAAGTTTGGAAATTGCAGTAGAAGTGATGGACAATGATAGAAATTAGTAATTTGTTTGTTTTTATTTTTGAAATAATTTTGTGGAATGTAAAGCCATGTGCCTGGGTATGGTTATGCAGGGAGATAATGTGCATAGTAAACAGATTTTTGAATACTGGGATAATAAGAGTAAAAAAATAAAGGCAACCTGGGAAGTATGAAGAAAAGTAAGAGTTGAGCCTTCTGAAATCCAAGAGAGAAAAATGTTGTGTGAATAGCGCCAAGTGTATTTTGCAGAAGCCAAGTGTAGAGAGAGAGGTTCAAGTAGGTGAAGAGAAAGAAGGATCCATTATATTTGGACACATGGAGGTTTACATTGACATTGACAAGTACAGTTTCAAATTACATGTTTTACAAATTACATATATCTTTATGAGCCTCAGGTGGTTGAAAGGAAGGAATAATAATCACCACAGTTTTTGTCAAGTCTCAGGAAGAATTGTCTGCTGACTTATCACATTTTCTTTTAGTGTATGATATTTGATGTAAGTGGTTCTGAAAGATTTTCTGTCTTCTCTGTGATTGGAATCTATAACTGGAAATTGATCCAGAGTGGTAACAAAAATGCTATCCTCCTGTTTAATCTCTTAGGTTTTTTTCTCTTACGGCACTCAACAAAAATGGTGACCAAGCATTGTAGTGCAACCAGGCTGTGAAAACTAGTAGTAACCAATGTAGGGGAAATCAGAGCTGTTTCATCCAACCACATTTTTTTTACAAATGTTAATGTTTTTGTATGACCAGTTTTATCTTCATTCAATGTCAATACAGGCAGTCCTTGTCTTGATGGTTCTGTTTATGATGTTTTTGACTTTACAATGGTACAAAAGCAATATGCATTCAGCAGAAACAGTACTTTGAATTTTGATCATTCCTGGGCTAGTAATATGCAGCTTGATACTGACTTGTGATGCAGGGCAATAGCAGTGAGATGATATTGCCTAACCGTGGGCTAATGTAAGTGTTCTGAGCCCATTTAGGGTACTAGGCTAAACTGTGATGCTCAGTAGGTTAGGTATATTAAATACATTTCAACTTATGGTATTTTCAACTTACAATGGATTTATTGAATTTATTGGAATATAACCCATCATAAGTTGAGAAACATGTTTATAAATTACTTGTACTGAAAAGTGAAATAAAGTTTATTTATTCGGGGTTAGCCTCTGGCAGAAAATCTAATATCCGTGGATATTATTGAATTACTTCTTTATTGGAGGGCAAGCTGAATTTATCAACTATTATTTTAGTTTATATGACTATAACATTTATCTTTTCTCAGCTATGCTCTTTTTTTCATTTATTTTTTTTATTTTTATGGCAAAAGGCATTGCCATCTACCTGCACACTGAGAATGCTGATTAGGATGTGCAGAAAGTACCCATTTTATTCTTAAATACATATTTCTGCTTTGTCACAAGGGATCTTGTTCTTTACACTCATTATCAATATGTATTTTTTAAATAAAAGCTTTACTGCATTTGTAAATTTTTATTTACTTTAAATCCAGTTTTAATTTTTTGAAAGGCCATCCTATTGTCCCCTTAGCCTAACAAATCCCAGGTGATGCCTTATGCATGCATATATGTATCACGTTCTATAGAGGCCACACATTTTCTTGATATCCTCTCATAGATTTCTCAGGTCCAAAATGTCAGAGCAAACTCATGATCTTTCTCCATAAGTTTCCTTCTCTTGGTATTATTATTTATTACAGTACCTGGTATTATTGAGATGTCAGGCCAAAATCTTGATCCTTCCCTCTTTCTTACTACCATGACCAATCATGATCCTGACCTGAGTATTTTTACCTTCTAAAAATCTTGCTCTTGCGTTTACTTCTCTCTGTACTCACTGTCCTATTATTTTCCCAGCCCAAATTGCTGTCACTGCTCACTTATACTATTGGAATATCCTTTTAAATAGTTTCTGTCATTTACTTGAACCCATTTTCCAGACTATAGGTAGAATGCTGTCTTCGAAACACAAATCTGAGTACGTCATTTCTGTGCTTAAAATCCTTCAGTGATCTGCCAGTTGTCTTTAGGATAATGAAAAAAGCGCTTGACCCAGGCTACCAAGATTGCACGATCTGGCCTCTGCACTTATCTCCTGCTTCACTATGTAGCACTCTGCTCCTCACACTCTCCTCTACCTTTTCTTTCTTTGTGCTTGCTGTCCCTCTGCTGAGAATTCTTCCCTCCAAGCATCCATCTAGTAAATGCTTACTTGTGCTTATGATTCCTACTCAAATGGTACTTCCTCATGCCTCCAGATTCATTGTCAGCCCCTTGTAGCACTGGATCTTTCCTTCATAGCACTTACAAAGCTGTAGATGTTTATCCATGTGTGTGATAAGTACTGTCAAGGATATTTGATTAATATTGATTTCTAACTCTAGACTATAAATTCCATGAGGACCTGGATCATGCCTGCTTTTATTCATTTGTTGATGAATTAATTAATTAATGGTCTTGAAAGAATTGCATAAAAATCTAAGATTGACTCAGTTCATTTTATTATAAAAATTGGAAAAAATAACTTAAAGTTTATATTCTACCGAGTTAATAGGACCTTTCTTGTATGTACAGGTCAGTATATTTTAAGATTAACGTTGACTTTCTATAATCTTACTATACATAGATTGATGTATAATTAATAATGTCAGACTATAGAACTCTATGGAAAAGTAATTATTTTCAGATATCTTATACACTATATATTACTGTTACTGTTCATAACTGTAATAACTAGCATTAGTAGCTTGTAAATATTTCATTTAACTTAAATGAATTTAGCATAAAATGTAATTGGAAACAGTGACTTAAGTATAGATTTAGGGTAAATTTAACTTTACTATATGTACACTGAAAGGAACTTTAATATTTCCTCCATGTTCTTCAGCTTTTAATTCATTCATTAACTGGGATTTATCTTGAGAATGTTGCAACACTACTCTGATTACAGGAGGTCATTGTTTTTCTATTTGTATCTTTAGTCTTTTCCAAAAAGTGCTATTTATCATTTACTTTACATGGGTAATTGCCAATCACATAATTGCAGAGAGAGACTTTTTTGTCTCATTACTAGATTTTGTAGGTCAAACCTTAATAGTCATGTTAGTTTAATGGCAGCTACAATTTATATTTCATTGCCACCTACTACATTATGAGAATATATTAAATATTAATTAATCATTATAATTGAAGGGCAATTTATCTTTTTAGGAAGTAAATATATTTTATTTCTGATAAATTCTATAATTTCTTAAAACATAGCTTATTTTATTTTGCTGTATAGTTACAGCTCCATAAATGAGAAAATATATCATTTTCCATAGGTTTTAATGATTAGAGTAATGGTCCATTTGTAAGTCTGCTGAGGTTTAACTCCAAATCAGTTTTTAATTTTTATTTGAATTAAATCATTCTGCTAAAATTATTATTTTCAGATTTTTTATTACTCAAAAATGTACTCTGGGATGATTTTTAGAGAAGGTAGGTAAATTTAATAATATGTACTGAGATCTTGCAACATAATATTTCCTAACATAATATTTACTCTTTTATAAATTTACCTAAAAATAATTAGAGGAGTGCTTTTATAATAGGAAAATAGTTATAAAAATGTAATAATTGAATACTTTTTAATCCCTTAAACATTTCTCAATTGCAGAAATACACTTCTGATGAGATTTTGATTTTGAAGAAATTGTTCATTTTTTTCTTGCATTGAAAGTCAACTTGAAGAAGTCTTTACTTGTTAATGCTTTAATTTGGGAAATCCCAATACAATATTTTTTTCAAAAAAAAAAAAGAAGTGATAGTATTTTAAACTGTCATTGTCATCCTTTTCAAATTATATTTTTATTGATTTCAGAGAGTAAGGGAGAGGGAGAGAGAGACTGAAACATCAATGATGAGAGAGAATCATTAATCAGTTGCCTCCTGTATACCTCCAACTAGGGATTGTGCCCACAACCCCGGCATGTGCCCCGGACCAGAATGGAACCTTCAATCCTTCATTCTGCAGGCTGAGGCTTTATCTACTGAGCCAAACTGGCTAGGGATTGTCATCCTTTTAAATAGGAGCTAAAGCATACCAATTGGATAGTTTTGAAAATTGTAATGTAATTCTGTTTAGGAAATTGTTAAAATTGTGTTTCCAACTTTTTTTTTTTTTGTCACTTACTTTAATCTTAGCACAGAAGATTTTGAGTTCTGCATTGGCAATGAAAATGTGACCTTCATTATGTAATAGGGTAAGAACTTTACATAACAGCAAACATAGTTATGGCAGCACTTCTAGTGTGTTTGAATTTAAAATAATAATTTAAGTTTCTTTGTGTGTGTCTTTCAAAGTTACTCTGCACAGGTAGTAGTTATATTTTCTGGCCAGCTTCTTGGGGCAGACTGGCCCTTACATTAAGTGTATTGGTGTCAGTATGGAGCCACTAGGACACTGTTCCACGTAATTACAAAGACCTTACTCCCTGGGTTAGAATCCCACATGGGGCCCTGTTTGTTGATATATTTGCAACAAAAAGCCATTAACTTACCGGGTCAAGGGGTTAATGGATGAAATATTCTTGTCTTCCTATTATCTTGCAATGTTTTGCTGTGAGCCAAAGAAAGACGACACTTTTCTCCCCCAGTTTCTCTTGGCAGTTTAAAAAATGGTGACTTCATGTTTCTGTGACTAAATAAAAGATTAAATTCCAATATGGAAAGCTTTAGAAATGTACTCAGTCAAGCTGACAGTTCAGACAGGCATTCTATCACGACCACCTTTACTGAGGTCACTGAATGGCAGCTAGTAAGGAAAACTAGGAGGAAGATGCCTTCCTAATTTCTTCATTTCTCAGTCCATGTTGGACAAATTAGTCATCCTGCACAAGAAGTCAAGGAAATTTTATAAAACTTTAAAAGAAAACATCAAAATTACCTCTATTAGCCCCAAAAGAAATTCTGTGTCTAAAAGAGAGAATTCAACTACTCAGATTGGTGCCCCCCCCAATTCCAAGCATTTTAGAATGTATAAATAGTGTAAATACACACATTCTTGTGCCAAAGAAATTCTTTTTAAAACTTTGTTGGTGATTATAGATGGAATTATAGGTGGAATTAATTTGCCCAGACTTCATATGTAGAAATTATTGTTTAGCTAAGGTTATTTCTGCCACTTTTAAAAAAAATTAAATATATTTTTATTAATTTTTTAGAGAGACGCAGGGAGAGAGGTAGAAATTTCAAAACATCAATGAGAGAGAAATATTAATCAGCTGCCTCCTGCACAACCCTACTGGGTTTGTGCCCACAACCAAGGTACATGCCCTTGATCAGAATCGAACCTGGGACTCTTGAGTCCGCAGACCGATGCTCTATCCACTGAGCCAAGCTGGTTAGGGCATCTGTCACTTTTCTTTGAAAACAATGCATTTCATAGTCTAACTTCATGGTCAGCAAACTGTGGCTTGTGAGCCACATGCGGCTCTTTGGCCCCTTGAATGTGGCTCTTCCACAAAATACCACTGCCTGAGTGAGTCGATTTTGAAGAAGTGGCATTAGAAGAGGTTTTAAAAAGTTGGCTCTCAAAAAAATTTCAATCGTTATCCTGTTGATATTTGGCTCTGTTGACTAATGGGTTTGCCGACCACTGGTCTAACTGTTTTGATAGAATGTACCTGATGAGATTAGGTTGCCCAGTGAAATTTAAGAGTCACTGGAAGGTCTTCACTTCTATGTAAGTGTTCCACTGGGGAATTTTCCCCAGAAATTCAACCAATTAGAGTATTTTCCAGATTAAAATAAGTCATTTCAGGATGCAGTAAGAGTGTTTGTTGTTGAATACTTTAGGGAACTTGTCTACTCCTTTCTCTCTCAATGCCAGAATAGCATTATAATTTCATTTGAAGGTTAGACATAATCATGGGTATAGTTAGTAACTCAGAGATATCTTGAATTGAAATAATCTCAGCCTATTTAATTGTAGTGCTCTGCCAACAAACACAGGTTGTGCTGGTTTGATTTGACACAGCTTGGCTGGTGAGTTTGACTAATTTTACTAATTAAATCTGCCATAACAGTTAACGCTTATGGATGCATATGGTTACAGTCCTCCGTTTTACCCATAATTTAGTTTGACAACCACATGTGAGTTTTTTCTTTATGTTTACATAAAGAAAAATTTTAGCATATAATACTCTAATTTTCCTGAAATTCGAACTTCTAAATAATAGGATGGGAAATGTTCAGAATAATTTAAAAATGAAGAAGCTAGTAGGGAACTTTTTAATAATTGAGAGAATTTTTATCTTTCAGAATTGATTGAGAATGCTTTATAGCAGGTGAGCCAGGATTGTTGACCTGTTGTCATAAACCAGCTTTCCTGTGTCCTCACCTACTGACGCTTTCATCCACAGAAATTATTCTGTGTCAATGCAGCAGTATCCAAGTCCTCAGTCCCACAGACTTGTTGATGCAGACTTCGTATATTCATAAACTTACTAAAAATAGTAACATTAATGTTGTTCCCAAGAAATTATTTTTAATATATTTTATTGATTTTTTTTACAGAGAGGGAAGGAGAGGGATAGAGAGAAACATTGATCAGCTGCCTCCTGCACACCCCTGCAACCAAAGTACATGCCCTTGACTGGAATCAAACCTGGGACCCTTATGTCTGCAGGCCGATGCTCTATTTACTGAGCCAAACTGGTTAGGGCCAGAAATTATTTTTTGAAAGTCTCTTTCAGTCATCTGTTTACTTCACATTTTCTCAAAGCAAGAGTATTTCATTCTCTAATAGCTACAATTATAATGCACATTGACCATCTGCTAAGGCATATTTCTAAAAAGTTTTCCCTCAGAAAAACTAAGGATATTTAAAATTCCCAGGGGAATTTGACATATGCTCACTAATAAACCAACCATTGCAGACTGCTACTATATGGTAACTACTTCTTTTTTTTTCTCCTGCTTAGGAACTTTTCAATATGCATTGTTGAGTCATGTCACTTTGTCCCTGGTCCCTGCCAGCCCTACTGGCACCCCTGATACCTTGATGGCAGGTCTACCAAGTGGCTTCTAGTAAATTACAAAGGACTCTGCCTCTCTCATTACTGCCTCTTAGGTTCTGTTGGAGGATCAGGGTCTAGAGCTTATCTGCTTATCGCAGTCATAGGCTTACCAGGGTCAGTGGCAGGGGCAGGGCAGGAGCAGAGGGGGTGGGGTGCTGCGGGAGCAGTAGGGTCAGTCTATTCCAAATACTGAAAATAATGGGGCAATTTGTCTGTAGAGAATTTAGTACTGTAACAAAACTGGCTAAAATTGCTCTGCTTTCTACTATTACTGGATGCTGGTAATTATAAACAGTATCAGAATATATATATATATATATATATATATATATATATATATTTCACACACATACACACACACAAGATATTCTAAAAATTGTATACACACTTTGAAAAATTACTAATTCCAGTGGGTTAAGTCTGAAAAGAAAGAAGCATTAACTAAGCTATCAGCTGTTAAATCATGTACGCATTATTTGGTACATTCTGTATATACTTCTTCCTGCCTGGCAAACCACTCCCACCTCTCTTCCCTTTGGTACATAGCTGTTTACAGCTGCTTGCCTTTGACAGATCTCCCAGAAGGCTCCGTGGTCCCACATGTATATAATGTTTTGATAGTTCAACCTGACAATGCATTAGATATGACTCAGCTGAAGGCCCATATCACCTACACATATACTTTTGACAGAGGACTGAAAATAATGGGGCAATTTGTCTGGAGAGAAATTTTCCCTTTTTCTTTCATTCCCCCCTTATCTTTTCTTTTGCTCTCTTTTCCTCTCTCTCTCCCTCTCTCTCTTTCTCTCTCCTCCATCCCCTTTTTTCTCCCTATCTTTCCCTTGCTCAGTACTTCCCTGCTCATTGATCTTAAAAACTGGTTTCTATGAAATATATTATTTCCTTGTGCTATAAGCTAGAAGCTAGGCTCAGCATAGAATGTGACAGAAGACTTGACACCAGGAGACTTGGATTCCAGTCCTGGCTCCCTGACAAGCTGCGTGGCCCTAATGAAGCCATTTGACTTTTCTTGGGACATTTCTACTAGTCTATGAAATAAGAAAGTAAGAGGCAGAAGAAGAAATGAAAATGATTGATAAATACAGAGCATGACTGTACTTTCCTTTTAGAGCTCCCAGTCCAATTTTTTCTGATTATTTTCCTTTTAACTTTCTAAAATAAAAATCTTAGCAACCTGTGCTAAGTTTTACCCACTAAGGGCACTGTGGGTCAATATCAGTGACTTCCAGGACTTCAACATAATTAAGTTCTAGAAACATCAGGCACAAACCAGAATTATTTATATATGTCTGTACCAACTTGCTGAGCCTGTGACTGGTTGACAAGGGCATCTTGACCCATCATCAACTGTGAGGTCACATACCTGGAATTGAATGGCATCACTATAGGGGAAGGCTGAGGTAGCAGGTCCCTGAATTTCCTTTGACTTCATGATCATATCAACACTTGCTGTTAGTGTGCAAACTGTTTCTGGCCAGAGAAGACCGAAGTCTAGTTCACCAACAAGAGCCTCTTGAGGTTAAAATTAGAGCAAAAAGACTTGAATATGGCTTTCACATGCTTATAGACATTTTTCCAGGAATCAAGTTTCCCATTTAAAATTAAACACTTTTTTATAGGAAGATTTAAAAATCAGGGGCATTCTATAGTCATTGTCAAATGTTTTTTTTCTGCTATATAATTTCAGAAGGAAATTAAGAGGCAAATAATGCCATTAAAACCATCACTTTCCCAAGCACACCATAAGTACATGTTCATGTGTGCATACATAAGTATATGTTTTAATTTGGACATAGGTTGATTGCATGTTCTGAGTGTTAATATAAATGTAAATTATAATAGTAACATTTAAAAAAATTGAAAATATCCTATCTAATAAAGAGGGAACATGCTAATTGACCATCATGCCATCACAAAGATGGTGGCACCCACAGCCCATAAGAAGGGAATATGCTAATGGACTTCCACACCCTCAAAGATGGTGATGCCCACAGCCACAAGATGGTAGTGCCCTGTCCCCTCAGCCCCACTGGGGTGCCTACCTCTAGAGTCGCCCAGTCCCTTCAGCCCCCCAGCTGCCCAGGACTGGCCCAAGGTGCAGGCAAGCCTCAGGGCTGCTTGAGGCTCAGGTAACCAAGGCGAGTCAAGGTTTGCGCTGCTAGCCGTGGCAGCAGCAGAGGTGTGATGGGGTACCGCCTTCCCCTGATTGCTGGGTTGCCTCCTGCCCCTAAAGGCTCCCAGACAGTGAGAGGGGGCAGGCCAGGCTGAGGGATCCCCCTCCCCTCCAGTGCATGGATTTTAATGCATTGGGCCTCTAGTATATAGATAATAGTTATACCTCTAATAAGATAAATAATGAAGAGACAAGCTAATAATTGTCCCATGTAATACTGTTTTAAAGTTGCATTACAAATATCTTCTTGTGTGTCTCTCTGTATCTTTCTCTGTATCTTTATTTCTGTCTCATACATTTTTATTTCTCTTTCTACACACACACACACACACCTTGTAATTTCAAAAGAACTAACTGTTGTTTTCATAGTTTGTTAGTTTCTGGACAAAGATTTGCTTGGTTAGAAGTTTATACTTTTTATTATGATACATATTAGAGTTGTTTCTACAACTGATGCTCCTACTATAATGATTACTTTTTATTAGTAATCTTTCATCAGTTGGTTAATGTCAGTGCATCTTTCATTCTTAAATCCCAACTTAAAATGGATTTTTCTAGATGCTCAATATAGTTGGGCCCACTAGTTTCTATTACAATGGCACTCCCCATTACCCATATACAATTTCATTTTAGACACAATAGCAGCTCCAGCAGAAAATAAGCACAGTTTTCTCCTTTTAAGTTGTAATTGAGGTTATGGCAGGGCATATTGCCTGTGGCAGAATCTATTACCCAGAAATGGAGACTGTGATTTGAAGCTGGTTGCAATGTAAGCAAAATGAATTAATTATTAGCAGCACAGAATTGGAGAAAAATTCCAAGTTTTATAAACTGAAATATATTGGCATTTTAAAAAGGAGAACACAAGGAAATATTGACAAATCACTTAGTCTTTCCCACCATTCTGGTTCTTGCCTTTTGGAATTGTTCTATGCATAGTTTAAGATTACTTCATAAATTAAGTCAAACTTTGTTCACAATGTCATAGAAATTTTTTCTAGTATATTTATTTCTTCCTTAATTTAAAGTTAGCATATTTTAATGGATGGCTCTTGGTGTCACTTGAATATCTAAGTGGTTAAATAATGCTAGGACTAAATATCTTTTTCTTGCCCAGTGTGGCTCAAAGAAGGCAAAATGGCATTGTTTAGGGGGGAATTTATGAACACATCACTTTCTATCATAAATTGTGAACTTTACTGTGCATACATTTTTAGGTAATTATTAAGAAAATTAAAAATCTTCATAGCAGCAAAGAATCTGGTTTATTTTTACTTCTTTCATTTTCTATTGCTTTTACTGAGAGTTATATCACTTTTGTTGTTTTTAATCTAATTCGTCTTCCTTGGATAAGGTCCTAAAAAAGCTGATAATTTATAAATCAGAAATAAGGAAATTTAATGAGATGATAAGTGAGAGGATTTAGTTCAATCTGATAATCTTAATTCTCTTATTTTAATTTTATGAAAGAGATCCTATGTAATAAAAGAGTAATATGCAAATTAACCATCATTCCAACACAAGATGGCTGCCCCCATTTGGACACAAGATGGCCACCACAAGATGGCCAGAGGGGAAAGCTGTTGGGAGGGACCAGGCATGCAAGGAATAGCAGTTATGAGTGATCAGGCCAGCAGAGAAGGGCAGTTAGAAGGGTCAAGGCCTACAAGGGAGGGCAGTTGGAGTTGATCAAGCCTGCAGGGGAGGGCATTAGGCATGACCAGGCCAGCAGAGTAGGGAAGTTGGGGGCGATTGGGTCTGCAGAGAAGTGCAGTTGCGGTAGACCCAGGCCTGCAGAGGAGAGCAGTTGGGGGGACCAGTCCTGCAGGGAAGGACAGTTAGGGGCAATCAGGCTGGCAGAGGAGCAGTTAGGCATCAATCAGGCTGGCAGGCAGAAGAGGTTAGGGGAAATCAGGAAGGAAGGCAGGTGAGCAGTTGGGAGCCAGCAGTACTGGATTATGAGAGGGATGTCTGACTGCCCATTTAGGCCCAATTCTGCCAGGATCGGGCCTAAATGGGATGTCTGGATTGGGCCTAAACAGGAAGTTGGACATCCCTTGAGTAGTCCCATATTGAAGAGGATGCAGGGTGGGCTGAGGCAACACACCCCTGTGCACAAATTTTGTGCACCATGCCTCTAGTATGAATATATAGATATAAATTTATTTACATGTTTAATATGGGCAAATTTATGGCAACTTTATTGGATGATTCTAGTATCAGAACAACCAACTTATCCCTCTCCAATACTTTGTCTGTCTCTCTTCTCTCTACCCTCCCTCTATTTTTAAATTTTTGTAACACTCATATGGTTTTATTATACTGTGACCTCTAATCTGAGTTATCTCATTGTTATGATTTCCATTAAAGTAGATAGTTGTAGTATTATTAAATTTTTATTTGCATGTTTAAATATTTATAATCAGTAATGCCATGTGGATGATCAATAGATAAAAATAATAGAACAATGTTGTAACAGTTATATTTAATAAAAAAGAATGTGTGCCTAGTTTTTCTTTTCTTTCAAATTTCATTCAGTTGACTGTCACTGACTTTTTATTATTAAATCTCCCCATTCAAAAACAATTATAGTTTAGAAAACTTACCTTTACTCTTTAGTTGTTTTTATTTTTATATTATTTTTATGTAATCTATACTACTAAAAGGGTGATATGCAAATTGGTCATGACACCCTCATAATAACAACTGAACAGCAGGCTGCATGGGCAACAAGACTGGCAGGGACAACCAAATGACTCACCAGCAGGCTACATGAAGTAATCAAGCTGGCAAGAGTGGTGTTAGCAGAGAATGAACAAACAAACTGATCAGCAGGCTGCATGGAGCCACAGGCTGGCAGGGAAGTGAGGGATGGACGACCAAATGACTGACCAGGCTGGCAGAGGGGTCATGATAAGTGACCAGGTTGGCAGAGAGGGGCAGTGAGGGACAACCAGACCATGGGGGCAGTTGTGGGTGATCAGGCTGGCAGGGGAGGCAGTTGTGGGCAACCTGGCTATCAGGGGGGGCAGTGAGGGGTGACCAGGCTAGCAGAGGAGGGGAATGAGGGGCAACAAGGCCAGCAGGAGGGAGCAGTTGGGGTGACCACACCAGCAAAGGGGGGCAGTTGGGGGCAACCAGTCCAGCAGGGGCACTAAGGGATGACCAGGGTAGTGGGGGGACAGTTAGGGGTGACCAGGCTAGTGGGGGGGGCAGTAGAGGGTGGCCAGGCCAGCAGAAGGGCAGTTAGGAGCGATCAGGCTGGCAGGATGAGTCAATTAGGGATGATCAAGCAGGCATGGGAAGAAGTTAGGGGTAATAAGACAGGCAGGCAGGTGAGCAGTTAGGGGCCAGCAGTCCTGGGTTGTGAGAGGGATGTCTGACTACTGATCCCAGGGATCGGTCTGAAACCGGCAGATGGACATCCCCCAATGGGTCCTGAATTGAAGAGGGTGCAGGCTGGGCTGGGGGGACCCTCTCCTATGCATGAATTTTGTGCACCAGGCCTCTAGTTGCAACATAATTGTTTGCTTTTAAGCTTTATTTAGATTCTTTTGTGAAAAGATGCTCTGTATTCACTGGAAATTACCAGGAGCTGTGCACATTTATCTCCCTTTAAGTTATAAAAGTTCTGAACAGATGGTTTTTCTCAGCATCTGAACAAATAGAATGAAAACTGTGTCTATTAAACTGGCAATCTAGAGTTTCATTCCTGCAAAGAGGAAACAGCAGCTATGTAGGTCCATAGTCTGCAGTGCCAAGGGCAAGTTTCAGAAGCTTTTGCCTGGACTGCTCTGCTGAATGAAGATGAGAATGTTCCTATAGCACTCACTCCACCTGTTACTCAGATATTTGGAACTGATGATGTCTATGAAAAGCATAGTCACCACTATGAAACACTGGGAAAGCCAATGTCATGATCATCAATGATGGTGCTCCTGCAAATCTTTCCCCACTGCCTTTCTAGTTGTTTTCTAGGGCTGTGGCCATTGAAAGGATATAATAAGAGAGATGGGAGGCATGCAGGTGGGTATATAAATATTGAAGACTGGTAATGAGGAGGTTAGTTCTGGTGCCTCAAAAATGAGTACCTACATAGAAAACCCTTGTTCTTTAGTTGATATCTATGAAACTCTGTAAGTCTTTAAAGGAGCTTTAGTGAGGCCATGATCCCTCTGGAATTTTAAGTCCAAGTTGGTGTGTTTGCCTGTTCCAGGGAGAGGATCCATTACTTCTTATGAGAGTCTTAAAAAGAAATATGAAATTGTCCCTAAGAAAATCTAACCTTCTGTAGAATGATGGTTGCACAGCATTGGTTACTGCATACTTTCTATTTCTTTAAGAAAGAGGCAGTTTTTTTGTCTACTTTCAGGCAGTTATGGCATGGATGGGCCAAGGTTGTACTTTAGAATCCAATTCAATTGATCTTATAGAGAAAATTCCTCCTAGATTCTGGCAAGGTCTTATTATCATTTTCAGTTTCACTTAGTTTCTAATTTCACTGCTATTTTTCCAAGTTTTGTATTTAGAACTAGAAAGAGACAGTTCTGTGGGCACCCAACCAGGCACCATAAAGAACAGACTTTTGTTTGCATCAAGTATTTTTCATGGGATAATTATACTATTCCTTTAGAACCTTTCTTTTGACATGATTTGAATTACATAGTTTTCAGAACCATAACTTAGACCCAAAATACCACATAAAAGAAACATCCAAAGTCCTTAATTTAATGGAACTTGCGTGGTATATTATAGGCATATGTTATACTGCTTCTCCTCTCTGCTAGCAGTGTTCTTGTCATTTTCCAATAGCCACCAGTTTAATGGAAACAATGAGTAATCATCAATTCATGTTATCATATTATTTGTTGGGTTTTTACTTTCTGCCAACCAACTTGCTAAAGTTTTGTGCACTTTATCTCAACTCATAAAAATTCAGTGAGGCTCTGATAAGTTAAATAATTTCCCAAAGGTGATACACCTGGAAAGTAACAAAGTCAAGATTCAAATCTAGTCCTAGCTGGTTTGGCTCAGTGGATAGACCATTGACCTGTGGAGTAAAGGGTCCCATGTTTAATTCTGGTCAAGGGCACATGCGGGGCTGTGAGCTCGATCCTCAGTAGGGAACATGCAGGTAGCAACTGATCAGTGATTTTCTCTTATCATTGACATTTCTCTCTCTCTCTCTCTCTCTCTCTCTCTCTCTCTCTCTCTCTCTCTCTCTCTCTCTCTCCCCCTTCCTCTCTGAAATAAATAAAAATATATTTTTTTTAAATTCAAACCTAGATCTATCTGAATGTAAAGCTCATGAGTTAATCACTATGCTATGATGTCAGCCATAGTAGATGAACAAAGGCTAGCATTTACCTGTTTTTGAGTGTCATAGATCTAAAAGAAGTCAGTGTTGAACAACCTTCCCCTACCCCATGCCCTTTCCCAAGATTTCCTGGCTTAACTAGGAAAAAGTGTACCTTAGTAAGCTATTGCTTATTAACCCAGTTCACAGATGTTAAAATTGCAGGTTATCTCTTGTAAATCTCAGTTTTTCATGGACACTCAGATTCTGAATCTATCATCTTCTCTGTCTGACCTTGGGCACATAATCTGACATTTCCAGGCTTCAGTTCCCTCAGGTCTAAAGCAGGGTCATTGTGAAGATTCAATGAGTTTATACACATAAAGCATTAGAAATAATACCTGGCACATAATAAGCATTCAATAAAAGACAGCTATTATTAGCTACAACTCCAAGAGAGAGTCTTATTTCATGCGGGCATCTGATATGCTTTTGATTAGAAGTGGACATGAACATGACAATTATTCATTCAGAATGATATTTGGGTCTGACTCTAACCTTTCCCCTCCTTTATCGTTTTACACTCCCTAATCTCAGCAGTGTTATGGTACCTCTTTTTTTGTTTGTTTGTTTGTGTGTCCTAGTAAAACTTTATTTATGCACACTGAAGTCTGAATTTCACATAATTATTTTGGTACCTCTTTTAATAGATTCATGTTAATTATCAGAGTGGGTAAGTTGGAAGATGAGCCCAGAAAGAGAGCATCAACACAGAGTGCATTGAAAGTAGTACTGTTTCACATCTCTCTTTACACTGCATAATCCAAAGTTTTGTTTGAGGACATTTCTATGTAACTCATGTTATCAGTCCTTGTGGCAGCTAGGAGCTACATATGAAAAGGAATACGACTTAGCAGTTCTATAGATTTTCATTGCATGGTAATGATAATTGCTTACAACTTTTTTGGAAAATAAAATCAATATTATAACTTTATGGAAATCACTTATGCATGAGAGTTTGTTTTATTATATCTTTGTAATAAAACATTCTACTGGCTGATGTGTGCATGCACAATAAATTGTGTGGGTTGGTGTTTTTTTGTTCATTTGTTTGCTTTTGTTTGTTTGTTTGTTTGTTTTTGTAGAAGACACTAACAAATTTAAGTTTTGTAATGAGAGATGTAAATAAGAACCATCAGTAGAGAGAAATGGGTACCCTAAAAGGATAGAAAGTTATGAGTGCTGGGTAAAGGTGACAGATGATCACAGAAATAATTGTGGAAGATGATAATAAGTGTGATGATAAAGGTAGAATGCTGAGAGAACACAGAAGAGGGAGTTGTCAGCTCCTGAACTCTGAGAAGGTGCACACATTGGACAGTCACTGAGTGTATAAGTGGATGAATGCAGTACTATCCTAAAAACTGGTGTAATCACAGATAAGAATACTGTCCCCTGAGAAAAAAAACGTGGGTTTTAGCAAGTGAAAGGTAAGGTTCAATGGAGTAGTCAGGGCAGAAACCATATTACAGAACACTGTAGCCTCAAGGCAAGAGGGGAAGCTTTATGGATCCTACATGCCCTTAAAAATTAAGTAACATATGCTAAGTAATGTAAGGTGTATGCTTTTATTTCCGAGAAGTGTGGAATTTGCTGGAAAAAGCTGTGTCTTGTTCAAGTTTCTGCATATGATGTCTTATTTCAAATGCTATAATGGGTATATATTTTAAAGAAACCTAGAAGTTAACCTTTCAGAAGGAAAAAAAATAACTCCCTTAAACTGCTAAGTGGATGCTTTTTATTTAGGATTTTATATATGTACTCTCATAAATAAGATTTTCACATCTGAGTTTTTAAATGACATTGAAGTTTTCATAGATTAAATGCTTAATGTAATAGAATATATCACTATATCTGTTCTCTGAAGTCATTTTGTGTGTGTCTTCATACATATATATTTTCTCTCAACATCTAAATTCCCTCTATAGTAATTCAAATATTAAATTAGTATGTTAGTCTTAGTGGTTCTGTTCAGTTATTAGACCTTATAGCTAAATGTTACTCTATTTTTAATAAGGTTTCCTCTCTGCTATAGTTGTAGCAGTCAAACACAAGTTAGTAATAATAATATTACCAATACCTAACATAGTAACATTTACTGAGTGTTTACTATGTGCCAAATAATGCTGTCAACTTTTTTTATACATGATTTCATTTAATCCTTATGATTAACAAATTTAAACCATTTTAAAGTGTCAAATATAAAATTAGTTAATTTTTGTATTAAAAGTTGGCATTTTCATATTTCTATTTGACTCTACATATCTAAATGTTGCACTTAAAGTAGGTCATTTAGCTGCTGAGTTTGCTTCCAGGTAACTCGATCCTTCTTAATACATTCAAATGTTCCCTTCCGTCAAATTGTTTCTGCTTCCAATTGCAATGGTGATTTGCCCTGATTCTTCAGTTCATGAAGACAGCCGTGGATGTAAATTAGACACTACCCTCTTAATCTATTCTCCCTTAATTTTTATTCTTACATTATTCCCTTCTAAACCAGAGTTATTTTCTGGAATATAATCTAGTTTTAATGATGTTGACTTAAAATGTCTTCACCAATGGATATAACCAGAATTGATATTATTTTTAGAACATATATTTCATTGGAAATAGACAATAAAGATACCACAGATGGTATAGTACTTTCAACTGTAACATTTTTATATCTATTAGAATTCCTGTGCTTAATATTGTCAGGAAGATAGGTCAGAACAAGTACATGGAGATGAAATTACTTGCCTAAATAATAGATCCAGCTAAGTTCAAATCCAGATTTCCTGAAGCCCAGGCTGTCCTTTCTCCCCTCCCAAGCTTTCTTGATTTCTTTTTGCCATAATTAAAACACTAACATTTGTAGTTAACGTTTAAATACATGGAATATTTCTACATCCATCATCTCATTTGACTCTCTTAATGTTACAGGAGTTGAATTTGACAGATATTATTCATAGATTCTATTTTATGAATGAGACCTGTCCCCAGGTTGAAAAGAGGTTTAATGACTTCCTGGAATTATGTATAAAGTGAGCAATAGCAGTCAAAGTTTTGCCCAAGTCTGAGAGAAGATGATATTAAGTAAACAGGTTTAATCTGAGAATATATAACATATTAGGTTAGCTTGGCAATAGGGGAAGCAAAGGATTATTTACTTGTTCACTATCACAAAATGTTTCATTATGTAACTTACTTATTGCAGTACAATAAATGATTTATGCCTTTTTTTAGGATAGAGTTTCAGGAAACATTTTAACGATGTCATTCTTATTATGAATTAAACCTGAAGTCTGCATGTTTCACATATTCACAATTTGTCTTCTTAGTGTAATATTGAGTGACAAAGACAGATCTCTATTTCAAGTGGAACACTTGAATTTTCATATTTGTTTGCTTATTCTTATCTCAGTGATAACTTTCAGAAGAGATTATTGAACTTGAGATGTTAGTAAGAAGTATTATATAAATCTTAGATCTGGTTTATTCCTCACATATTATCTTGAAGGAAAATGGAAATGAACCAAAATGGCAGATAGGGTACATCTCACTTAAAATCCATTGAAAAGACACAAGAAAAAAATACACCTATATTAGCAATGGGAAATAATTGTATTGCCAGGATATAGGAACAAGAGCAACATGACTTCTATTTTACTATTATTCAACATTTATAGACATTTTAGCAACGTAATAGCACAAAATTTACACATGCAAAGATAAAATTATCACTATTTGTAGTTATAATTGTCTTATAAAAATCATCTCTAAATGAAACTCTTACAATCCAGAAAGGAGTTCTGTAAGGTGTCCAAAGTCAAGATCCATTTTGATGTATGAGTGGCAGGATTAAACCTTTATTTTAGTAGTAAACTTCTAGGGACCACCAGTAGGATTAACCAGAGTAAAAAGACTCATGAAGAGGTACTGAAATTGCTGAAAGGTTATGAGGAATTGAGTAGAAAGGAATAAATAAATCAAGAAAACTTTCCGACCTGCACACATTAGAACAGGGTAGTATATGAGATGAGCTATCAGAGCACGCAGGCAGAAAAGCACCAAAGAGAGGTAGCTTTGCTTTGGGAGAATGGTGACACTGATACCTAAGATTGGGAATTCAGGAGCAGAAATTGGTTCTACAACAGTGAATCTTCATTTTGGCTGAACATTCGGTTACCTGAGGAGCTTTGAAAAATATTGATGCCTGAGCTGAACTTCCAGAGATTGTGGTTGAAATGGTTAAGACATGGGATTATTAAAAGCTCCTTATTGGAATCTAATACATAAATAAGAATAACAATATTGTTCTAGGTGAAAGTCAGAATTTATTTTTCAATAAAGGGCCAGATAATAAATAATTTAAGCTTTGTAGGTCATATTGTCTTTCTTGCAACTATTCAACTCTGCCCTTGTAACATTAAAAAAGCCATAAATAATACATTTTATAGCAACTACTTTGGTCCTGCTGAATCTCTGGTAATAGACATTCAGCAAGTAACAGGAATTGAAGATTTGGAGTTGCAAGGTATATTTATCTACTCTGACTACTATAACAAAATACTAGACTAACTGACTTAGACAACAGTCATTTTTCTCTCACAGTTATAGATCTAAGATCTGAGGTGCCAACGATTAGGTTTCCTGGTGAGTTGTTTCTTCTGGCTTGAAAACATTCACCTTTCCCTATTGGAGAGAGGGGAAACAAGTTCTCTGATGCCTTTTCTTATAAGGGCACTAATCCCATCATGAGGGCCCCATCATCATGATCTCATCTAAACCTAATTCCCAGAGGCCTCATTTCCAAATATTGCCTCTGTAGGGGATAAGTCTTCAATATGTAAATTTTAGGAGGGACACAATTTAGTCCATAACTGGAGGGAACTTGCCTGTCAACATGTACACCTAAGAGTCTTCTACATAGAGATGATAGCATAAGCCTATGTGGAAGTGGGATTGCTAAGAAAGAGTTCAAAGGAGGAAAAAAACAACAACACAGACTGAACTGAGAGTAATTTCTGCACTTTAAGGACTTGGCAAAGGAAAGCCACCAAAAAGACCTAAAATAATCAGTTTAAGAAGTAAGAGGGGAATTCTAGAATTGTGTAGTATCCTAGATGTCAGGAAAGACCTCATTATCTAATGGTGAATATGAGAAGAAAAGGAAAAAGAAGAGAGACAAACATTAGAGTGGCCCAAATGTTGGTGACTTCTAAAAAAAGCCATAAAAATAAATTACTGAGGTTTGTCCTTACTTATTTAGATACTGCATCATAATATTTCTTTGGGGAAGCAACCTTCCACCAACTCACAGTCCATGTGATCAACTGAATGAAGAAAACAGAGCCAAGACAATGATTCATTTCTTAGTGACACTGTTTGAGAGCCTATGTCTGATAAGGTCTCAATTCTGACCTGGAGCTCCACTTATTAGGTGCATGAACCAGTATATATTTTTTATACTGGAACTTTTGAGTCAACCTTCTCTCCCTTGCACATAAAAAATGTTAAGCTGGTGAGAGGTTAGAACCTACAATATAAAGGGTTGCATAGAAAATGAAAGGAGCAGGGGGTATGGGAGGCTAGGGGAAGGTCAATGGGGGGGGGGAGGAGATATGTGTACTACTTACTATATGTAATACTTTAAACAATAAAAAAAGGAAAGGAAAGGAGCAATAAACTGAATCTTGGTTTACTACTTTTTCTAGCAATTTCTCAATGAATGTGTAGAAGATAAGATGGCAAGGCTTATCTAAAGAGAAAAAAAATAGATGAGGAATTTAAGATGTAGAAGAAAGATGAAATGTTTGCTGGATTAAGTTCCCAGGTATGGAACATAGAGAAACGCGCAGTCCTAGTCTCTCTTTATTTTCTCTATTTTTCAAACATTTGCACGTGTTCCTATTGATTTAATTACAGCAAAATGTTGCTTTAGAAGTCAATAGTTTATAATACTCTAGGTAGGAGTAAGAGTAGGATACCTGGTATAAGGTAATGGTCCAGATACGTGAAGGTACCAATGCCTAAGACCTTCAAAGGTTTATAGAAGCTTATTTCTTAGTATTGCACAAATTGATTTGTATCTCTATGTTTCTATTTTTATATGTATAAATATATCACATTTCTTCAACTTTTAAAAGAGCCATTCCTTCTATATCTGAGGTACTTTCATTTTTATTAGTTATATGTGTATATAATTATTATCCTAATATATAAAAACCCTGGGTCCATCACATCCACAATGTCTGGAAGCTCGATCAACCAGAAGTCAGTCCTGCAGTTAGCACTGGGTTGCCATGGTGACCCAGCACTGACTGCTAGGCTGGAGGCTTGGTGACCCACCACTGACTGCTGAGGGGGCTGCGAATCAGGCCCAGAGAGAGGCCTGAAGAGAGAAAGCAGGGTCTGATCCATAGCTTCAGTACTTGCCTCTGTCTCTCTCTCTCTCTCTCTCTCTCTCTCTCTCTCTCTCTCTCTCTCTCTCTCTCTCTGGGCCTGGCCAGCAGCTGTGCCTCCATTTGTCTCCAGACCTCCATCTAGGCTCCTTATCAGCCTCACCTTTCTGATCTGGCCCTGTGATAGGCCCAGAGACGCTGACTGGCATAGAAATTGACCAATCAGAACCAAATCTGGGTCAACTGTGAAGAGCCAATGGCTTCTTAGGAGGCAGAGCTTTTGACGCTCACTGACATAGAAACTGACCAATCAGAACCAAATTTGCTGGCAGAGGAGGGCAGTTGGAGGTGATATCAGGTCAGCAGGGGAGGGCAGTTAGGGGAGATCAGGCAGGCAGAAGCAGTGGGGAAAGTTCAGGTCATCAGGTGAGAGCAGTTGGGGGTGAGATCAGGCTGGCAGGGGAGAGCAGTTAGGAGCAATCAGGCAGGCAGGCAGGCAGTTGAGCAGTTAGGAGCCAGTGGTCCCAAATTGTTAGAAGGATATCCCACTGCCCATTTAGGCCTGATCCCAACCATCAGTGGGACATCCCCCAAGGGATCCCCTATTGGAAAGGGTGCAGGCTAAACTGAAGGAACCCCCCCTCTGTGCACAAATTTCATGCACCAGGCCAATAGTGCATGCGCATATATATATATATATATGTATATATATGTATGTATATATATATATATATATATGTATATGTATATATATACACACACACACATATACACACATACACATGCACGCACACACACACACACTAGGGGCCCGGTGCATGAAATTTGTGCACTGGGGGTGGGTGGTCCCTCAACCCAACCTGCCCGCTCTTACATACTGGGAGCCCTCAGGGGATTCCAACTGATGGCTCACCCCCAGCCTGACCAAAGCCTAAAGCCTCTCGTGAGGCTTTAGGCCTTGGACACCCAGCCATCACCCTGCTCAGCTTAGCCCCAGCTGCCTTCAACTATCCAGCGCTGGGGGCTGGGTGCTCGCTGGCACTTCCACTCATAGCGCCCAAGGGCCAGGTGCTCCCTGCCGCTGCTACCACCACTGCTGCTGCAGCCGCTTCCCCGCACAGCACCCGGGGGCTAGGTGCTCGCCGCCACGGCCGTTTCATCTCCACTCCCGGGGCCCAGCGCTTGTACCACTTGCCCCCTTCCCCCCCCCCCCCGCTCCTGATTGGCTGGTAACATAGCCAATCAGGAGCAAAGATATGGTCAAATTTGCATTTTTCCCTTTTATTATATAGGATATATATACATATATATATATATATGTATATATATATACATATATATATATATATGAACTGTATTTTAAAGATGAATCTAAATGTTTCCTTTTTTTTTCACCTAACACTAATATTAAAAATGGAAAATTATGTGATTTAATAAGGAGGGGAATTGAAGTGTTTTTCATTAGTGAGTATTTGGGCAAAATAATTAGACACATTGGGTAATAGAACTAAATTATAATGTATGAGATGTTGTCCTTAAAACTGTAATTCTATTTACATCTTCAGATGAAACCCAATTGCATTTGAGCTGTACAAAACAATATAACAATTCTAACATGCAAAATGAAAGACAGAACTAATTATTCTAATTATATATATATAATTAGAATAGGCCTGGTGCATGAAATTCGTGCACAGGGGAGGGGCAGGGGATGTCCCTTAGCCCAGCCTGTACCCTCTCCAATCTGGTACCCCTCGAAGGATGTCCGACTGCCTGTTTAGGCCTGGTTGCGGTAGGATCGGGCCAAAACAGGCAGTCAGACATCCTTCTCAAAATCCAGGACTGCTGGCTCCAAACTGCTCACCTGCCTGCCTCCCTCCCTGATTGCCCCTAATCGCTCCTGCCTGCCAGCCTGATCACCTGCTAACCACGACCCTGCCAGCCTAATTGTTATCTAGCTGCTCCCTGCCAGCCTGTTTGCCTCCAACTTCCCTCCTCTGCCAGCCTGGTCACCCCTAACTGCTCTCCCCTGCAAGCTTGATCACCCCCAACTGCCCTCCTTGCAGGCCTGGTCCCTCCCAACTGCCCTCCCTGCTGGCCATCTTGTGGTAGCCATCTTGTGTTCACATGGGGGCAGGGTCTTTGGCCACATGGGGGCAGCCCTCTTGTGTATTGGAGTGATGGTCAATCTGCAAATTGCTCTTTTATTAGATAAGATAGAGGCCTGGTGCATGGGCGGGGGGGCAGCTGGTTTGCCCTGAACAGTGTCCCAGATCAGGGTGGGGGTTCCCTTGGGGTGAGGGGCAGCCTGGACGAGGGGCCTGTGGAGGTTTGCAGGCCAGCCACAGCCCTTAGCAACTCAAGCAGAGGCCTTGGTATCTGGGATTAATCTATGTCTACAACTGAGACTTTGTAGCCTGGAGCAGAGCCAAGCCTTCTGCTCGCTCCGTAGCGGCAGCCATTTCTGTTTGAAAAATCATAGCCTAGAGAGGAGGCCTAGGCCAGGAATGGCAGGCCGAAAGCTTGGCTTCCTCCATTGCCAGGGAAACCCAAGCCTCTGTTCTCTCCAGCTCAGTGGCTGCCGCCATTTCTGTATCTTTTATAATTGAAACTTTGTAACATTGAGAGGACGCCTAGGCCAGCAATGGCAGGTGGAAAGCTTGGACTCTTCTATTGCTGGGAAAACCCAAGCCTTCCTCCTGCTCTCAGTGGTGGCAGTCATCTTGGTTGGGGTTTATTTGCATAATCTGCTCCTGATTGGCTGGTGGGTGTGGCTGTGGGCGTGGCTTGTGGGTTTGTCAAAGGTACGGTCGAATTTGCATATTACTCTTTTATTAGATAGGATGACTGAAGGCTCTACCGAACACCAGGTTAGAGATCTGAGGGAGTGGGAGCTGATCAATAAGTGGCAGCAGTCACTGGCAAGTGGTCACTGGCGAGTGGCTGGAAGACCGACCTCTTGTTCCATCCTCCCTGGCACTCAGACTCCAATCAATTGGTTGCAGAAGCAGCGGAACTGGAGACTGGCTCCCTTAGTTCTGCAGTATCAATTTCAAGAGGACAGGCCAGGCACCAGTGGACCAGTGCTGCCAGCATGAACCCGACAGCACTGCCAGCCTCCTGGAACTCGGCCTCAGGCACTGCAGCTGCATCCCCTCCCTACACACTCCACAAGGTCACTCGAGCCTGTCCTGCTCCAGATGAAGTGTGATCACTGCACACGGAAGGAATGTAGTAAAAAAATAACTGATGACCAAGCGACCAGAGGGACAGCCAAACATCAGGTGCACCGTGTCCACTTACGTAGCGCTAGGCACTTGAATGTCAGCAGACAGAAGGACAAAAGACCTTCAAGGCCTGTTTGCGCCCCAAGGTAGGTTCGCATTTAAAACCAAGTGGGGATCTTGGTTTCGGGTTCCCCACACAGTAAGTTGTGTCTTTGCTGTTTCTCTATCCGCAACCATCTGCCTTTCTCATGTCCTAAGCCACGCTGGAGGATTGAGATCTAAAGAGAGTTAGAGGCTTTATGTGTTTGCCTACTTCCTACTCAACCCTGGGGATTGTGGTTTTGGTGTCTCGGAACAAAGGGGGTCTGCTCTGGCAAAAGCAGGCCAGAAGGACCGCAGGCCGGGCTATTAGTATGGGGCTGGCATAATGGGAGCCTTCGTGGTGTTGGGGGCTGAAGCGAAGTGTGTCTGCTGTTGGGAACAGCTTCATGATAACCCGTAGGAGGTTAAGGGATCACGGCCTTGGAAATCTGCCCCTTTCCCCCTCCACACATGCACCCATCGTTCTTATTGTGATGAATGTTTGTGACTTAAGCCACCCTCTTTTCCCTCTTGATTCCCGAAAGTCGGCAAACGGAAATCCTGGAGGTCCAGCCCAGATGGGGTGAACAGTGGAGGGAGGTGATTCAAAGTTGTGTCTGCAGTCTCCCATGGTCGGAGCCAGATCAGACTCCTCTCTCGGGGTGCAACGCAGTGCCGATTGCTGCCTGTGTGGGATTGGAAATGTGGAATAAGACATGGGAATAAGAAATGTGGAAATGGGAAGTCTGCTTTCTGCGGACTGAAGAGGAGCATGAAAGAAGAAATGCCGGGTATAGCTACAGAATCCGTCCCTGCTACAGAGCAAGAGTTGCCACAGCTCCAGGCTGAGACGGGTTCTGGAACAGAATCGGAACCATAGCTGGAAGAACAAAATTCCACGCAGGCAACCACACAACAAGCCCAGCTGGCTATGGCAGCTGAAATGGATGAAGAGCTGGTCAGTAAAGCACAACAGAGCCGAGTGAAAAGAAGGCACAGAAGGCTATGTCCAAACTGGGTCTTTGTCATCACAAAGCCAGATGTCTACAAGAGCCCTGCTTCAGACACCTACATAGTTTTGGGGGAAGCCAAGACTGAGGATTTATCTCAGCAAGCACAGCGAGCAACTGCTGAGAAATTCAAAGTTCGAGGTGAAGCTGTCTCAAATATTAAAGAGAACACACAGACTACAACTGTACAAGAGGAGAGTGAAGAGGAAGATGTTGACGAAACAGGTGTGGAAGTTAAGGACATAGAGTTGGTCATGTCACAAGCAAATGTGTCAAGCCCTGAAGAACAACAGTAATGATATTGTCAATGATATCATGTAATTAACAATGTAACCTTCTAAAAAGGAGGACTCTTTTTTTGTGTGTTTCAAGAGTTATTGTAGCTTGGTTTGAAATTTATACGGTTTCTATCATTAATAAAGTTATGGCTTCTTATGGAATGAAAAACACACACACACACAAAAACCTATGTGGGATGACATCAGAATTATCCAAGCATGCCTCCACCCCTTCACCTGCTCAGGCACCTAGGGTACCCCCCTGAGTTGTGCTCAATGCTAATATACGGTGACAACACGCAACTCTTCACCAAGCCAAGCAGGACCCTCGGCCACTACAAACCGCATTGAAGGCTTCGGGTTCTGCCTCAGCTCCCAGCCCCAGGCTCCGGGCAAAAGGATCCACCTCTTGATCAACCAGCTTGAAATCAGGTGGTGTGGGCTCTGGGTGGAGACACCTCCATGGCGGCACCTCACAATGGCATCCATCCTCTGGTCTTTCCTCCGGGGCATCCCAGTACCAGCTCCCTGTGTGTAGTTCTCCCAGCAGCCCACAGTGTGGTTTGTAGCGGCAGCTCTAAGGCAAAGAATGGCTACACTGGGTGGGGTGCTTGCTCCAAGAGCTCCCCCACTTGTTTGGCGGTGGCTCCGTACAATAGCAGGGTGCCCACCCCCACACTATGCAATTGTTTGGTCCACTATGGGTGTATCTGGATGGTGGTGGGACTGTGGCCTGCACCCCGGGTGGAGGCCACAGTCAGAAGGTGGAGGGTTTGGGTTGGCCGCACCACCAATGTGTTGCACAGGATCCCAGTGGCCTGGACACAAGTACTGACAGCCTCTCTGGTTCTGCCCAAACATCTGAAGTTCGCATTAGTTGCCAACTTAAGAAATTGGAGCATTCACGTAAAATCAGGATTCCCCACTCTTCTTTCCATGGTGGCCGATTGGGCTACCAACTAAGGGTGGTCGGTGTCACTTCAACCCTAAGAGGAACCCCAAGCTTGCGGGTGTGGTGAGGAGGAAGCTATCCATGCAGACAGCTCAGTTGTGTAAACTCCCATTGATGGTGGCACAGCCCAACAGTGTGGCTGCTCAACTGCGAGGCAGCACAGCCATAAAACAGTGGGGCTGTTAAAAGAGGCCCCTTTCCAGCTTTCAGGGGCTCCACCTGCTCCATCCCAGTGTACCCCACTCTGCCATGAGCTTCCCAGTGTACCCTACTCTGCCCCATTGAGACAGCTTCAGTGTTTCAGCTCCAGCAGACAGAAATATCCCAGCAGAAAGGCAAAGTTTCCCAGTTGATAGAGACTTGCCTGAGGACAGAAGAGCCCAGAGTTCAATTCCTGGTCAGGGCATATGCCTGGGTTGTGGACTGTGCAGGCGGCAGCCAATCAATGATTCTCTTTCATCATTGATATTTCTATCTCCTTCCCTCTCCCAAATTAATCTATACTAATAAAAGGGTAATATGCTAATTAGACCGATCAATATCTGGAAGACCTTCCTGATGTCCTTTCAGACAAAGCCATGGTGGTGGGCCTGAGGCAGAGGCTGTTGGGTTGATCAGGCCAGCAGGGAGAGCAATTAGGAGGATCCGGCCAGCAGGGGAGAACAGTTAGGGTGATCAGGCTAGCAGGCTGGTGACCTTTTAGGAGCCAGCGGTCCCAAATTGCAAGAGGGATGACTGACTGCCAGTTTAGGCCCAATCCCTGTGGGCTTAAACCAGCAGTCAGACATCCCCCAAGGGGGTCCCTGATTGGAGGGATTGTAGGCTGGGCTGAGGGAACACCCTCTCCCCTGTGCACGAATTGCATACACTGGGCCGCTAGTATAGAAAAAAAAGTAAAATATCACCTAAATAGAAATGTTCTTAACTGTTGAAAGCAAATCTTATATAATAAAAGAGTTAATATGTTAATGATCATCACACCATCATGCTGTAATGGGTGGGGCTGCGTGCTTGGTGAGGCACATGCAGATGGGCTGGGGCTTGATGCTGCATCCTTCGGACAAAGCCACAGTGGCTGCCTGAAGCTCAGGCAAGCCACAGATGGTGGCTGTTGCTGCCCAGGGCCGGCCTGAGGCTCAGGCAATGAGGGAAGGGCCGAGGTTCAGGTAAACTGCAGTGGCTGTGAGGGCCAAGGCTCAGGTAGCCGTCCGTGTAGCTGGCAGTGGTAGCAGCAGAGGCATGATGGGGGCATTGCCTTTCCCTGATCCCCAGGTTGCCTCCTACAGAGGAAGGCTAGAGTCAGCATCAGCGAGGGGGTGATGGGAGTGGTGCCTACCCCTGATTGGCCATGGGGAGCAGCCCTAAGCTATCACTAGGACATTCCCTGAGGGCTCCTGGACTGTGAGAGGTGGCAAGGTGGGCTGAGGGATCACTCCCAGTGCACAAATTTTCATGCACTGGGCCTCTAGTATTCTAATATCTTTATAAGAACATGTGTTCTTATATAAGATTATCACTAAGCAATATGGTTTCCAAAATGTTATTCAAAGACAACTTGACTGTTTATAAATATTTTTACTTTGTACCGCCAATTTATAGTTTTTTCTTTCATCTTCCTGTTTTGAAGGCTTAATAGGGGTGCTAATTAATGTTAGGATTCTTAACTGACATGCTTGTTGCTAAGAAAATAGAACTATTAGAGCATTTAATTTTGAACCTGCACTCTTTTTTTTTTTTTTTTTGAGTGATACCACATTTGAAATCATGCTTGAAGAAACATTTTGTGGCAGGGAGCCAGTTCTCTCATTAAAAACATATTGTCCATGACCCAATCACTGGTGTATTTACTTCTGTGCTGTGTATTGTTCTGGTGGCTCACACATGTCTAATGTTAAAAACTGAATGTAAAGGATGTGTGTACTTGTCTTATATCAGAGTATACAATTTAGTACTAGTAAATTATAATACATTGAAGTTAATAAAAACTTTATTTTATGTACATGTTCACAGCCTGAGGAATAACTTACTGACTTCCTTGGACTTCTCTCACCCAGACTATATGTTAATGTTGGTATTTGTCATGTATGTTTTTTGTCTTATTATGGCTTTCCCTCTGAACTAGACCCCATGTCAAAGATTCCTGTGTAGGTAGTTTATTTAGGAAGTTCATAAATTACTGATAGGAAAAATGAGACTGGGAAGGGGAAACATTCAGGAAAATTCTTAGAAATTTAGTTATGCTGCCCAATGGTTGAGGGACATGGTGTATTTATATACATACTCACATTAGGCATTGGCTGATTGCCAGAGTGTGAAGATGTGCATTCAGTAATTCATAAGGTTACACACATTTGTTGATCTCTCCTGCCAGGGGCTATTGTTCTTAGATGGCAGACCCCAGGGGAAAGTATGGCAAGTTACCACCACTGAGGCACCCACACTCAAGGAAGTGGGCCTAGGAGGGAATGAGCCATGGGAAGTCCTCAGGTGCACAAACATTTGGATCATTTACTCCATCTGTTGGAAAGTACAGAATCCTATTCCTCCAGAGTATCCCCCCCTTTCTAGCTTTGGGTGTCCCTGTCTTAGCCCATAGGCCCTTATGTAATGCCCCTGACCACACAATGTGTACTAGTATATAGAAAAAGGAGGAATAGGAATATATTTTTGTTTAGTCAGGTTATTTTAATAGCTATATTCTTTGACTGGAATACTCAAATGATTGTTCAAGATTTTGACATGAGAATATTCTGAGTCCACACAGAGGGGAATATAGGGACTGTGGATGCCAAAACCTAGTTTTATCTAAAAGATGACTACGAATATGGACTATGCACATATAAGAGGATCAGTACATGTTTTCGGCTGAATCCATACAGAAGAAGTTATAACAGGAAGTATAATATTTAAGTATTAAATAAATATGTTGTTAGTACACTCTGATCCAGGGAAAAGCCCTGTGATTGAAAATTTACCTCTGTATATGGAAGTTAGGGAAAGACCAAAGAAAGAGGCTGCCACCTCAGTCTGGTAATTTTAATAAAGATTATTAAGGAAAACTTACAAGGCGCGTCATAGGCAGCTGCAAGATGAAATGGATTCCCACCTCTTGGCAGGTGCCAAAAAATCACATAGGATAAAAGAGGGGGCTAGTCACAAGTACTAGCATGTGAATGCTACCAGGTACAGGACACTACTTTACACACTTGACCAGGTCAGAAGAACAACGTATTCCAGGAACTAGCACATAGTGGGAGGCGAGGGAGAGGTGCTGATTTATATCACAGTGAACATCAATTATGATCAGACACTCTCTAAGAGGGGATGGGGAGTTAACAGAAAGCAACCTGTCTGGCATGGGTCTAGCTCATGGGACAAAAGTAATCACATCAGCCCTGACTGGTTGGGTTCAATGGATAGAGTGTCAGCCTGTGGACTGAAGGGTCCCAGGTTTGATTCCAGTCAAGGGCATATACCATGGTTTCGGGAACATCCCTAGTAGGGGGTGTGCAGGAGGCAGCTGATTGATGTTTCTCTCTCATCAATGTTTCTAACTCTCTATCCCTCTCCTATGAAAAATCTGTAAAAATTTTATAAAATATATTAAAACAAAACAAAACAAAAAACGTGGTCACATCATAGAACAATCTCTCCTCAACATATGTATTTATTAATTCAGAATGGGAGATACAACTATAGTAATGTGAATGGAAATATGTCATCATTTAATACAGTATTGATATTTAGAGTTTTTTTATTAGTCTTCTTTTGATTTATGTAGGGAGAGGATTGATCTAAAAAAGGTGGACCATAGGTGGGAAAATACCAACACCACGTACTAATACTGTATTACTAACAAATTGCCCCGAAACTTGGTGGCTTAAAAAATTACTTACTTGTTCACAATTTTGCCATTTGGACAGGACTCAGAGTGGGGATGGCTTGTCTATACTCCACTTGGCATCAAATGGGATGACTCAACTGTAGGGGCTAGAAGATCCTCTTCCATGCACATGGTTGGCAAGACAGTGCTAGTCGATGACCGGAGTCTCGGTTCTCCTCAGGTGGCCTCTCCATGTGACTAAGTTGGTCCTCTCACATAGTGGCAGCTGATTTCAAAAAGGAATTACTTTAAGAGTCAACATTCCAAGAGGACAAGTATCAATGTGCAAACACTTCTCATGCTTCTGTGAATGTCCCATTGATCAAAGCTAGTCCCATCCATGGCAAAGGCCAGTGTCCAAATGGAAAGAATCCCATATGGGTGTGTAAATAGCAAGAGGTGTGGTTCTCTGGGAGGTCACCAAAGTAGCTGCCTGCCACAGTGAGTTCTAAGAGGGAAACAAATAGCCACTATTTATTTAGTCACTACTATGTTTCAGTCACTGTCTTTAACCACATAATTGCTCTGCCAAAAAAAAAAAAAAAAAAAAAAGGTATTATTGTTTCGTTTTTCAGATAGGAAAAATGAGGTTCCAAATGTTTAACTGACCAGCAGGAGGTCCCGTAAGGAAGCAGGTCTCAGCATTTCAACCCAGCACTAAGTGCCGCCAAAATCTTTCCTCTTTCTATGCCCCTCAGCAACCTTCTGAGCCAGTCTGTAATGACTGGAGACATGTCTGTCTCTTTTTTTCACTCTAAGGCACAGCAAAGGCCCTGCCACCTCATACATTTTGTTTTGTTTTGTGGATAAGGGAAGGAGACTCATACAATTTCTACAAGAGCTACTTGAGCCCCAGAGATGCCCAACAGTGAAAGCCCGTAAAGGGGAGCTCTGGCTGTGGGCCAGGACCGGGGACCAGCTCCTGTGTGCTCTGCCCCATGGCAAGCTTTCTTCTCAGCAAACCTGGCCAGTGATACCAGCCTCCTCAGTCTTTTCTAAAAGCTCTCCACATTGGTATCTTTTCCCTGGACTAAAGATGTGGAACCAGGGGCATTACAAAGAAGCTAATTTCTAGTACTTTCAAATTGTATGTTCCAGGTATCAGAGCTTTTATTAGAACACCCTTGTCAAAATAAGCTTGGGCCATGAAATTCCATTCTTTCTATTAAATAGCATCCAGATTGTTCTTTTCCTTCACTGTCTGGCAGATCAGAGTTCCCTTTTAAATGGAAGAAGTTAGTTACTTATGAAAGCATTTGATTAATTAGCTAAGACCTGTCAGGCCAAACAGAACTAGCCAACTCTTTTAAATCTCTTAATACGAGCCAATTTTCACAATAACCTGCTTCATTCATGGCCTCCGCGTTTTAAATTCTTGCTCATTAGTGACCTGGTATTTGGGCTTGTCTGAAAGGAAAGCATCCGTCATGTTAAACAGGGCTCATTATGGATTATAGGTTTTCTAACAGGAATCCTATGCACAAAAGACTGCCCTCCCATTTTCTTCTGAATTGCTAATTGGACCTTCCGCCTTGTTTTCACAAGCCAAGGCTAAACTTCAATAAGGAGGAAGGCTTTTCTAATGTCACAGTTTGGGTTGTACTGAAGAGCCGGCGACCTATCATCAATACAGACATGAAACTAAAGCAAAGCATGTCTTGGTTTTGCTGGAGACAATAAAAGTAATGGCTGGTTTTACAACCAGTAAAACACTGAATTTGATGGAAGGAGAAATTCATTAAATATATCACCCTTCGATAGCTCAATTCCCTGAGTGATAAAATACAACCACCAAACACTCAGAAATAAACACCAGAATGTTAAAAAAGAAATAAAACCCAAATCTGAACCTACAATGCCCATTATTGACTTCCAAGGAAATAGGTTTCTTAAATTCCCAAAGAAATACTTGTATTAACATATCTCTAAGGGGTTAGCACAATCATTGTATATCATGTAAATATCCCTAACAGAAATTCCTTTGAATTTGAGTTGGTTAAAATAATCTTCCATTTTAGTGTGTAGTTTCCATTTGTTTTAAAACACTGTTTATATTACTTGAAGTCATTATTTTCCTCTCTCTTTAAAAAAATATTTTTTCTTACTGAATTTACTGTTTATTTCCAAATCTCTCCAAAGCTTAATGGTCTGTTTTGCTTTTAGCAGATTTCTTCTATCTATTGAATTGCATTCTGTTTTGCTGGATATCCTTCAATGACTGCCTCGCCAATGGCTTCTTTTGGTGGCAAAACATTAAATTCCTTCTTTATGGGCTTCGGGTTGCATTTGTAGCATGTATCCACAATCAACCTTCTTAATAAACTAAGTGTCCTGATTAATTCACTGTATCTCCCCAGTGTTAAGTATTCATGGATGTGACTTATTGAAATCCTAATACATGAATTTCTGTCAGTCTTTAAAAAGAAATTATTTTAATGGCAGTGTTATCAGTTTTAAGGATTCAAATTTCATACATTTGAGGTTAGCAAATTCAGCAGATAACCTAAACATTGCATCGTGTTAATGGAGTCCTGGAAGCTGCTGGTGTTAAAATGAGTAAATTAAGGAGTCAACACTGCTTATTTAGGCACATTAGGATAAAATGGTATGAGAACTTGGACTTAACAAAAATCAATTCACCGTGCAGAGTGCACATCCATCAGGGCTTTGTTATGATGTCAGGGGCGCAGCAACCAGTTTTATTTTATGAAGAATGCTACATTAGCATCCTCAGGTTCTTGAATGGCTGTGACACTTGCTGTTACAGAACTACTTTGAGGCAGCTACGGGGCCCTCTGGGACTGCTCCAACTACATTAAAAAATTAAGTTGGCATCAAATGACTTATTGAACTCTTTATTGATATCCCTGGGAGTTGCTTGTCAATCTACACAGTAGTTAGTCCTTCTACAGTGACTGCATTAAGTAGAAAGTTGTAACAGTTCTGTTGAACATTTTAGCTCATTATTTTCCTCTATTCAATCCCTATGCATGACAATAACAGTAATAAAAGCAATTGGAATGAAAAGTATATTCCAGGTTTGGTATGGACCCTTTCTCTGCATGGTATCTGAGTTCCTTTCACAGTAGCCTATAGACAGATATTACCCCTTATCCAAGCCTTTATGTAACATCACATCAGCCATTTAACCTAGGCCCTGCCATTGACTACAACTATAGAAAATATTTAAATTTTCTTTTGACCTACATTTTTAATACCCTGATAGACTTAAGAGATTGTATTTTATAGATAATTCAACTAATTCTGACTTAATTTTATTTCTACATATGTGCATTTTCTTGCCAAAAGAAAACCTTGCTGAACGTACTTCTCCTTAGAGAGGTCTCTCTCCAAAACTGTCAGTTTTTATTCTTTAAAGTGTTGGAAGTTATTCAATTTCACAGGCCTAATTACTGATTTGCATTTGATGAACATTTAATATTTATTAATAGTAGCTCACATTTGAAACTATTTAAGTTTTTTAAGTAATATGTAATATGGAATACTTCATAGTCTCATCTGAAATAGATAATGATTATATGCAAGCAATATTATATTCTGTTAGTATCATAATTTATCTTTTGTGTTTTTTATTTTAATAATTTTAATTATGAAAATAACATATGCTCCTTGTTGAAACTTAGAAAAAAATAGAAAAACATAATGAACAAAAAATGACATATATTCTCACAACTTAAAGGTTAATACTTGATATAATTTCAAAATATTTCACATATATTTTCTGTGTATATGTATAATTTTTTTTCTGTGTGTTTTTTTATATATACTGCTTTGCAGTCAGTTTATGAAACTAATTATGTGCTAGTCCATTTTAAGGATATTCCATAATTTATTTAATTACCTCCTGTTGGAATTTAAGTTGATTCTGAGCTGTTGTAATTATAAATAATGTTTCTTTGACCATTCCTGTATATACAGCCTCTCTTTAAGAAGGTGAAAAGTTATGTTTAATATTCAGACACATTGGCAAAATACCCTCTGGAACTACATTTGTGTAAGAAGCTGCCTGAGTCACACTTTAAACTTATGATTAACTGAGACAACATGGTCATTCATTTCTTCATTCCAAACCATGTGAGTGCCCTGCTGCTCACCTGGGACTTAAAATGCAAACAGTGCAGACAAATTTGAAAAAGATAATTGTACAAATGCCTTCTTGCCAAAATTTGTGTTATAAGGAAACGTTACAGAGAGTTTGAACCTCATCTAGTATGGGGAGTCAGGAAAGGCCTCCCCAAAGAAATGATATTTGACATTTGAAAAAGGTGGGCAAAATATAATATATACTACTAAAAGCCCAGTGCATAAATTCATGCACAGGTGGGGTCCTTCTAGGTGGCCTGCAGGGATCGAGCTGAAACCTGCAGTCCAATGCTGCCAGCAGCTCCTACCTGCCACTTCCGCTCATGCCAGTCCCACTGTGCCTGTTGCGGGCTCACGCCAATCAGTCCTGATCAGAAGAGGCTCCTACTGCCTCAGCAGTGCTCATCAACCATGAGCCCTGCATCTGGTGCCCAGCCTGTGGGATCAGGCTGCAACTGGCTCTCTGACATCCCCTGTGGGGTCCCAAATGTAAGAGGACACAGGCTAGGTTGAGGGACCCCACTGGTGCATGTTTGGGCCAGAGAGGGACTGGGGGAGGGCTCCAGGGCGTAACTGGCCCTTCTAGCTCAGTCCCAATAGGCTGGACCCCAGCAGCAAGCTAACCTCCTGGTTGGAGCATCTGCCTTCTGTTAGTGCACATCATAGCTTCTGGTCAACTGTCTGCCCCCTGGTGGTCAGTGCATATCATAGCGAGCAGTTGAGCAGCGTTAGCATATCATTACCATATTATACTTTGGTTTTTCTACCATTCAGTCTATTTGTATATTACCTTTTTATTATATAGGATGTTACATTGTGCTAACAATTAAACATTGCATTCCTACTGGGGAATGCTAGGTATGCTCTGGGGTATTCTATGTTGGGTCATTTTATTCTGTTTTATTTTTGCACAATAATAAATGGTCTATAATGCTTCTGTTCTCTTCCTTTTTATCTATCATTATAATCATTGACATATGGTGGTCTAGAGCTATTTTTAAAGGAAAAGTTACACCTATATTCAGAAGAGTTACACATCAATCACCAAGATGGGGTTTCATCTTATAAGAGGTATGTTCAGGTTACTGAATGCTATTCTTAGAGCCAAGTGTCTAATACTCATCTTTAGGAATCTTAAGGAAAAAGAGAGGGCATTGGTGCTCCATCGTTAGACCATGAACACTAAAGCCTGGAATGTCATCTCTCTTTGCACATATTTTATCCATTACTCTGTCCACACTTGCCAGAATCACTAGTAAAGGGACTGAAAATATGTGGACTTTGATGTGTTTTGACCTATATGATACCAGACACTCTTGTGACCAGTATTCTCTTTTAAAATAGCAAAATATTTGTTTTTAGTGAGCCATTTTTCAGTCTCAGCAATAATTTTCTATAGACAAAATACTTTTGATTCTTTGCTAAGCATTTCGAAATGTACTCCTTACTATATAAAACTATGCAAATATTATTTACCTAAAAGTAGTTCAATTGATAAATTAATTCCTAACATAGTAGAATTAACACAGAATATTCCATGATGTAAAATGAGTTTTGTATTGAATTAAGCAAAGACCCTTACTTATGTATGAGTCCCATATAACTGTAGGTATTTGTCCAAAGAAAAACTGACGTATAAAACATTGTTAATACAAATGTCACCATTTTAGACGCACTGAATTCCTAGTTTTTTTCTTTTCTCTGTGAAATGTATGCTTGGCTGAGTAGGATTCAGTGAAACCTCTCATTAGGGCACTACGGTTCATTAGGGCTTAAAGAGGCGTCACTGAAATTCCAATTGTCCATGCTGTAATGCCCGGCCTCCCTGAGTGGTCATTGGGAAACATTATGCTGTGTGCTTTACTTCTGTAATGGTTTTAGAGGCTTTTTATAGGCTTTATTGGTTAAGATTTGTATTACATAAAACATTGACAAGTTTCTTAGGGATAGCATCTTTCTGCTTATAAATTGAGATTTTAAACCCATATTCTTATATAAACCATTCAAATGCCAAATTTGAATATAATGCTTGGTTTGTTTTTCATTTATTAGAAAGAGCATGTTAGTATAACCTTCATTTATTTTTTATTTCCTCAAACTGATTGAAATGTTTTCATGTTCTTATATCACTAGAAAAATCAATAAGTAATCTTGATATTGATTTATTGAATGTCCAACAGGCAGATGGAGAGAACCAGTATTCAAAATATAAGAATTTAGTTAAGAGTGTACTAGAATAAGGGTGAAGTTATTAATTGCCATAGAATTAGCCAAATCCACAGGGGAAGGACTTGTTTAACTTGAGTAAACAACTTGTCTGTGGGCATTTGAGAACCAATAAGTTCTCCATAATTGGACCAGCCAGGAATATTTTTTAAATCAAACTGGGCCCCAAAAATCAGCCTGCTTTTGCTTTGCTGGTTGGAGTTATGCCCTATTAAATAATAATTTACCCTTAAAAATATTCCTAAAAGCAATTGAAACTGGCCTTATCTATAACTAGTTCAATTGGTAATGTGCTGTTTAGGTTCAGTGTTGGTCTTATCTGCACATTTTGCAGTGGTTGTGAGCATGTCTCCCTGGGTGTACCATATTACCTACTGTCCCTTTGCACACCAGATTTCCCCACTCTTTTGTTTCCTCAACAGAAGGAACTGGTGACCTCTGTTACCTCACCACCTACCAAAAGCCTAACAAATAAATGTTTAATAAATATTTCTTGCATAAATTAACTACTCTGCATTTCTATCATTCAGCACAGTGGCAGATAGGATATCCTTAATAAATTTTGTGAGTGAATGAATAGATGTATAAATGGGTAAATTTACCTTTTGTGTGGTACATATTTCCAGTTTTATTGACATGACTGACCAAAGGCATAATCACAGGCTTACAGGGGGGAAAAGTTTAGAGAAAAGTTTTTTCAGATATCCTTTTAGAACATCAATGTAAGATTAGTATTTTGTCGATCACTTCCCAACATTTCTATTCCCTACCTCTCATGCCCTGGTTTGAAAAGAATAATAAAATTTAATTAACTAGTTCTTGGTATTTCTCTGAAACAGATTTCTGTTGAGAGTGTAAAAGTCAATGTATACCTATTTTATTCTTTAGATAACTAAGTTGAGAAATGTATGTTTAGCAGAGATAAATTGATTTAAAAACAACTGGTTATATCATGAATATTTTCAGTCACCAATTATTTTATTTCATACTTACCTTAATCTTAAATAAGGGATAAAAAACTGATTATAGTAGTTTTCAAAGAATGGCCCAAGGCCCATGAATGGATAGTTCTTACATAGTAAAATGAAGGACAGTTTCAGATACTTTCATTTTTCTAAAGGTTCAAGGGCTGCTTACTATCAGCGTAAGTAGTTATCTGCCAAGGCAATTATGATAGTTTACTAACATTTGCCATAAACTAAATGTAATCCTTCTAGAGTTAATGGATACCATTTCAGGAGTTAGGCTACCCCTTACACCATAGCACCACTGAAGTTTATCAATAATGCTGCCAGGAACTAAACATACATAAATAAAGGTAATTTTAATTCCCACAACTTTAGGAAAAGGTACTTTGTTAACGTCACAATGTCAAGTCATTATAAGGGTTTGTCATAGTTTTCATTTTTTGTTTATCTTACTATAAGTAATATATGGTACTATGGCACAAATGGAAGGCTCACATTTGATGATTTTTGTGTTTTGGGAAGGCACCCTAAGTGTGTTGGGTCCCTTTGATAGCAGTGTTACAACTGAAATTTGTAGCCATTTAACTCCAAAATGTCTTAAAAATTAATGTGGTTCTTTCTCAAAAGTCTTTCTGGGAGACAATAGAGGGAGATATAGCCTACAAAAAGAGAAGATTTAGGCTTCCTAATATCCCATTTAAGTAAGTCTCCCAAGTTCCATAGGGAAGGGCACCTACTCTTCTCCCCTCCTTTCCACTTCTGTCCAATCCACCCCTCTCATTCTTCAACCATTCTTAGTTCTAGTATATCATAGGTATGCCTGTCTGGTTGGCTTCTCACACTATCCTGTTTACTCCTCAGCCTGTGTGCAATTCAGTGCAGACCAGGAAGGTATAGAAACAGTAAAGGAATGAAGCTCCAGGAGGTGAAGGGGAGAATGAATTGTAAATACATATAATTTAATTATTATAGTTATCTGACACCACACTGCATTTTGGTTAATCATGATACTCTTCTAACTAAAGGGGTCAAAACTTTGAGAAGCTACTTTTCTTAGTTTGGGTTCCTCACAGAACAGAGCCTGAGGCAAGGCTATGGGTGCAATTAGTTTGTTCGGCTGTGATCAGGACAAAATCCAATAAAGGGTATATTCTTAATCTGGCTTCCACACTGGGCAACTGAGGCCCAGTCCTGTTGGGGAGCCTCTGAAGAACAATGTGCCCAAGGGCTCAGAGGTGTCCCTCCCAACAGCACTGAGTAGGAAGACTTTCTATGGGTCCATATTGCACATTACCATGGCCACATGGACTGTTTAGCTCTTGGAATATAGCTAGTGTGACTGAGGAGTTGAATTTTTAACTTTATTTCATTTAAATAATTTAAATGTAAATAGGCATATATGGCTAACTGGTGACTACTCAATTGGACAGCCCAGCTCTAAAGGATCTGAGGCCAGGTATTAATCACTAACTCCCCTCCCTCATTTGTGAAGGTATATTCGAGGAGGGGTGTTAACTCCCTCATACTTCAACCTACTTGGCCTGGATTTATCTGTCAGAACTTGGGAGAAATCCCCGAGGAAGAAAAGTTGAGAGAAACACTGCCATCCAGGAGGAACCTGTACCCCAACCCCACTGCTGCAGAGGAAGTCAGACAGGCTGAGATGATACGATGCAGGCACAAAATGGCTCCAGGCACAAAATGGCTCTTATACTGTCTCATAGGGCATTGAAAAGGCAACAATTGGGTACATTCAAAGCTGTTCTTATGATTCTGTGTCAAAGTTCATGTCATAGGAAATTTGATTCTGGTAATAATCCTGATGCTCTAAGTGAATTTAATGCTTTAAAACTTTTAATCTTCTATAAATATATTGTATTTTTATTTTAAAACTTTCATCATTTAGATCTTTAATTTAGAAACTAGGACTTAACTTTCACTTCCTTATTAAATAGTATTTTACTGTGTTTTCAGTTATTACATTTGACATGCAAGTGGAAAATTCTATTATCTGCTTTACGTTTGTATTTTTATACAAGTATTTAAATTAGTTTTGACAATAAAAATGACTATTTTAAGTTATTTGTTACTAATAAATGCCATAGCTTTTAAATTACATAAGCCAAATAAAATTAGCATAACAAAAAATGTGGTAACTTCTAGTGATTCAAATAATGAAAAATCATGAGACTCTCTCTATTTCTTAAAGTTGAATTTAAAACAATCTGTTCAAATTATTTTTTTAAAAAATTGAATTTTCTGAGAAAATACTGCTTTACTCTAAAGAAATCCATCAAACTCTAAAAATGGAGGGTTTATACAACACAATGAACCTAAATTACACATTAGAATGCCTTTTCGTAGATATTAAAACACAAAATTTACTCTTACTTTTTGCATTTCTATGAAATGACTGGTTAAAGGTTAAGAATAAAGGCCAAAATTTGCATTTAAATTGAGATATTTTAAAGAAAAAAATGCTGATTTGTGACCTTTACCTCTGCAGCTAGCATCCTTTTTTTTTTTTTTTTTTTTTTTAGATGGAAGACTCAAACTTCAGAGGAAATTGCCAGAAATGCAAATAGACTAGTAGGAAATACTTAGCCTGATCAACTTTTTATATTAGTGTTTTTATGCCCTTTAAGGAGAATAAATTATGCTTTGTCATTGATCAATTCAATCATGTAAAATCACCTTTAACAATGAAAATGAGAAAACAATTTTGATTGGTCTAAATCAGGGGCCCTAATGCCTACAGGCTCATAAGTGAAGAATGAAGATCAGATGGGACCAGTTAAGTGAATATTGGAGGTCATAGACTGCTAAGTCTTATTGTCCTATATATTTATCTTTTACACTACAATATGTCTATCCATGAACAACCAGAATCATTGGTGGAAATAACTATTCTGCAGTCTTCCAGATTATATTGGTCATTGTTAAAGCTCAGTAGAATTAGGATAATAGACATTAGGGAGGCGTACATTTAAAACAAGTTTTAAATTTTTCCTCTCTGTGCATTGACTAGTTCTGTATCTATGAGAATATTTTTGTTTGAGTGAGTGAATGATAGAGATTGCATTTTTAAAACTAAATCTCTTCTTACTTCCACAAAACAGAACTAAATATAGCATTTGTTTAATTCCTTTCTGCTGGGGTGTGTGCATAAACTCCTCTACAACAAATATTTTATTTAAATTATATCAGCTCCTTGGTACTGCTGGTGCTCTCACTGCCACTTTTTATTTATTACTTGGGCCTTGAAACATGAGGGAAAAGACAGCCTTAGAATTTCAGACAGGTTAAAATACCTGGACAGGTTAATGAGTCAGAGTATAAGATAAGATAGACACATGAGGACATGTATTTGAAGGACAATTTCTGTTCATAAATGAAGGGACATGTGAAATATCAGTAAATAGCAAATCTATGTTGAGTCCAGGATTTCATATTGGGCAGACATACAGTTAAGGTCTACCAATTGGACAGACAGACAGTTAAGGTCTACTCTAAGGCCAATTGAAGTAGTACCCTTTTTAGAGAAACATTGACATCATGGAAGTTTGTTAGCCATCATCTGGGCTCCAGCCATTGGAGAACTGATATGTCCAGTCCAGACACTCAGTATTTAGTCCACTAGGGAACAAGATCCAAGTGGAATAATATAGGAGCATGCTCTTTATGGAAATGACTTAGGTGAACCACTCTGGTTACAGGTGTCCAGTTCAGTGTGTCACTGACTCAATTGTCACCTGGTCAGATACTGGATCAGAGAAATTTCTACTGCCTTTCCTGTGGGAAGGGGCATTATACTGTCATCTAAGAAACTGGAACTTAAGAACCCCCTGTTCATTCCAATTCCATTTTTATCTTTTTTACCTATTTCTTTTATACATATTACTGATTTTTTTACAGAGAGAAAGGAAGAGGGAGAGAGAGAGTTAGAAACATCAATGAGAGAGAAACATTAGGAAACATTAGTCAGCTGCCTCCTGCACACCCCCTACTGGGGATGTGCCCGCAACCAAGGTACATGCCCTTGACTGCAATCAAACCTGGGACCCTTCAGTTCACAGGCTTACGCTCTATCCTCTGAGCCAAACGGGCTAGGGTTTTTGTTTTTTTTTTAATCTATTTCTTAATAGACTCCAGACACTATGCCAGGACCCCTCACATATTTTATCTTGAAATTACTTGGAGTTAAGTACTATTTTCTTAGTTAGCCTTTCTCACACTTAAAAAAAAAAAAATCAGA
Source organism: Antrozous pallidus (assembly GCA_027563665.1). Lineage (NCBI taxonomy): Eukaryota > Metazoa > Chordata > Mammalia > Chiroptera > Vespertilionidae > Antrozous > Antrozous pallidus. Next base: position 21,525,594 of record CM050518.1, on the reverse strand, counting down.
CAAATGTGTTACAGACAATAGTAGAAAATATTATGCCTCATAAAACAATCCACGATGAAAGATTTTACCATGAGCTTTTCTATTCATATATTTGCTAAACAAGTTTAAACCTCAAATGAATATATTTGTATCAGAATTCCCCAAAGGGTAGATTGCTCATAGTTATTAGACACAAACTATCAAACAGTTAAATGCAAGAAAAAAGAAACAGACAAACCAATAAACACAAACAAAAACTGAGGTGTCTTTACCAAAAAATATGAGAAATGGTGGCTTAAACAGACTTAAACATTTTATTTTATTTTTATTGCAGCAAGCATCAGAATCTAATAGTCAAGAGGGACTAACATGCAGATTCTTTTCCCAAAATCATTTGACCTGGGAATAGTCTATATTGAGTATGCTGTGCGATTAGCATCCTACAACACAAATTTCTTAAAATCCCAATGTAGATGCATGTTTCCTTCTCACTCATCAGTCTACTTCTCTCCCCAAATAAATTTTATTCCTAAATCCTACACCAGGAAGCATTTATTATACATGCATAATATCTAAAAAATGCAGTTGAGATTTTCAAAATGAACTTTGTCTTCCCAAGGACCATAGCACAAATTATGAGAGAGTTTCTTCTGGAAGATACAGGCTTAGCATTAGTGCATTTTTTACTGTTAGACAAATAGGAAATTGTTAAATAAGCAAACTAGTTTGCTATAACAAAAACAGAATTCAGATGAGCTTAAGATAATCTTATCTGAGTATATCTCTAAAAACATAGCTAAACTTTAAAGTATTCTTATTATTTAACCAATTGGCATATGAATGAATAAATAACAAAGCCTTGGTAAAGTGTTTTATACTGATAATTGCATCTCTTTGTGAATTTTTGGCCTTGAAACTAACAGTCCCTTGAAAGCCCATGCCTTCAGAATTCCAGGACAAGTGTCTAATATTTCACTACAAAAAGGCACTTCAGATAAGAGAGACTACTCTCAATGGAATTTACCAGTCAACTTAATAAAATAATCATTTTGGTCAATTTTTTTTCCCTCCATTAACTAGCTAACCACATTTGATATGACAGGTTCTTTTGTTTTACATAGGAAACAAGATATCAGTAGATTTACCTATGAGATTTACCTATGTCATGCTCAACCAGAGGATTTATTTGGTTAATGTTTTGCATATACTAAAATGTTATTTCTATCTGTACACATTCAAGGCTTCAAGGAGAATTGTCAGAGTATTTTGTTTTATTTTATTTTTTGAAGCATTACAAAATGATCATAAACAGTGGAATACCCTTAAAGGAAAAATAAAAATTATAGAGGACAGCCAAAACCAACAAACAAATGAAAAGGAGAGACTGAAAAAAAAATGCTAAGGCATACTTATGGGACAGACATAATTAATGAAAATAAAATTAGGAAAAAAAATGCTGAGGGCCTTCTTTCCAATTTGGTAGGCTTTCACTATAAAGCAAAAAGCTTATATGAATTATATGCTTATATTTGTGTAAATATTTTTGCTTATGTGTAATCTTTTGCCCATCTCTTTCGTCAGGAACCATTAAATTTAGTGCCCAGAGAGATATTAGAAGTCAGCTACTATAAAATTAAGATGTGCTAGAAACTCATAATTAGTTATATAAAGTTCTTTTATAAGATTAGACAATGGTTCTACATTTTGTTATATTAGAAACTGAGAAAACATCATTTGTGAAATCTAATAAGGCAGAACATTATTATGTTCATATTGAAAGTCTGACTAATCTGAATGGATTAAAGGTGCCTTGTGGAATATCTTGTATTAGTTGACTAATTCTTGTCTTCATTATTAATGTTCAGAGACAACTGTAATACCTACAAGTAAATATCCATTCAAAATAATTTCATAAACATTTCTTAATCATCATAGACAGAATATTGTTTTAATACAGATTAAATAGCATACATTTACTTTTGTCTCCTTTAAAAAAAAATACACCAAATTTTGAAAAATAAATTAGTGACTGGCAGAGCTGTCACCCTTGATAAAGCTGTTTCACTTCTTTGGAGAGCTTAAATATGATACACTGAAGCATGTTCACTGTCCCTTATGAGCATTAAATGGTTTGTAAGATAAAAGAGAGAAAGCAGAAGTGAGAAGGTTCCTATTACAAACCTAGTCATATCATATAAAGGGATAGCATGGATTAAATCCCTACTGCTACCCTCCCCCCCCCCCCCCCTCCATCTGTAGAAACTTCAACTGTCCTTTATGACACACAACTGAGCAGGAGCCATAGAATCACATTTTTCACAGGGATTTGAAATGTCTTTGTGGTCATGGTCTGGCAGTAATAGAAACCATATGCTGTGGGTCAGGAGGAAAGCTATCTTGAAACAGAAGAACCCATCTCTTGGCCTTATGACCTTGGGAAACGTTAGTCATTTCAGTGCATTTTTTCCTTGAAGCAATGTGGGGTTGTTTGGGTTACTTTTTCCTCTCTGTGGGTCTAAATTATGAAGGACATAACCACATATTATCCATAAGGAGGATGGTAACAGTGATAAGCAAATGGTTAATGTCAGTAGCAATAAAATTCTCTTCCAGGGCACCTGTTAGGTGATTTGTTATAGATTGATTTGCATTTCCCTTTGTGATTTTAAACTCCTCTTGGCTTCCTAATACTTTAAAAAATAAGTCTGATGGAATGAGAGATAGCTTGAAAGAATTTGATTTAAGCTGAGTGAGTACTTTGTGGACATTGGAAAACCAGCTTTTGTCTTAAGTTACATTGCCTTTAGAATAACAGCATGTAAGACAAAGCAATATGATCTTTGTAATGGCTATTGGCCCATCTCCATTTGACACACACATGCAAGTTATATGGATTGGGTCACTTAAGGTTTCCCATTTCCCATAAAATATTGTTTATAGTTGCTGGATAGGGCTCAGAATTGACCCTTGAATAATTTTGCTCTAGTCTCTGGTAATGATCTGTGAGCATGTCCCCCAAGTTTATAGTAACAAAGGGGAATTGGCCATTTAAAATGTTACTAGTGGACACTCATCATATAGAAAGCATTTCAGTATGTGGGTTACATTTGTATATTTGTATATAAGGGTCATACTGAAATACTAATGTAATACTGATGTGTGGTATTAAAAAGGAGTTTTTCTTCCACTGCTAAATTTTGATTATAGATATAGGCAGGTGCTTTCTAACATTTAGATCATGGCTTATCAAAAATTTTCAATATCCTACTGAGAAATCCTCAAACTACCAAACATCCTTTGATCTCTGTTTTCTCAAATTGAGGGGTAGAAAAAAATGATTTAAAAAGTTAGCCTTAGGTGATTTGACACAGTGGATAGAGTGTTGGCCTGTGGACTAAAGGGTCCGGGTTCAATTCCAGCCCAGGGCACATGCCTGGGTTGATTCCAAGTAGGGGATGTGCTGAAGCCAGTCAATTATTTTCATCATTGATGTTTCTCTCTTTCTCTCTCCCTCTTCCTTCCTCTCTAAAATAAATAAAGAAATATATATTTTAAAAATGTTTCTTCCTTTACCCTTTCTTCTCTGAGATGTTACTCATTCCTCTGCTAGCTCCTAGAGGGGTTATGATTTGAGGTAAGTGGGATATACAACATCTCCTGGATTCTTCAAATTAGCTTCCTGACATGGTAAAATGAACAAGACTTAAACTTATGCCCTGCTATTTTTCAGGGCTTTCCAATATGTGTACTTGTTCGTGTATGTTCAGGGAGACTGGGCAGCCTTTAGTAGCTAGGACTACTGCATTGAAACCAAAAGAAAGAAAGAAAGATTGAGTTAAACCTGCCCTAAAAGTCTTGATGTTCCATCATTGGAAAGGTTGACAGGTTCTTTTAAAGGAAGGTCATTTTGAAAGCTTGGGAAAGCTTTTTCACTTAACTCTACATTTTGCTCTTATCTGAAAGCTGATCTCAGGTTGTCCTGTAATATTTTATCATGGTTTTGATAGGTTTCGGAATGAAGGATGGAACATGGCTTACAGAATGCCGGACTGCTGCCACGGCTCTGCACTGTGAAATAAGCCAGTGATTTGTCTTCATCAGATGGTCCATAATGATAATTCACTTCTTTTACTGCATGAACTAAAACCTTGTGACATTATTTCAAAGAATCCATTTGTAAATTTTAAATCAAAACTACGAATGACTATAAAGTTTTAAAATATATTTAACAAATATCATTTTAATGTTGTTTGCTCTAGAGCCTTTATTTCAAATAGTTTCCTTTGACCAATATAAAAATATTTTTTATTGAAATCTCTATGTGTTGAGAAAATTGTGAAAACATAAAATTTGGTTATAGTTAAGTGACTGATGTTCTATAGTATAACTTGATCAAACAAATAAAACAATGAAGAAAATACATTCAATATGCATACCTTTGAGACCACCTCTGAGACTCAAATCATAGATTTTGATTGAGCACTATCCTTAATATTATAGATTGAGTGGATGAACTAATTTTTTTCTAATTTTTTCTAATAAGAACTTTCTACTGACTTTAGGGGCAAAGGGAAACCCCAAATTTTTTACTGTCGTGAAAAAGACAGATAAATAATAGATTTTAAAATACATTTCATAGTTTTCAACACCTTAGTTTAAATTATTTGACAGGATGTGAAGTTTACATTTCCAGAAAAGAAAGAAAGGCAAACCTTGACACATATATTTGAGTGACATTATAATCTCTCTTTCTCAGGTAATTAGATAGAAGCTTCAGGGAGAGAGAGAAAGAGAGAGAGAGATAGAGAGAGAAGAGAGAGAGAGAGAGAGAGAGAGAGAGAGAGAGAGAGAGATGATAGATTTATACAGATACATAGATATAGATATATAAATATATAAATATATAAATATGTAGATATATATTTTGATTTCAGAGAAGAAGGGACAGGGAGAGAGAGATAGAAACATCAATGATGATAGAGTATCATTGATTGGTAGCATAACATCTGGGGATCAAGCCCAAAACCTGGGCATGTGCCCTTGACTGGTATCAAACCTTGGAACCTCCAGTCCACTGAGACAAACCATCTAGGGCCAGATCGAAGCTTCTTCAGTTAAATTTCAGTTTTAACATCTTTCATCAAAGCAGTTACTATAAAACAATGTTATAAATGAAAGTTAAAATGATATGATCATAAGTCAACTTGAGTTTTATCTTATTATTTGCCTTTTTATAACACTAGAGGCCTAGTGCACAAAATCTGTACATGGGGGAAGGGAGGGTGTCCCTCAACCCAGCCTGCACCCTCTCCAATCTGAGGGGGATGTCTGACTGCTAGTTTAGCCCTCTCACAATCTAGAAGCATTGGCTCTTAACTGTTCACCTGCCTGCCTGCCTAATCATCCCTACCACCTCTCCCTGCCTGCCTACTTGCCCTCTAACTGCTTTCCTGCTGGCATGATTGCCCCCAAATGCCCTCCCCTGCCAGCTTGATCTCTCCCTAAATGGTCTCCCCTGCAGGCCCGATCATGCCCCTAACTTCTTACTCCCCTGCCAGCCTGATCACCCCTAACCACCTCTGCCTTAGTCCCCCTCCCCCCACCATGGCTTGGTCCAGAAGGAAGTCAGAGATGTGGCAGATGTCTGGTTGACCTGGTCTAATTAGCATATTACCCTTTTATTAGTATGGACTAGAGGCCCAGTGCACGAAATTCATGCACAGGGGGCAGGGGATATCCCTCAGTTCAGCCTACACCCTCTCCAATATAGGACCCCTTGAGGGATGTCCAACTGCCCGTTTAGGCCCTGTAGGATCGGGCCTAAACGGGCAGTTGGACATCCTTCTCACAATCCAGGACTGCTGGCTCCAAACTGCTCACCTGCCTGCCTCCCTGATTGCCCCTAACTGCTTTTGCCTGCCTCCCTGATTGCCCCTACCTGCTTTTGCCTGCCAGACTGATCACCCCCTAACCACTACCCTGCCAGCCTAATTGATGTCTAACTGCTCCCCTGACAGCCTGTTTGTCCCCAACTTCTCTCCTCTGCTGGCCTAACTGCCTTATCCTGCAGGCTTGATCATATCCAACTGCCCTCCCTTGCAAGCCGGTCCCTCCCAACTGCCCTCCCCTGCTGGCCTAATCTTCCACAACTGCCCTCCCTTGCAGGCCTAGAACCTCCCAATGGCTCTCCCCTGCTGGCCATCTTATGGTGGCCATCTTGTGTCCACATGGGGGCAGGCTTTGACCACATTGGGGCAGCCTTCTTGTGTGTTGGAGTGATGGTCAATCTGCGTATTACTCTTTTTTTAGATAGGATAGAGGCCTGGTGCATGGATGGGGACTGGCTGGTTTGCCCTGAAGGGTGTCCTGGATCAGGGAGGTATTCCTTTGAGGCGTGGGGTGGCCTGGGCAAGGGGCCTATTTTGGTTTGCAGGCTGGCCATGCCCCCCAGCAACCCAAGCAGATTCCCTGGAATCTGGGATTAATTTATGTTCTACAATTGAAACTTTGTAACCTGGAGCAGAGCCAAGCCTTCTGCTCACTCTGTGGTGACAGCCATTTTTGTTTGGGTTTATTTAAATTCTATAATTGAAATTTTGTAGCCTAGAGTGAAGGCCTAGGTGCTAGGGCTGCAGAAGCTTGGCTTTCTCCATTGCCTGGGCAACCCTAGCCTCTGCTGTCTCCAGGTTCGTGGCTGCCACTATTTCTGTTGGGATATATCTTTTATAATTGAAACTTTGTAGCATTGAGTGGAGGTCTTGGCCAGCAAGAGCAGGCAGAAAGCTTGGCTTTCTCCATTGCCGGGGAAACCCAAGCCTCCCTCCTGCTCTCAGTGGCCACAGCCATCTTGGTTGGGGTTTATTTGCTCTGATTGGCATGTGGGCATTGCTTGTGGGCGTGGCTTGATAGGAGATATGGTCAATTTGCATATTATTCTTTTATTAGATAGGATAGTAAAACACCATAAAAAATGCATCTTTTGGATAATAAATAAATATTCTATGATCTCAATATTAACTTACATCAAGGTTAGTTTTAGGACTTTTCCTTGGGTGGAGTTTTATAGAAAAGAGACCCTCTAGACATTAAGACATTCTATTGACTTTTTGTGTTATTGTTTTTGTTGTTGTTGTTGTAATTGCCTTCCCTGTAATCTCCCCAGAGCAGTTATCATTAGCTTGAGGTATTATATTGAGCCACTCACATTTGGAGGTATTTTCCTAAAATTGAGACCTGTATTATTTTTCAACAAATTATAAAGCTATTCTTTTATGTTATATTTAAGATACACATAGGAAAGTAACAAATGCATATTGTTATTCTTTGCTTTGTTACTAAGGCAGATATGATAGCTTAAAAGAGGATACTAACATACTTTTAGGATCAGAACAGATATCTGTGTGCAATTAAAGTAGAAAATGACACCCTACAATTGTTGAGATATTTTGAAGCTTCTTGGCTCTTCAGATTGATCTTTTTTTACCTCTAGAATTATTTCATTTTGGGATTGTTTTGCTCAGATATACAAAATAACTATCATTTGAAATGCCAACCATCCCATGGTGAAGTACTGTCAGTGAGGAAAAGGAATCCAGTATTTGGTCAGCACAGATGAAAGGAGATGAACTCTAGGAGACATTTCTGCAGCCAAACTTAAACTCCTCTCCCTGTCTTTACAGGAGTGCACCTGTAGAATTGTTTCCTATAAAAGTTAATATCCAGAGTGTATGTGCCTTCTCTCTCCACTTGTACCATTTAAGTCCAGGCCTTTATCATTTGATCCCATGACTCTCCCTGAGGACTTCTCTCTGGCTTCTTAGCTACCCTGTCCCCTTCCCTGGCTCTGAATCGTGGCTCAACTTTCCTAAAATAGCTATTTGATTCTATCATTTCATGTTCATAAGCCTTCCTTGTTTCTTTACTACCTACAAAAGCTAAAAATCTAAGCTCTTTGTATTTAGTTGGGGCTAGGAGAGAAAGCAATTATCCAACTTAATGGCCTCTGAAGAAAATACTATAACTTTTCTTTAAATTTGTTTAGCTCATCCTTATACATTTTTATGTATGTATATATTTTATAACATATATACTTTGCCAATACAGTAGATGACAGACATAACTGATGAATAAATACATAAATATTAGGGGATGCTCAAAATACATTTTACTAAAAGAATGCACAGACACAAACAAATTGTAGATCATTGCTGTGACTCCCTTTTTTCCGTTCTCTTTTTCTACCATGTGTACAAAGAAAGTAAATTAAATCTGACTGTCAGTAGACCCAGAACTAACTTGGACAAATCTCTAAGTCAACTACAAAAGTTTATGTTTGTTTACCATTGAGACATTTTTCACTTATTTTCTCTCTGACCACTTTTGTTCTCTTAGGCATATGTCAAAGGGATTATGAAACCATTCTTATATTTGGCCTGGGCTGGCATTTATTTTCTCATTCGTGCTAAGTCCTTTGCTATTTTAGCACTCTTTAGCACATTCTTGTCTGTCTTCCTTGCAGTTTTAACTTATAGCACAGTATCGATGCTTTCAACCTGCAAGTAGTTTTCAAACCCCATGCATTTGATGATCATTTGATGCTCTTGGTACTGCCGTTGACACCATTACCAAGCTACCTTTCAATACCCTGGCTTTCTACTTCATGCTTCATTCAAGTTGATTATGAGTTGTTCTTACATTGGGAGCTAAAAATTTGTTTTCCTGGCATAGTCTGAGGCTCTCAACATTCTATACTGCCTCATAGTAGCAGAACTTATTTTTCTTCCAAACCCCAGTAGCCTGAGTGGCAAGAACTGGCTCAGCAAGGTTAATAATAATATACCCCAGTCCACTAACTGCCCAACTTAGATGCTATTTCTATTTTTTTCCACTTTACTCTAAACTGAGATAGTTAAAGACAAAAGAGGTATGCCTCTTTCTCACAAATTGAAAGGTGTAAACAGACAGTTCCAAGCAAACTGTTACATCAGTTCTTATGATTACTACAAGAGGCCCGGTGCACAAAATTCTTACACGAGTAGAGTTCCTAGGCCTGGTCGGCAATTAGGGCCAATTTGTGGAGTGACCATCAGAGCAACTGGCTCCTAACCGCTGCCTGCTTGCCAATCCTGCTGCCCACCTCCACCACTGGTTGCCTCCCTCTGCAGGAGGCAAACAGTGGGACAATGGGGTGGGGGGAAGGGGAGCCCTGGGACCCACCTTGGCTGGCCTGGGGCCTGTGGGCTGGGGGAAGCTTCTGCATTGAATATCTGACCCCTGGTGGTCAGCATATGTCATAGGGCCCAGTCATTCTGCCGTTCGATCAATTTGCATATTAGGTTTTTATTATATAGGATACTTAAGGTCAACCTAAGACAAAGGGAAACATATAAGAAACAAGCCAAGTCAAATGAAACAATACAAGGAACAACCCAGTCAAAAGAAATAATATAACTTCATACTGGAATATCAACAGAAGAAGGGCCTTCTAAAGCTCCCTATGCATTCTCCAGAAATGATATGTTCATTCAAGTTCTCAATGTCCTGGCCCTGTCTGCCTTCTTAAACTTATCTCCCATCTTCTTTCTAATACTTCAGACATGTTGAACCTTTCTCGATTCCCCAGACAGAGCCCATCTCTCTTCCTTTGTGGGTTGAAATTGTCTCCCCAGCTTCAACTTACCTGTGGAAATCCTGCCCATTTTTGCCTGCCTAGCTCACATTATGGTAATGATCAGTGAACAGCCTCTGCTAACAACCCTCACCAAAAGCAACCTCTTTCTCATCAGATGCCCTGTGACTTTTATGTTATGGTCTCCTCATTATAACATTTAAATCTTGACTTTATGGTTCTTTTTGTATCGCTTTTAAAAATTATTTTTGTAATACATAAGCTGCTAATTTGTAAGTTCTTTGAGCATAAGTTATATGTCATGTTAATCTTTGTATATTCCTGCTGCCTAGCTATAATGATATTAATATATTGAAGGTGAAGTTGTATTTCTAGAAGAGATTATATTACTGAATGAAATGTTTCACGATGGATGTATTCTAATGGAATTTTTAAACCTACCACATGCTGAAAATTTTTAAACCGACCACTGCAGTGCAACATTCTGACATTCCTTTGAGGTACATGGGTTTTCAGTGTCCACCCACTAACCAGAAGATATTTAATAAATAAGAAAGAAAATCTGTAGCTTGATTATGTGCTTAGCCAAAAAATTTCTTTTGCAGTTCTAAGGAAAATCTCCAGCAAACCCAATTACTCTCCCAGCAATGCACTTCAAAGGAGAGAAGAATGCATTTCTTGTACAGAATTCCTGGATATGTTTGATCATTAGTCAGGGCAAGTAGTTTGACTTGAGGCTATTTACTCAGCAGGAATAAAAAGAAAAGTACAGCATTACTTCAACCAAGAGGAGTGTCCTGTACCTTCCAGACACAGAATTTAATTTGGTCTGTCAGAGAAGTTACAGAGGTTTGCTGTAGCAATGACTCACAGTCAGTAAGTCCTGGTTGACTTTTTGTCAATCAAAAATGTTTCCTCCCCCAAATGGTCTTTTTCAGGAATAATAATAACAGTGATACTTGGCACCAACTAATTGAATCAGGACCTGAGAATTTCATAATAATGCTTCACACTGAAAGAGGTTTTGTTTCTCTGAGACTAAGCTTTTAAAAAATTCATGTTAAGTGTCTTTGGCTTATACTTATTTTATCTAGGAAGTGCAATAAATATTTTTGATGTATTCAAAATATAATATAATATCATTAGACTTCTAATTATAGATAGATAAATATTTCATGAAACAATCAATTTAAGAAAAATGGTTTGAAAATATCAACTCTTTTTTACACTAATTTCATATTATATTGGATGGACTTTATACTTCTGGAGAGGTGATATTGCACATCACTTTTCAACATGTGATTTTCTGCACTTAAATTTTTAATTAAATTTAATTTTGGTTATAAGATGTTCATTATTATTTGTCATATTCTTCAGCTAAAATAATTAATAATAACAATTAATATTTTTCATTCCTGATTTTCTTATCCCAATTTTAAGGAAAACAATGCTTCAAGTTGATGGAAATAAAGAAATTGGTGGGCAACCACAAATGCTTTAGACAAGATCTATTTATAATTTTTCACATGAATATTGCTAAAAGAAATAGCTATATATATATATATATATATATATATATATATATATATATTTTATTTTTAGAAAAATTAAAAATGCAAAAAAGCACTAGTGAGTTTTCTAATTGTTATTTGTTACTTTTTAAAAAGAGCAAAACTACTTCTGTAACATCAATTTTAGAAGTTAATTCCCATGTTCTAATGGGAGTGTAATGAGTTTTTCTCACAGTGAACTCTAATGAGTTTATGAATGTGCTGCCATATTTATGGTAGAGACTATGCAAATTTGACTGATGTTTATTTATACATGCATTACATTGGGAATATATTTGCAGGCCATAAGATTGCTGAAAAATTTGTTACAGGAAAGAAAACTTATGAAGAAGACTTCTTATCCCAAGAGTAGAATTAAAGTAAAATTAACAAAGAATTGAAATTATCTTTGATCATGATTTTTGTTTCATTTTTATGCACTTTAAGAAGGTGTTGCCTGTTTTTTTTGTGTGTGTGTGTGTGTGTTTTTATGTTCAGTAGAGCAGTACAATGCAATACACAGAAGCACAATGTTGAATTTTCATAATAATGCTTGAGATGCAAATGAGGCACACTTCAAAAAGCAAGTTGATTAGCATTTCTTAGTAAGATGACAGTCCCCTCTTCCTAAAAATTTTTGTTCATTAGTTTTATCAGTAGATTGCATACCCAGATTTCAAATTTCAAGTGCATAGTTTTCGCTTATAATTATAATGTGAATTTAAATAGTTTTAGATTGTGCATTTAAAACAAATCTTGTGTCACTAAATTACACTCTGAATTAATGAGCTGTTTGACACCACAGAGCCCTTTGCTTTGATATTCAGTCTGGTTTAAAGTGAACTCTAACCATTTCAGGCCAGAAGTTCACAGAAAGTTGCAGGATTAATGAGCTCCAGGGGCTCTATGGTTCTTTAGAAGCATATATCACAGAATTCTATTCTCAGGGAACATTATTCTTATGTGAGAATATGGGGAGGTGAATATGGAGGAAAGGTATTTAAACAAATGATTTGATAATTGCCCACAAGGAGTGTGTTTTCATCCCACTAGGCTGGATTGCAGAATTGTCATAAAACTTCAAGTCATCTTTGTACCGCAGGTCTAACCACTTGGGCAGATCTGCAAAATTTCATCCTATTTTTAGATTTCAGTTACAGAGACAGTAAGATGTTATGATATTGGTGTCTTTGAGATGATTAAGTACAGTATTCTCTTTACTTTTCCTAATGCCTCTCCCCCTCCCCCCTTTTTTTTTGTTAAACCTCACCTGAGAATAATCTTCCATTGATTTTTAGAGAGAGTGGAATGGAGGGGGAGAGACAGAGAGAGAGAAACATCTATGCGAGAGAGACATAATCATCTATTGGTTGCCTCCCACATGCTCCCTGACCAAAACTGAGCCAGGGGTTGAGTCTGCAACCTAGGTATGTACTCTTGACCAGAATCAAACCTGGAACCCTTCATTCTGCAGGCCAATGCTCTATCCACTGTGCCAAACCGGCCAGTTAATCTTCCTCATCATTTACACTTAATTCTTTCAAATTAATTCCTCTTACTCCTGACTTATTATTTTACCACTAGAGTGTGAAAATATTTTCTAATGAATAAGCTGATATCCTTGAATGAAATATTTTTAGATGCTACAGCTCTAACTTTGCCATTCTGGGGCTATCTTGAAGCAGTGGGGTACAGAGTGTGGGCCCACCAGGCATTAGTTGATACTCTTGCTCAAGACCACTCTTGACAGGTAGTAAGTCTCACAAGGGAAGATGGAAGCAGGTAGAAGTCTCATTGCCATTAGCAATAGTCTCTTCACCTGATTCTGGGATTTATGTTTCATTATAGCAAATCTGGATTCAAAATCATATGAAAGGAATCCTAAAGAGATCCAGGTACTTCAAAACCCCAGAACAAAATATACCAACGTTATGTATGCTTTTGTGTTGGATTTTCAAAATTTAGTTTTCTTACATGTCACAATGACGGACTGAAATATCACTAACGTATGATTCAAAAGACATAGGAGAGAGAGCCTTAGTTTATAAGTACAGAGCATTTCTACTCATGTGAGGCACTGCAAATCTGATTGCATTTTTTCTATGAGAAAACAAAAGATGAACATCTCATTTCTGAGGTACAAAGATGACTTGAAGTTTTATTGACGGTTCTGCAACCCTGCCTAATAAAGTACGAAACAATAATGATCCTGAAGATATGAAAATAGAGTTTGAAAAAGCAAATGGACTGGCACTGGGCCAATTGACTCATTCATTTTCAGGGAATATCAGAACCTCATAGAAGTCTAACTGAAAGGGAAATGTATATATGTAGACCTCCTTCAGGTGAAAAAGATTCATCATGCAGCTAGCATTAAATATTAGAGTTTTGTTAGCCACTGTTTTATCAAGGGTGTGTTAACTAGATGTTTAATCCACACCTTAATGCCATTTTAGAAGCAATTTAGCCCTCTTCCTGATGGAGAGATGAGATAATTAAGGCCACCCCAAATGGATAGGTGGGTTTTAGAGTACACTGGTCAGCAGAGTGTGTCTTATTTGAAATTGGGTCTATGTACATATAGTGGTATCCTAGAATGAAAGACAATGGCCTGGAAGATTTTTATATGTGAAGATATTAAGATATAAGGGACCCCTACATGGAAAGTGGTGATCAAAGAGTTAAGAGAAATTATGATTCATAAGAAAGACAATAGTGTTTTAGAGAAGGGGGAGTAGCTGGGGAGAAGAAAAGAATTTAAGCCAGATTTTGCAATTGTTAACATTTTTCTCAATAGCAATGACAATACAACTCTGAGTGAAGGACTGTGTTATGACATGCAGTGCATTATACTGTTGGAAGATGAGGTCTCACACTTAAGTTTTAAAAATGTCTTCTGTCTAGGAAAAGAAGTGGCTATGTCTTTTGGAGACACAGAAATACACACACACAAACACAAACACACACACACACACACACACACACACACACACACACTCTAATTTGTCACTGAGAAGAAAAATTAAAATGAATAGCTCGTTTTATTTATGAATTCTTTTAAGACTATGTAGGTGAATTTTTTAGTTTTGAAACTTTTTGGACATTTTAATTTTACTCTTTCTGGAGAGCCACTTAAATTGGAGGTTGAATTTGTAGCCCCCTGGGGAGATAAGATTAGTTGCCAATGAACTTTGGCCCCCAGCACAGAACAATTATAATGGAAATGAAGGGCAATTGGAAGAGCATCAGAGTGATTTTACCCAATTCTATTTATTCTCCCCTCATCCCATTTACAGGTCAATTTATTGAAGTTGAGAGTTCTTGGTACCTGGTTTCTATGGAGGGACAAATAATATATTTGGACATATTATTCTAGGGTTAATTTGACTCAATAAACATTCATTCATGTTTCATGTGTGAAATATGAGGTTGTCTTATGAATGATAAGAATACTAAAATGAATGTGAAGAAAATAAGTTTCTTTAATTAAGATGGCTTCAGGATCATGTATTAAATGATACACACAATTAAAAGGTAAAATGTGGTCAAGTGTATGTTTAGAAAATTTCTCAGACACCTATAAGGAGCAGGAGCAGGAGCAGGTTTTATTGTTCTTGTGTTTATTTTTGTCTGTGTGTGCTAGAAATAGGAGAAATGACAAGGATTTAATAAGTAATAGAATAAATGTGAAGGAAACCATCAAGCATAACTAATTAAATGGACCCCACTTACCCCTCAGTCTGTATTTTAGTTAGATTTGGGTGTATGCTATGTCTCTTGAGCCAGGTAGGCAGTTTGTTCATTTGGTTGGAATCCTAAAGTAATGAGGTCAAAATTAAGGGCTTAATACCCTTATAGACCACTTGGTTTTAATCTACTCAGTGACCCCAGAAGGACACTTTAACCCACATCATCACCCTGACTTTTTGTCTTTTAGGGCAGGGAGGCAACAGAGAGAGTGTAGATGGCTTTCCAGCAAAGCTGTCCCCACCAGAAGAAAGCCCTGGTTGGATAAGCAGGATTAACCTTCACAAAAGAAGCACAGCATATTCCATAATTAGAAAAGTTAAAATTGGTCTGGAAAAGGCAATAACTGATTGCTACTGAATACCCATTCTTGAATTTGGTTTATAAAAAATGAAGATATTGCAGCCTTGTTAATGATATAGTTTATGATAATAATTTTTACACCACTGTATTGGAATGCTTAAACAAGGACCCACTGAATGCCAATAGTTCATTGACCCGGACTTAACCCATGGAATGTCTTACTAAATGTGGTTGGATGGGCTGCCCATTTTTATTTTGGACTTTTCATTTTAATTATGGTGCCACAATTTGGGCTGATATTCTCTCTTGACGCAATGGAGATGGAGTAGATTACAATTTACACTACAAAAGTTATTTTTTAAAATGTAAATTGTTACTTATCAGTAAACATCTACATCTCAATCAGGGATGAATCAGCTTTTGGGGGGACCAAAACCTATACAACTGGTGTGAGAGGAAGAAAACTTACAAATATAAAATCTTTAACAAAGTGCTTAAACTCTTTTTTTCCTCTAAGTGATGGAATTGTTAAAAATTATTAATAGTTGAGAAAAGTGTCCCTCTATTTTATAACTCTTTATTGGTAGTGTCATGTACATTGTTAAAATTGTGGTCAAATATGGGAAAACTGTTTCAGGCTTATTTTATGATGAGCTGCAAGATTTTAGGGCATTTAAAAATTTCTTTGAAATACAGGGACTAATCTTAAATATCTTAGGAATTGATTATCTTTATTTGTAACCATACTCTTTCTCATTTTTGCTAATTAAAATGAATATACATATATATATCCTATCTAATAAAAATGGATTATGCAACTTGACCATCACACCATCACAGAGATGATGGTGCCCACAGCCACAATATAGGAGCACCCGGTCTGGTCACCCCCGCTGGAGTCCCCCAGTCTTTTTAGCCCTGCTGGGGGGCAGCAGGTGCATGGTTCAGCTGCACCAGCCCTCAGCCCACCCACCTGCCCATGGCAAGCCCAAGGCAGAGGCAAGCCTTGGATGTCGGCTACCCAGTCACCCACGGCCACTTGAGGTTCAGGTTACCAGGGCCGGCCGAGGCTTGAGCTATTGGCAGCATCAGCAGCAGAAGTGTGATGGGGGTGTTGCCTTCCCCTGATTGCTGGGTTGCCTCCTGCCCCTGAAGACTTCAGACTGTGAAAGAGGGAAAACAGGGCTGAGGGATCCCCCCTCCAGTGCATGAATTTTCATGCACCGAGCCTCTAGTATATACACTGAGTGGCAAGATTATAATGATCTCTGAATGCATAATAATCCGGCCACTCAGTGTATATCCTATATTATAAAAGGCTAATATTCAAATTATCCCCTTGACCAGGAGTTCGACCAGGTGGCAGGCTGGCCAACAACCCATATCCACTCCCGCCGGCCAGGCTGGCTGGACCCCACCCATGCAAAAATTCATGTACTGGGCCTCTAATATATATATATATATATATATATATATATATATATATATATATATATATGCTTTCTTATTTTTTGGCATTTTAATTTCTTTATTGATTCAGGTATTACATATTTGTCCTCAACCCCTCATTACCTTCCCATCCACCCTCCTGTCCTCACCCCCCTGTTGTCTGTTCACCGGTTAGGCTTATATGCATACAAACAAGTCCTCTGGTTGATCTCTCCCCCTAAACCCCACCCTCGCCTACCTTCCCTCTGTGGTTTGACAGTCTGATCAATGCTTCCCTGTCTTTGGATCTGTTTTAGATATTAGGTTATGTTGTTCATTATTTCCCATAAATGAGTGAGATCATGTGATATTTATCTCTCTCTGACTGGCTATTTTACTTAGCATAATGCTCTCCAGTTCCATCCATGTTGTTGCAAATGGTAGGAATTTCTTCTTTTTTTAGTGCAGCATAGTATTCCATTTTGTAGATGTACCACAGTTTTTAATCTACTCATCTATTGATGGGCACTTAGGCTGTTTTCAAATCTTAGCTATGATAAATTGTGCTGTTATGAACATAGGGGTGCATATGTCCTTTCTGATTGATGTTTCTAGCTTCTTGGGATATATTCCTAAAAGTGGTATTACTGGGTCAAATGGGAATTCCACTTTTAGTTTTTTGAGGAAACTCCATACTATTCTCTACAGTGGCTGTACTAATCTGCATTCCCAACAGGAGTGCACGAGGGTTTCTTTTTCTCTGCATCCTCACTAGCAATTGTCCTTTGTTAATTTGTTGATGATAGCCATTCTGACAGATGGGAGATGGTACTGCATTGTCATTTTGATTTGCATTTCTTGGATAATAGTGACTTTGAACATTTTTTGATATGTCTCTTTGCCTTCCTTCTATCTTCTTTCAAAAGTTCCTATTTAGTTCTGTTGCTCATATCTTGATTAGATTGTTTATCTTCCTTTTGTTGAGTTGTATGAGTTCCCTGTGAATGTTGGAAATTAAACCCTTATCAGTGATAACATTGGCAAATAACTTCTCCCATGTAATGGTCTTTCTTGTTGTTTTATTGATGGTTTCTTTTGCTGTGCAGAAGCTTTTTTACTTTGATGTAGGCCCATTTGTTTATTTTCTCTTTATTTTCCATTGCCCTAGGAGCAGTGAAGAAGTTCCTTCAGCATATGTCTTAGATTTTGCTGCCTGTGGATTCCTCTAGTATTTTTATGGTTTTCCTTCCTATGTTTAAGTCCTTTATCTATTTTGAATTTATTTTTGTATATGGTGTAAGATGGTGAACTAGTTTCATTTTTTTTTGCATGTATCTGTCCACTTTTCCCAACACCATTTATTGAAGAGACTGTCTTGACTCCATGGTATGTTCATGCCTCCTTTGTCAAATATTGAGTATACTGGCTTGGGCCGATTTCTAGGTTCTCTATTCTATTCCATTGATCTATATGTGTTCTTGTGCCAGTATCAGGCTGTTTTGAGAATAGTGCTTTGTGATACAGCTTGATATCTGGTATTGAGATCACATCTTGCTGTAGCTATTTGGGGTCTTTTTTTATTCCAGATAAATTTTTGGAGTGTTCGTTCTAGGTCTGTGAAATATGCAGTTGGTATTTTAATGGGGAGTGCATTGAATCTATAGATTGCTTTGGGTAATATGGACATTTTGATGATGTTGATTCTACCAATCCATTTGTTTATATCTTCCTTTATCTCTTTTTTCAGTATCCTGTAGTTTTTTGCGTATAGGTCTTTTACCTCTTTAGTTAAGTTTATTCCTAGGTATCTTAATTTTTTTTTTTTTTTGGTATGATGATAAATGGTATTGCTTTTTAAATCTCACTTTCTGTAAGTTCACTATCAGTGTATAGAAATGCCATAGATTTCTTGGCATTAATTTTGTATCCTGCTACCTTGCTGAATTCATTTATTAAGTCTAATAATTTTTTGATGGAGTTTATAGGGTTTTCTATGTACAGTATCATGTCATCTACATATAAGGACAATTTTACTTTTTCCTTTCCAATTTGGTTGCCTTTTATTTATTTTTCTTGTCTGATAGCAATGGCTAGTACTTCCAGTACTATGTTGAATAGGAGTGGTGAGAGTGGGCATCCCTGTCTTATTCCTGTTCTTAGGGAAAATGGCTTTAGTTTTTCTCAATTGAGTGTGATTCTGGCTGTGGGTTTTTTATATATGGCTTTTATGATGTTGAAGTATGATCCTTCTATTCCCACATTGCTGAGAGTTTTTATCAAGAAAGGGTGTTGGATAAAAAAAAGGAAGAAAATGTATTAAATGGTAATACATGTGAAAAAAAAAAAAGGGTGTTGGATTTTGTCAAATGCTTTTTCTGTGTCAATTGATATGACTATGTGATTTTTATCTCTCAATTTGTTTATGTGATGTATCATGTTTATTGATTTGCAGATATTGTACCATCCTTGCATTCCTGGGATTTATACACACACACACACACACACACACACACGCGCGCGCACACACACACACACACACACACACACACACACACTCTAGAGGCCCGGTGCACAAAATTCCTGCATGGGGGGCGGGGAGGGTGGTCCCTCAACCAAGCCTGCATCCTCTCCGATCTGGGACCCCTTGAGGGATGTCCAACTGCCCAGGATTGGGCCTAAATGGGCAGTCGGACAGCCCTCTCCCAATCCAGGACTACTGACTCCCAACTTCTCGCCTGTCTGCCTTCCTGTTTGCCCCTAACTGCTTCCGCCTGCCAGCCTGATCACCCACTAACCACTCCTCTGCCAGTCTGATTGCCCCCAATTTTCCTCCTCTGATGACCTGGTCACTCCTAACTGCCCTCCCCTGCAGGTTTGACCACCCCCAAGCCCTCCTTTGCAGGCCTGATCTCTCCCAAATGCCCTCCCCTGCTGGCCATCTTGGGGTGGCCATCTTGTGTCCATATGGGGGCAGCTATCTTATGTGTTGGAGTGATGGTCAATCTGCATATTACTCTTTTATTAGATAGGATGACCACTTGACACATTGCTCAAACCCAGTCCAAGACCTTAGAAGAGGCCTGTGCAAATGAGGGCACTTGAAGCTTATCTCCATTATTTTATGGTAAATATATCCATAAATAGCTTCATAATTTTCACCCAAGTCTTTCCAAACATTATGATACTTAATATTCTAATGAAATAGCATAACCCTGCATACTTATATATAGTGAGTCAGTTGAGAAATAAGTCAGATATTTAGTATTCTTAATGAGTTTTTTAAATAAAACATAGCTCAATTATTATCTCTTGGTTTGACTGGCATACAATGTTTCTTGTAAGGTTGTTATGTTAATATCTTTGTATCTATTATGAGCTTTCATTTATACTTGATAGCTTGAAAAGAGAGTAAGTTCCCACCTAAGAATATGAAAATATTTTTAAAGATGTTATCTTTATGGTATTTTCTTTATAGTCCAGTGACTAGATTAGTTTTAGTTATTCAAAATATTAAGTAATTTAAGTGACAAATAATATATTAAAAAATATATAGTATTCTGAGAAATCACCTTTTATAGAGCATCTTTAACATTTGAAAATATTTTTATATCTAAGCCTTAAACTGAAATGTGTTATTTAAGAAAGATTTCAGAATAGATATGGAGATCCCATTGCACTTTATATGGTTTTCTGTTAAATTTACCAAGACCTGTTTATTTGTATTAAACATACTTAGTTTTATTAAAGCTGCTTGAGTTTTCTCCCTTTTCTATGCCTCTTACCCCATCTTTGTACACAAATCCCACGACCTAATCAAGTTGCCTTTGATCAAATTTAATTTGGAGTTTTCTCGAGTAATGCTGTCTGGTGGTAGTTAAATAGGATTTAATTAAAATAAATATGCACAAGATTCAATAGAGCTTAATTACATGATTGGACTTGGAAAAATTTTGCACAAAGTCTAGACATTGTAAGATATATCTATATATGATGTGGATAAAGGTTTAGTAAAACAGGGGCCAGCATTCAGAAAAGGGGGAAGTAGAGAGAAATGCATTTTCAAAAACTATCTATACACTTAGGTAGAACTCTAAACACATGAACCGTGTTCTGTTGAATTTAAACCTACAGTGAAAATTGGTTTGTTTCTTGTTTTTCTATCCTATTACAACCATAAAATGAAAGTACGAAAACCTAGGCAATCCATGTTAAACAGCAATTTAGATTGACAAGCTATTTTTCCAAATTTGATTTCTGGCTCCACTAAACCAATGCTTTTCAACTTTTAATGTAGATATAGTAAGCCAGTGATTTTGTGAAAATGTGAATTGAAATTCAGCAGACTTGATGCAGGAACTGAGATTCTGCATCTAACAAACCAAAGTGATGCCCAGGCTGTTGATCTGAGGAACACACTTTGAGTAGCAAATTCCCAAACAGTGAAGTGGACAGTTGATTTGGGGCAGTCACCACCACCACCACCACCACCACCACCACCACCACCACCACCACCATAATTGTACTGTTAATAATATTTAACCAACACCACCTCTCAACTGTGGATTGTTTTTATATCATTTCCATTATCAGTCTGGTCTTTACATTTTTTAATGTCACATGCTTTATCTCAGCTAGATTCTCAATGTTAGGTAACGCCAGTTACCTAAGAAGAATGCAGGGTGGGGCAAAAGTAAGTTTATACTTAAGGGTACCCAAAGCAGAGTTTATTCTTGTATTACTTATTAATGATTATATTTTCTGTATGAACAACTTTAGACCTACTTTTGCCCACTCTGTGTTTATTTCAGAGTCTTCATCCTTCTATTTCAGCATGAACTCAGATTTCAGAAAATGTTCTAATTTCATCATTCCTCAACTTCCTCATTCAGGGATCACTCAGCTGGGCAGCTCCTTTGCTCGTTCTGACATTTCTCTTACAAATACTGTGAACCACTGTCCCTGGTCTGTCTTTGCAAGGCTGGTATCTCACCATCCTCCACACAGGCTAATTTCATCCTTGATTCCAAATTCTGCGGCTAGGGTCACTCAGCCAAGAATACTCATAGTTACTAGTATATCTCCTGCCTTTCATGAGGTCTCTCTGAAAACTTCTTCCTACACTCACAGACTCTGGCCATTCCTTTGACTCGGCTGAGCAAGTAAAGCCACTCAGTGCTTGTCGGCCAAAATTGTATTGACATATACAGAGATGTTTTTCAGCTTCCTTTGTGCTACATTT
Organism: Antrozous pallidus; assembly: GCA_027563665.1. Taxonomy (NCBI): domain Eukaryota; kingdom Metazoa; phylum Chordata; class Mammalia; order Chiroptera; family Vespertilionidae; genus Antrozous; species Antrozous pallidus. Next base: position 21,503,720 of record CM050518.1, on the reverse strand, counting down.
TATTTTTTAAATATATTTTTATTGATTTCAGAGAGGAGGGAGAGGGGGAGAGAGAGAGAGAGAGAGAGAGACATCAAAGATGAGAGAGAATCATTGATCGGCTGCCTCTTGCACACCCCACACTGGGGATCGAGCCCGCAACCTGGGCATGTGCCCTGACTGGGAATCGATCAGTGACCTCCCAATTCATAGATCGATGCTCACTCAACCACTGAGCCATGCCAGCTGGGCTGTGCTACATTTTAAAGCAACCCAACACTAGTGCCCATTAACTGTCAAAAGCACCTTCTTTTAGATGACCTATCAGGAAATTCATTTAGTTGAATTTATATGAAGATTGACAGTGGAACACTGTCTTAGCACATACATGCTCAGACATAATATCAAAAGTTATAAAGAGTCTTACTTTATAAAACCCTGAATTAAAAGCCACAAAGTTAATAGGTAATATATAAAGTGAAAGTTTTGATTTAGACAAAAAGGAGGCAGTTCGACAATTCAATACTAATTTCAAGGTATTTCCACAGAAGGTCAATAAAATTAAATACTAATAACTAACAATTTGTACCTCCATGGAGTTATTTAGTCAATAGAGAATTGTTTTATTCTGGAGAATATTTGTTAGAAAGACAGTCACATGATATATTTTTATTACTTTTATCTGTTACTTACAGACTTTGCACAGGCAACAAGGTGATACAGATGCCCAAATGGTGCAGCCGGGAAATGTGGTTTCCCAGAGCAGGGCACCCGTGGATTTCTGAACATGGATGGGCCGCGGTGGCTGTGATCTGTCCAGCCAAGCCATTGGCCATCAGAACTTTTTGGATTGTTGTTTTTCCTGACCACCATGTTGAAGGGGGTCCTTGAAATTATGCAGAAGTATCAGTACTTCCTGTGATACTTTGTAGTAGGAAGGAAAGAATTGGAAAAAAATGCAGTCTTCATCCAGATTATGTGCTTGGTTCTATATAAAGATGTGTAATTCTTAGGTTCTTAGAAAGTTGCAGGTGGAGGATCTGAAATCCAATGGATTCCTTCCTCAACATCCAAACACTAAGATTTCTTTCCCATAGCACGTAGTGTCAGTGCTTGTTCACTGCATAGGGGTGTCTGCTTGTCTGTGTGAACTCATTACGATCTGTGGTGTCCCGTCTTCCTCCAGGGCAGGAGATTCAGCACAGTGTTCTGGAGACAGTGCTGGGTGGAATCCTACTGTCCCACTCAGCAACACTGTGCTTTAAATCTATCTGAGATTCAGCTGCTTTATCTGTAAAATGGTGATAAATAGTTATTATTCACCTCAAAGAATTGTGAGGATTAAATGAATAATGTGAAAGTTTTGATTTAGAGGAAAGGAGACAGAAAAGTAAATCCTAATTTTAAAAAAATATTCCAGTGAGATCAACGACATTAAACAGTAACCAATAATCAGTAGTTCCATGTCATACTCTCTAGAAGAGCTTCAGTGCCTAGCAAATTATAAACACTAATGTTATTATTAATATTTACATAATTACTGCTTAAAAAGACAAGGGCTTAAATAATCTTTAGAAATTATTTAATTCATATAAAGTGGTTAAAACTGTGCCTGTGTGTATATGTGCTCAATAAATGCTAGTTGTTATTATTGTTAGAATTACTATTATCATACTAGTGCTCACCTCATCTGACCTCTGGAGTATCCATCACAGTAAATATTACAGAGGATAAATGAAAAAAATACTTGTTAAATCAATTTTATTTTTTTAGGGCAACTATTAACCCATTGGAATGGTAATTTTTTATGACAATTTTCTGTTCTTAAAACATTGATAGCTTTGTTTCTGATGCTGAAATTTCTTTTCATAGCCATCAATTTTTCTATTATAATTCCTAGAATTATATTTTTTCAATGCACAGTCACATCTGCCCATTATTTGTTAGTTGGCTCCCTAAATATCATCTATTGGATCATCTATGTTAGACCTTAAATAGCAGACTGAGGTTTATAATAAGAATCATTTGGAAATGAGTTTTTGAAGTAACTCTCTCCAGTCTGAATTTAAGTAAGGAGATATGCCATGTCCATTTTACCCAGCAGGTCAGAGACAAAATAAGGGCAGTAGTCCTACAGACCATGTATTAAAATGTGTGTTGCATAGATAGAGGAACCAAGATGGCGGCATAGGTAAACACCTGTCTTGCTGCCATACACAGCAATTTCAAAACCACAACTTAACGAAAGAACAAACATCATCCAGAATCACCAGAAAGCTGGCTGAGTGAAAATTCCACAAATAAAAGTAAAGGTAGGACACTGTGACTCAGAGGAGTGGCGGAGGGCAGCACTGAAGATACACGCAGAATCAGAGATTTGGAGCCGTGCGCACGCGAGTGGATACAGTGAGCGGCTGCAAACCTGGCTGGTTTTCTCAAACGGGGGAGACAAAGGCGTCCCACTGCACTGATTCCCCAGCTCCAGGCAAAGTCTGGGGAACCCACAACCACACAGAATAAAACTGTACAGGGAAGCACGCTGAAACTCGGGTGCTGCAAGGGTCTGCAAGCTTGTGGAGAGTGCACGTAAACTTGGAAACAGCAGAGCTGCATGACCGCACAGAGAGGACTCATGACTTACTCTCTCCTTTGGGAAACCACAAGACTGCATTGTTTTACAACCCTGGGTGAGATGTTGGGTGTGCAGACTCATTTGGGGAGAGGCTGAATTGTCCGGCAGTGGGTGAAGCTCGGCGGCAGCTCTCTCTCAGAGGTGCTTGCAGCCATCACCACCCAGAACAGAGACCCAGGTACCACATAGGGTAGAGCTGATGCTGCCTGCTCAACCCAGACTTTGCCCATCCAACCTGAGCATGGCTGAACCTCATAGCCAATGGGCCTGGAGGTCAAACCCTCATAGTGCTAACAACAATAAGCTAGGCTTAACTTCAACAAGAATGTGCAACCCATATCCACCTCACGTAACTGGGGAGGCTGACCCACTGTCCCTTGTAGGAAGTCTACCACACAAAGCTAATTGACAAATTCAGGAAAGCAGCCACCATGCAGAGACATGGAAAATAATCAGATGTGAAAGAAATGGAGGAAAAAAAACGATGGGATAGAGTTCAAAACCACGGTTATAAGGATTTTCAAGAGGCTCCTAGAAAAGGCTGAGGCCTACAAGGAAATGAACAAGACTTACGAGGATATGAAAAAGGACCAACTAGAAATTAAGCATATACTGACTGAAATTAAAAAATATTACACCAAATCCTAAAAGCAGTCCAGAGGACCGCAAGAACCAAGTCAAAGATTTGAAATACAAAGAAGCAAAATCCACTCAGCCAGAAAAGCAAGAAGCAAAAAGAATCCAAATAATTGATGATAGTGTAAGAGGGCTCTGAGACAACCTCAAGCATACCAACATCCAAATTATAGGAGTGCCAGAAAAAGAGAGAGCAAGACAATGAAAACCTATTTGAAGAAATATAACCGAACACTTCCCCCACCTGGTGAAAGAAATTGACTTAGGAGTCCAAGAAGCACACACAACCCCAAAATATAGGAATTCAAAGAGGACCACACCAAGACACATCATAATTAAAATGCCAAGAGCAAAAGACAAAGAGAGAATATTAAAAGCAGCAAGAGAAAAATAGTTAGTTACCTATAAGGGCGCACCCATACGATTGTCAGCGGATTTCTCAACAGAAACAATGCAGGCCAGACGGGAGTGGCAAGAAATATTCAAAGTGATGAATAGCAAGACAACCAATATTACTCTACCCAGCAAAGCTATCATTCAGAATTGAAGGTCAGATACAGTGCTTAGCAGCTAAGAAAAAGCTAAAGGAATTCATCACTGCCAAACCAATATTATATGAAATGCTGAAAGATATTCTTTAAGAAGAGGAAGAAGAAAAAGGTAAAAATAAAAAATTATGAATAACCAATACACATCTATAAAAATCAACTGAATTAAAAATCTGATGAACAGGATAAACTGGTGAATATAATAGAATCATGGGCATAGAGAGGGAATGGACTGACAATTTTTGGGGAGAAAAGAGGTGTGGGAGGTGCAACAAGAGACTGGACAAAAATCATGGACTTTGAGAGGACAGTGGCATGGGGGTGAGGGCGGGGGGGTGGGATGGGTACCAGGTGTTGGAGAACTATAGGGGGGAAAAAAGGGAACAATGTAATTAATAAACTGAACAATAAAGATTAAAATATTAAAAAAATAAAATTATGTTGCATAAATGCATACATAAGCATATCCATTAATTTCAGATTGTTGAAGTGTTAAAAATAAGCCTATCTATAGTTCCTAAAAATAAAAAAAGCATCATAGTGGGAGGAGGAACATGTGATAGAACCATAAACAATGTAATATACTAGTTGATTGCCTCCTAAATTAAACAAATTACTGGTCCATTTCTGAATATGACCTTGAATGAGTTGAAAAGGACATCTCTTTAATCCTTATCAAACACAGGACCTGTGTCGTAAGTGCTTTGTGGGTTTTTTTTTTGTTTTGTTTTTTGTTTTTTTGTTTTTTTTGGGGGGGGAGGGGAGAACAAAAATTCATGCAGGATAAAATTTTCAAGAGATCAATTAATTTTTCTTTCTTTTTTTTTTTATAAGCCACAGAGTCCCTGGGATAATTCTGTCCTCACTTCTCATCTCCTCTTTGTGGAGCAGGGTGGGAAAATTAGCAACAAGCAGGGGCCTGGCTTATGAGAACCATTCTAAGCCTGAGTATAGAACTCACTGCTGGGCCTCCCACCCCGTTTCCCTGTTGGAATCCTGCTCTCTGTGATCTGGGACAGCTCTATGTCTCTGTTTGCCTCATTGCAATTTGTGCTTCTGCCCTACAGTTCTCACTGGCCCCTTTGATGCTTTCCAACAAGTCTTCTCAAAACAGCAGGACAAAATGGGAAGGTAAGCTATTGTTGCACATGAAAAGAGGGGCAGTGACACCCAGGTGAGGGTTCCTGCTGAGGTGCTCCCCTCCAAGGCTGTGAGCATGCAGCCTGAGCAAACTCTGGGACTAATTCCCACAGATGACATGCACATACTTCTGCCAGCCACAACATCACACCCACTCCACCCTCCAGAGTTCATTTAACTTGATAATTAAAAAAAAAACTACAACTCTCCCACAGGCTTCTCTTTGCATATGTAAGGGCTGAATTAGAAGGTCTCCACCTCTAACCATATTCCCATTCTAGAAATTTTGTTTTGTTTGCTTAGCTCATGCTTAATCACAATTTATAGTTCACTATTTCTTTTCTTGTATACTACAAAGGAACTTAGCAAAGGGTCATGGTAGGAAATATAATTTACCTGTTTGAAGAAATAATCAGTAAATAAATATATAAAATGGTTTAAAGAGAGAAGGTTGAATTAAGGTAGTTACAGAATTGTGAGCTGGGTTGAGGACACCAACACAAGAAGTTGAGTCACTGAGAGCCTAACAACTGGTGGGAGCTGTGATCAACCCCAACCCCCAAGGAGGCTTGGAGAAGGCCACATTGCTGGGATCCAGGGAGAGCTGGAGCAGTTGGGGGGCAGGGTATCTGCAGGGCTGTTGTCCTAGGACAGTGGTTCTGAATCTTGTCTGCTCATTAGAATCACCTGGGGAAATTTAATATACTAGTAATATCATTGTATTTAACCCAGTTATGAATGAACTGGAAAGGGACAAAGGGAAGGCCAAATATTATGGCACAGAAAAATGATTGATTACCTCTTAGTCATGCCTGGGAGCAGGTCATTGGCCAGAATAGGTATGGCCACAGCAAATGGAGAAGATTTGATATTGAAGCTCAAAAACAAAGGGGTTCCTTTCTTTTGCTTGCTTTCTTGCTTCTGAAGCCAACTCCTGGCTTGTGAAGCTCTCACTCTCTGCCCCCAACCACGCAGTCCACAGCAGATGGACCCCACACACAATGGATGATGAAGTGTAATTAGCCTGATGCTCTGCCAGGCCCAGCTCCACTGTGAAACAGAAACTGACACTGGCTTTGCTTCTAGCTCTCCTGAAGCCTTGGCTGCACTTTTCCAGGACTGGATTAAGGGAAATAGGAATTTGGAAACTGAAGGCTATAACTCCATGCAAATAAAGATTCTACCATCCTCCTGAGAGGACCTCTGGAAATTCTCATTCCAGTGGCACCCCAAGAAACCCACTCCCATTAGTAAAGGATAAATTCTACCCACACAATTCTCCAATAACACCAGCACTTGGGTCTCACCTCTAAAGCTTCCAATATAATAAAAGGCTAATATGCAAATTGACCCAATGGTGGAACAGTTGGTCACTATGATGTGCACTGACCACCAGAGGGCAGATGCTCAATGGAAGAGCTGCCCCCTGGTGGTCAGTGTGCTCCCACAAGGGGAGCACCGCTTAGCCAGAAGCCAGGCTCACAGCTGATGAGCACATGTGGTGGGAACCTCTCCTGCCTCCATGGTAGCACTAAGGACCCCCCTAGAGATGTCCAACTGCTGTTTTTAGCCTGTTTTCCAAGGGGTCTCAGACTGTAAGAAGGGTACCAGGGTGAGGGAGAGCCCTCCACCCCTGCCCCACAGTGCACAAACATCATGCACCAGGCCTCTAGTTTAATATAATTGATCTTTGCAGTGGGCATGAGGATTTTAAAAAGCTGCCTAGGTATAGAAAAATGGTCATAGAAGGACATAGCCACTGGCTGAGATACAATTCCAGAGGTAGAAATAGGGAAGAAATGCTGACTCTCTCCTCCCACTCTCTGACATCCTGCTGATGCCTCCAGTCAGCAGGCAGCTAGCAGGAGAGCTGGGTTAATTAATGTCCAGGTCTGCCTCCTGTAGCCCATGTCAGAGGGAAGGATATAGAATAACTAGCTAAAAGTTTACAGTGAAACCTAACAGATAGCCTCTGCTTCTTCCCCCCAAATAAATTTGAAATAAGGTAGACTCACACTTACTTTATTAAGGTGGGCTCCCTCCTGAAGTTTTGATACTGAGCAGGGCATCCTTAATCTGAAATGGCCTTGTAAAGGTGGTACCTCTTTAGAGTGCTCTTTCTGGATGTCCGTGGTTCTGTTGTTACTGGCCAAGCAGGACTCCATGGTCTAATGATATATATATATATATATCAGAGGTTATTTTTTATAGAGAGGATGAGACAAAGGACCACCTGGGTTGGTCCTTGCTTTCTGTCTGACAGGTGGCTCAGTTCTTCCTAGTGGGCACAGAACTGTAGGAGATGAAGGCAGAAGTGAGCATCAGAGTTGACATAACATTATAGTGAGAGATTTTGTGGAATGAGCTGTTGGTTTTCATGTGAGAAGCAAAGCTTGACTTAAATAACAATACAAAAATACTTGTCACAATGACTGGATGACTTATGGGCCATTTTCCCATCCTTTCATTCAGAAGATGGACAGTATCTGCACTTGGTGTCATCATGGAGGAAGCCACCCTCTAATCCTAATCAAGACAAATCATTTACTGGTGGCTCTCTCTCACTCTGAGGGCTGGCTTCAGTTGAGACATCAGCAAAGCAGAAGCAAACTGCCCATGGTTACTTACCAATTTCTTCCACCATAAGCCTCACATTTCCTCAGCCATCCTTCAGAAAGAAAAGCAGGATCCCTGAAGGGCAGCAGCCTTTCATGAGTGCCACTTGCATTTTTGCCCATGCACATATTGGTAGGCTCATCATACAAGCAGTGCTTGTATCTGTGGGCATATTTCACACTGGATGTCCTGTCCCTTCCAATTTCCTCCCAAATCGTGTTGACAAAGGCCAGTTATAATGTCACTATAAAGTTTAAGAGGGTGCAGAAAGATAGGGGTGGATAATAAAGAAGTAATTCATATAGGTGCGATCATGACTGTTTTATAGCAAATGCTTCTAGCTACAAATTTTAATTTTAAAAGTACATTGCAAATACATTTTGACCAATTATAATAATGTAAAAGCATATTGGACAGGAGATGAGAGGCTAGGAGAAAAGAATAGAGATTCCTAGAAATAATATAAATTAGGTAAATTTAAGTTTCTAGATTGAGAAAAAGAAAAAGAGACATGACTAGCTTAATATTATAACATTCATGGAGCATATAACATTTGTCAGATACTATTGCTAAGAGCTTTATATCCATTTTACCCTCACAATTCCTAATAAGTAGGACTTGTCATCCCCATTATTATGGATGAAATATTCAAGGCTCTTAAAGTTTAATCAACTTGCCCAAGGTCACGTGGCTAGAAAGTGGTAGAGCCAGGATACAGACTCTGGTTAATCAGCTTTCAAACCCCAAGCTCCTGTTTTCAATGTTAAAGTAAACTGGAGCAATGGCTTAACGCACAGTTTTCATATTCTCCCGAGAGTCTAGATTTTTAAAAAAAGTTCCTTGGTGACTTTTACGGTCAGGAGCAGTAGTCAGCAAACTCATTAGTCAACAGAACCAAGTATCAACAGTACAACGATTGAAATTTCTTTTGAGAGTCAAATTTTTTAAACTTAAACTTCTTCTAATGCCACTTCTTCAAAATAGACTCGCCCAGGCTGTGATATTTTGTGGAAGAGCCACACTCAAGGCCAAGGAGCCCCATGTGGCTCGCAAGCTGCAGTTTGCCGACCACTGGTCAGGAGAATGAGGGCCCCACTCTTCTGTTTCCTGAGTCTATGTGATTTATTTCTTTTTTTTAGGCTCCCCTTTTCCATAATCTAGATAACTCCATCTTTCAGCTGTTCTGCAAAAAAATCAATTTTTAAGTTTCATTGTTAAATAGGTTGTATAAATACTAAATACTATACCCTTTTCTTGGTGATTAAGACATGATTGTTAAAGTATCAAATGCTTTGAGAAGCCTGACAGCAAAGACATCGTTTGCCTAGCGAATCCTTTTCCCAAATAACATCCATTTGTGTATCTCTCAGCTCACCCTTTGGGGCAAGCAGTCTTGGATAAATGTAGGGATAAACAAGTTCTACCATAGTTTTATAAGGATTTATAGAAAAGGTATTTTTTGTTTACAACTTTGCTTTTAAGATTTTAATATCTCTGCTTATTTTGAACAATTATTTAGTCAGTTCTGTCTCCTAAAACAAGAATAGTTCAACTGTTTAAGCTTTGTTCTCTGTAACAAGATGTTAGAAAGTTCTACAGACTGAACAGACTTCTTTATAGAGAAATGGTGGGTGTTGAATCCAGGGACTTTGTATTTATAATAAAAGACAATCAGATAGTGGAGAAGGGGCCAGGACCTCAAGAGTGTGTTAACTGGAGTCATTTTATTGCTATGAAAGATAACTGAGAAAACAGTGACTTTGAAGGCTACCCTCTTCTGATAATGGACATTTAGACATAAAATCCCAGTTTGCCAATAACAAAGTTATTTGTTGAGGTTTTCTAGTCATGTGCTACTAGGGCAGTGATGGGCAACCTTTTGAGCTAGGTGTGTCAAAATTCGCCAAAAAACTGAGCATAACTCGGGTGGTGTGTCAGTTCGAGAAAAAAATCCATAATTTCGCGATATTTATAGTTTAAATAACAAAAATGTATAATTGTCATATGTAACTATATTTAATAAACCAAAAACTAATTATTTAACTCGGGTGGTGTGTCAGTTTGAGAAAAAAATCCATAATTTCGCGATATTTATAGTTTAAATAACAAAAATGTATAATTGTCATATGTAACTATATTTAATAAACCAAAAACTAATTATTTAACTTACCTGCTTAGTGACTTCTTTGTTCATCTGTCAATCAGTTTCTTTTGTTGATCTTGATATTATTTAACTTGTGTGAGGTGCCATGACTTAAGATAAGTGAGGGGGAGGGGGAATTCTTTAACTAACCTGCCTATTAGTGCCTTTTTTGTTGCTGAATTTCATTGGCTAAACCTTCAATTGAAGGTTGGTATTTTGTACACTTAAGCCCAAGCAAATGCTACTAACTTCATCTGTCAATCTGTTTGTTTTTGGGTTTTGATATTATTTAATGCTGAGAATTAGGTCTCACAAAAGTATGTGGAGGAAAAAGTTGTGAGTAAAGCCATTGCTGTATTTTTCAGGGTGCTTAAAGGGTCTGGTAATCAGTTCCAGGCACTCCAAATTTCCTGTTTGTAGTGGCACTCCTCTTGATTCTCCAAGTGGCACCTTTCTAGATTCTCAAGCTTTGACCTCAAGTACACAAACATGTGAGCCCAGATGCTGTCTTGAAATTCTACAAGTTGCATCTCCAAATTGCATCCATTGGAAACCATTTAGTTCCAAACTACTGTAGACTACTACATCAGGATACTTAATTATCTTTATGGTCTGTTCTAGGCTTCTAAATTGATCAAATCTATCACTGAACTGGTCAAGTAACGAGTCTAAAACATGCTGGTACTTTATATGCAAGGGTTTCATTTCATTTTGTACAGTTTCACTGGCCTTCTCAAAATACTTTGTTACTAGAGGAAAATACTTATAAGTTTTAGTTTCTACATCTCGCTTGAAAGTTTTAACTTTACTTTCAAAAGTTTTATGTATCCAAATATAACATCAATACTTTTGCCAAAACCTTGTAACTTTAAGTTCAGTTCATTAATATGAACAGAGAGATCTGTAAAAAATATCAGGGTGTTGACCCACTTATCATCATTGAGCTGAGAAAAGTTTCCCAGATCCTTATCCTCAAGAAATACCTTAATTTCTTCAAAGCACTCCACAAAGTGCTCAAGAACTTTGCCTCAGCTCAGCCATCTTACATTATTGTACATCATCAGTCCACTGTAGGTGGAATCCACCTCCAGTAAAAGTGCAGAAAATTATTGCTTGTGAAGGGGGCGAGCAGCTATTAAATTAATTATTTTTGTAACAACTGACAGTAAGTCCTTTAAGTCGGTGAATCCTGCCTTGGCACATAAAACCTTCTGATGGATAATAGAATGAAAAGGCACAATCGGATGTCTGATAGCTTCTGTAAACAATTTGACATATCCGACTTTTTCCCCCACCATGTTTGGTGCCCCATCTGTGTCACTGACACAACTTTAGAAATATCAATGCTTAGATCACAGAATGTTTGTATAATAACCTTATATATTTCACTTCCTGATGTACTTGTTGGCACTGATACTAACTTTATCAACTCTTTTCTCATTGTGAGACCATCAGAATATTGACCAATAATGGCCAACTGAGCATGTGATGTGACATCACTAGTTTCATCATGAGAGATCGAAAAATATTTACAATTACTTATGTCTCTCTTTAAATGACGCTGTATGTTTGTGTTCAGTCTCATTATTCGGTCTTTTATTACATTTCTACTGAGTGGTAATTCAGATATTCTCTTAATAATTGCATCTTTATTCTGCATACCGTGAAATAGAACTGGTGCACATCTTAGGAGAGTTGCTTTAATAAATTCTTCCTCACTGAGTGCTTTTCCATGCTGAGCTATGGAGTGAATACTGCTCACAGTTGCAGATGTTAAATTTGTAGAGCCTTTTTATAAATTTAAGGATAGAATTAGATTGGCTCTTATAAAGGTGTAGCTGCCTGGAAATGTATTCCTTCCTTTCATCCTCACTTTATTTCAAGAGCTGGGAATGATTAGTTTCAAAATGTCTATTTACATTCCACGTTCTGCTTAGTACTGTTTCAGTACATAGAATGCAAAATGATCTGCTATTTTTTCCTATAATGCTATACATCTCTGTCCATGTCTCTTGCAAGGGTTGGCTACTATTACTACCACTTCCTTTACTTAACCTTGGTTTTTTATTTTTTGGGTTCTCCATCAGGGGGACAGAAGATAGAATTATAGATAATCTGTTAGCCCTGCAAGCAATTAGGGGTTAACTAGCCTGACTGACCACAAGATGGCACCTGTAACTGTCTTTTAGGAAAGGGGAGGGTTAATAAGCAGAAATAGGGGTTAATAAGGATGCACAGCAGTAATAGTGGTGAAATGGAGTCTCCACTATGTGCCAAAATGGCATTCCTTATATAAATTAAGATGGCTGCTGCTATTTCTAATGGCAGGTAAACGGCACCCATAGCACAGGCCCTTGCCTCTCCCAGCCTCCCTCTCACTTATCTCAGTAATGATGATCAATTAGAAATCGACAATACCCCAGAACAGTAGATTGGATGATGGTTGCTGTGGTTATGTGGTTGCTAGTAATGGCAATCACAGGGCCCCCAGAGATGCGTCCCCCGGCATTCTCCAGCTCCCTGCTCTGCTGGCCGGAAGTGAGTTCAAATATCCCCTATTGGCCTTACTGTAAGTCCGAGAACTAGATGCTCTGTGCCAGAGTTCTGTTGTTTTGGCCTACAGACCTCTGGCACAGAGTGTCTACACTACAGCATGAGGCCCCATACTTCTTTGTATGCAACTGCATGCAGCCGCGTGTCATCGAAAATGGCTCTGTGTGTCAGTGCTGACACGCGTAGCATAGGTTCATCATCACGGTACTAGGGTCAATTGAAGCCTGCCATTTTCCATGAGAATGCTAAATCCCTAGGATTTTAGGGTGTGCAGGAGTTAACTGATGTTTGGGGTGATGTTGAATTTCATGGTGATTCCAGAGTCACATAATGTGAGAGCATCTGACTTGACTACCCCTCAGTGTGGACAGACACACAAATGGTCCTGGGCTTGTGGGGTTGGCGTCCATTCTTGTCCTTTTAGCCTGCTGTGCTCTGTCTCACAGTGTTCAGCCCCTACAGGCTGCATTCCCCAGCCATCATGGTCTGACTGCCACCTGGGTTTGGTCAATGGAAGTCATTGTCAGGAGATTAGAAGTCATGAGGAAGGAGAAGCTAGATGATTTCTTTCCCCCTCCCTCTTGGCCTAGATGGTATCTCTGAGTTATCTCCTGCCCCACAGGCCTCTGTGTGCCTCTACTGCCTGGGCTCTAGTGACATCACCTCTTCAATGTGTTGTCCCTCTAATTGATTCCTGCCTTTGGTTGCCTCAATGTTGCATATTTGATTTTCAGCTTTCCTATCACCTGTGAAACCATTTCCCTGAATTAAACTCCCTTCACTTAACCTGCCTATTGCTTTGTGCAATCCTGGTTGGACCCTGACTGATAATATTTCCACTTAAATACCAAAAGTTTGCTGGAGTTAGTTATTCTAGAGCAGTGGTCAGCAAACTCATTAGTCAACAGAGCTAAATATCAACAGTACAATGATTGAAATTTCTTTTGAGAGCCAAATTTTTTAAATTTAAATTTTTTCTAACGCCACTTCTTCAAAGTAGACTTGCCCAGGTTGTGGTATTTTGTGGAAGAGCCACACTCAAGGGGCCAAAGAGCCGCATGTGACTTGCGAGCCATGGTTTGCCAACCACTGTTCTAGAGGAATGGTCACAACTCCATAAATTACTGTTTTTCAGAATTTTTTTCAACAAATACATGTTTCAAATTGTCTTTTGATATCATTCATTCATTATTTTAAAACTTACTACTATTGCTAAAGATAATAATAAATATTCCATTAAATGTGTTCTGTACAAAATTTAAACAAATTTAATACATTACTCTTTCAATTTAACTTTTTTTAAGGCTCAACTGAAATAACGCTTCTTTTGCCAACACTATTTAATAAAAGATTATCTTGTGATTTAAATATATTTTTATCTGATGGTACAAGGTAGGACATGGTCTTAGTAGAAAATCTGGGAAACAATGAAATGTATTTAAAAAGAAAATAAAGATGACCTGTAAGTCTTCCACCAAGAACTAACCATTATTATTCAGAAGTTTATATTTACAAGCATTTACTGATGTTTGAAAACATTTATTAGTAGCATATACTTACTTTGGAAGAATAACTGAAAAAAATTATCTTGTGATGATAAAGCAAGCCCAAGTCTAGGCTAGATTTATATGGCAATGCTTTCTCTTAAAACTCTAAGTGATTTGTAGCAAGTTCTCAAAATGATGTGCTTGCAACTTTCATTTTCTAAGGATCTGGAAAGCAGCCATAATTTTTTTCTTTTAAAGGTCAATCCTTCTTGAGGTATGCATAGAAGTCAGGTTCTAAAAATAGCTCCATGATATGTGTTCCCCTTTATTAACTTTTGCATAGAATTCCTGGCAAATAATATACACAAAATAATTACATATTAAATGAATGGATGAACAAAAGAACTCTTCAAAACATTTCACTCTCAGAACAATGCACATTATTGACTATTTTATTTTTTAAATCTTTATTGGTAAAGACACCTTAATGTTCTACTGCTACTTTAAGAAGACAGCAGTAGGGCATTAAGGTTTCTTTACTCTTATACATATGTTCTCTTACCCCCCTCATTAACCTCTTCTAGTCCCCCTAACCCCTACCCTATGCCTTCACCACACTATTGTCCGTGTCCATGGGTTATGCATATATGCATACAAGTTCTTTGGCTGATCTCTTCCCACTCACCCACTCTCTCCCACCCTCCCTCTGAGATTCCACAGTCTGTTCCATGCTTCTATGTCTATGGATCTATTCTATTCATCAGTTTATTTTGTTCATTAGATCCCACATATGAGTGAGTCAGAGAAAGAGAAGTATCATATGATCTCACTCATATTATTGGCTATTTTAAGGTGAACTTACAGTTAACCAGGAAAAGCTTGTTATCCTTCTACAAGGTGAATTTAACTGAATCGGTCTTGGTTTGAAATAAGCAACCAACTGTATACCAGAGCAGAATTCAGGTGTTGACAGTAAAGATTAATGAACCATCTTTCCGTTAATTGATAGCATCCAAAGTTCAGTCCCCTCAGCTTTTTGTCTGTCAGTTGGCAGAGGATCCACCAGGCAGACACACTTCACTGCTTGTTGAAATTAAAAAACACAGGTAACTTAATCTTCTCAATGCTATAGATGATGTTTTTTTTTTTTAATTTCAGTTGAAACAACAGAACATTTTGTGGGTGATTTCTTGATGATTTGTACTTTAGTAGATAACATGTTCAAAGTTATTAAATAGACTTGAGCATAAGATGTTCCTTTTTTCCCCCCATTGTCCCCCTCCACCAGATTCCCACCCCACTCCAGGCCTTCTCCCTCTCCCCCCGCACTGACCTTGTCCTTGTAAGCTCTTTATCCAATCTTTTCCTTCACCCCCCAACAACCCCTTCTCCCCAAGAGTTGTCAGTCTTTAGTTGTATTTTTAAAGAACAATATAGTTAATCCCTACTATTATTATATATTTGAATTCTAAAAAAAGATTGTAAGTGAAAAAGTAAGCGTTTCAGTATTTGTGATATTTGTCATATACACTTTACATGAGATTAGCTTCTGAATGTGAGTGGGAAGGTATTCCTGAATGTTCATCCAGAGATTAAGCAATTTTTCACAGTGTATGTATGTTGAATAAATATGAATTTGCTTTAGGCTAAGGTGTTAATGGAACTTTCTCAAGAAGAACTAATATCACTCAGTTGTTATCTGAAGAGTTGTTAAATCAAAGATGTTTGATTTTAAAGAATAAATGCAGCATCTCTCAAACTATATTACCTTTGTCTTGGGATAACTTTTTCCCCATCCTGTGATTTCAGAGCTCTGTGATGTGGAGCCTGTCAATGTATATAACTGAGAGCAATTTAACTTTTGTTACTGTTTGCATTCTCCAAGTGTGGTGTTTAGGTGGCCCTACTTGCTTTTTTAAGCAACTCCATTCAACTCATAAATTAAATACTGAGTTCCTAGAGAAACTTGTTGATTCAAGGCACAATTTGATAGCTGCCTTGTAAGTATTGAAATGAGGATGTTCTGTTATATTCTTGGAGAGGGTGCACCTTTTTTGGGAGGTCTGTTACATAAAGGATACACACACTGTAAATTTTACATCTTGCTATTGGAAATGTAGATAGGATTGTAAACTGATACTTTTGTTTCTGGTTAGAGAACTGAAAATGTGCCAGGTGACATTCTCTTTGAAGTACAAATTATTTTTCAATTGAAAATTTTTTCTAGTATATTTGGAAAGTGAGTTTTGTGCATATGGAAGAACCTGGATTCTAATGAGTGGGAAGTTGCTCCAGGCTTTGGGATTCCTGTTTCTGCTTGGGTCTCATTCAGTAGGTTACCTCACAGCTTAACCCTGAACCAGCTTTCTATCTACACCCTTCATTTAGATTTCTTCCATGTGTTCATTTTTCATTACTTCCAGAAGTAATTCCATTTTAGGAAATATTTGCATATATTGGCTCTCTCCTAGTATTCTTGACTTTTGAGGCCACCATTTTCTTTCCTAGGCAAAGAAAATGGCTTACACCTCCACTCAATACTTTGGGAAGTCTACTGTTGTATTTAATATTGCTCGATGTATGAAAAGCCTAATGTTGTGGTGACATATCCCCCTTTCCCAAATCTCTGCTCATGGGCTCACCTTTCATAGCTGCTGGGCATTTTCTTCCTTGTCCTGCCCCATCAAACCTTTAAGACAGCACGAAGTAAGGCCACTCACTATTGGTGTTAAAGGTAGGCATTGGAGGAAAAGTGGTGGCAATGGAGAGAGAGATAGAGTAAAGAATTTGGTTAGCATCTAAATGTAGAATAAGCAACACATTAGATTTGAATGTAGGTATGACTGTGCCTAGAAATGCATTAGTTATTCTCTGCCTCAAGGCATTCTCACTGACTTTAGCTTATTTTAGGTCCCAAAACTTCCATGTTGAAAAGGTCCATCTTTCTCCCATATTTTCTATTTTAGACATACAGTTACCTATCACTATTATAATAATAAAGTCCTTATTTTTTTATTATACAGAAAACTTGAATTCTCAAACTCTACTCCAGCCTAGAGTCTGGGGCCCAAGTTAGCATATCTGAAAAGGACCATTAAGGTGTCTTTACTCTTATACATGCAAAAAAACATCAGAAATTTTTAAATTGCTGTATTTTCTTTTCAACATATTTGTATCCCATTATTAAAGTTTCTACTTTACTTAGTAGAGTAACACCATGGTTATAGGTGGCATGTTGTTAGTGCTATTAAGGTTAGATGCAGGGTTGTACTCTATGTGTTGCCACAATCCTATCTAATAAAAGAGTAGTATGCAAATTGATCATCACTCCAAAACACAAGATGGCTGCCCCCATGTGGACACAATATGGCTGCCACAAGATGGCCAGCAGGGGAAGGCAGTTGGGAGAGACCAGGTCTGCAAGGGAGGGCAGTTGTGGGCAATCAGGAAATCAGGGGAGGGTAGTTGAGAGGGGGTGTTCAAAGGAGGGCAGTTGGGGGTTATCAAACCTGCAGGGGAGGGCAGTTAGGGGCGATCAGGCTGGCAGAGAAGAGGAAGGAAATTGGGGGTGACCGGGCCTGCAGGGAAGGGCAGGTGGGGGGGGGACCCAGGCCTGCAGGGGAGGGCATTTAGGGGTAATCAGGCTGGCAGGGGAGCAGTTATCCATCAATCAGGCTGGCAGGAGAGTACTTAAGGGTGATCAGGATGGTAGGCAGAAGTGATTAGGGGCAATCAAGAAGACAGGCAGGGATCGGGCCCAAACTGGCAGTCAGACATCTTTTGAAGAGTTTCAGATTGAAAAGGTGCAGGCTGGGCTGAGGGAAACACACCCCCATGCACGAATTTTGTGCACTGGGCTCTAGTAAACTATAGAAGCAAAAAAGGTTAGAACACCTGGATTTCTGTCTTTGCATATATATCCTGTGATTCTGTGTCAAATGTTATCATTGATGAAGAACCAGCTATATAATTTGCAGGATCTAATGCAAAATGAAAATGGCCTCTTGTTTAAAAATTACCATGAACTTTAAGAAGACAGCAGTATAGAATTAAACCATGGGTGGGCCCTTCTAAGCATAGGTCACATAGCCAAGAAATTAGTCCTTTATTGATAGTTGTTGTTAACTTTAATAACAGTGAATTTTTATAGCCTGAGTTCCATTTACTGCCAACTTTGGAGAGGATATGTGTTGGGACATAGAGAAATTAACTTGAACAGCAATAACCAACAATCAATTGCCTTGAGCAGAAGAGATTGTAAAGTATCCCAGAGTTTCATTAAAGAAACAGAAAACTTGTCTAAGCTGGAAAGGATTTTATCCTTTCACATTAGATGTTTCTAAAACTATTGGAAGTGTTGGAGGATCAAAGCTCAGGGAAAGGTACCATTAACTTTCAGAAATTCCAGATATAGGAATCCCACAAGATCGCTAGTGACAGCCAAGTCTCCTTCAGCACTCTGACTTGTCCAAGCCATGCCTGCCTATATCTGCAGAAGAGCAATAGGCTTCCATCAGTTCTTCTTCCTTCTGCACATTGCATAAGTCTTCTTGTTAATGAAATTTGAAGTGGTAAGATGGTTAAAAAAATCAAGGGTATCTGATTGCTTATAACTGATACAGAAATCAAACTCTGAACAAGAGAAAAACATTTGAAGAAATTGGATTCTGCTTTGTTGGTAAAGTAGTATTTGACATTGATATAAATATCTAAAATGTAGAAAGCAGCCATTATTAATTAAATATAGATGCTACAATGAATAATCACCAGAATCACAATAACTTAATACAATATAAAGTACTAGTGACCTGGTGCACAAAAATTGTGCACATTAAAAGGGAATTAATTAGAGGAAATAATTGAATAATTTACTATTGCTATTTGCCCTTTCTCTATAATAGAAGTGTCAGAGATGAAAGAAAATTAGTAAATGTATATGAAAATCTTCCTCCTGTCAGAGTCTGGGGCTTACCACAGGACCCAGAGTCAAGTTCCCGCCCACCTACATGCACCTCAAAATCACATGAGACCCAGACCCAGCCACCCCCTTCCCCTTTGGGCTAGATCCAGACCTAGCCAGTCCCACCCTTGTCAAGCCCTGTTGGGCAGGGGATGTAGCCTCAGGTCCCCTGACTTGGCATTAGGCTGGGGGGTGTGGCATGAGGTCCCTCAGACCAGGGCAGGGGTCGTGCCTTAAGGTCTTCCATCAAGCTCCGCTAGGTGAGGTCCTCTGTCAAGCCTCGCTGGGTGGGTGGGAGGTGGTCTGAGGTCCCCCAGCCTGGCGCTGGAACAGGGGTAGCAGCCTGAGTTCTCCTAGCCCAGCACCAGGATGGGAAGCACAGCTTGAGGTCCTCGTCAAGCCCTGCCAGATGGGGGACACGGCCTGAGGTCCCCTGTCAAGCCCCACAGGGGTGAGTGAGAGCCTCAGGTCCCTGCTGATTGCTCATTAAGGCTCCTTATTGGAACTTGGCTTCAGTTGTGGGTATAGCCATCTTTTGTGAAGGAGTGATGGTCAATTAGCATATTCCCTTTTTATTAGATAGGATGTCTTATTTACATCAAACTAAATAGTTGTTAGGGAAGAGAATAATACCTGCATCACGCAGCCACTTGGGAACCAAGACTGATGGAGATTCTGCTGTCTCGAACACATGGCTTCCCAGTTGTGGGCATTGAAAGGGGAAGAAAAAGGATGGTTCAACCCTGAGAGTGGCGCTTAACACTTTTTCTCACATTCCACTGCACATATCTTAGTCACATGACTATTCCTAACTGCAGAGGATGCTGGGTAAATTTGTGTGCTGAGAAAGAAAATGCAATGGGTAAAGCAAGTAGCTAAACAATTTCTTTCACATGATGTCTATTCAAAAGGAGAAAATGAGTAATGTATATGTAGTTTGGGGTATATTATTAAACCTCTTTGGCTCTTAGTTTCCATGCCTATAAAATGGAGATAATTAGTACATCTCATAGGATTGTTGGGAGGATTTCATTAAATAATATAAATAAAATGGTTGAATATAGTGCTTGGAAATTAGCAAGTACTCCATGAAAACAGTCTATAAAATCTGTTCAACATACAGATGGCACATAGGAAAAACTTAATAAATATATATTATTATTAACTTATTGAATCATTCTGGTATTGTACTTAAACTTATCATGACTTTCTTCAGATCTCTTTGAGTTTCTCTTTTCAGAATCCTTTTTGAAATTTATCTGTCTATATTTATAGTCACTTGAGCCAGTCACTAGATTCACTTTTACTAAATCTAGACTGATCTTTATAAATTGCTTCTTGTTTATTGAGACTTGAAAATAAAATATAATGCTTCATATTAAATAAGATTTGAAATAAAAATGCCATGGATACATAAATATGTAAGTAAATTGATTGTGTTCTATTAATTTATTCAGGAGAGCACAGTAAGCATTGATTAGTGTTTATGTTTTAATTGATAAGAGCTATTTTAAATATGTGTCTGTTGAGTTGACCATAATTTGTTTAGACACTTCTGGATTTGAATGCAATCTGTTAAGGGTAAAGATAATACTAAGCCAGATACAATATTTCATTGAGCTTGCTGCTCTCCAACACTGATTAGAAAGATACAGTTATACACATCTTTAAAAAAAATGCCTACAATTGTAATTTTTCAAAGGTCTTTCAAAAAGGAGACTAACTGTGTAAAAATAGTGGAGAATAGTGCAGACATGTTTCTTTCAGTTGCCTCACAGGTAAATGTGTATAAGCATACGTACCACTACTACTTGACATTCTTTGGTTTGAAGAGGGGGAGAAAGAGACAGCTTTGAACTCTACAACTATTGCTTGGCCTTAATGACATCTGTACTTAAGGGAGAATCTGAGACTAGGTAAGATTAACTGGCAGCACTGCAGTCTTCCATTCATAGAAGATTGCATAGATGGTGTCAAAGCATAATTGCTTGGGGCACATTCATCTATTTTTCTTATTTTTAAGGAGTTTCTGTCCTCCCTTTTGTATGTCATTTGATACCAGATGCCTTTAAATAAAAGCTACAAGCATTATTAGTTGTTTGATGAGGACTAGTAAATAATACGTAGAGAAACATTACAAGATAAAGACAGACTCAGAATTGCAGATCACAGAGTATACAACCATGAGCCCATAAAGTTTGCCTACATTTATTAAAACAATCAAAACATTTAAAATTGTCAAAAGAAAATTTCCATTTTTACCTAATAACTTGCTAACAAAAGCTTTTATATTTCAATCAGTTGTTTAGACAAAGTGAAAACACCATCTATCCTTGTTATTAACCAGCAGAATTTTAATTTAGTTTTCAAGGCCCCCCATGTGTTAAATTCAACCTGCCCTTACAGGCTCAAACATTATGCTTCTATTCCAAAAGCCCTACTAGACTGGGCTTCTCCTGTTACATAGCCCACACTTTCTCACCTCCAACTCTGCTCCTTTTGGTCCACCATACATTATCCTCATTAAACGATCCTTCAGATGCACTTTTTACATGCTCCATACTTAATGAATATGACCTTTGGTATTATAAGGAAAAGTATTCTTCCAAAACAGTGTTAATTTGACCTATCTTTTAGAATGTGCAGATTGGTTCACCCATATTGACATTAACCATTTTTGAAATTCAGACATAACATCTATACATATAGATTTGACATTTGAAATGAACTTTTTTTTTCCCAATTAAATTGTGTAAGAAATAAACTAACTCACAGGAGAATGGATTGGATATAGGGGTGAAATGCTGTAACTTGTGTTCATAAACCTGACTGAGAAGAGATGATAAATAAACCTGCTTGATTAGATCTTTCAGGGAGAAATGACTCAGCATTGTTAGAGAACATGATGGAGTTACATTATTCTTTCATCACAAACTGTTGGGTTAATTGTGGTATATACAGAGTGTAGCTGATTTGGAAGACAATTGGTCATTGTTCTTTTCTATATTTTTTAAGCAAATTGGGACTTTAAAGGCACAGAAGCCTGGTTTTTGTCATGAAATCTGATTATGAAAATCAAACTGTGAAAATGATTTTAAATATAACTATGTTTGCAAATAGAAGTTCTTTAAAGTCATTTTTAAGTTCTTTCAAAGATTCCAAGTTTGTTTATAAGTGAGATTAAAAAAAAAATCTTAGCAGAACTATTTTTTTTTTTTACAATCCAACCTCTCTATTTTTTTGTCCTGCTGAGAGTGGAACATACATTGTACTTTTGTTTGGGATGATAAATATACAAACTGTGTCAGCAAGTGAAAGCCAGCCAGTGGACTTCTGCAAATTGTACCAGGCCCAGGTCTGCTTTAAGATGTAGGGCCAATTTACTTTGTGTTGTGACAGAAAGAAGCTTTGCATCATGAAGTGAGTCTCCTATCTTCATCATGAGAAAATATGCATATTATCTTCCCTCAAGTCCAGGTTGATGGGCAGAGAAATGTGGAAGCCAGGGTGGTGGCTGCAAAACAACATCACCTCCGGCCAACTGATATGCTACAAAATTATTTTTATCTTCGTCTGCTTTTCCCATTCTTCACATCCTCAATTTCCATGGACACAGAAAGGCAGCAGAGTTAAAGCCAGAAGGAAAGTGATCATTGAACACTGATTTGAATAGAAAATCTATGGCTATTTGAAAGGAAAGCCTGCCAGGGCCCATGTAATAAATCCCTGGGGAATTTAAGAGAGATGAGCTGTACCTAATTGCATCTGACATAACTAAACACACTGGCCTCTGTGAAAAGTGAGAGCGGAGCCCCAAATCCTCTGCTCAGCACTATTGAAGGTTCAGAAAAGTTCATGCATTTGGCTACAGCTACGTGGTAAAACTTCCCTTAGCCACAGTCAGCCTCCCTCCAATGACTAATGATGAGAAGCCAAAATTATTTTTACTATCAGATATTTTTCAAAACAAACCAAAAAGAACTGATGGAGGCACCCAACTTATGTCGCAGAATCCATGCATTACTTTGTGTCTGAACTTGGCCTCAGAAAACAAACACAGCTCCCACCATAGCAGGGAAGAGTTTGCTGGGCCAGAGTGGCCTCCTGTTGGTGGGAATCAATGCTACCTAGCATGGGCAGCTCAATGACAGTGCCCTGTCCTTGTCTGAGATGTCCTGGAGGGCTGTCAAGCTGTGTAACTTCTTAGGACCTTTGTCATAAGTCTGTAGAATGCCTGTGTGTGAGTTCTTGTAAGTAAATCTCCCAGCTGAGGCCTAGATGACCTGCCCTGAGCAGGGTAGGGTGCAGCACACATTACCTCTTTATCAGGAATGAGAAGATGTCATAATGGAAAGAAAGACACTAACCCAAGTGAAGCCCTCGTCAATGGAAGGTTTCCCCACTCTCCTCCTGCTGGAATTGTAGGTCCACAGACTTTGGATCCAATCAGCTTGGGTGCTTTATAAATTCCTTCTCCTCAAGGATCTGATCACACCAGACATCAGACACTGTGACTCAGCTCTCTGTTGTCTGAAAGATCAAGAACTAAGCTGGAAGGAGCCTTGGGTTCTAGGTCTGAGAGACTAAAGTAAAGGCCAGTGAATCTTCTCACTGACAAGGGCACTTCAACCTCCTGGGGCTCCATCTCCTCATTTATAAAATGAGAATCACTGTTGCTATCCCACAGGTTTATTGCTGGGAATTGAATGAGGTAATCCATAAATTTCCTAGCCTGGCAGCCCACACAGCCTCTCTGGGAAGGGTCAGGGATAGCTCTGGAGCTCTTCAGATTAGGAAACCATGCAGGGAGAAGATAGGCCATATTTTAACTTGATTTCAATGCTGACAGGCTTTGGAATTGCCTTCTGCTTGTTCATAATCTGGAGTGATGGTCTTAGCATACTGGCCTATATCTTGAGTTGGAGAACTGAGGACCATTCTTTAAGCATCTAGCTGAGAACTATCTGCCTGTCCTATATCTTGCTGGGCCCGGACTTTCTAAATCTAAGTCAATCAAGGGACTGAAGGAAGTGCCTAAGAATTTTGATCCACTGCCCAGTCTCCATTGCTTAGGTCCACTTCTTCTCTGGCTTGTCTCCCTCTGTGCTCTCAGGAGTAGACTTACAACTGTATAGTGCTTATATACTGAGTGGCCAAATTATTATGATCTCTGAACACATAACAATCTGATTACTCAGTGTATAACCTATATAATAAAAGGTTAATATGCAAATTGTCCACTCGACCAGGAGTTCAACCCAAAGGCAGACCAGTCAAACTCCCATGTTCCCTCCCCCTGGCCAGGCTGGCCGCACCCCACCCATGCATGAATTTATGTGTATATGTATATATACACACACTGAGTGGCCAAATTATTATGCATTCAGAGATTATAATAATCTGGCCACTCAGTGTATGTGCCATGCTTTACCCATGTCAACTCATAACTATTCTAAATGGCAGGTACTCTTCTTATCTCTGTTTATAAAAGAGGATATTGACTCTGAAATATTAAGTAGTTTCTCCAAAGCCCTAGAAAGCCCCATTGTTTCTAAGAGGCAAGGTCAGGATTCAAGCTCAGGCAACCTTGCTTCTTCCTGCGCCCACACGCTTCAAGATTATGTCATACTGCCAGGGTTCTGTCTTGCTTCTGGCTTGTCTCTTGCTTTTCAGACTTAATATATTAGACACTCTGTAAATATTTGATGAGTGAATACATGAATGAGTGATGTGTTCATAACTATCTCAGTCTCTATGCTCTCATGGAGGCTTTCTTCCACTTTTTATCTTCCCACTGTTTAGAACTTTCATTTTTAAATTTTATTAGGATTTTCTTTTGTTTTTATACGTGTTATATCCCAACTAAAAATAAGAAATAATTTCCTGAGGGGAACAATCATGTTTTATATTTGTTATATAACCTCAGGAATAGCTGAATAATTATTTTATGACACATGGAACCCTTAAAATAACTTTTTAAATATATCAGAAATATGAGGGTGGTGAGAGTTAAAATATTTACTTTCCTTCCCTACCCATCCCTTCTCTTCACTCACTTATACAAAATGGAATTTAGTTGAATCATTCAAAGATTGAAAAGCAATCTGACAAACCATTTAAAAGTTAAGTAGTTGAATAAAATCATCCTAAAGAAGCAAAAAAGGCATTCAGGCTCCTAAGTAGAACAGATCAGACAGAGTATTAGGGCAATGCTTTCAGGTTACCAAGGAAATACACTGGATTGCATCATCTCCATTTTATTAAGAAAAAAATAGCATTTAAATTCCTCTCTGAGGATAGAATTTCACTTGGAGCTATATTCAAATAGGAATAGATTATGTAGACCTTGTATAATGGAATAGCAAACAATAATGTCAACCATATTATAGAAGCCACCAAAATGTCCTTTTAAATAGGCCATAAAGGTGGTGAGAATGGCACATCTTTTGATGAGGTATTTGGAATTCGTTTGCCTTCTTCACAGAACAGGCCCCGCCATATTCTGAGTCACAGTTAATAATGACAATACTTCTCTTTCCTTTGAACCACTTACCTTTTCATCAACCTAACATGTTTTAGATGCCACAAAGGAATTACTCTCGATTATGTCTTTAGGTAGAAAAATCTGCAACAACCCATTTCCTAAAAAGACTGTAATTATACTTAAGAAATGCTAGTAATTAATAGTCCAATTGGGTAATTCTAAGTGAGATTCATGAAAAACTAAGACACATGCCTAACCTTTCTTAAGCTCCAGGCACAGATATAATTTGAACATTATGTCTACAATGAGGGTGTATTTTCTTCCTTTGCAGTGAAGAGGTAATTAGGATGATAATAGAAATGATACTTAAGTTTATAAAGTCCTTGCCTGAGGTTTACAGTGGTGGTTTCTCACTTTGTGGTAAGCATGTCAGACTGATGTCAGTTTTTAGAAGACACTGAGTTTTTCATTACTTTTCCCTCTAGGCTTCCTCTTTCTCTAATAAAAATACTTTAATCCCATCCACATTCCAGCTCAGAACCCCAGTTCTTAAAACAACTAACTGCCTATATCCAACTAACTTTAAAAAAGAAGTTCAAATAAAAGCAAATAATTGCTTATTCTCCTTTCACATTCAGCTGTATCTGTCACATATACTAGCTGGCCCCTGATAAGGAGCTCTGCCATTGGTGTGGATCCTTACACGTCTCCAGTGTAATACACAGACAGTGTCTACCTGTAGTCTAACCCGTGGGTGGCAAACTGCAGCTCTCAAGCCACATGAGGCTCTTTGGCCTCATGAATGTGACTCTTCCACAAAATACCACGACCTGGGCAAGTCTATTTTGAAGGAGTGGCATTAGAAGTTTAAGCTTAAAAAAATTGGCTCTCAAAATAAATTTCAATTGTTGTACTGTTAATATTTGGCTCTGTTGACTAATGAGTTTCCTGACCACTGGCCTAGGCAATTCTAGAAACACTTACTTAATCTTTTATCTACTTATAAAATGAAGAAATTGTCTTTACTAGAGTAACTGTTACAGGGTTCCAATATACCTTGCCCCAAGCTGAACTGTGGAATCTGACAAAATATTTTTAAACCAAGCTTCTGGTTTCCTTATACTAACTTATTATTGTATCCCCTCCAGTGGTTTAAACAAAATGAAAGTGTGATTCTAAAGTATTTAATATATTGTTTCCTCCCTCATTAATTTGGATCATAATTAACTCCTTCTAAGATTATCTATCCCAAAGTGCTAATGTACCCCTTCCTAGAGGGCACTCTACTTTCCTGTGCCTCCCCACTAAGTAAGAATAACAGGGAAGGGGGACATGTTGCTTAATGATGTGTGGTTCCACCCAGAGAAATCACGACAGTTTCTCTTCTCATTACCCCTCTCTCATTTGGCTTAAATCAGTTGCACTGACTTATTTTGCTCATGACTTTGCAATGTGGATAGGGCTCTGCAGGAAAGGCTCATCTCTGGTCCACACAGTGTCAGCTTTTGTGACTCAACTAGTTTGCTGGCTTACCTCCAAATGTCTCACTAACACAGCTGAGAGGTTGGTGCTGTTGCCTGGAAGTTCAACTGGGTCTTCTGTCAGGGGACCTTGGCTCCTTGGGTCTGAGATACTGCAACTGGACAGCCAGTATCTTCCACTCTGGCACAGCATCATTTCTGCCATATTTGATGATCAAAGAAGTCACAAATCCTGCCAACATTTAAGAGAAGAGACATAGAACTCTATTTATCATTGGGAGAAGTGTTAAAGAAGTTGGCCACCTTTACACTACCATGCTCTTTAATTTATTCCCAGGTGCCCAAGCCAGATACTGAAGCATCATCTTTGGTCCTTTCTTCTATTTCACTTATCTTTCTCTCCATGACCCACCCTAGAAATATTTATAATTTAGAATTATAAAATTTAATAACATATCATGTATATAATAAATGCATATAAATAATATCAATAATAATTCCTTCTAGACTTTTTCCATTTCTTTTAAGTGCCATCATTACTTCTCTGGTACTCACAACAAACATCACCTTCCTTCTAATTGGTCTCCCTCCATCCTTGCTCCTGTATAACCCATTCTTAGTGACTTTTTAAAAATATGTTTTTATCAATTTCAGAGAGAAGGCAAGGAAGAGGGAAAGAGATAGAAACATTGATGAGAGAGAAGCATTGATCAGCTGCCTCCTGCTTTCCTCCCCACTGAGGATTGAGTTTGCAACCCAGGAATGTGCTCTGGACCTAGCATCAAATGAGAGACATGTTGGTGCATGGGATGATGCTCAACCAACTGAGCCACACCACCTGGGCAGTGACTTTGTTTTTAATTACAAATAATATTGCTCATCTGATTAAAATTCCTTAAACATCCTTCATTGGTCTTTGGTTAAAAAGCAGATTCTTTTATATGGCTCCCAAAGTACTAACTGACCAGGCCCCTATCTCCTTCTCTAGCCACACCTTTTCATTTCTGGCTAAACCTTTGACATTCAGGCTTTAGCTTTAGCAAAGTCGTGATGTGCTTTGGAGGCTTTTGCCTCCCGTTACCTCTGGGACTTGTAGAGGCTGGTCTTGTTCTTTGAATTACTCTTTCCTGACCCACTTTGTTCTCACTGACTCCTATTTTCTCTGCTGGGATCATTCTCATTCTTCAGATTTCAACCTAGTTTTCAATTAGTTACTTCTCTGGAAAATATTTTATAACTCTTCATTCATTGATTCAGTCACAAAATATTAATTGAATACCTGAGATACTATAGGCAGGTTTCTAGTCCCCAGGGATACTACAGTGAGCAAAATAAAGAAATGAACTCCACTGTTGTGGAACTTATGCTTCTAGTGGAAAAATAGGGCAATGAACAAGATAACCTATAGTAAAGGATCTGATAAGCAGGAAAAAAAAGCAGGATGGGCAATATAAATTGTTGGAGTGTGGGGATGTTGAAACATAGGCACAGTAGCCAGGGAAGTCTTTGCTGAGAAGGTGTCATTTAAATCAGACTTAAATGAAGTAAGAGGGCTAGTTATGAGGCTATCTTGGAGAAGAATATTCCCGATGGAAGAAACAGCAGTACAAAGGCCCTGAGATAAGCACATTCTTCTAAGTTTAAGGAACGGCAAAGTGCCAGAGTGGCTGGACTGAATTAGGGGAGAGCAGAAGAGATGAGGTCAGAGAGACGGTGGGAGGGGGAGAGAGATCACAGAAAGCCTTGCAGGTCACTGTAACAACTTGGACTTTTATTCTAAATAAAATTGGAAACATTGGGATGATTTGAAAAGATGAGCTACAACATGCTCTGATTTATGTTTTAAAGGGATCACTTCTTTCCCAAAATCTTGATAGGGCCCCCTCCCACATTACCCTGCACTTCCATCACACAACTTTTTACCTGTATTGTAACTTGTGTATATCCCTTCTGAGTGTCTAGGTTCTTTGAGGGGATATATTCTGTCCAACTTGTTAGCGATTTATTTCCATCACTCAATCCAGCACCCAGAAATCACAAGTTCTCAAATACGTGCTTGATTTCATTGAAATTATGAATACTTAAATGCCATCACCCATGCTAATCCTTAATTATTTTATTTCTTACAACAACTTCTTTAGGTTGGTAGTGTTAAATCCCAATTTATAAGTCAGGAAATTAGGTAAGGTTGAAAGAGATAAAGACAGAAAAGGAAAGAAAAGAAATGAAATTCCTAGAGCAAGCATGGCCACCTTCTTTAAGCTAAGAAATCCAGGTTCTCAATTCTATCTTGAGATCTCTAGTAGAGAATTCTATTTGTCCATTTGTCAGACCTAGAGATGGCCATTCACTTCTCTGAAAAGTGGATGCTTTTCAACTCTTGGCAGAAGAGGGGAAGTACTTCAGTGTTGAGCCATTATGAGGATAACAAAACAAAATAGCTGAGACATTAGCATATTTCAAAAATGCATTTGCATCTGAATGGCTGTGTGCACACCTGTGTGTGTACAAAGACTTCATCACCAGTCCACAGGTGTTTATTGCTGTATACTATGTGCCTAGCACTGGAGTCAGAGGGATCCTTGCCCTCAGTGGACTACTAGGGGTTACACAATTACAGAACAGAGTAATGAGCAATTACAGTGGGGAAATGTATATCTGTTCTAGGAAATAAATAGAACAGAATTAATTAGGTAGAAAAATATGCCAATACTCATCATATGGTCAGCATTTCTTGAATACCAGGAGAAATGATTGCTTACTGGCCCCCCAAAATAATTTTTTTGTTTTGTTTAATGGATATGATTGGAGAGGTGTGCCATCTTGAGAATCATCATTTGACTTGTCTCATGAAGTCACAAAATATTCAAAATGGGGAAAAAATAAACAGAAAAAAACTACATTTAACTCTTTTGTTTAAAATGTAAAGAAAATGAGGCTTAAAGAAACTGAAGTCTTGCCAAAAATCACATATAGTAATTATCTATATTTTGTTGCCTATACCAAAAAGAGAATGCCAGTCCTGTCCACAGAAGTACTTGGGGGATATTTCATGGGTGGTCTCTTTACTCATAAACCCCTGCCTTTGTTTATGTCTTGGTGTCTTCCCATTTACTCAGTCTAGACATGCTGTTGCTGGGCATGGGGCCTGAGTGCATGTGATGGGTTCCTGTTGCCAGCTGTGCTTCTTCCTTTTGTGCACTGCAGATTGATCATGGAGGCTGCACAGCCAGCCTCGACCGGTGAGCTGAGTCTGCCATGGCATCATTTCCTCATTTCTCCTCCTGCTCCAAGCTGCTGAGGGACAGGGAATGGAGGTGCTGAGTTCTGGGCTTACTGGGCGTGTCTGTACTGCTGCCAGCTTGCCAGACCATGTGGATAATTGGCGTGCCACTTCAGGCCCAGAAAAGAAAAGAGAGCTCCAGGCAGATACATATGCTTCTCTAAATTTCCATTTAGTTCCAGAACCGTCATTTGCTTATTGAAATTTTACCACCTCCCCAAGTAGACTGACCCAGACAGCAAGAGGCAGTGGTGTCTCTTTGGTATAGCTACATAGCAAGAAGACCATGCAAACAAATTAAATAAAATTAATTGCAAGCACACACCCTGATTTGGAAAGATATTTGCACAATTACACAGTGTTAGCAGGAGTCATTTATCCTGAACGGTTTTATTGTTGTGACCCTGATTTGGAAGTCTCCATGCTTGCTATGCATGATAAACTTGAACCATGTTTTACCCTGAAGTTTTAAAGAACTGTAATTTAAAACATCTATAACAAAACAATCTACAAGTAAATGAGATCTCCCTAAATTAGTTGCCCCTTCCAGCAGCACAATGAGTAATTCTTTCCCACATGATAACATTGAAGGGCACTGGGAGTCTCTTTATTAAATAGTAATCATCCTCTGGATAGGGCTTTGCATGATTCTTTGGCAAAAAGCTATTTACCTACTTAATTTTGAACAAAAGGCATTGTTTCTCTGCTTTTGGTGTTATTACTTCTGCATGAGCTCGCATGTGTAAACTGTGATGGCTTGATATCATTTTGTACTTGGCTATTTTTCTACACACAGCAATATGACTAAAAACAAGTCCTGTGAAATTTTATGAATTAAAACAAAGACAAAAAGCATAGACCACCCTCTCCATCTCGTGTTATTATCTTTCTTACCTTATTTTGTTTATTGGAGGCCCAGTGCATGAAATTTATGCACTTTGGGGGAAGGTGGTCCCTCAGCCCGGTCTATTCCCCCTTGTAGTCTGGAAGCCTTTGGGGGATGTGTGACTTCCAGGTTGGGTGTGCTTCCTATGGTGGACCTAAGCCATCAGTCAGACATCCTTAGTGCTTCCTTGGAGGCTGGAGAGACTCTCGCCACTGCCCCTGAGCTTGCCAGCAGTTAGTCCAGCTCAGGGCTTCCCCTGTGGGAGTGCACTGATCATCAGGGGGAAGCTCCTATGTTGAGCATCTACCCCCTGGTGAATCGTGCACGTCATAGTGACTGGATGTTCCCCTGTTCAATTGATTTGCATGTTCACCTTTTATTATATAGGACGTAATAAATGTGTACCCAGTGTCTAGTGCATGCCAAGGACTGTTGTAGGCATTAGGGATATGTCAGTGAAAACAGACAAACAAAACACAAAAAGATCCTTGTATAAAGCTTATATTTTATCTGGAAGGTAGTGAGTAATATACAATAAGCAATCACCATATGTATTTCCATAACTTAGATGATATAACATGCTTGAAACCAATTAAAACTCTGAACAGAGGGGAAAAAAGAGCAGATTAAGGAGAAAGTGGGTGTACTCAGTATTAAATAGGAAAGAAGGGTCAAAAGAGGTCTCATTGAGAAGAGATTTCAGAAATACCTGTTGAAAGGTAAAATAAGCTGAGGACTGAAAATGACCCTAGATTTGGCAACATGGATGATGTCATGGGTGGATTTCAAATAGCAATTTGAAGAGAATTTTCCCCTCCATCCATCTCTATGCCCTCTCTTCCTCCCTATTTTCCTTCTCTTTCTTCCTTCCCTTTTTTTTTTTTTAATGTTCTGCCGTCAAATTGGGCTAAAAACCCAAACTCATGTATTGGTTGACGTTACAACTTTAATGAATCTCTTTGGGAATTTTGTTTTTAAACTCTTGGAAGATTGTCACCAATTTGATCTGGCCCTAACATTTTCAAACTGGCATGAATTTTAATTATCCTCAAATTTCTTTTGTGAACAAAATAGCTAAGGGTACAGATAACGACTTTGGAAAACCATAAACTTATTTTAGACCATTACATTTATGCTTTTATATATTAAGTATGGAGAAAAGTATTAGTAACTTGTTTGTTTGTTTATTTTTTACACCTTGGCAATTTAACATAAATCACTTGTTCTTCTCAAAGTATACTTAGGATTAACTTGTCTATCATGTATGCATAGCTTTCCTAATAAGATCGTAAACTTTTTGGAAAAAACAATCAGACCTCCTACTTCTTTATATTTTTAGTCCCTGGTTTCAATGTATGCAACAAACATTTGTTGTTTTAATTTTTTATATTCACTCTGCCTGATCTTGCTCTCTTATATACAAGCCTCAGTTATGAATGAATGGTGATAGAAAACAATAAAAAAACAGTACTTATTCTGCTGGAAGTTTTAGCCTTCAAAGTCTTTACAATCTTATTAGGGGAGAATACAGATGGTTGTTGCAGTTTCAATAACAAGGAAAGAACAGTGTAAGGTTGCAATCAAAGATGGGCTTGTGATTAGTGACCAAGTGAAATCTGTAGAAAATACATGTTTGAAGGGTTGAAATTTAGAGTTATTCTTAAAATAGTCTCCTTTCTTCTCACTTCCCCTACCAATACTAAAATAAATGTTTTCTTATAAAGCAATCAGTTTAATATTACATTGTAAGCATTTTTCTTGCCTCTACAACTATTTAAAATATCATATTCAATAGATGCAGAGTATTATATTGTGTGAATGCACAATAATCTATTTAACTATTCCCCTGGAGTAAATGTTAAATTTGCTGTTTTCCCTTTGCCATTATACAACAAAGTAAGATGAAGAACCTTGTAGATAATTTTTTGTGTGTATATATTTGATAGTTCTTTCTTTGCTTAACATTTTTTTTACTAACTTCACTGATTTATAATTATTTTCTTATATTACATTTCTAGATGGTATTATATTGTCAAAAAACTGATATACATAGAGCTTTTTTAAAAAAAAATGTGCTAAAAAGCCCATCATAAAATTTGCTGTCTTCTCCATTTTTATGTGTTCATTTCAGTAGTGATAAGCATATTCACATTGTTATGCAAAAGGTCTCTAGGACTTATTCATCTTGAAAAACTGAAACTCTAGACCCATTATGTAACTTTCAATTTCTTCCTTTCCTTAGCCCCTGGCAATTACAATTCTATTTTTGCTTCTTTCGAGTTGACTACTTTAGATACAGCATACAAGTGGAATGATACAGTATTTGTCTTTTTGTGCTGGCTTATTTCACTTAGTATAATGTTCTCAATCAAGATTCATCCATATTGTAGAATGTGACACGATTTCCTTCCTTCTTTTTCTTCTTAAGGCTTAATGATATTCAGACCACCTTTTCTTTATACATCTATCCATCCATGAACATTTGGTTTGTTTATACCTCTTGGCTATTGTGAATAATGCTGCAATGAAATTGGCTGTGCAAATACCTCTTCAAGATCCTGCTTTTTTTCTTTTCTTTCCTTTGTTTATCCTCACCCGAGGATATTTTTTTCATTGATTTTCAAGGATAGTGGAAGAGAGAAGAAAAGACAGAGAACATCAATCAACGTGAGAGAGACACATCAATTGGTTGCCTCCTGCATGAGCCCCCACCAGGGTTTGGGCTGGGGAGGATCCTGTAACAGAGGCACATGCTCTTGACTCGAATAAAACCCAGGACCCTTCACTGAGCCAAACCACCAAGAGTCTGCTTTAATTTTTTTTGGATATATACTCAGAAAGGGTGGGATTCTGGATCACATAGTAATTCTGTTTTTTATTTTTTTGAGGAACTTCCATACCATTTTGCATAGAGATTATACCCTTTTTTTATATTCCCACTAACAATACACGAAGGTTGCAATTTCTCCAAAGCCTTGCCAACACTTGCCATTTTGTTTTTTTGAAAGTGACCATTCAAATGGGTGTGATATTCATGGTTTTTTAAAGCTCTTATATTTTTTCAGAAAATTTACATATGAAGTTAGCATATCTTATTGACCTTTGCTAATATATATATTATGTTTTATCTTTGCTTATTTGACAAGGTACATTTATCGTTATAAAATTATAGGCAAAAGTAACATAGGTTGTATTTCTTTTGCTATTAATAAGGTTTGATATTTTTTTGTACATGACTACTAGCAAGTTATATTATTGTCTGTTGTGAATTGTAAATTTATAATATGTACACATTTATGACTCATAAGATCAATTAACATAAAATATAATACACTTCTCTGTCCTTTATTTAGTCAGCTTGGACTGTTATAAAAAATACCATAGATTGAATTGCTAAAACACTAGACATTTATTTCTCACAAGTCTATCGGCTGGGAAACCCAAAATCAAGTCTGTTGGCAGACTTGGTTCTTCATAAGGACTCTCAAGCTTGGTTGCAGATTGCACCTTTTTCCTGTGTCCTGACATGGCAGCTAGAAGGACAATATAGCACTCCTCTCTTACTCTTAGGAGGACACTGATCCAATCATGGGCCACACCCTCATCTAAATTTAATTAGCTCCCAAAGGCCCACCTCCTAATACTATCACATTTGGGATTAGGACTTCAACATACGAGAGAACACAAACATTAAGTCTATAACACTCATGTATTCTCAGATTATCATGTGCATTTTAATATTGTTTATTGTGTTTTTGCTTCTATTTGACTGAAAGAGTCAAATCTAAGACTATTTTCATTCATCTTTACATCTATTTTTATCTGAAGGAAGTCTTGTTAAGCAATAGATAAATATTCATTTCTCTTTTCCAAGTGTTAATATTTCATCAATTCTTAAGCATTAGAAATGTATTAGTGATTTTGGCTTTAATCTCATTTCTTCAAGTAGACTTTGTAAATTTAAAAAGTAATATATCAAATAACAAATATATAGCAAATAGATGAGCTCTCTAAAAAGTTTAAATTTATTAACATTTGCCATTTAATTTCAGATCTTATGTGTATGTAATGTTACTGACTTAAATTTGTTTCTTTGCACCCACCTAGAAACCTGTTCCTATTTTTCCAGATAACTATCTGTCATTAAAAAAATCAGCATGCAATTTCTTATCCATATTTTTATGCGTTTATGAAATATAAATAGATAATATTGTATTTCTGGAATATTTAAGTTCATATAAAGAGTATCCTATTATAGCTCTCTGCCTATCTCCCACAATTTGTTTTGGTAATGCATCCATACTGACATATACAAATCTACATCATCTTTTTAAATTACTGAATAGTATTGTAATAAATGTATAAAAATAATGTTTATCCAGTCTGTGTTTGATTGTTATTGTAAGTTGTTCCAAGTGTTTTCTTTCTATTGTAAAGAATTATGCTTTGAGCAACCTCATACATGTCTTCTTGTGAACATGTGTGAGAGTTTCTCTAGGCTTTCACACCTAAATGTGGAATTCCTAATTGAATATAATACACATTTTTATTTTACCTTGAAACTATCAAATTTCTCTTCAAAGTGTATTAACAAATTTAAGTAGTATCTCTAGGCCTCAGTTAATTTGTCTAGTTAATATGGGAAATAATAACTAATTTATCGGGTTGTCATGAGGATCACATGTGTCAATGTTTGTAGTGTCTATAAAAGTACTTGGTAAAGAATAATTAATGGTTGTATTACCTAGGACCCTATCTATTCTAACATTTGTCACTAATTACTTTTGAGCAAGAAATTGATAGTCTCAAGGGTGTACTTAAGAATATAATATACATTTGTTGTTTTGTTTGTGTGTGAACAACATTCAACCTCTTTCCATTTGAGGAGTATTCCCCACTAGAATGTGGCATTTTTGGGACACACTTTCCTGTTTACATTTATGGATGAGGTGACACACATTTGATTCAGGGTGATGGCAAAGAAAATGGAAGATAGTTAATGAATGTGAGACGTTTTAAAATATGCTGCTAAGTACCTAGTCACTGATTGGTTGCAAATGGGTAAGAGAGGCTAGAGGATGGCAAGAGTTTAGATAAATTAACAAGTTTGAAAGATTTGGAGTATAAAGATTTTGTTTATAGAAAATAGGATAGTGGAGTTGAAAGTGGCTTGGGAGAAAGAGGAGTTGGGTTTTAGACATGGTGATTTGAAAGGGACATTTAGTTGGTGTTGCAGAATAGCCAGCTGTAGCTCCGGGAAAGAGTGGGAACTAGGTTAGAAACTATTCTGTGTGAGAACTATTTAAGGCTAGAAGTTGAGAAAAGGGAAAGGTGTAAAGGATGCTGTGTTAGAATGTGTTGGTAGTAGAGGGTTGGAGGAGGTAGAAAGAAATAACAGAAGAACAGGAGTCTATGTTGTTCTTTAAGTTTTCCTTTAATCTATATGCTTATAGTTGGGTCTGCTGAGTTATAGGGCATAAATTATTGCTTTGCTGTATAGTTTCAGAATGGGACCTAGGAATTTTGGCAGTGTATGAGCATGTCAGGAAGAGATAGTCTAGAGTGCTAGTATAGGGGTTGGGGAGAAGACGAAGACTTACTCCCTACCCCACCAAATTTCCATGCAAGTACCAGGCAAACAGCCATATAGCAATGGTGGATGAAATATAGGGACAGCCTGCTTTTATGGATTAGACTTAAGGGGGATCATGGAGCTGAAAAAATATTTGAACATGTACTGAACTAATAATGCACACTGATTTCTATATAGTGTTCACCTTTGGGGAAGGAGAAATGAAGAGGGGGTAGAGAAGTAACAGCTTTATCAGAAACTTCAATGTTTAATTAATTAATTATTTAAAAATAGAAATCTGAGTAATATAGACACATATTACCATCTTTCAAATATGAGTAGTGATCATTTTATTACTTTATTTCTGTTCAAACTATGTTGTAATTGAAGTTTTTAAAAATGGGGTCAGCCCAGTGTGGCTCAGTGGTTGAGTGTCAACCTATGAACCAGGAGGTCATGGCTGGATTCCTAGTCAGAGTACATGCCCAGGTTGCAGGCTTCATCCACAGTGTGGTAAGTGCAGGAGGCAGCCGATTAATGATTCTCATCATTGATTTTTTTATGTTTCTATCTCTATCTCTTCCTTCCTCTCTGAAATATATATATATATATATATATATATTAAACACATTAAACACATAATAATCTGGCCATTCAGTGTATATCCTATATAATAAAAAGCTGATATGTAAATTGTCCCCTCGACCAGCAGTCAGGCTGGCCAACCGCCCACATCCCCTTCCCTTGGCCAGGCTGAACTTATGCACCGGGCCTCTCTCTATATATACACACTGAGTGGCCAGATTATTATGTGTTCAGAGATGATAATAATCTGGCCACTCAGTATATATTGTGTATATTTTTTAAATGAGGGTCAGAAAAAAATAATATAAAATCTTTGTAATAAAAAAGGAAGAGTTTTAAAATATTTTTAAATATTAGTTCAATTTCAAATAAATGTAAACTTGGATATCACTATTTATAATTTTCCCTTTAATACAATAAATAAGAAATGAGTTAAGTCAATAAGACCAATAATAACATTTAGAAAGAGGGTAAACAATTTTTTTTAGTTTTTTTAAACTTTATTTTATTGTTTAAAATATTACAAATAGTAGTACATGTCTCCTTTTTTTCCCCATTGACCTTCCCCCAGCCTTCCCTACCCCCTAGCACATGCCCTCCCCTTCTCCCCCAATGTCTTGTTCTATTGATTATGTTTATATGCATGCATATAAGTCTTTCCGTTGATCTCCCACCCCAACCCTCTCCAGCTTTCCCCCTGTAATATGACAGTCTGTTCGATGCTTCTCTGCCTCTGTATCTATTTTTGTTCATCACTTTATAATGTTATTTATATTGAGGGGAAACATGTTTGCTATCAATCTTTTAAAATGAATATTTGTTTTCAATTAAGTTAGTCATATCATTATCTTCTTTTGTAAATGAATGTAGAATTCCTTCTTCCAAAATTTTAAATCTGCTGTGTTTAGCAACATAGTTACAGTTCTGAAAGTTTAGTGGCTTTCTCCCCATTTGTTTATTTGTTTGTCTTATTCATGAACTCATGACCTTTTCTCTTCAGTATTTTGCTTTTGAGGAACTTATTGTGATATTTCCATCATCTGAGGGACTGGACCCTCATAAAGTTTTCCTTACATAGATTTGGCTGATGAGTTTACACACTCACACACACACACACACACACACACACACACACACACACACACAGCAACATTAAACATTGATTCGCTTGTGTAAAATGTTTCTACCAGTTATGTGGCATTTGGTGCTTCCTATAAATTGATGTGAACTTCATTAAAGACAATGACAGATGGCATATGGCTGCAGGCAAAATGCCAGTCTACATGATGAATTCCATTGTGTTCTAGTCTAGGATAAACAATGTTTTTAACCACCTTGGAAAAAAAATCTGTTGCATTGATTTGTCTATAGTTACCAGATAATTATAATTGTATAGCTAGTTCCTTTTAAGGAGCTTTTCTGGTTAATTTTCTGTGCAGAATATGGTCTTACAAATACATGTTTAATGATGTCCAAATAGATTTTTGGATATATAAGGAATAAAAATTTTTTCTACTTATAGAAAGTAGAACTAGTGCCTAGTTTCAGTACATGGAATTTACATAGTTAATTTTAGTTAGTGATTCATAGCAAGCTTATTTTCAAGTAACAGAAATTGCTTCTGGGAGAATGTGGAAGGATAGTTACTGATTGGGTAGAAATGCTGGAGGGAGAACCTAGGGGGAATCTGAGTTCCCTAACAGGGTAGTAAGACACTTGGCATAAATCTCCCCATAGTGTAGTGCCTCCACCTTTGCAGCAGGGTTCAGATTCTGAAGGAGAGGGACAAATGAAAATGCTATACAAGAAATATGAACTTAGAAGGCATTAGAGTCCAGGTGGAGCCTCTTTCTTGAAGACACACACTGACTTCGGGCCTGGTCTGTGATTTCAATGCATACAGGCTTATCAAAGGTAATGTTTGGTAAATAGTACTAGTAAGAGGATTATCAGGTTAGGGAATTGCCTTGAGCTACCACTATCTCAACAGACATGGTGCTTAGTTTCAGCTCTGCTAATGCCCAAGGTCCTTCAGCCTTCTGTGTTCTTTGTTGCACTCTCATGACAGTATCGCCAAGGGGTGGCTTCCCACACATAGTCTGCTGGCTCCACCACCATGGGACACTGTCTATTGACTGTGATGGATTTGCACTTTGCCAAAGATAATTTCTCAATTGTCCTCAAATCTTTCCCCAGTTCTCTGGCATTTTAAAGTTCTAATCAGGAGCCTTAGACTGACTGAATTTAGGCAGAGTGCCAATTCTCTGGTTGCCTAGTCCATTGGCTTCTTAATGAGAAGTGAAGCCTCTTTCCCACCGGAGTCCACACAATAGCAAATCTTGCCA
The DNA here is from genome assembly GCA_027563665.1 of Antrozous pallidus. Lineage (NCBI taxonomy): Eukaryota > Metazoa > Chordata > Mammalia > Chiroptera > Vespertilionidae > Antrozous > Antrozous pallidus. The sequence continues at coordinate 21,464,390 of CM050518.1, read as the reverse complement.
AATTGGGAAGTGTGTTCTTTCCTGGATAACCAAAGAACAAAGAGCATAACAGGAACTATAGAAGTACATGGTAATGAAGGTTCCCTGTTAAACTATGACTTTTTTTTCTGGTTTACTTTTCTCTTTGTTTTCAATAACCATACACATATGAAGTAAATAACATGATTGTTACTAACCTCAACAACTTGGTACAGATCTTACTTCCATCCTGAGATTTTTTTCTATGATAACAGAGGCATAGTTATTATTTTTCCTGAGTTGCTTGCCAGTCTCCTTCTTATGTATACATTTCTGGTAATTTTAAGTATAGAATGCAGAAATTTGCCTTATTTCTCAACCCATATTTTTAATTCAGTACTATTTCCCTCTACGTGTTTTGCCATGAGTTTCACAACCAATAAATATTTACTGAGGATTTCTGTATTAGGTTGGCAGGGCTTCCATAACAAAGTACCACAAACTAAGTCTCTAAACAACAAAAAATGTTCACACTTCTGGAGGCAAGCAGTGTGTCTAAGATTTAGGCAGGGGTGGTTCCTTCAGAGGGCTCTAAAGAAGAATGTGCTCCACGCTCTCTCCTCGCTTCTCCTGGTTGCCGGCAGTAGTTGGCATTTCTTGGTTGTAGAGCCATCCTCCCAAGCATTGTCCTTATCTTAACATGCTGTTCTTCCTGTGTACACATCCTAACCCACTCTCCATTGTACAAAGACAAAAGTCAGATTGAGTTAGAGCCCACGCTAATGACTTTTTTTAAAACTAGGTTACCTCTGCAAAGACTGTATCTCCAAACTAACTTGCATTCTGAAGTACTTGAGGGAGAGGATTCTAACATATTTTTGAGGGGAGACATAATTGAACCAATAACAACTTCTTAAATGGCTGCCTCTTCAATGTGAGTTATTTGAAATATTGAGTCCATTCTGGAGTTTAAAAAAATCATTAACACCAAGGAATGTATAACTGGGCAGACTTGGTTGCCCACTGAGGATTATACATTCATCTACATTTCAGGGCCGGAACTGAAAAAAAAAAAAAAAAAAAAGGTTTTATTGAGGAAACTCGAGGGATTACCAGATGCTCTTTATCAGGTTGAAGAATGTCCTTTCTATTCCTAGATGGTTGCGTATTTTTATCATTAAGGTGAGCTGAATTTTGTCAAATATTGTTTCTGGATCTATTGAGATCATCATCTGGTTTTTATCTTGTATTCATATGGTATAGTACAGTGGTTGGCAAACTTTGGCTCGCGAGCCACATGTGGCTTGAGAGCTGCAGTTTGCTGCTCTGTTGACTAATGAGTTTGCCGACCACTGGTATAGTACATTGATTGATTTTCATATGTTAAGATAACCTAGAATTCCTGGGATAAATTACACTTGATCATGGTTGTAATTCTTATTATAGGCTGCTGTATTTGATTTAATAGTAAATTGCTGAGGGTTTTTGCATATACATTCATATGGGATATTAGTATGTAATTTTCTTTTTTTTTATGACATCTTTGTGTACTTCTTTTTGTAGAATGAGCAAAGAAGTGTTTCCTCTTCAAATATATATTAGAATTTACCAGTGAAACTATCTAGTCCTGGGTTTTGTTTGTTTATTTTGTTGTTGTTTCTGTGGAGCATGTTTTGACTGATACTTCAATTTCATTACTTGGTATAGGTCTATTCAGATTTTCAGTTTCTTCTTGGGTCAGTTCCATAGTGTATATCTCTAGAAATTTTTTAAAAAATCATATAGGTTATCTAACCTGTTGGTATACTATCACTCATACTATTTGAGTAATATTCCTTTTAATTTTGTAAAGTCCATAGGAATGCCCCTTCTTTCACTCCTAATTTTAATAATGTGAGTCTTCTTCTTTTTCTTTTTTTGGCAGTTTAAGTTTGTCACTGTTTTTGATTTCTGTTTTGTTGTTGTTGTTATTTATTTATTTTATCTTTTCAGATAATGTAGGTTTGGATTTGCTGATTTTCCTCTTTTTAAGTTAACTCTCTATTTCATTTAATTTTGCCTCAATCTTTATTATTTCCTTTATTTTGCTTTGTGTTTAATTCACTCTTCTTACTCCTGGTTCTTTCAGATTATTTTTATGGATATGCCATAAAGTACTAGAAAATTGATACAAATTCTGGTTTCTTTCAGTATTTTATATTAGTAAAATAACTCAGAAAAATTAATGGAGGCTGTTAATTTTAATGAATAATTTAGATCTCCTATAAGAAAATATTTTACTGCATATGTGAACATAGCAAAAAAAAAAAAAACCTTTGAAAATAGGAGCATTTAGATTTCAAATGTATTTATTATAATATCTCAAATTTCCTTCTAAGAACCCTGATGGAAGATAGTATTTTTTATGTAATTTTTTTTCTTATAATAGATGTCTATAATGCTACTGCACTGTAAAAAAAAAAAAAGTACTTAAGATACTGTTCAGCATTAGATAAAGCTTTTGAGCTTTAAAAATGTTTGCAAATTAAAACTTAAAATTGAACTTCCGTAGTCCTTTAATGTAAAGCACTTAATTTTATTTTCCAATAAACTGGTAAAAGAAAAACATGACATTCTTAGTCTTTCCCTTAAATAGTTTAGTCTTTTTCACAAAAACAGAATTATACCAAACATAATTTCACTTATATGTGGAATCTAATGAAAAATACACAAAAATACAAACAAAATAGAAACAGACTCGTAAATACAGAACACAAACTGATAGCTATCAGAGGAGAGAGGTTTGGGTGAAAAAGGTGAAAGGCATAAATAAAAAGGAACCTCATAGACACAAAAGTAAGATGATTATATGAAGGAAAGAGGTGAAACAAATGTAATTGTATTAACCAAAGTCACCTTAATAAATTAAATTTAAAATATTTATTTATTTATTTAAAAACATTTTTTATTTAAACTTATTGAAGTGACACTGGTTAACCAAATTACATACTTTGCAGGTCCAAAATTCTACAACACATCATCTGTACACTGTATTGTGGGTTCATCATCCCAAGTAAAGTCTCTATTCATCACTATCCCCCCTATATCCTCCTACACCTTCCTCTAGCCTCCTGCCACCTGCAATCACCAGGTTTTTTTTAAATGAGCTAAGAAAACTACACACACACACACAAAACACACACACATACCCCCCCCACACAAAAAAAATACCCTGAACTACCAAATACTCTTTTGAAAGCAGATAGTATTCTAAACAATGGAAGTTAATATAATGACAACAGCAAATAAAATTATTATGAAATCCTTGAAAAAGCCTTAGAATATATTCCATTAGGTTATGACCCATTATTTTTAATTTCATGAAAATTTCCTTTTCATATACTGTATAGTCCAAATATGGGAAATTATTTAAATGGATTACTTTGTATAAACAAAAACTTATAGATTAGACTATGTGCTATATTTAAAATAGCCTTTGTATTTTAAAATAATTACTGAAACCACCCAATGGCAATAAATATTGTTATTTTAGAAAACAAAATCCATCAAAACTGAAACCAGAGTGTACATCTATATAATTTCTGGGACAGTTTCTTGTGCCTCATTTGCCTTGATACATGGGAATGAATATCTTAAAATTTAACGTTGTTTAGGATTATAGGGTTGTGTATCTATCAGTTTGGTTGCCTTTGGCTTCATTTGACTATGGCAGAGGAAAAAGGACCTCTTAGAAATGTAATGGAAAAATACAAATGTAATTTTAAAGTACATGTCAAAAACTTTACAAAAAATTGATGTAAAATTTATACACTGAACCTCATTTTTAAACAGCCAATAGTAGATATGTTCCTGAAAAGATAATTTTAAAGACCAAATGCAATGAGTATAATAACTAACATTTGACATGTTCTAAGAGCTTCTAATGCAGTAGAAACATTGAAGGACCTTTTGTAAAAAGAATTATAGTTTTATAATGCAAAACATCAAACTCTGATTTGATTTTAGGAATATAGTTTTTAAATCAAACTTTCATAAAGCAGCCATAACTATACTTATTTGGTTTTTTTTTTTTAAGTTTGTGACAAGGAATTAAGTTTTTTAAGTAGTGAGAAACCCCATTTTACCCTTCATTTCTTCCATGTAATATCTGTAAACCAAACTTGGCAGGTGGGCAGCAGATTAATTGGTCAGTCATTTTGTTCCCTGCCTTGATGATGCAGAAATCAAAGTATTTCATAGTGACACAAGAGTTGACATCAGAGGAATGCCTGTGTTCTTTCTAGCTATTTTTTCCCCCTGTGGCATTCTTTCAGAAAGCTAGCATTTGCCCTCCCCAAACCACAAAGGTGAAAAAACGACCTTTTCTGTGGAGCTCAAAGTCAAATTAGTCCTGTAAGTCAGCCTCGGAGAAGTGACATTAAGTTTGTGGTCAGGATGGCCAAAGAAAAAGCAATGTCTGAGAGGAGAAGCTGGGTAGTTAGATCATGCTGACGAAGACTGAAAAACTTCAGGGACTTTATAGTCATGAAGCCACTGTAGTGTCTTTGGGGAAAGTCTCTGCTCTAAAACCTCTCTAAATACAACATTGAACCTTGAAAGGAGAATCTAGGAGAATCAAGGCATGTCATGAGCTCAGCATGAGGGAAACAGAACACAGCACATAAATGGAAGATCAAAGGCTAGAGGGGAAAAAGAAACAAGAAAGGTAAATTGAGAAGGTGCCATGTAGAAAATAATAGAAGCAATAATACAAGGCAAGATTAGAGGTTACATTGTTTTGTTCTCCTGTTAGCAAAACCCATCCAGTAAAAGAAGTGGACTATGAGTGAGGGAGTGGGTATCTGAACATTTCCTACCAGATTTATTTGAAGAACACAAAACCACACAACAGATAAACATGATCAAGAAAAGGATAATGATGTAATTAATCCTGGCAGGTCAGAGAATTCTTAACAACTCCTAATAAGAGTAAACTGGCAATAACATAGAATTATGCTTGAAATTAATTTTAATGTTTATTTGAATATGTTTATATTTAATCAGTAGTGCAATGTGGTTATTGTTTCTAAAATTAAATGATTTAAAAAGTTATCAATCCCTGGCCGGTTTTCTCAGTGGTTAGAGCATCAGCCCACAGACCAAAGAGTTTCAGGTTCAATGCCAGGTCAAGGGGATCCACCTAAATTGCAGGTTTGATCCTCAACTCCATTTGGGGTATATGTAAGAGGCAACAAATTGATGTGTCTCTCTCACATCAATGCCTCTCTCTCTCTCTCTCTCTCTCTCTCTCTCTCTCTCTCTCTCTCTTTCTTCCCCCTCCCTCCCTTTCACTCTCTCTAAAAATTAGTGAAAAAAATATCATTTGGTGAAGGTTAAAAAGCAAACAAACAACAACATATAATCAGAATCTGACCACTTCTTACTATCGGGGATGTTTGTTCCTCTCTCTCTCTCCCACGTCCAGTGTGGAGAGACTAGGTTCAGTTTCTGAATGGAGGAGCTGAGGATGAAGAAAAATAAAATATAGAAGAGAAGACACAGAAGTAGGATTAAAAAGCTGGGGCTAGGTGGGCATCTGTTCTCCCTCTCACGAAGAAACAGCCACTAGCATGAGCCCACGAAGCTGCGTTTATTCATATTCCACAATACAAAGGGGTTTCTCCAACATTAGGATCAAAGGAGTTTCAGTGAGCCCAGGACCTATTCATTCACCCATTCCAGGGGCAAGCCTGCATTTACATAGCAAGGCCCTCTCCTGACACCTGAGGCAAAGTAAGCCAAGCTGATAAAGCTGGTGAATACGTTTTTCAAGACCTGGTTTTTCCAGGCTCCTTGAATTCAGTCAGCGCAAAGATTTAGAGAATGCTCAAGGTGTTTTAACTGGGGCCGCCCCCCACATCTTACCACATCCATGTCAGCACCCTGGCCCCAGTCACCATTATTCTTCACCTAGACTACTAAAATTGTCTCTTCTACAGTAAAAACTGTTGAACTTAGTACTTAGTGTATTAAGATGTTTTTACATATATTAAGATAATGTTAGAGGCTACAACAAATAACCCCCAAATCTCATCAATTGAACTCAATAGAGGTTTATTGGTGCTCAGATTAGTCCAATGTGGGTGGATGCTCCTGTTTAATGGGAGTTGGGGGCAGATCTGGTATACACAGTCATTTAGGAATCCAGGCTGCTAGAGCTTTCCTACTGTAAATATGTTGTTTCCATGATTACTGTAGGCATTGATATCTATCTTGCTGAAGAGGTAAAGGTAAAAGCATGAAGGAACATACAGGAAAACTTGTTTGATGTTCTCTCCCATTTCTTGGCCAGAATATAATTGCAGTGCTACACTAAAGTGCAAGAGAAACTGGGAAGTATCCAACTGAATACCCAAAAAGAAGAGAGAGAGAGATTTTGGTGATTTTCTTTTTCCTCTTGTAGAGGCAGTTACTGGACTCATGTGAGAAACTCTGATTCCTATGTCTACCTCTACCATGATCTTTGAAATAATAGGTTTGGGGTAGCCTCTTACATGGGTTATAAAATTGACTTTTGATTCAAGTTCAGTGTGAATATTTTTAGACAGAATCAATTTTGCTAAATCATAGATTCCTTCTACAGATGACTTATTCATGTAAAATGGGAGATATTAGTGTGTATCTCTATAATAAAGAGCCGGGGTGTAACTATCAATCACGACCAAAGCCTGATCATCCGGATGTCAGTGCTGAGTTGCCACGGAGACCCAGCGCTGACTACTGTGGCTGCAGGCCCGGTGACCCAGCAGTGACTACTGAGGGGGCTTTGAATCAGACCCGGAAAGAGACCTGAAGAGAGAAGCAGGGACTGATCTGTAGCATCTGAGGCAGCTTTTGACCAGCACTAGCCTCTCCCTTTCCCTCTGAGCCTGGCCAGCAGCTCTGCCTCCATTTCTTCCATTTCTCTTTGAGCCTCTACTGATCAGCCCTGCCTTTCTGATCAGACCCTATTAATAGGCCCAGAGATGCTGACTGGCATAGAAACTGACCAATCAGAACCAAATCTGGGTGAACTTTGGGGAGCTAATGGCTGCCTAGGAGAGAGTGCAGGCTGGGCTGAGGGAACTGCTGCTTCCATGCATAAATTTCATGCACTGGGTCACTTGTCTGATCATTTTATTGGCATTATTCACTAATCTTGTCCTTATAAAATATTTTTGAGATAACTAATAATGACACATTTCTTAGACAAATGACTGTGCCTAATTAAAATATTATACTCAGAATATAACTAGAATATATGTATATGTAAATACACATAAATATACATATAAATATATGTATGTATAAGTTCTGAACTATTGTGAGCACAAAAATTATTGAGGCAGCTTAATTTTTGTTAAAGGATTAACTACCTGATTATGGGAACTCCAAGGGTCATAATACAAGGTGCTATTTTCATAGGAGAAATATCATAAATGAATACATAGTCACTTTTGCATAAAGCACATTCCTGAATGTAAAAGGCAAATTAACAAACTACTGTTAAAAATCAGTAGAGGCCATTGAACTTTGTTGAGCAGGATAGCAACATGATCAAAAGTGTGTCTGTAGAAAGTGAACGCTTGCAGGAATGTGGAGAATGAACTGAAAGGGATGAGACTTGTGTTAGGGAAAATAGGGATTTATTGCAATGTTTTAACCAGGAGATGAAGGTCTGCAGTAAGGTTAAAGTAATTATTTGCTTTTAATTTGGCTATTGCTCTGTATGTGTCAGTCTGCCTATTGCAGAGACAACATTGCAAGAGTGAAGTGGGTGAAAGTTGGTGTTATTTCCTGAAGCAGTGATTTCAGATAAAGGGCAGCTTCGTGAGGAAAGATGAGGAATTTAGTGGCATGATGAACCTGAAGTGTCTGCAGATAATGGTACTGTAGATATGGGTCAGCAGGTCAAAGGAGATCAGAGTTGAAGATTTAAAAAAAAAAAAATTCTGGGTGAATACATAGAGGTGGTAGATTTAATAGTATGAGGAGATGAGACCTGTGAAGAAGAGCTGGAGGTGTCAGGTGGGAGGCTTGGTAGGACTGGTTCCCTGTCCCCTGATTTAGGCTCAACTCTCTTGTTAACCACTGCTCCCTGCTGGAACCATGTTGGTGAATCCTCAGCCACTGCGAGAAGAGGATTCTCTCAAACAGTGAGAGGCTGCTCAGGAATTTGGATCTAGGTAAGTAAAAGAACAGAGAAGATGGTAAATTTTAAGGAACTATTTGATGGATGTTGTTAGGTCATGAACTTGACATTCATAAAGCTAATAGGTCTGTCTATTGTTTCAAGCTGTCTAAGGTTGTAAATTATTGCCTGAATTAGAAGTCTAACTCTGATGCTGGTTGACACTTGTTACTTGCTTTTCTGAGCCCAAGTTTCTCTAACTGTGAAACAGGAGTAGATACATCTCCTTTAAAGAGACAAGCAGAGGAAATGAGATAACCTATATCAAACACCTGCCATAGTCCCTGTTACATGCTGTTGAGTTCTCTTGGACTCCCAGCAACCCTGTGAATGACTTACATCCTGTTTATATGACCTGTTTAATAAGTAGTTTGGCTTGGAAACTCCATCTACCTCTTTAATTTACTTTAAAAAACTTTTGAGTGTTAGCTAGTCAATGAAAGAGCTGCTCTGACACTCCAACCTTCCCTTGCTTTGACCTCTCTGAAAAGACAGGAATTTGAAAACCTTTGTTTTAGAACTATATTTATGTTTAGCTAATTTTTTTTCTTCTTCTTCCATGACTGTAGCTGTGAGAAGAAACATAAGATTGTATTGTGAAACATAAGATTTCAGAAATTTTCTCTTTGGGAATTAAAAAGTAATTACAGTTTCTTAAACTAGCTGCCTTATCTAAGTGTCTAGTACAGTGACAGCTCAAATGTAGATTCTTGGATGTGTACTCTTTTCTTTAGCACCTCTGGAATTCTAGCCAGATCATGCTAATGAGAATCATATAGCCTCATCAAAGTCCCACTGATCTCTTCTCTGTACTTCCAGATATTAAATGAAACTCTCTTTGGAGCATGTTCATTGCAATGAGGGACCTCAGAGGTCATTTAACCTAACTACTTCATTTTATGGACCACAAACTATTCATTTTAAGTTTGGAGTACTCAGCACGAATGATTACATTTTCTACTCCATTCTTATATTATAGTTGAAACAATCTCAGCTATGTGATTCTCACTACATATTAATATAGAACCCAGATTGTAGGAAGAATTGGAAACTTGAATTGGGGAAGGGAGATTGGGAAGCAGAAATACAGTGTGTTATATGGTACTTCAGATCCTCAAGGGAGCTGTAATTAATGTGTGCAAGGAAAACACTGCAAGGAAACTAATTTAAAGAACATACTGAAACAATTTTCCCCTGGCTTTCCAAAATAAATAAAGAGGGAAAAAATCACCATCAAGCTCCGAGGAAGCATGAAGAATTACAACAGAAAGGAAATTTGTTGAGAGACCAAGCAGGGGCTGGTAATAATGGCTGGTTAGAATGTAAAGCCTCTTTTAACTGTAGGCTTCCTCCACTATTTGTCAGAGCTCCATGGTCCCTGATCCATTCAGTAGGCATTTCACATGCTTGTCACTCTAATTATGGATCAGAGTTTAGTTACAGCCCACTGACTGCTCTTTCTTTGCATCTTGGTAACTCAGTCCTTTACATCAGTTGATACCCCCCTAGCTTTCCCTCTCTTCCTTCTCTCTTACCCTTTTTAAATCCTAAATGCGTTAGGAGACTCCAGAGCTTAGAATGTCTGGTGATTGCCTGTCACTTGATGTGAATGCTGTGAATTCCCTAAAGCAGTCTTTCCAACTTTTTGCCTGACACAAACCATAATAAGAAATTTTTACACCCGATCCAGGACACACATACATTTGTAATTTAAAAGTAACCCTTCATGAAACAATGCTATGTGTGATGTGCTTTGATACTTTTGCTTCTCCTCAACTCCATTTTGCTTGTTTGGAAAAGGAAAGGTAGGCCAAGATTGGAGACCATTTCTGCCTCAGTTTTCAATCACAATGGATGTGCTTCACAAGATAAGGTCTTCAGATCATCTATCACAAACCACTCATATTGTCTCTTCCTCAACTTTATCCCCAGACCTACTGAATTACAGTCCATCCTGGCAGGTTCTGAGGTTTAACCAATTCCTTGATATGATTATAATGTTCAAAAACCATCTCCTGACCTTAATGCCATAACATTATCTACTCACATGGAATGTATCTCCCTAACCAGCTGATTTATTTGACATTTTGTTATAGCTATCCACAGCAAGAACTAGTGTTCTGATCTTTGAATTCCCCCTTCTTCTTGCTGAACTAGAAGATTAAAGGCCAGGTGAGAAGGTACCAGAAACCTTGAACATATAATAATGATAATAATAATAATAATAATAATAATAATAATAATGTAGTTTCTATTCTATGGTAGTTTCTATTCTATATGTATTAAACCTGTGGACAAAAGGAGGCCATGTGCTAACATGTCTAGTTTAGGAAAGGCCTGCGTGCTGTGGCCTTGCAAACTCAAAGACCTGAAGTAACCAGAAAGGATGGTCTGAAATGAAAATTTTAACTAGAAGCAGTTATAGTGGGTAGTCATGTACTAAGTCAGTGTATTCTTTGACAAAGGTCAATCTTTACCTTATCTGAGCCTATTATCATTTTACATCTATGATAACATATCATTGGAATGTCAGAGTAATTTTCCTCAAACCACAGGAACCTCTCTGTGGAGACCACAAATCTCTTCATTGTTATTGAGTTAATTGTTGACTGTTTTAATTGTTGACTGTTAACTATCCTGCACCCACCTACATAAAAGAAGCAAGTGTCTATCATTTTACTTTTTATCCAATCCCAGAAGTTTCCCTGCTTTGCTTTCTCCCGCCTCCCTAATCTATCGCCAATGGAGTTCATATAAACCACTTACATCTCCTATTTTGATTGTAATGTATAAAACAAGGTGAAAAATGCCATTCTCCAGAGCATTATCTTAATTCATTGAGATTCTGCTTCCCAGCAATTGTCAAGAGTTTGGCTCAAATAAATTCAAAAATTCTTTACAAGTTAGAATGTTTCTTATATTAACAAATCTCATAACAATATCTTGCTGTTTGTCACTAAGAATCTTAGGTTATTCCAGTAACTTATAAAGTGCTACAGGAAGATTCATGAGAGGGTACCTTTGTCCTAGATCTTATTGAGAACCCCATCCTTGACTCTGGTGACTTGATAATTACACTTCTTCCACTTGTCCTTCAACCTCAAGGAGGAAGGAGGGTAGCAGCTTTCTGATCTTGCTCTCCCTGAGTTTGATGCATTGTTTCCTATGAGGCTACCATCAGTTCGGTCACCTGATTAACCAATCAATCCAAAATTAATCCATAATTTCTAAACCTACACTTGCAAAACAATATAATTAAAATACTTTAAATCAACACTTCATGATTATTATATAGCAAGAGCTACTCATTAAATTCATTATATCTATACTAGAGGCCCGATGCATGAAGATTCATGCAAGAATGGGCCTTTCTTCCCCTGGCTGCCAGCATTGCTTCACTCTGGCTGGAGCTGCCTTCCTGCTCTGACAGGGAGCCACCTTTCTGCCTTCCCACACTGCCCAGAGGCCTGGAGCAACTGTGGTGGTGCAGAATGACACCAGCCTCTTGATGCCTGTGTATGCAAATTAACTCACCATCTTTGTTGGGTTCATTTGCATACTCACTCCTGATTGGCTAGTGGGTGTCATGAAGGTATGGTCAATTAGCATGTTGCTCTTTTATTAGATATGATATTTAAGCAATTCTGACCAGTGCACAATACAAATGGTACAATTTGGCCGAAACCGGTTTGGCTCAGTGGATAGAGCGTCAGACTGCGGACTGAAAGTTCCCAGGTTCGATTCCGGTCAAGGGCATGTACCTTGGCTGCGGGCACATCCCCAGTAGGGGGCGTGCAAGAGGCAGCTGATCGATGTTTCTCTCATCGATGTTTCTGATTTTCTATCCCTCTCCCTTCTGCTCTGTAAAAAATCAATAAAATACATATATTTTTTTAAAAATGGTACAATTTGAAATGTATGTTTAGAGCTAAAAGGCCTTCAAAGGTCAGTTATGAAGGAAACTTTGCCAAATTTCTTGTTGGGACATGCCAATCAATTTTCAAGGTTATATTCTAGCATTTCCCCTGGACATAGGTCAATGCCAGGGGAAGCCAAAGCAAAAGAATGAATTCTGAAGGATAACTTCAGAGGATAGTTCATTGAAGTTACAGTGTGACTATAAGACAACAGAGAAATAGAGGGACAGAGGGATCAACATTTCACAAAATGACAAGAGCTAGAACTGGATGGAGGGAGAAACAATACAGATGAAACAGGAAAGACTGAATCAAGTTGAGGTAGTTATTTATCAGCTTAAATTTTGGGTTTGCCCTTCTCTCACCCCCCACACTCATCTGTTTATGAAAAAGATCTGTCAGGTTCTCATGATGGGAGGGGGCTGGGGGGGAATGGGGCACCATCCATGCCCTCAGGTAGAGAAACTTGTGGGAGTCAAGCTCCAGCTCTTTAGATTGCTGGGCCTTGCAGTTGGCTCCAGCACATAAAGAATCTAGAGCCCTCTGTTCTATAGCCTAATTCAATTAACAAGTAAAGATGAAAGGGAGGCTTGGAGGGTTGTGATAGCTGTGAGCCAAGACAGTTGGTGTGTGTGTTAGTATATACATATATGGGGGCGTGCACACAAGCATGTCTTATGTGCATATGATAGAATGATCTATGTTTAAGGCAAGGGACTAATAAAGAAATTAGATGCATAAGCTTTAAATTAATTTTATTTTTTGTCTTTTTGCTGTTCTTCACCTGTTCTTTGTAGTCTTTGAACTATCATTAATATGATTGTTATAATGCTTAAAAAGTACCATTTATGTGTGAGTATAATTTACATCTCAGAAGTTGTCAATATCCCTAGTTACGTATTATTTTAACTTTTTTTTAACATATGAAAACATTTCATATGAGATACTGTCCCTCACTGTACTTTTCCATCTGTCTACTATGGCGGACTCTGTGATTCATAGTGTGTTTCTTCATATTTATTTGGATATCTGTACTCTAACCTTGTATTCGACCCCGATGAGATGGATACTTTTGTCTGTTGCAGAGGCCATCCTGGGGAAGAAGCAACTAGCAGCCAAGACTTAAGTACAGCTTGCTCCCAGGCCTGCCTTGGGCCATAGTTGCAGGCAGCTGCTAAGTGGTGCTAGAATCATTTCTTTTGTCTGACTGTAAATACCTTATGCTCTAAGCAATTTACAGCCTTCCTTCTATAAGAAATGTTTCTGAAAGGAAATTCCCCAAGCACAGCTCTTCTGGGTATCATCACTTCAGCTCCAAAGCACTCACTCTTTGTTGCTGAAACACGGAGAGCTGTTGTATTTTCAGTTCCCTTACTCAGTGGAAACATGCCAGGAATTTGATGTTATAACTGATCTCAATTGGAGTGTTTCTTTCCTGCCACAGACTTGAAGAGAGCAACATGAAAGTGCATATTATTCAAGATTGTTCAGTCTCCCTCAGAATATTCAGTGTGTGGTGGTAACATGCATTTAAGCTTATTTAGACCAAAGTTTGCAAAGTTTGAAACTTAGAACCCCAGATTAAGGTGGCCAAAGAAACTGACCTTGCTGGGAGCAGTTTATATACAAGGCTATATACGAGCTTTGGAATTGGGGGAAATAAAGTACCATCCAAATGAGGGACAACTTTGTCTTGATAAAACCTCTTCCTGTAATGTGATTCTCCTAACAAACTGTAAAAAAGCAACTAGAGATCTAGCCCCACATTTCAGCGTTTGAAGCGTTTTCAGACTAACTAGAGATTTAACAGCTATAGAAATTTGACTTTTAAAAGAATTTATCTACAAAATAAAAGGACATTTACTTTTCTCTCAATCTACATGATATTTGATTTTTGAAAAAATAAAGCTTTTCTTCAGTTTTTGCTGGCATAAGCTATCCAACTCATTCATGCTGTCAGACTCATCCAAAAATTAATTCTCCTAATGTATACCATATTTCATGCTGCATTGGCTGCTTTTGCACAATCTGAAGAAAACAAGGAGAATATATTTTTTTTCAAATTTAATTTGTGTATACATCCAATAGAGAACTATAGGATGTTATACTCTCAGAAGACCAAATTTAAAGTGGCAGCAAATAAAGCTGATTTCTTTAAAAGTCCCATTTTATGTAATATGGGCAATAAGGCACATGAGATTGGATTAAAGCATTGTGTTTTATAAAGCTCTTTCAATGCCTACTTTGGAACCATAAAGAAATTAGGCTCCGTGTTTTCTTGTGGAAGGTCTTATTGCAAACACATGTGCATGTTTGTGTGCAATTTCTAAATTTAGCTTTAGGAAGGTATAACAATTAAGTACAATTGAATTTGGCCCGGGGCCTGAATAGTTTCAGGCACATGCACATGATAAATAAGACATGCACATGTCATAGAAGAAATTGGTGCAGACTCCATTGGCATTTCTGGTGTCTTCAAAAGATTGCCACCAGGTGAAGTTTAATGTGCCCAATTCTGCAAAAGTGTAATCTGAGAAGTTCGAGGAACAGAAAGCATTTGGGGTAGATGATCTGACTGTCTTCCAGAACCTTCAAGAAGCATTAAGCTCAAGCTCCGAAGCTCAGCCCTTTATCTCTGACAAATACCACACTGCCTATCTGCTTGTTACTCCGTGGTCCTGTTGCTCCTGTCAGCTTGTTAAATGGAACTCTGGTTTCAGTCGGGAGATGATAATGTGCTAATCTCTGGGCTGGCCTCAGCAGCCGGAGGAGCGTCTGTCCTGCCTGCGCCAGGCCGCCCAGTGCCACGGGGAAGCACTGGCAGCTGGGCTGATGGAATACAGCCTGTGCCAACAGATTGAAAATGTTCTTTTCAGATCTTTAGATTGGAACTTGAGCTTTATTTTGAAAAGTTTTTATGTCCACAGCACAGATCACAAAAATAAATTACGAAACCAATTGCTCTGGGAGCTTCCACGCCGTGATATTACCGAAGCTCAGAGTCATCATTCTTGATGAAATTCAAAGGAGCAGCTTCAGAAATCTTGTTCATCAGCGGGAGCTTGGACAAACCCCCAAGTGCACACCAGTCTGCAGACTTGTAGTAAACAGGCCTTGTTTCTAAGTAGTAAGTGAGGTAAAAGCAATTAATGTCAGATAAAGAAAGAAAAAGAGCTATGCCTTCTCAAATTCTGACTTCTTCTCAAATTAATTGGAGGGAAAAGGGTACCTTACTTAATGGAATTGTTTATTGTCACAAAGAAGTATGTGTAACTCAATGCAAACTATAGTTTCTTTTCTCAGTTGAGGTTCCTCACCCAGTAGGTCCCTCTTTATTTTCCCACCAGAACACGAAGGGAAGTAACGAATGTCCTAGGAAGCAGGGTTGTGGTTTTAGAACGGGACAGAGTTACTCCTTTGTCTAGTTGGGGAGCTGAACTGCGCAATCAGACATTGCCTTTTTCGATGCCCTTGGAATATCAAAACCTAATCAAAATTTAAAGTTGTTTTTCATTCCCTAAAGCAGTGGTCAGCAAACTCATTAGTCAACAGAGCGGCAAACCGCGGCAAACCATGGCTCACGAGACGCATGTGGCTTGCGAGATGCGTTTTGCCGACCATTGCCCTAAAACCTTCCAAATCTCTAAGGGGCCCATGGTGGAGGTTAAAGGTGGGGGGTGAACGGAGGGGAAATTGGTAGGTGAAAAGCGTTAATTTTGGAGAGAGGCATACCTAAGTTCCAAAGGGGATTCTACCAATGAAGAAGAGTATGGTTTAAGCTAAGTTACTTGGACTCCTGGCCCTATGCTTACTCCTTTGTAAAACAGAAATGATAATAAACTAACTCATGGCATTGTTGGAAACATAAAACAAGATACATGTGGGAGTTAAGTGTACTCTTGTCTGCAACTTTGAAATGGGAGGAAAAGAAGACAGACAGATGGACATATGAAAGGATAAATAATTGATCTATCAAAACACAAATACAGCAGCATGTTAACAATTATCGATGGAGATGGTCGATTATGCATATTTAGTACAGATTCTTTCAACTCTTCTCTATGCTTGAGAACATCTTATCAGGAGGGAGGGATCTAGAGGGGTGATTCTTTTCAACATAAGTACAATTTTTGTAACCAGTCCTTATAGTTACAGCCCCAATTAAGTTTCATGACCATGCTGAGCATCCAGGGAGACTGGAAAGACACCTATCTCCTGGGCCACTGGGAACCCAGCTAAGATTTAGAGATTCCTTTTGTAAGGATGAAGGGGAGGAGAGAAACTGGGGAGAGAAGTAGGAGTCTTAGTGGGCCACACAAAGGTAACAATGTATTGGCACATGCTAAGTAACAAATGGTGGCTGTAACCATAAAAGAAGAAAAGGAATGGCTGCCACTTTTCCACCTCAGGGTGGGGTGGTCTCCCAAATCTCCTCATCCGTCCCTGAGTGCCCCATGGCTTTATTTCTTTCATCCCCCTTCAGCCTGTTTCTTGCATTTCTGTGGCAGCACTTACTCCACCCTCCATTGTGTACCCATGATTCTCTCCAGGATCCCTCCCTGAGGAGCCTGGGGTTAGCTTTTGTAAGGCATGGGGGTCTCTATGCTTCCATTTATTTAAGCTCAAAAATGCTTCCTTATGGCAGAATTTTCTTAAGTCTCCGATGTTAACGCTTTGAAAGTACTGCTGCATGAAGACAGCTGATTGTTCCATTATGGGTCCCAGATGGGGAGTTCGGTTGTTTGTGGCTCCTTGGCATGGCCTCCCTGGTGGGTTTTCCCTCTGAGGCAGCACAGGGGGTCTCTCTGGTAGGACTTTTGATTTTCATGCAGGGAACTCCCTCCACCTGATGCATGCTGTGGAAGGGGCCAAGGACCCCTAGGGAGATGGAAACTACAGAAAGGAACCTGCAAAATACACGAACAAAACCAAAAACAAGAGGCAAAACTGGGGACAAGAAGCTCATGATGGAGGAGAAGAAGCAGAATGGAACTGTGTCTAGAAAGCCTACCCCCCAAAGTCATTCCAGCAGCCAAAAAAGATAAGGCCTGACCATGGTCCTTTCATCACTGGGACTCAACAAAGGGCCATTTGGGGAAGCAGTGAGTGCTGACATCGAGCTCTGCTTGGGCGATGAGAGGAGATGAGAGCAGCTGTGAAGGGATTCTGCGGCACAAGAGGGGAGGATGGTAGGGCTGATGGGGGCACGGGTGGTCAGGGGGACTTGTATGATGAGAAAGACTTGAGTTTGGTGGCATTAGATGAAATGCTGTTGAGAAGGAAGCAGAGAAGTGGGAAAGTTAACACACAGAAGTGAAAGGAGGTAACTGCTTAGAGGGAGGTCAATTCCAGACATCCAGAGGAGGGATTGCCTTTGGTAGGAGGACTCCCTTTGGTTGCCAGGATAGGCGGGGCAGGGGTACACCCTAGATTGGCTGCAGTTCTGCCAACAGAGGAGGATTGTTCCTCACTTTATTCAGTTCATGCCTTTGTCTAAAGATTGTCTGCAATCATAACCTATTAGCTCATTCTGTGACACTACCGTTTTCTTCTGGCATTGATTAGCAAATGACAAACATTTTTTATAGGAGTTCCTGCTAAACAAGGTCTCCTCTGTCTCACACTTATGCCTTTCTTAAGCAACAAAGCATATATTAAAGTATCAGCTGGATATTTTCATCCACAGAACTGGTCCTTAGCTTTATTTTGTTTCATTTCATCAACCTCACCTCCTCTCCTTCCTCAGAGAGACTTGAGGGAAGAGGAATTGGAGTGGATGCTTTGATGATAATTGATAAAGCGTTCTGTCCTGAGGAGTCTCCCAAATTGGATTAAGTGGATTCTTTTGTGGGTTGCAGTTGTTTATGTTTTAGGGAGACAGGGATGTGAAAACTCTCACTCTCTCTTCGTTCATTCTCACCAATAGATGGATACTGTCGCTTTTCAAGGCTTGTCCATCTGGAATGCATCACAAACACATTGCTGGGAAAGTAAAAGTTCCAGAAAGAGCCTCCTTTTCCCTTGGAACTGTGAAATTGAGTGGTTTAGTTTCTTCCATGTTGTTGTAAATTCACAGGAGTGTAATATAAGCTACATTTTTAACCATTTGGGATGGCTTATGATTCAATAATGCCAGACGTGGTTTTCCTTTTCTTTTCTCTTTATCACTTACTTTTCTGTCTAATTTCACCAAAAGCAATTACTAATTATGGAAATGACTCCAACCTTGCCTAACCACATTTAGTCACTAAAAGCAATCTATTCACTACTTTCAAAAGCTGTTAAACAAACAAGCAATTTATTCCTGTCTCTTTGCAAGCAACCAAGGAATACAGCCGTGTTCTCTTTGCCCCTTGCATGGCTTTTGCAACCAGGAGTGCTGCCTCTTGCCTCTTTCTAATTTGAATAAAAATCAACGTGTTCCTAACCGCTGCCTTTGCAATCAGCAATTTGACTCAGTGGGCTTAATTCAAAGCAGGCATTCCCATTCTCTAGACTATTTGTCTGTCTTCCTGGAAATCAAGGAGAACAACAAAAATAAACACTGCCCCTAAATTAAACCAGAGAGGGAGGAAGAAACTCCAGTGAATGATGAAGCAAAATAACAAAAAGAGTCAGGTGAAGTAAATAGAAAACATTTCAAGGTTCCACCTACCCTGCCCCCAAGAGCCCCTTCTTTGTCTTCCTTTCCCAGAGGAAATCAATGCATCTCCCCACAGCAGTTATTAGTAGTCAGCTCCCAGAATGCCACAGAGCCTGCTGGGTCAGTCTCCATCCTCTTACCTGCTGCTGGCAGGTGGGCTTACCTGAGATTGTTACTGGTGCTATCTAATAATTTCCCTGCATCTCAAACAGCCAGCACCCTACAGAAATCTCTTCCCTTTGCTGAAACAAGGGACACAAATTATTTTTTTTTTTTTTTTTTTTTTTTTAGTAAATCCAAGCCTGGGGCCCCACACAACTGCCAGTGCTGGGACAGAGGAGTTGTCAGTCTTCCTTGAAAGCCAAATAGTTTTTCCTTTCTGTGACT
Source organism: Antrozous pallidus (assembly GCA_027563665.1). Lineage (NCBI taxonomy): Eukaryota > Metazoa > Chordata > Mammalia > Chiroptera > Vespertilionidae > Antrozous > Antrozous pallidus. The sequence goes on along the minus strand of CM050518.1, from coordinate 21,445,276 downwards.
GCTCAACTTTCTCTTGCCCCAGGCTTAGAGATGCAGGTCCCAGTCTTTAATTCAACCTGTCTTTTGTGAATAACTAGGGACCAGTTCAGGGATCAATAAGATAATAATGGTTTAGCACATTTCAAAGGGTTACCAGAGGTATTCCCTGGTCAAACTGATTTTATCTAATGTTTCCTAGATAGAAGCAGGCTGTGCATTGTTCTTCTCTGAATATCCCCAAGCCACATACTTTTGGAAGTTTGCTTTTATTATTTATTTTGAATTTGAATTTCATTAAAAAGTTTCCCAGGTTTTAAGTGTGATCTCTCACCTCTCTCAGCTCTCTAATTTAGTTATTTTATTATTCTCTTTTTAGTCTAACCCATTGAAGATAAAACTTTTTCAAGATATTCACAGATTTGGAATATATGAAGTATTTGAGATTCAAATAAAAGATGCAGGTGCATATTTATCGAGAGTGACATTCCAGCACAGGTTTTGAGCATGTTATAATAATTATATGCAGAGGAGGTGGTGATGGGTATATTTAATATTCTTCCCATTTCTCTCTTACATGAACTTCCTCTAAAATGTAGTTGCAGTGTAATGAGTGCAGTTAATAAAATTAGAGGGGTTATGTCTAACCAGAAAATGAGGAAATCACTTTGTTCTTTTATGATAGGATATTTGAGTAGGGTTTGTCCACACACCTTAGGGGAGTTACTTGTTCTTTAGGCTTAAAAATGATAACACTTACAACAAAACTTATCTTTTTAAAAGTCTTTCAGAACAAGAACCCGTTATTGTGCCACTCCCTCGCTGAGCAATAAACATGAAATAGAGAATACAATTTTTAAAGACTATGCCAATCATCCCTCTAAACTATATTTTCATATAATTGATAGACTTTTTTTAATACTAATAAATCAAGTATGTACTCTGATGTGGATTCCTAATCTATTGATCTGTGTTTTGAGTATCTAAGGAGTGAATTGGCAGTAGAGGCAAGGCCGTTATTTCCCATCACATTTTAAAAGTCCATTTCTGCATTACATATTCCAATCTAGTGAAAATTAGATCTACTCTATTTAGATAGATTTGGCACCCAAAACTTGTTGGCCACGGTATGTAATGTCATTTCAATTTGCTTATGTACATTTAGAAGGAGATTGATTTATAAGAGTCTTTGCCCGAGAATAAACTGATTCTTATTGATCCAGAACCATTTATGATTGCTTTTGAAAATTCTCAATAATAGAGAGCTTTGATACATTTGAGCCATTTTGTTAAGCATTATTGTCATGTATATAAAAACATGAAACTGTTAATGCTTATACTTCTTTACTTGGCATCTTTGTTAATCACTGCATACCTAAAGGCTAATTCCTGCTCCAGATGCTGTGATGTCTTCCCAGCTGTTCTGCGTAGATGCTATTTGCAAATGACAACATAAATAGCATATCCAGAACATTGTACAGGCTGGGACTCTGCTATCCAGGCTACTATATATTTAGTGTCAGGGATAAACTTTTGGTAAATTATAACCAGTATGGAGTTGAGGGAATGGCAACAGGTGTAGCAAAATGCCTCATAAAATAACCAAATGAAGACATTATATGCAAGTATTTCCATACTAGCATATATTTTACAAGCTAAATTGAATCCACTATGAGTGAACAATCTCTGTGTGCAAAGTTTACAAGGATGTCTAATATTATTGTACATGCATTATTTAAGAAGACTACATTGCATTAGCCTCTTTAATCAAGCCTTTAGTATATAAAGGAGTAGTTATAACTGTTTTTCAAATTTTAATTTTTTAAATTTCTTTATTGATTAAGGTATTACATATGTGTTCTCATCCCCGATTACCCCTTCCATCCCCACCTCCATCACCACTTATGCTTTCACCCCCCTGGTGTCAGTGTCCATTGATTAGGTTTATATGCATGCATACAAGTCCTTTGGTTGATCTCTTCTCTTTAACCCCACCCGCCCTACCCTCCCTCTGAGGTTTGACAATCAATGCTTCTCTGTCTCTGGATCTGTTTTTGCTCATCAGTTTATGTTTTTCATTATATTCCATAAATGAAAGAGATCATGTGATACTTCTTTCTTTGACTGGCTTATTTCACTTAGTATAATGATCTCCAGTTCCAGCCATTCTCTAGTTTGAAGCAGCCAGTTTTTCCTCCTTTTTCTTCTTCTTCTTCTTCTTAAAGAATATCTTTCAGCATTTCATATAATACTGGCTTGGCAATGATGAAGTCCTTTAGCTTTTTCTTATCTGTGAAGCACTTTATCTGACCTTCAATTCTGAATGATAGCTTTGCTGGGTAGAGTAATCTTGGTTGTAGGTTCTTGTTATTCATCACTTTGAATATTTCTTGCCATTCCTATCTGGCCTGCATAGATTCTGTTGAGAAATCAGTTGACAATTATATGGGTTCTCCCTTGTAGGTAGCTATCTGTTTTTCTCTTGCTGCTTTTAATATTCTCTCTTTGTCTTTTGCTCTTGGCATTTTAATTATGATGTGTCTTGGTGTGGTCCTCTTTGGATTTCTTTTGTTTGGGGTTCTGTGCGCTTCCTGGACTTTTAAGTCTATTTCTTTCACCAGGTGGGGAAAGTTTTCAGTTACTATTTCTTTAAATAGGTTTTCAGTATTTTGCTCTCTCTTTTTCTGGCACCCCCATAATTCCGATGTTGGTATTCTTGAGATTGTCCCAGAGGCTCCTTACACTATTTTCAATTTTTTGGATTCTTTTTTCTTTTTGCTTTTCTGGCTAAGTGGTTTTTGCTTCTTTGTATTTCAAATCTTTGACTTGATTCTTGTGTTCCTCAAGTCTGCTTTTAGATCTCTGTATATTTTTTATTTCAGTCAGTGTATGCTTAATTTCTAGTTGGTCCTTTTTTATATCCTCAAAGGTCTCATAAAGTTTATTGGCCTTTTCTAGGAACCTCTTGAAAAACCTTATAACCAGGGTTTTGAATTTTATGTCCAGTCATTTTTTTCCCTCCATTTCTTTCAATTGTGATCTGTTTTCTTATCTCTGCATTTTGGCTGCTTCCCTGAGTTGGTTGAATACATTTGTGTGGTAGGTGTCCTCTAGGGGACAGTGGCTCAGCTTCCCCAGTTACCTGAGGTGGATACTCTTGGTGCACCCCTTTATGGGCAGCACTTCCTTGTTGTAGTTAAACCTAGATTGTTGTTGGTATCACTGGGAGGGGTTGATCTCCAGGCCAATTGGCTGTGAGGATCAGCTATGTCTACACTGGGAGAGCCTCTGTGCTCAACTTGGATGGGGTGGAATCTCAGGGCTGAGCATTCAGCCTTGTGCCAGCCTAAGTGGTGCCTGGGTTTCCGTGTCCCATGGCAATGGCTACACACACCTCTGAGGGAAAGCTGCTCTCACCTCTGCAGCTCCGGATTCTCAGTATGCTTCCTCCTGACAGTCCAGTTTCACCCCATATGAGTCTGGGTTCCCTGAGACTCACCCAGAACTGGGGATCAGTGCAGTGGGGAGCCTTTGTCTCCTTCTTTGTTTGAGAAAAACAGCTGGGTATTGAGCCACCCGCCCTTTCCACTCATGCACCTCTCCACATCTCCGCACCTCTGTCTCCATGTCTCTGCAACTCTGCCCTCCACACCTTTTCTGAGTCTCAGTGTCCTTTTATCTTTCCTTCTAGTTTTAAAATTTACACTCAGCCAACTTTCTGGTGGTTCTGGATGATGTCTGTTTTGCCTTTTAGTTGTAGTTTTGAAATTGTTGTGCAAGGCAGCAGTATAGGTGTTTACCTATGCTGCCATCTTAGTTCCCTCCTCAAATTTTAATTTTTAAATATTTTTTAAATTATATTTAACATACAATATTATATTTGTTTCAGGTGTACACCCCAGTGATTAGAGATTATATAATTTACTAAGTGATCATCCTAATATATCTCATACTTATCTGACACCATACATAGTTATTAGAATACTACAGGCCCAGTGTACAAAATTTGTGCACTGGGAGGGTCCCTAGTGGCTGCTGACATTTGTCAGGTCCTCCCTACCTTCCCCAGGCTGGCCCCTTCCCCTGGTTGAACTCCCAGATGAACTCCAGGTAGAGGGGACAATTTGCTTACTACACTTGTATTATATAGGATAATTGATTATATTCCTTATACTGTTCTTTATATCCCATGACTATTCTGTAAATATCAATTTATACTTCTTAATCCCTTCACCTTTTCACCTATATCTCCAACCCCTGCCATATTAAAACCATCAAAATGTTCTTTGTATCTGTAAGTCTGTTTTTGTTCTGCTTCTTCTTCTTTTTTTTTTTTTAGATTCAATTATTGATTAAGTTGTACAGCGATTTTATTGTTCATATTTTTACATATATTTTTCTTCTTCTTACAAAAGACCCTTTAACATTTTATATAATGCTGGTTTGGTGGTGATGAATTCTTTAGCTTTTTATTGTCTGGTAAACTCTTTATATGTTCTTAAATTCTAAATGACAGCTAATCTTGGTTGTAGGTCCTTACTTTTCATCACTTTGAATATTTTTTGCTAATCCATCCTGGCCTGCAAAGTTTCTGTTGAGAAATCAGCTGATAGTCTAATGGGAGCTCCCTTGTAGGTAACTAACTGCTTTTCTCTTGCTGATTTTAAGATTCTCTCTGTCTTTAAGCTTTTGAATTTTAATTATTATTTGTCTGGTCTCTGTGCTTCCTGGACTTGTATGTCTATTTCCTTCACTGGGTTAGGGAAATTTTCAGTATTTTTTTTCACATAGGTTTTCAATTTCTTGCTCTCTTTTCTCTTTCCAGCACCCCCATAAAGTTCACTTGAAGTTGTCCTAGAGGCTTCTTACACTATCCTCATTTTTGTGATTATTTTTTCTTTTGCTATTCCAATTGGGTGTGTGTCTTTTTAATTTTTATTTATTTATTTGAGAGAGAGGAATAGAGAGAGAGAGAAAGAGAAAGTGAGAGAGACATTTATCTGCCACTCCATCCATCCATGCATTCATTAGTTGATTCTTTATTTTTTTTCCTTTTTAAACATATTTTTATTGATTTCAGAGAGGAAGGTAGAGAGAAAGGCAAAAAAAAAAATGATAAAAACATCATTGATGAGAGAGAGCCATTGATTAGCTACTTCCTGCACACTCCTTATTGGGGACTGGGCCTGCAACATTAGCATGTGACCCTGGAATCAAACCCAGGACCCTTCAGTCCCAGGCCAATGCTCTATCCACTGAGCCGAACCAGCTGGGGCCCTTGGTTGATTCTTATACATATTCTGATTGGGAATCAAATTCACAACCTTGTTGTATCAGGATGACTCTCTAACCAATCAAACTACCTGGCTAGGGCCTTGGGTGTTTTGTGCTTCTTTGTATTGAAATCACTAATTTCATTCTCAGCTTCATCTACTCTACTATTGATTCCTTGTAAATTATTCTTTATTTCAGCTAGTGTATCCTTCATTTCTATTTCTTTTTTATGGTTTTCTTATCCTTTTTGATGCTGTTGGATGTCAGCCATCATTGCCTGTGTTCTGCCTGGGACCTCCTGGCATGAGCTACAAAGTGATCTGCAGATGGTTGCTACTTGTGTTGGGCTTAGAAATTACCAAGAGAGACCAATTTGTAAACCAAGGCCAGCTGCCACTAGTGCCAGGTCAGAGGGCTTGCTGAAGCTAGCTGCTGTTTGTTTGAGAAATTTTAGGAAGGTCTGAAGCATGAGCTAAGACAGACTATTCATATGGAAAGGCAAATGGAAGCTGCTTGACCAGCAATTTTGGTGGGTCAGGGTTTCAGGGAAACACCAGGGCAGGGCAAACAGTTACAACCAAGATGATTGAGACTCAGATATGGCACTGCCTGTGGGGTCTTTTGGGGGATTGCTCATCAAAGGAACAATGGTCTCTGCTAGCACTTCTGTCTAAGAGAAAGCTGCCCCTCTAGACCTCATCCTAATGCCAAACAATTCACTTCCTCCCTATATGACCCTGGTGCCCTTTTGAGCTACTACCTCAGTACTAGAGTTCAGAGGGAGTGAGTCTGAGTAAGTCTGTGAATGAGTCTTTTAATAGGAACTGCCTTGGACTCCAGCAGCTTTCTTTCTTTCTCAGACACAATCCCCACTGGTTTTATAGCCAAAAATTGTGGGGACTTCTTTTCCTGACACTGGAACCCTAGACTGGGGGCCAAGGGTGGGGCCAGTAACCTTTACTTCTCAAGAGAAACCTCTGCAGCCAAAATATCTCTCCAGATTTTTATCAAGTGAATGTGAGTGTGAGACCAGCTTGTTCCACAACATCACCACTGCTAGTAGTCTCTATATGGCTTCTTCTATATATTAGAACTGCTCAACTTGGATTTGGGAATAGCTAGGTTTCAGGTTCTAGCAATACCTAAAACTATTCTGTGACACTGGACGAATATACTATCTCTCCTATTCTTTTATTGTCCCCAGCCTCTCAATTCACATGCTTAAAGATATCTGCATTTTTATTTTGTTTGTGCTTTGCCCCCACCCCGCATCCCAAAGATGCTTTAAAATATAGTCTAGGGCAATTTGTTTGTCAACTTCTTAATATATCTTAACTCTCTTTAGGATATACATTTTTCTTCCCTACCCTTCTCTTCTTTGTCTTCTCCTTCTTTTTCTTTCTCCCTTCCTTTCTTCCTTGCTTCCTTTTTTCCTCCCTTTTCCCCTTCTTTTCTTCCTTCCTTCCTTCCTTCCTTCCTTCCTTTCTTCCTTCCTTCCTTCCTTCATTTTTTCCTTTCTTTTCTCTTTCTCTCTCTCTTCCTTCCCTCTTTTCTTCCTTCTTTCCTTCCTCCCTTCCTCCCTTCCTCCCTCCCTTTCTCTCTCTCTCTCTCTCTCTTTCTTTCTTTCTTTTCTTCTTCTTTCTTTCTTTTCCTACCTGGGTATTACTAATGTGATTAGACAGAAAAAAAATACATGTCTTATTAACCATCTTTAATTCACACAAGCACATCTATAGGGCTGTTAATGTACAAATCAAAGTAATTTCAAACTTAGTAAATCACATTTCATATTACAAATTATTTCATTATTCTATCTAGAAAACAGTGATGTTTGCCCTTACATACCCCTCAATGCTTCTGAAATATGCTGCTGGACAGGAATTTAATTTATTAACTTTTTTGGATCTTGACCTTTTAAGGTGCTATGTGTCCATTTAATTACAGCATCCTTGAAGCCCCAGACAACACACTGATGTTCAGAGGGAAGATTCATAATCAGTGACTAGAATGGATTTTATCAGTTTGAATGATACCAGACTAAGGAAATTATCCATCTGGGCCAGGTAATTCATTTTTCTGGAAAATCACAAAACAACATTCCTAATACAAAGTCACTAAGATAATTTCCTTTTATTGAATAATTTCATCATTCAGTAGGGATTTTAAAAGCCTGAGGTATTTTGAGCATATGGTTTAGGGACATCATTTTAAAACATGAACTATCAGTAGAATTTCAATATAATCTCAATAAAATAACTTACTTCCTAAGTGTTACAAATAAAGCAGGATATTTCTATAAGAGAGAATAAGATTTCATCAAAGCATTTGCTTTTGAGTTAAATTTAGGAGCCTTTCCTCGTCATTATCTCAGAGCACTGATATATCTGTTCTCTGAGCCATTGGTCCAGTCTCTCTTGACTCCTCACATGTGAAACAATTTCCTTGCTTGGATTTTTCCTACCTCACCAACTGCTTCTTTCCAATCTCTTTTCCTCATTCCCACTTGTATCATTGCCCACTTAACATTGAAGAGCCCCAGAATACAATCATTGAAGTTGTATTTATTACAGTCATTCTTGGTGATCTCAACTAGACTTTATATGCTGATAAATCACTAATTTGTATCTCAAGCCCAGACCTTATCTCTGATTACAGGTTTGAACATCCTACTCAATGTCTCTGCTTAGATGTTTAAAAACCATCTAAAACTCAGGTTAAATAGCTTGCCCAAGATTGTACAAAAATAGGTGCCAGAACCAGGAGTCAAATCCAACTCATTTTGCCTCTAGAAACCCTGATTATGACCATTAGGTACTGCTCTCTTTGCAGCATTTTGAAGACTTACCAAGGCACCTAATCCCAGAAATGTGCCCGTCTAACCAGTGATCTGTCTGACCTTCTGGCTCGTCCAGCATGTCAAAGTTACCTATAAAATATACATACACTTCTGATGAGACAAGATGTGTCCAGAGAACCATGAGACTAACACCTGATTCTAGAAACATATTGAGGCAATGCAAGGGGATCACATTCTCATGCTTCTTCCTACCTCTTTCCCTGTCAATCAGTCACAACAAAAAAACAAACAAATGACATATTCGTATTAGGAAAAGTTCAAGATTTAATAAAGGGATTTTGTGGAGGGAGAGAGTCATGTAGAGGGCTTGTGACCATCAGTTGAAGACAGACGTCCAACAGAGAGAGCTGAGGGAGGAAATACCTAGACCTCACTCTCCCCTCTTACTCTAGGCTCCTGCGGGAATTCCCTGCTGGTTCCCAGAAACCAGAGGGAAAGAGAGGTCACTGATGTGGTCTATTCAAGTCAGTCCCCAGGCCAATGCAGGGTGCAAACTAGAGGTCACACTGAGTGGGTCACATGGAAGATATTTGGCACAACCTTACCGATTGTATACTTCACACACACACACACACACACACACACACACACACACACACAGAGAGCAAGATTTTCTATTCTTCTCTAGAAAAATTGAATTATTTTTTATTAACTCAACTTATTCAGGATCTTAGTGAGGTTCTGAGAATACAAAACCCCAGCACCACATGTGTCTTTAAAAAAAAAATTTTTTTTTTTTCAAATTGTTCAAGCCTGTCAAGACATCTTGAACCCTGGTTTTGTCATTCAGCACAGTGGCCTTCAGACCCAGGCGTGGCTCTCTTTTGGACAAGTTTTTAGTACTGATTTTTCAGGCCTCCCCCAAAGCTTAGTCAGTCTCAGGTGAGGCCCAGGAATGTACACGTGGTTTTGTTTTTCATTTCCCAAGCGACCCTTGTGTAGCCAGCCAAAACATAGGCATCTAGGATCCCTGATATGACAGCTTCAACACAAGGCATGTAACACTTCACTGGACACTTCTTTAGAGTTTTTCCAGAAATTCAGGGATTTTTCAAGTGGACAAATCTCAGAGTGTGAAGTGGAATATTAGACTTGCCTGGAGAGCATTTCCTCACTTCATTGCTTCACACTTGTTGGCCAAGCCACCCTTTGGAATCCACTGATAACCATAGGGAACTGCAGAAAAAGTGCTCAGTCCCCTGAATTCATCAGTAATATCCATTACATCTGATTGTTTGGCTTGTTTTGAATTAATTTTACTCTTCATATATCTCTGTGTTGTGCTAAAAGTATTATGGCAGACTTTGTGAATATTTTACTGAATTTGAATCACATTCACCAAATTCAGCCATCCACCTATAAATCTTTTCTTTCTTTCTCCCGTGAATGCTAATTTTTCTGGAATCCAGGTGCTGTTCTAGGTCTCAGGGACACTATAGCGATATTTTAAGTCTCTTCCCTCTTGAACTTACACACTGGTGAGGGAAACAAACATCCAATAAATGAATACATGTATAAGTAAAAAGTATTTTGAAGGAGGACATGTGTTATGAAAGAAATGAAGAAGTATGATGACCCATAACAGAGGGTGGAGTAGAGACTATTTCAGAGAATGTCATCCAAAGGGTAACATGGGCATTGAAAACTGAAGGCCATGAAGGAGCCAGTCTTGCATAGATCCAGGAGAAGAGCTTTTCGGCAGGGCAAATGCCCTAAGACAGGAAAGAGTCTATAGTCATTTTTAAAATATGTTTTTATTGATTTTTTTAGAGAGAGAGGGGAAGGGAATAAGGATAGATAGAAACATCAATGAGAGATGTTGATTGGCTGCTTCTTGCACATTCCCTACTGGGAATTGAGCCTGTAACCCAGGCATGTGCCCTGTCAGAGAATCAACCTGAGGACTTCTTGGTTCATGGGTGGACACTCAGCCACTGAGGCACACCAGCCAAGCAAGAGTGTTTTGTCTTTATAGAACACACTGTGGCCAGTTTCGGGTGACTGTGCTGGCCAGTGAAGAAATATCCTCAATCAGTCTCATAAGCTACCTCTTAGAATACCTGCTGAAAATATTTCTGTCACCACAGCCTTTAGTAATAGCAAATAAGAACTGCAGGTAATCAGAGCCATAGCAGTAAATATTTATGCCTCTCTCCTTCAGGTTGTGTGGGACCTGAAGCTTTTACAATGTCAAAGGCTTTCTTCAAGAAAAGTAATAACAAATTGCAAAAAAATAAAAATAAAATAAATTACTAGGGCTCCACCCATGCATGTGAAAGGCCCTGAAGCCTATGGTTAACTGGTTTCATGGCACCTTTCTGGAGTTAGAAGAATGAGTCAGCCACAGATAGAGCCCTGGGCCATTTTTTTTTTTGCCAAGTCCTGGGACTGGGAGTCACACTGTGCAGGACGCCTGGGAGTAGCCAGGGAACTGCTCCCCATGACTGCTCCCCAGCTGGTGAAGAAAGGGAGAGGAAAACTTGTTCTGATTTAACCATGTAGTCATTGCATCAGGACTAAGTTAGAGGTGGGAGAAATAACTAAGAGTAAGATGTAGCCTTGCAATTTATAAAGAAGCTGCTAAAGGATGCTTTAGGCAAGTAAAAACACACATGCAAAACAACACAAAGGAGGAAGAAATATGTGCTGTCTGTAAATGGGGTAAAAGGAGAAATGGGTGAGGAGGGCTGTAACCAGTGGGAAAGGTGGGGATCAGGGTGAATTGGAGGGCTGGAGGAGTGGGACTAGGACAAGGTGGAGTGGTGGTGGGGAGGGAGGGCACAGAAGTCCCAGACCTGGGCTGGGAGGGCTGAGGTAGTGAGGAAATGCAGAAGAGATGGTAGGAAGCAGGCGGGCAGGTAGAGGGAAAGAAGTGGTGGTTTTATTTTTAGGTCAGAATTGGGTTTCATCTGGGCTTCTGAAGATCAATTATTTGTGCCCTGGAATAATTAATTCCAATAATTAATTCCAATTCTCAGAAAAGTATTCTTGTGAAAGAAGAAGCAGCAATCACTACTTAGGTTACCAAAACAAGGACTTATCTTAATCATGATCAAAACTTTTGTCCTGACCCTGACCAAGTTGAACTAGGCAGAAGGTTTGGTTACAGTGTTTTGATATTTGCCTTCCAGGCAATAATAATGAGGTTTTTAATTAACATCAACATCCTGGTTTTTTGTGGCGACTCCAAGGATGTGCTACTTTTTCTTAATCTTAGAGGCTGCCAGATGGTCACTTATCACCTGTCACTGAATATCTGACATCAATCATTTTTGTTCTTTTAGGTATGTTCTTGTATACATTCAATGCCTTATGACTTAGTATGGATTGTTTTAAACGTCCAGTTGTGTAGAATTCTCTGTAGTTCTGAAACATAGCAGAATAGTGGCCACATTTTTGAGGGTTAAGATGTTTAACATTTGATATTTGAGTGTACTCTTAGGGTTTGACCTTACCGAAACCCACACCAAACAGAATTTATGGTCAGGGAGAGATTTCTCTTAGCAAATGGCTGCGAAACTGTTGTGTGGTCAGCACTGAGGACAATTTCAAATGTTAATGTTGAATGTCACATATGAGCAGGAAATCATCTTGTGCTCTTGAATATAATTTTTAAAAAGGCTTATTGTATGCTGAGGTGTGACTTTTGACTGAATTTAGGTTTATGCATATGAGACTAGATTTTTTTTTAAAAAGCAAAAAACTAATTTTTGTTTGGGCGTTCAAGCTTCTGGCTATATGTTTGTATAGAGTGCCTTACTCTTATCATACCTACTTTATTTTTATTTTATTTTTAATATGTATTTATTAAATCGATTGGGGTGACTTTGATCACCATGAGCATATAGGTTTCTGGCATGGGTTTCTTTCTATGTTACAAGATCTTTATATTGCACCATGTGCCAAACACCCGAAGTCAAATCTTCTCCTGTCAAATTATATTAGGATCCCCTTCCCCACCGTCTCCTGGTCCCAACCCCTTTTAATGGGTGAAATAATTTGCAAAGAATGATGGCCATTTTTTTTTTTTTTTTTGGCCAGGATACAGTCCAGTGTTGGGGTTTCTGAATGTTAATTCCAACCTCAACTACTTTACCTGATGATGCTTCAAAGGCTGGCAGCTTGTATTCATCACCTAAATGACAGCTGTTTCTAACCTCTTTTCCCTGAAAAGAAATAAATTACATAAGCCTTCTGCATGCTAATCACTGACATTCTGAAATGACAGTTGAAAAGAGCTCTAATGTGTGTGTAAGGCAGACGTGAATTGAACGATTTTGTCTTCCTTTACTTTCAGTCTGTGTGTATTTTTCGGAGGTGGGGCTTTTGGAGATAGCATATATATGGGTCTTATTTTGTTGCCCATTCAGCTACCCTATGTCTTTTGATTGGAACATTTAATATATTGATATTTAAAGTAATTGTTGATAGGTATGTAGTTACTGCTATTTTATTCTTTTAACTATCTTCTTCTCCTCTTCCTCCCCTTCTTTCTCCTTTTGCTTCTCCTTCACCATCTAAAAGGTCTTTTAACATTTCTTATAATACTGGTTTGGTGGTAACAAACTCCTTTATATTTTTCTTATCTGGAAGCTATATATTTCTCCTTCAACTTTAAATGATAGCCTTTCTGGATAAAGTAATCTTGGTTATAGGTCTTTGCTTTTCATTACTTTGAATATTTCATACCAAATCCCTTCTGGCCTGAAATGTTTCTGTTAGGAAATCAGCTGATATTCTTATGGGAGCTCCCTTGTAGTTAATTAACTCTCTCTGTCATGGCTTTTAAGATTCTTTTTTTGTCTTTAACCTTTTGTATTTTAATTAAGATGTGTCTTGGTGTGTACCTCTTTGAGTTCATCTTGTTTGTGAGTTTCTATGTTTCCTGGACTTGTGTGGCTTATAGGAGGAATAAACAGTGATGGAAGGAGACTTGATTTGTGGTGGTGAACACACAATACAGTGTTCAGATGATGTGTGGTGGAACTGTGCTCCTGTGCCAAACTTGTATAATTTCGTTAACCAGTGTCACTCCAATAAATTCAATAAAAAGAAAAAAAAAATATTTGGTTTCTATCAACCAATTGTTGAATTTTGAGTAGATATTTTTGAATAGACAGTTTTTGATGAGACAGTATTATTAAGAATGAGATGTTGATAAGATGTATCATTAAAACACTTGTTAAGTATATTAAATGTCTACATTTTTGGCAACTTGAACAATATGTATTTTTATGCAAGCTGTGTAGACTTTGTCAAAGCAACTTAATACAGATATTTTTACCCTTTTATCCATTGGATATTCATCCAAATGTTTTACAAAATGTTTTTCCTGTAGGATGCTTTAAATCTATTTAATTGTCACCTAATAATGGCTAATATCCTATTGTTTCTCAATGACAGAGATATATTTTGTCAAAATAGATTTTGTGTCCTAACATAATTTCAATTTCTGCCTTTTATAATCATGGATGTAGTTAACTTGATTTATTCGCCCTAAACCAAGTACTTACTATGCAAAGACGGTCTTCTATATAAAAAACATGTTCCCAGTGCTCTTTTGGTCATAATTATTAACTTTCATGAAAGACCAACATCTAAATATTAAAAGTGGATTCTATTTCTTGATTTTTAAAAAAATGTATTTACCACTTAATCTTATGTTTTCCTGTCTGTCTGCCTTTCTGTAAGGACCAAGGGAGTAGTGTTCAGTTCCAAATTATTTGACCCTCAGAATATATGCTTTTCACTGATTTAAGTAGTTTGATGAAGCCCACTTTTGATACAGAGGACTGTTTCTTTTTTTCATGTTTTAATACTATTAGTACTTAGTATTTTTACTATCAGATAGTAAAATTGACCTCTGTTGGTGCACAGTTCTATGAATTAACATATATATTTGTGTAACCACTATCACAATCAGAATACAGAACAGTTTTATCATTCTTCTAACCACCTTATATACTCAGTCATATGTTCCCCTCACCCCTAATTCCTAGAAACCACTGAGAAGGTATTTTCATGGTATTAAAATACAAAGAGGACTATGAAAAAGACAGAGATGAAGTTGAAGAAGCAGGAAGAAGAGGAGGAGGAGGAAGAAAAATGAAAGAGGAAGATGAAGAAGAGGACAAAAAATGACAAAGGAAGGAAGAGGGAAGAGGAGAGAAAAAAAAGGATATTTAGGGATCTAACCCACTTGGGCTTTTTTGCCTGTGCTAGGATTGTCCATTGTCAACTTGGCATTACTCCCACCTCCCTGGGCTGCAACGCAGAGGAGAGACTGAGAAGCACCCCCACCCCCTCAAGATCCTGATTTCAGATTGCCAGTGAGAGGGCTGCTGTGAGGCAGGGGGAGGAATAAGATGTGTGGGGCAGGTGTGTGATTCCTGGTGACTTCATGGCTTGGGCACTGCTCACTTCACTGCTGCAGACTGTGACCACCAGTGGGATGTCTCCAGGCTTTCCAAAAGAGCTTCTCCATAAGCCTTGGAGAACCATCAGTTGGGTGTGTTCTGGGTGAGGTCACTAATTTGCCTTCCTCCCCTTCTGGCTACAGCTTCCCAGAACTTCCCCAGTGACTCTCCTGACCTTTATTCATTCTAGCTTGACCATCGTTTTTGTAAACCCTAATTCCTATAGTAAACAGGTTTTTCCAGAACACCTTAGACTTGCTGTGTTTTCATGCCCCAATTCAGACTGCACAGCCATATTTTAAAGACAAATTTTGTATTGCTACCCAGCATTTAAAATTAGGAGATTTCTTTTTAAAGTCCTAACTGCCCTTTCTTCTTTGACAAATCAGAAGGTCAGAAAACACTAGACCAGAATTCTTGCCTGAAGATAATTGAATGGAGCTGAGAAGTAGCAGCTCCCTTTAGAAAAGATATAATTCTCCATTTTATCCAGCTCACCTCACTCTTCACAACATTTTCCTGGATTTTGCAGCCTTTACATTTGTGCCTCTCCCCCTTTAAATAATAACAAGTTAGTCTAAGAAAAGAAAGTTTTTCCAATTACAAAGCTGCTTCCTAGGAACTTTTGTGGATGTGAAGATATATAGGAAGAATCCAGTGCCTTTAAGGAGTTTGCGTGAAGGAGGGTGACTGAAGGGCATAAAAGCAAGCACTGAGTGCCGTAACAAAGTCTGTAGAATGATCCTTTCGTAAAATGAGAAAGTAAACTCAGCAGCTGCTATTTGGATATTTCTAAAGTATTTTTAAAATACCCAAATAGATTTTTTTCAGGTTGGTTTTTATAGCAGTTTCACTTAATAATATGTATTGGTGCTAATAACATGATTGATACTACAATTATTCCTGATACATTGTATCTTCATTTGACTAGGTACCATGGTCGGAAAACTGTGGCTCTTGAGCCACAGGCGGCTCTTTGGCCCCTTGAGTGTGGCTCTTCCACAAAATACCACGCCCTGGGCGAGTCTGTTTTGAAGAAGTGGCATTAGAAGAAGTTTAAGTTTAAAAAATTTGGCTCTCAAAAGAAATTCCAATCGTCCTATTGATATTTGGCTCTGTTGACTAATGAGTTTGCTGACCACCAGACTAGGAATTTTAAAATGTAAACTTAGTAAATGTTTTGCAATAAGTGTAAGTTAATTTTTCTCCATTAAGAAAATTCTTGTTTAGAGTATTTGTTATTAACTTTTACTCTTACATATATATGTGTATATATATATATATATATATATATATATATACACACACCCAATACATTAGTGCATATACTAATACAAGGTTATAGTTAAGAAAAATTTGAGCTTAAAATGTTTCACACATATTTTCTAAAACATTCTGTTTAAATAGAAGTCATTATCAATTTAATTAATTTTACATAAAAAAACCATGGAGTTGCCTAAAAGACTTACATATATAAAATTATTTCTTTTTTTATCTGCCCAACATTGCACAAATATGATAGTATATAATTTTAAAAGATAATTTTTACTTTATGTTGAAGTGTTTTATGTGCTGAAATTAAAAATATATATACATATATATTCAGTACATATTTATAGTAATAAGACATTGATCACTGTAAGCTAAATCTGTTGATATTTTTTTCCTCCAGGTGCAAATAAACCTCAGTTTATCAATGTAGAAAAAAGAATGTAGATGCTTTATAGTGACAGGCTACAGCACATTCCATAAAACAACTCACAGGAACTCTTATTTTGAGCTTGTTTTTGTTGTTGTTGTTTTTTAATTTGCTTTTATTCAGTCCAATCTCCTTTTAGGGGATAAAATAGATGCAAATTTATATTCTCCCCTAATTGCTGATAAAAGTACAATATTTACTTTTGGGGTGTGTGTGTGTGTGTATCTGTGTGTGTATCTGTGTGTGTATATGTGTGTGTGTACCATGTACCATTTAACTTAAATTTTTTTGGTTCAGACAAAGAAGACATTTATTTGGGCAACTCAAAAACTGTGCAAGTTTGATTCTTTCCATATGGCCACATATCTGGCCTCCAGATCCTTAGCCCAACCCATTCTTTGTCTCCTAAATATTCCTTTGTAGCTTTTAGGTATGGAGAGCACATTTTAGAGTTGGTGGGAGTTCCTTGTTAGGGCAGCTCCAGATTCATTGAGCAACCTAGGAAATAGTCTCAGAACAGGCTCAACAAATACACTCCTTTTAAAAGTGCATTTCGCCCTACAAGGGTGCATCTTCCTTTGTTATAGAGGCAGAGCAGCTAAGTGAAGTGATCAGGAACATAGAGAAGGCCAGCATGGATTCAATTTCTAACTCTATCATTGGCTGTGCCTTTGGGCATGCTCTGCAGTCTCCCTGAACCTCAGTTTACCTCCATAAATGGGGCCACCAGCAGTACCTACCACACACAGCTGTTATAAAGATTAAATGCTATAAGTAAAGGGATAGCACTGTGCTTGATATATGGGTAACAAGTGGTAACTGATAGTGATAATATGTATTGGTGCTAAGGCATTTGTGCTAAGACAGTGGTTCTCAAATTTGAGCGTGAATCAGAGTCATCTGGAAGACTTGTTAAATCCCAGGTCTATGGGCTCCATCAGAAGAATTCTGAGTCAGTAGGTCTGGGTGTGGCCCTAGAATTTGCATTTCTGATAAATTCCCAGGTAATGCTGATGTTGCTGGCCCTATGACCACACCTTGAGAACAATTGAAGTAGGAATTCATATTCTAGACTATTTTTCTTAGGTAGTTTAGTCATGGAACAGAGTAAAGGATCAAAGAAATATTACATCCTTCAGCCTTTGAACAATGTTTCTAAAACAATAGCCCCTATGGCTCAGCACTGACAGAGTGTCAAGGTGCAACAGAATCAGGATTTCTGTGTTTACTTACATATCTCTGGAATATTTAGGAAGCCTGCATAAATATCTTTCAATATCTCATTAAAACTTTTTATCTTATATTTTAATATGTTTTTATTGATTTCAGAGAGAGGAAGGGAGAAGAAGGAGAAAGAGATTGAAACACTGATGAGAGAGAAACATCCATCGGCTGCTTCCTGCATGCCCTCTACTGGGGATAGATCTCACAACCAAGCATCTGCCCTGATCTGAAATTGAACCAGAACTAAACGGAAATTGAACCATGATCTCCTGATTCATGGGTTGAGATTCAACCACTGAGCCACGCCAGCTGGGCTCTGTCTTATTTTTGACATCCTCAAACTTCAAAAAGCAGCTCACTCAACTACCCTGAGCACACCTCCCTTTCCAAGGACATTGCAGGACTGTCATCTGCTACCTCAATCCAGCCTTCCTCTGGCACATGGCAAATGCCACATCCCTGTGCTCACACCACAGCTGGCTGCTGTTCCTCTGGGCCATGTTGATAGTGTTTGTTCTGACTACATTTCAGGAGAGAATCTTTTTCCTGGGGTTTTGTTGGGGGGAGGATTTGTGGTGTGCTCAGCAGGCCATGCACAAATACTTGAAAACAGTTGGGAATGTCTGTGAACCAAATATTTTCATTCCCTCACACTTACTTGCAACTGTTACCTTCACCTTGGTGGCACATTATACCAATCAACTTTTTAATAAATGTGGCCCTCCTCAAACACCATTTGTTTATTTTGGCTTTAAACCTGGTGGCATCTATCACTCATGATTTGCAACAGGCCTTTGCTAAGTGCTTTACATACATCTTCTTTCATCTTCCCAGTGAGTCTACAGCCTGGGAATTGGGGTGACAAAAGTACTCAAACTCTGACAATTGTCACTGTTCCCAGGAGCTCTAATGGAGACATAGACCCTCTGCTGTTCTCTTTCTGGTGCCCTCTATCTGCCAAACCTGTAGTGCTGCAACCTGCAGCAAACCTGGAGAATCACCTGCCCTAGACATACCCATTGGGATGACAGAGGATAAAGACTAACTAATACTGAGGGGAAATCCTCAGAAATGAAGGCTTAATGATATTGCATACACTGACCAAGGTGGAAATTGTCCTAAATAACAGAATTTGGATGTAATCCCAGGACCATTTTACTCAAATGACAGTCATATCAATGGGGCATGCCTTTATTTTAGGAGCCTGAAAAACAGGTTGACATTAATACAAAACAAATGATATATGTAATTAGTAGTATTCTTTTATGTATATGAGAAAATGGAATCATCCAGGTGGGGGGAGTTCTCTCCTCCATTTGGAGACATTCTAGATTGGAAGGGTCAATAGTCAGTTATAGAAAATAAACACACTTTCACTCTGATAGCCACTCAGCCATGAATACAATTATCAGAATGATGCTTTAGATATTTGGCTTTCTACCTGCTTCCCCCTCATTTTCTCCCCTCCCGTCCCCCAAATTTCCCCAAACCAAAGTGTTCACTTTATTTACAGGATTTTTTTCCCTTAAAATTAAAACTCAAGGGTAAGGCTGAAAAAGGAAATTTACTTTTCAAAATACTCTTTATATACCTAAGTTTGAAAACTTAAACTCTAAAGTTCACCATAGAAATATTATATTATCACTTAATAGAAGAAACTCTTTAAAATAAGGCTACTGATTTCTTGCTGAGCACCCACTTTCTAAAGGATGTCTTTTCCCCTACAAAGGCAACGTTTTATTATTGAGTTTTCTATAAATGTTCAAATGTGACGTATGGGTCAAAATCACAGTTTAAGTGGATTTGATAGATTTTCAGAAATATTTTATAAATTGATTGTAAGTCATGGCTTGTTTCAATTGAAGCATCAAAAGTAATAGTGAATAAAAAGTGTTAATGTTTGGACAAGTTGATTGCCTGGTGAACTAGCCTTCTTTTTAAAAAATATTCTCTTATCCATGGTAACACATGACTGGCTTGTTGCTTTATTATATATACACTAGGGCCCAGTGCACAAAAGTCATGCACTGGGCGGGGGGGGTCCCTCAGCCCAACCTGCCCCCTCTCACATACTGGGAGCCCTCAGAGGCTTTTGGCCTAGGGCAGGAGACCTTGGCCAGGGGACCGCTGGTGTTCTGCGATTGATTGATCAATCGTAGGCTCTGCCCCAGCCCTGGCCTGCCCAGGCTGAAAGCCTCTGGCTGGGACTGGGGCAGAGCCAGTAATCACTTTCCTCTGGCTGAGACTTTCGGCCTTGGGCAGGGTACCCTCAGCCCTCTCAGCTGATGGCTTGCTTCACAATGACCTGGGTGCCAGGATGTTCTCAGGACACAGGAGCTGGGTGTCTATGTATACAAATTAACTGCCATCTTTGTTGGGTTAATTTGCATACTCACTCTTGATTGGCTCTGGGCATCACAGAGGTATGGTCAATTTACATGTTTATCTATTATTAGGTAAAATATGTATTTGAGTGCTACTATATGACAAGCATTATGCTTCAAATATACTTATTTGTTAATCATACACTTTAGTAAAGAGACTGCTATATAGGTACAATGGTTGACAGTACCTATCATGTGCCCAGCACAAGACATACATTATTTCTAAGCAGCTGAACAATCTTATTATATTATTATTATTATTGTACCATACCCTTGTTTAACTGAAACTTAGAAGAATCAAACAACTTGGTAGAAGTCTCAGAGTTAGTACATGATAGAACTGTGATTTCAACTCTAGTGCAAATTAGGACAAATGCAATATTTTTATATCATGTTTATACTTATTGTCCCTCCCAGGGCATCTCTGGGATTGTCACCTCAGCACAACTCTTGGCAGTAAGAGACATAATGGTTCCTGGTGTCTCAACTTGTGAAAACTCTAACTCATAAAAATTTAGGGTCAGACTGAAGTAAGAGTTGGGATTTGATTATGTCAGAGGACTCTTGTGACTTGGCCCACAGTAAGCTTTGGTTTTGTCACTCTGACCCACTAGAATGGGCTTCTGCACAGACCGGATTCTCATTAGGGACCATCTTATATTCCTTCACTCCAGAGGACATGGTTCTACCACCTATCTCTTCCATGAGGGACATGGAAAACAGTCTTGCCTGGGCCTAAGGGAATGATTAGATCAGGATCCCAGGATTCAAAAGAAACAATTGAATCCAAGGTTTCATGGGATTTAGTGGGGCTTAACCACTGTGATTCTAGAATTTTTCATCAAAGACAGAAAAAAAAAAACATTCAAGGCCAAAGATCTGCTTCCATCAATGAACCAGCAAGCCCAGAAAGATCTGGAGAATAGGCAATACCACAGTGGGTATAATTTGGCAGATGTGGTTTTGGTAGATTCCTTGTTTTATATGGGAATACTTTATAAGTGCACAGGAATTTCTGGGGAACATGACCTGACTTCCATGCTTACACCATGGACTGCCACTGAAGAGAGTGTCTGACATTTGGGGACAGGTAACTTCTGACAACTCTCGATATATTTCCTGTATCTCAGGGTTTTCACAGGGCCTGTTTTAGGGAGAATGGTCTAGTAGAAGGCTTGAGACCAAGAGAACCTGCTGTTTCAGGCTACCATCCTCAATCTTGGAAGTTATTGAAAGGCTAGGAATGACTTATTGGTTTACTGGGACTGATCTTTATGCTAAGTCACCAGAGCACTGTTCAGATTTAGTGTATCTTCCTCCAGTATCAAGTTTGTTTGTAGAGAATCATTCTGTAGCCCATTGGCTACCAACAAACATCAGGCTTCTCTGTGCTAATTGGTAGTTAATTATGGAATGAGTCTTGCGGATGTGGGCTGGAAGGGTGGAGGATTCGAGCCTTGTTATTGCAGTGCTCTGTGCTGCTCATGAATAGACCAGCTCTGAACTCATAGTTGCTGACTAGAAGGTCTGGGAGCGGTTATCAGATCCCAATACATAAAAGACATTGAAATTCAGGAGCAAAACATCCTTATAGTACAGAAGTATTTTGTAGCTAACTCCCTAAGCAGGAAACTTGTTATGGTAAACCAAGTTCATAGCAAGATTTATGCTGTACTCAATCGTGGTGATTAGATTTCAGCTTAAGTTCCTGCTTTGATCAATTAGTAATGTCTGCTTAAAGCACTGTGTTGAGAAGCATTCTGAGGCTCTCTATCAGCTCAGTCAGAATGGATGTTACACTTGATTAATAATGTCTACTATGAGAATGAGGTAAGAGCAGAGTGGTAGTACATTGCCACATATTTGTCATTTCTAATTACGCTTTGGATCTACAACTGCAGGACTCCGAGGGCAGTAGTGATACCAAATAGTAGGCAAAACAAACCCTACTGGTGTGAGTAAAGTTAAGCCAAGCAACTCACTTCTCCATTATAGCTGTTTCAAACTATTTTTATATCTTCCAAGTTCATAAAATCATGACAATCCTCTGCTCAAAAGATAACTTCTTTGGCTTTCCTGAAAGGAAGGAAGATATTTGACGAGAGTTCTCCTGCTTTCCTGCCTCCATTACTCAATGTCTCCTATCTCTCCCCATCTTATGTTTTTTTTTCTATGACAGAGGATTGTCCCTTCCCTTCAGAGCTGACATCTCATTCTTTTTTTCCAGGCTCATTACTCATAACTTAAAAGAAAAGAGCTGACATAGAGAAATAAGATTTGATTGGGAAATACATTTCTAGTCTCAGAGGCCTCTCCCACCCACACCATCCTGCCCTCCCTAGAGTCTTTAACTTACCAGTGGGCTTGATTTTCACAAA
Source organism: Antrozous pallidus (assembly GCA_027563665.1). NCBI lineage: Eukaryota > Metazoa > Chordata > Mammalia > Chiroptera > Vespertilionidae > Antrozous > Antrozous pallidus. The sequence goes on along the minus strand of CM050518.1, from coordinate 21,423,068 downwards.
TTACTATTTTTCTTTGTTTCAAATTAATTTTTCTCTGTCATCAAGCATCAGATTGCAATTCCAATTCTAACTAATTGTGCATGGAATTTGCATGATTTTGTAAAATACAGACAAAGGAAAATGGAAATTTAGCTTCTTGGTTCCCACCACTTGCTGAGCATGTCTCACATTGGCTTAATTTTGTTTGATTACATGAAGTTCATGGTCAAGTATAAAGAAATTGAGAATAATGTTGTCATCCTGAAGTTCAAATGAAATGTAATTTATATATTTTATTAAGATTGTGTTCTGATTTATCTGAAGTGCTAAGATCTATACTAAGAAAAGTGCTCTTGAATATTATCTTTTCATTTTATTTGAAGTGGAGATTTTGGACTGCAGTTATCTTTTCTGACATGCTCTCTCCCTAAATTGACCTAATTCAGAAAACCACTTATTAAAATTTAAGTAGCTAATCCCTGTACTGTCTTTCTTCAAAAGAAACCCACCAGTCTCATTAGCAACTTACAACCTTAGTATCGATTAAAAAGTTTTCTTGCTTACTTGTATAATCTTCAAAAGAGGAATTTGTAAGTATTGACTAGGTCTTTCTATACCATATATCATCAGTATAAACAAATTCTTTGTCATATACTAATATATCAATTTTTATACTGAGTTATTCAATTAAAAAGTTGTTTTTTATCATAAGTCTTCACAAAGAAGGAAGTGTCAGTTTCAATATTTAAAATACTCTTTTTGAAGGAATGTGACTTTCCACTAAAAAAAAAAAAATCAAAATTATACTTGTTGCATATTTCTTTAAGACAGAGAGAAAAGGAAATAGTTCTGTTTGTTGGTTTCTTTAAAGATGCAGAGAGAGATGGACAGCAAGAAAGAACAGAGCCAAAAATTACTTTCTTTTTCCAGAAAGGAGGGAAAAATTGAAAAAGCCTTTTGCAAGAGAAAGGCACACTAAGGTGTGGTTTGTGACAACATTTTAATGAAAAGCATGCTTCTTTATTGAAATCTAATAAACAATAGGCCAGAAAAAGAGGACTTAGCCATTTTATTTTTAAATGAGATAATGAAATGCAGATAAAGTGGACCTCTTATTCAAGAATTTATTTGGTTCACTGGCCATTTTTAGGATAGCTTTAACCTTTCCATAAACTATGAAGGGTTCCTATCTCCCCTAAAGTTGTGCCCTTACAAATGGAGCTGTATTCATTCTTTAATAAAGTTATAAAAGAGAAAGAGAAAGTGCCCTAACCCATTAGATGTGCAGTTGTGGTGTCTGTAATGCAGGATTCTTTTAAGAAAATAGCTTTAAAGGCTAGAACCTAGGGAGTTCTGGGGCCAGGATCCTCCTTTGATTTCTAAAGGAATAATTGATACTTCTGGTTTGCCAAATTGCAAATTAGGGGACTGGAAAAATATTTGATGTTAGCTTGCTGAAGTCTCTTACCAGCCAATCTATAAACAGAACTACTGTCTATTGTGTATCTGGTAAACAGCCCTTAGTCTCAAGATTTATGAGAGTAAGTGTTCATTTATAATGCGTAATACCTGTTTTCTTTTTAATTTGATGGCTTATCCATTTGATTTCTAACTTTCAGAAGACAAGATGTACAAATGCTTAAGTTCTTAGAGTTCTAATGCAGTGTGTGTGTGTTGTTGTTATTGTTGCATGATATATCTTAAGTATTGGTTGGCTCATCATGATGCTATTGATGTCTAAAAACAAGATTTCAAATTAAAATCAGTTCTTAGGGCAGTTTATAAACTATTATTCTTAATCTCTTTGGTCTGATTTTGGTTTGGTTTAAATGCTAAACCTGGCCCCCCTGTGGATATCAAATGGAACTTGAAGAGAGGTATATCTAAAAGCTACATATGCTGGATCTATTCCTAAGTCTTTGGTAAAATGTGGGGGGAAAGCTGGGGTTTTTGCTCAGGTGGATGAGCTTGAACATTACAAAAACATCATTTTGCCTCAGTTTTCTAATCTCTAAAATGGAGGTTAACTTATACATATATAGTAGTTAAAATTACCATCAGCTTTATTCCTTTCTTCCTCATCATGTTTACCCCAGGGTCTACATACCTAGTGTCCTCCAACCACATAAATTGTATTTTGATGCAGGTGCTATTAGGTATGTACATTTATAGTACTTTCAAGGTGAAAGATATTTTCTTTTTTAGGCTTGTGTGGATCAAGAAGCCATTTCTGAAGTATGTGAATCCCACCTTCCCACCTGCCTCGTGGGTTCCCTCTTCCCCTGCTACTGCCCTGAAATGTCACCATTAAAAGTTTGTTACTTTTTTGTCTGGAAGATTTGTAGCTCTGAGACTCCTAGCTGCAGTGATCATGTTTTCTCTTCAAGCTTGTTAGTGCCTGAGCTGGGTCTGGAGTGGCCCAAGAGCTGCAACCAGAACCTGGGATCGCTGAAGGAAGGAGGCAGAGAAACAAGTAGTCTGGAATCAGTGCAACCAGGGACGCAGGGAAACAGAAAAACACAATCCTTTATTTCACAGATTTACCTGGAAATTACATGATGTAGTTAATAGCAGAAACGTTTTAAAGTTGTTTTTCTAGAAAAAAATACATTTTTTATGGTTCAAATTAAATATGATTTTCAACTGATTTTTGGTAATTCGTGTGACATTTTAATCTATAACTGAAAATATGGGCTAATGTTTACTTGTACAACTTAGTGCAAGGCTTAAGGAGGAAGGGAAAAGCATTGTTTACTTGCGGTGTAACCTAGTGCTTACCTGGAAGTTTATTTAATGTGGCGGGTGGTGACAAACCACTGCTTATGATGATGACTCTTGCAGTTTAATCTCACCACTCAATGACAACTGCTACTGACAAAGAGAAAGTTGATAATATTCTAAAACAAAGAAAAACAACAACAGTATAATTCAGATACGAGATTAAAAAAAAAATGGCCTCTTAAACATGTCACATAAATTAGACCTCTAAGGAAGGACCATGTTACAAATAGTAAAGATAAAATGGAATCGAGTTATTTCCCCTAGGATTTCATTGTTGTTTTTAGTTGTCAGAGTAAATTAATAGTCTTGGAAACAGAACTATTACCATGCCAAGTTGTGCTGTTGTTTTAAAGTAGCTAGAACTGTTGGTGCTAATTGAAAAACTATCTGGGGAAGTTAATTAAGGGTGACGCTAGTTAGCTGTGACTGAGGACATAACTAGGTTAATTGTAGATTATGGGTCAGATAAAGGGCCAGGCTTTTCTCTCTCTCAAGTGTTAGCTAGGTTCATGTGTTAGTGGTTCTAAATTATGGAATTTTAATTTAAGACAATTGTTAGAAGGCAAGGGTAACATCACACTTACTTTGGGGGCAGTTGGAAGTGTTTGTGGTTGGGCAGATGGCATGCTCTGTCCTCAGGCACAGTAAATCTGCAGCGAAATTAGCTGGGGCCCACCCATGCATACACATTTATATACTGTGTCTCAGACTTCAGGCAATCACATGCCACCTTCACTGTTTTGCTGCCAGTACTGTTATTCACTTAATATTTTTCTCTATGTTAATTAATTTCTTTTTTTTACCTGTCTTTGACATAGCAGTAATACTCATGAATTCAGAGGTATGATGTTATATTTTTATATTGTACATTAAAATATTGCAATTTTTTAAAACTATGATTTTATTAAAATGCCCCATATTTTCGATATGCTTTTATGATCTATATGTGTACCATTCATTTTCATAATTGGGTAGTTTTGTTCTATTTTTTATACAGTTTCAGGATCATTGATTTCCTCTCCTGTGTTGAATTTGGAAAAGCATTTGTATATATGAAACATTAAAAAGACATTTCATATAAATACTTCTTGATCTAATCTGGAATTATACTAGAAATACTAACCGGAGCAGGTGGATTTAGGGACCCTGTGTGGCCGAGGTTTCCTGTGGAAGAGCAGAGATAGGCAGAGCTGGGAGCAGGAGGAACTTGCCAGCCCAGGCCTGTCCCAGGCAGTCACCAGTGCTAAAATAGCAGTTCTGACCAATGGGCAGTGGGTACTGGCTACTGCTCCTGAGAACTCTGAGGCTGAGGCTGTGTACTAGTATCTCAGGGAGGTGTGCAGGCTCTGACAGTGGTGTCTGCCCTGGGCTGGAGAGAGGCAAGGTAGAAAGCAAGACAAGTTTTTCTTTCTCTCCTGGGGGCAGCACCATGGGGAGCACTCCTCCAACTATGATTTTGCGTTAAAATTGAATTGTTTCCCTGTTGTCTACTTGGCATCTCCATCTTTTTCTATTTGTCTGCAGTTTTACTGCAAAATGTATGTAATTATCAATCATCATAATTGTTTTAATTGATTTTTCCTTTTCTTTTCTCAGATCATACTCTCACATTCCGATACTTACTCTTATCTGCCAACCATATTTCCACGACTCCTCCAGCCTTTAAGCTGAAGCCTACAGGGTGGCTTTGGAAGTAGGCTTCTGTAGGTTCTCTCTTATTGAATCTGAAATTGGATTCTGACACTCACTTTCACATTTTGCTGATGGCTGAATGTGTCATTTTCTTCTATTTCTAAATTTCCAGCAGGCCAAGAATGCAGAGAACACAAAGGGTTTATGTGGCCTAGCTGGTTTGGCTCAGTGGATAGAGCATGGGCTTTCGGATTGAAAGTTCCTGAGTTTGATTCCTTCAAGGGCATTTGCCTGGGTTGCGGGCTCGATCCCCATTAGGGAGCGTTCAGGAGGCAGCTGATCAATGATTCTCTCTCATCATTGATGTTTCTATCTCCCTCCCTCTCCTTTTCTCTCTGAAATAAATAAAAATATATTAAAAAATAAAACCAAAAGGATTTATATATATTTTCCCACAAACATGATGTCAGAAATATAACAATAAATATCTTGTAAGAGTGGGAGGTTCTTGGCATTGGCTCAGGATAGCTTCCAGAGAGGTCCTGATTCTCAGGCACACAAATGAGGAGGAGGTAGGGGAGATTTTTGTTGTTATTTTTTTGTTTTGTGACAATTGTTTGCTTCCAGAGGTGGATGAGAAGACCATACATCTGAACTGGCAGATTTGGCTCTCATGTAAAAATGGGAAACCAAGATGTGTGGTTTTTAAACAAGTCCTGGAACTCCCATCCAGGCAGAGGTTCATACAAGGTTTTGTTTGGCACGGCATTCACCATTAGAGCTTCTGCAAAACCTGATTCTTCTCCTGTAAGTTCCTATGTCCAGACTGTATTCCTCAATCATCCCAAACCATCATGCCAATGACTACCAGTCAAAACCTCAAACTTTTCCTGGTAGACTATTTCTTCAAAAGTTCCCATCCTCATTCTGAACAGTGGCTGTTCTCAGATTGGAACCTGCATCCACCCCAGTCATCTCTAGAGTTTGTGAAAACAGATTGCTGGGCCCCACCCTCAGATTTCAGAATGGGTATGCCTGGGGTGGGATCTGAGAATTTGCATTGCTAACAACTTCCCAGGCTATTGATGCCACTAGCCTGGGGACTATACCTAAAAACTGTTGCACAATATTTCTCTTTGCTCTCATTTTACACCTCACTGAACTGGGGCTGAATTTATGCAGGTGTTGGTCCAGTTTTTCTCCAACTGATCTTTGTTTATCCAAACAGTTGTAATGTGTGCAAAGCTCCAGAAGTGGAATGTATAGGAGAGTCAGCAATGATTCCTCTGATGCTCCTTAATTGTTTCCACCATTCCTGCCCACTCCCTTCATTCCTTCTCCTCCCTCCAGTCCCACAATATGCTCAAACCAACAAATAGACCTAGCATTCACACAGCACAGAATAAAAGAGCATTGAATTGAGGTGTTATAGAAATATACAGCTGCAGGGGCCTCATTCATGGAGCAACTCCACAAAAGGATGGAACCTCTGGTATCTAACAGGCCCCAACTCTGGAAAATGCATGTGTAATGACTGATTTACCACAACAGGTAGCCTTAGGCCTAGACCAGTCCAGACACTGGCTCCAACCCCGCCTTCAGTGAGGACTCAGAACATACTCATTGGGTTACTCACAGGAAGTTTTCCTGGTTCCACCCAGGGGAGTGTCAATATTTTCTTCCCAAGAGATTAAAAGAAAGGGAATCCCAGAAGGGAGTAGAGACTAGGAGTCAACTTTGCTTACGATTTCTGATTCAGTGATTCCTGATTCAGTTTAAATAGCTCATCCCACCCAGCCTGCATAGCTCAGTGGTTGAGGATCCATCTGTGAACCAGAAGGTCACAGTTTGACTCCCAGTCAGGGCACATGCCCTGATTAGGGGCTAGGTCCCCAGTAGGGGGTATGCAGGATACAGCTGATCATTTTTCTCTCTCATCATTGATATTTCTGTCTCCTTCCCTCTCCACTCTGAAATCAATAAAAATATATTTAAACATAAATAAGTAAATACTGGTAGACCATACCAATGTATACATCAAAAGGTCTAATACCTCTGTAGCCCTGAAGTCCTCTCCCACATCATACCCTTGCCCCTATTCAGCCAGGTCTTACCCTATGTTACTTAGCCCATGTTGAAATGCCAATCACAGAATCTATCACTCCCATGAATCTTTTATTAATCACTGGGAGAGATAGTAGCATATTTCCCCCCAGTAAAAGTTTCTTACACCATCTTGCTCACAGACTTTCCAGGAGGAGGTTTGTGGTCCCCATCTTTTTATTACATTTAATGTTTGGGGCTAAATTATCTTGCCTGGTCAGTTTAGATAGCATCTCTGTGCCTTGGAATATGACAAAGAGAATTTTTTAAAAAATGTTTTTCCAATATGGGGATCAATATGCTGCAATGCATCTGCCACAGTGTGTGCTGTTTTCACAAATTCTTTTACTGGAAAGGTCAATTCTTAGCCTGGCTCCCACTGCAAACCTTCAAAAGTCCTCTTATCAGCTCCTCTTTGCTGGAGAATCCAAGGGGAAAACAGGCTTCTGGTTTCTTATTATTTTTAGAGGTAGGATTCCACCTAGAATCTGGAAAGGTGTCTTATAGCAGTTTTCTGTCATTTAGAGAAGTCATCTTCTGTGATATCACCCACACATTATTTACTGACTTGTTCTCATCAATTAAAACAGATTGAAGACTAGAAAGTGAAAACCCTGATAAGAGTGAACAGTTAATAATATATATATATATATATATATATATATATATATATATATATATATTTACATTTCTTCCTACTCGATTCCTTTTCTGAGATCGTGGTTTGGGACAATGCTAGTCTTACTAAAAACTGCCATGTTTTAACCCACACTAATAATGCTTAGTCCCTTTATGTGCTAAGGATAAATTAAGCACTTAGTGAACACAGAGTATGCCATTTGTGGCTTTGTAACTGCAGAACCAGCTCAAAATGATCCTAATAAGATACTGAGTCGCTTCTCAGAGATAAAGGATCAAAACCGTAAGCCATGCAATGGAAGCATGCACAGAGAATAAAACTCTGATCTTCAGTTGCACAGGAACCAGAGTCTCAACCTCACTTCATGGAACCAAAGGACCAGGACAGAACTGGAGCTGGAACACCAGAACCATTTCTGGAGCTAAGGGGTCCTTGTCTGGGAAGATTAGGTGCTGAAGCCCCTTTCAGTAAATGGCCAACTTCCAAGTTCCCCCAGCACCTTAAAAACTGGCCCTAAACCCTGCATCTGGGAGGAGGAAGTGACTTCTGTCCTTTGTGAGCTGACTCAGCATTAAATAAACTGCTCTTTTCTCTTCTCAAAAACCGGTGTTATAGTTTTCACTTCTATGTGCATAGAACAGCAGATCCTTGTTCAAGAATAGGTTTCACCAAGATGTAGAATATTCTACACTCATTATATACTGAGAACTCTGTGCTGGGACAATGTATGTGTAGGGATAAATGTAACCTTTCAAAAATATAATTGCTTTGGCTGATTTTAAGTAAATGTGGAATTTTGATATCTTCTGAGTTATTAACATAGCTGCTGAGAATATTTGCACTGTAACAGCCCCTAAGAACAACTTAGTCCAAAAATCTCATATTGAAGATTGAAAACGTAAACCAAGAGATTATTTTGAGGAATTATAGGATGTGTCTTATGAATTTGATCAAAATCAAAACTGGAATTCAGGGATTAGATACCCAACAAAGAACAATTTCTCACACTATATTGTTCTTTAAATAATAAACAAATAATACCTGGACATGTAGAGATAATTGTTTGTATAAATATGCAGAAACCTAAGTTACTGTTTTTAAATGATTTAAATACACATATTTTCAGATTTTGATGTTTTATTTTGAATTTTAGATTTACAGGAAGTGTTCAAAAAGAATTCCAGAATTTATGTTTTTCTCACCCACCTACACTAATGTCAATATCTTAGAAAAGTATCTGATAATTATAATGAACAATAAATTAGCATTGATATATCAATAACTAAACTTGAGACTTTATTTGAATTTTGTAAATTTTTCTACTAACTTTTCTTTCTGCTCCAGGATAAGATCCAGAATCTTAAATTGCATTTACTTGTTATTTCTTACTAGTCTCCTCCAATGAATAAGCATTCATTAGTCTTTTATGATTTTGATCTTTTGAAGAATACTGGTCAGCTATTTTGTACAGTGTCTCTCTGTTTGGCTTTGTTTGATGCTTTCTTATAGTTGGAGTAAGATCTGCAATGAGTGCACTATGTGTAATTGATATTATGTCTTAATATAATGAGCAGTAATTTTTTTTTCTTTCTTAGTAGTACATGAAATAATGGTGCATTTTATGATCCATGGTGCTATAGCCTGTGAAATGTAGTTTGTGTGTGTGTGTGTGTGTGTGTGTGCGTGTGTGTATGTGTACAGTGTTTCAATATCATTTTCAATGTATTAAAAATCTGTTCCTTTTGTTTTTAGTTCAAAGGTGTGCTTTTAGTGTCATATTCCTTTGAGCTATGGGTTGGATAATTTTAAAGGAAAAGCCTAGTGAAAAGTAGAAGAAGATAAATACTACAGATGGAGAATGTCTAAGTAATTAAGAAAGTATCCTGGTTAAAATCATATACAAGGGCAAGGGTAGGGGACCACAGAATCAAATTCTAAACAACTTTTTATTCCATACGACAAATATAAATAGTTATTTATTTAGAGTCTTTTTTGTAGGATATTATGAGATTTCAAGAAGTTCAGAAATACTGTTTGATTAACTGAAGCTGCATGCTGTAGAAGGAAAAACAGGTTCATGGAATACCAAGCAAACAAAAATCTGTAAAAGGATGTCCCTCTTTCTCTCTTTTTCCTATTTCCCTTCCTTCTCTATTTTTAATCCTCACCTGAGGATATTTTACCACTGATTTTTAGAGAGAGTGGAACTTGGGGAGTGAGGCGGCAGGGGGGGTGGGTGGTGAAGACAGAGAGAGTGAAACATCCATTTATGTAAGAGAGACATAGCAATTGGTTTCCTCCATCATGGGCCCAAGGCTGGGAATTGAGACTGCAACCTAATTATGTGCCCTTGATTGGAATTGAATCCAATGTTCTATCCACTGAGCATAACGGGCTAGGGCCTTTCCTCTCTTCTTTCTCTTGTATTACTTCTTTTAAAATTTCTTTTGACTTCCACCTCTTCTTTCTCCATATTTTCTTTCTTTCTGTATTCTCCTCCTCTCACTTTGGTCACCAGTTCTTTTCCTCCTTCTTACTTACTTTTTATTTCTCCCTACATCATCACCTGCTTAGGCGATATTCCACATATAATGTATAACTGAAGCCTGGGAGATGAAACTCAAGGAGCTTCATTACCCACATCATTTAACATCTTATGTGGTTGGAGAATATACTGTGGAGAAAGCATGTTAGAAGATGAAAGCATGCTGGTCCAATGTCTTTTCTGTCAACTAGGACATAAGCTCAGAACACAGTGCAATGGGCTTTCAGGCTTTTAGCAAATGAGGCTTGGGTGGGCAGGTAGAGAATATAATGTAGTACTACATCAGCGTTCAAGTTTCTAAGATAAATGTCAGATTAGAAAATCTGAGTGCATGCTTGGGCTGAGCATTTCTGCAGTCTTTTCTGTACCTGTCAGAAGTGTTCTGCTCTATCCTTCCCTCCTGCCTCTTCCCAGTAATTCTATTACTCAGGGGAAGCAGACCTGGGAGAGTGAAATGACTCGTTACTCCATTAGGCAATGAGACACTTGGGTTTTGACTCAGGCTGCTCAGATTGCCACACTCCTGGCTTCCATGGTAACCTGGAGGCACAGGAAATCTGAGATTTAAAGTTGTGAATTCAGTTTTGACGTGAAAAATGCCACTTGTGTTGTGCTGAAACAGGCATGCTGATTATGTAACAGCTTCCAACACATTCCCTGCTGGTGGTGGGTTTTGATGGCATTTTATAGGACTTATTACTCTTGAAAACAACATTGAAAATGCCATGACAAGCTCAAGATTGAAATATAAATACATAATCCTTTCCTTACTGAACTACAAAATGGCTTTCCAGAATTCTTCCTGGAGGAAGGTGGGGAAAATAGAAGATATTCACCTAGATTCATAATGATACATCTCTTTTTGTTCCCAGAAGAAAATCCTCAGATCTTAGAGCAATTTGATATCACCTAGATTTAAGAACATTTCTCTGGACTTCTTATAACTTGCAAACAAATGCTGACTTTTGAAGTAGAAAATGAATTGTATAGATGGTTTTATAAATGTCTTTACATTCAAACATTCAAACCTGTAAACAATTTGTGTGAGTTTATTTGAGTTAAACTATCAACAATTGCAAGGAAGCAGAATCTCAGCATATTAAGATAATGCTCTGGAGAATGGTGGGTTTTCACCTATTTTTTTTTAATAAATTACCATCAAAGGAGGAGACATAACTGGGTTACATGAAATCCATTAGTCATAGATTAGAGAGATGGGAGAAAGCAAAATGGGGAAACCACTGGGATTGTATAAAAAGTAAAATGATAAACACATGCTTCTTTTACTTAGGTGGGGGCAGAATAGTTTACAGCCAACAACACAATAACAACCATAATGCTGGAATCTGTGGTCTGTGCCCTGGGGCTCTGCAAAAGGGAAGTTAAAAGTTACCCTGACACTCCAAAGGTATATTATCATAGATGCCAAAAGGTAACAGGCTTAATTAAGGTTAAAGTTGATCTTTATGAGGGAAGAGACCACCATAGACTGATTTTTAATTTGAAAAATTAATTTCAAAATATCCTTTGTAGTTACTATAGATCTCTGAGTTTGCAAGGTCACCATGGAGGCCTTCCCTGAGTTAGTCAGGTTAGCATGTGGCCCCTTTTTGTCCACAAGAGTTTATTTGGTCACTCCTTAGTAGAGTGAGTTTGTCATCTTAACCAAATAGAGATGGAAATGCAGCAAAAATTCAGCTTCCATGAATGAACTTACAGTGTTTTTTTTTTTTTCTTCTTCTTTTTATAATAAAATTTCAAAGTGGAGTGGAGCTTCAAAACTGTCAATAAACTATAAATGGCATGTCACAATTGTTTTTATTTAAATACTAGTGCCCAGTCACAAATTTGTGTATGGGTGGCGTCCAGCTGGCTGGTCCTAATTGGGGCAGATCAGGTTTGGGCCTGTTGGGAGGATGGTTGAAGCTTGGCCAGATGTCTCCCCCCACACACACCCCCCCCAATTGGGGCCCTATCAGGGCTGAACCAATTTGGGGAAGGGGCTGCAAGCTATTGGTCAGAGGACCCCACCTCTGATTGCAGGAGGGGATGCAGGAAGTTGGCCAGCTGGCCCCACCCCCTGATCTGGGAGGCTGGTTGGCCACAGTGGGTGTCATAATGACTGGTTGTTTTGGTTGTTATGTCATTCCGGTGGCTGGCTTTTTATATATATACTAGAGGCCTGGTGCATGAAATTCATGCACGGGGGGGGGGGGGGGTGGGGGGTGGTCCCTCAGCCCAGCCTGTACCCTCTCCAATCTGGGACTCCTTGAGGGATGTCCAACAGGCAGTTGGACATCCCTCTCACAATCCAGGACTGCTGGATCCCAACTGCTCACCTGCCTGACTCCCTGATTGCTCCTAACTGCTTCTGCCTGCCAGCCTGATCACCCCCTAACCATTCCCCTGCCAGCCTGATTGATGTCTAACTGTTCCCCTGTTTGCCCCCAACTTATTTTCCCTGCAGGCCTGATTCCCCCCAACAGCCCTCCCCTGCAGGCCTGGTCATCCCTAAGTTCCCTTCCCTGCAGGCCTGGTTCCCAACAACTGCTCTCCCCTGCAGGCTTGGGGTCCCCCCCTGCCCCCCTGCCAACTACCCTTCCCTGCAGGCCTGGTCTGCCCCAACTTCCCTCCTCTGCCAGCCTGCTCACCCCTAATTGCCCTCCCCTGCAGGCTTGATTGCCTTCCCTTGCAGGCCTGGTCCCTTCCAATTGCCCTGCCCTGCTGGCCATCTTGTGGTGGCAATCTTGTGTCTACATGGGGGCAGGATCTTTGACCACATGGAAGTACCCATCTTATGTGTTGGAGTGATGGTCAATCTGCACATTACCCTTTTATTAGATAGGATAGAGGCCTGGTGCAGGGGTGGGGGCCAGCTGGTTTGCCCTGGATCAGGGTGGGGGTTCCCTTGGTACTTGGGGAGACTTGGGTGAGGGGCCTGTGGTGGTTTGCAGGCTGGCCATGCCCCCCAGTGACTCAAGCAGAGGCCCTGGGATCTGGGATTAATTTATGCTCTACAATTGAAACTTTGTAGCCTGGATCGGAGCCAAGCCTTCTGCTTTCTCCATGGTAGCAGCCATATCTGTTAGGATTTATTTACCTTCTATAATTGAAACTTTGTAGCCTGGAGTTTAGGCCTAGGCCGGCCAGGACTGCAGATGCTTGGCTTCCTCCATTTCCGGGGACAACCCTAGCCTCTGCTCTCTCTCTAACTCCATGCTGCTGCCATTTCTAGTGGGATTTATGTATCTTCTATAATTGAAATTTTGTTGCATTGAGTGGCGGCCTAAGCCAGCAAGGGCAGGCAGAAAGCTTGGCTTCCTCCATTCCTCCAAAGCCTCCCTCCTGTTCTCAGTGGCTGTAGCTATCTTGATTGGGGTTTATTTGTATATTCACCCCTGATTGGATTGTGTGCGTGGCTTGTGGGTATAGCGAAGGTACAGTCAAATTTCCATATTACCCTTTTATTAGATAGGATTCTGAGTTTCTTTGTTTTCTATCTGTTTTCTAACTACCAGGCTTTTGGGGTGGGCTTTCACAGCCCTTCCTGAGTCAGATAGAATACAAAGTTAGAGCTTGTTCTGGGTAGTGCCTCTAGCTATGCTGTTACATTCTTTGTTTATGATCCTTTTTAAATTTGAGTAATTAGGAAAATAGGTCTTGCAAGACCAGATTGTTAAGAAAGGGCAGTGACTTAATCATAGGCTACCAAGAATGTCTACTAGGAAACTGATTAACACATTCAGGCTGCTAGTTTTTCTATATCCTTTCTCTCTCTGAATTAGAATTTTAATATCTCTAATTTCCTTCTGATTTTATACAACTAAAATATATAAAGTAGACTTCAGGCATGCCAGCAGGATCCTGGATTTTGAATGATAACTATCTGCCTTATTATGTAAGAAATAGCAATAATAGCAACAATAATGGAATTAATACTATTTGTTGATTTATTGAGTTCTTACTTTTTAAATCCTAACCCTAAGCATCTTGGTTTCTATAACCACTAAGAGATGAACATATTCCAGGAGGTATGGGGTGAATAGACAGACAAAGGAAAACTATCTTTGTGCAGTACAATGAAGAAAATATAGTCTGGAAAATCCTTTTTTTTTTTTTTTTTTAAAGTATTGGGGATAAGGAGTTAGAAATCAGTATAGTTGAGGCAGAAAAATCATTTTTTCTGGAAGCACATGTTCAGTGTTGGCAAAGCTTAAGTTTTTTTTGATAAACCTGTTTTCAAGTAGAAATTACTATAAATGGGCAGCAGATGTTTTCTTTTAAAGAGATGGCTGCTTTTGATTGGACAGCAGGATAAGAATGCACATGGTTATTGTTATGAGACAGCTGGTGTCAATTTTAGTTAATGACATTATACCCTCTTCTTCCTTGAGAGTAGCAACAATATTTAAAGTTATATATTCAACATTCCTATAAATATGTTTGATTATATTTCTATTTACATTTCTATTTACATTTACATTTCTTTATATACAAATGCTCCTCCACTTACAATGAAGTAATGTTCTGAAAAACCCCAGTGTTATTTGAAAATACTGTAAGTCAAAAATGCATTTAATGCACCTAACCTACTGAACATCATAGCTTAGTCTAACTACCTTAAATATGCTCAGAACACTGATATTAGCCTACAGCTGGGCAGTTTTTCTGAGTTTCATCTCAAGAGGAATTGCCTTCCTCTCCTTCTCACCAAAAACAAGACACACAGATGGGCATTTTGTAGACATGATGGGATGTAAAAACAGAAAACACAATATCCAAAATATGCTGTCAACATAGTGCAATGCAGAATCTTGGTTGGTTACCTAATGAGATCACATGCCTGCTGCAGGTTGTCTGGAACCAGGAAGGAGTATGAAGGCAGTATTATACCTCATAATCCATAGCTAGGAAAAAATCAAAATTAAAAGTTTGAAGTATAGTTTCTATTAAATGCGCATGTCTTTCACACCATCAGAAAATCAAATAATAGTAATTTGAGCCACATTAATTAAGTGGGGCTATTGTACATGAAGAACTTGATTATAGAGGGGTTAAATGTTCTCCAATTTAAAAGTGTGTATAGCCAGAATTTAAATCTCCCTTTTGCTTCATCATTATAAAGTAACTTGAGGCATGACCATTGGTATTCTGTTTAGCTACACTTTAATATACACAACCTATAGAAGAAATTATGATGAGGTTAAATAATATGACTTCTTTTCAGATGGAATATGTTTATATGAATGGTAAAGGGTGATGGAAGATATGTGGGAGTTTTTTTTTAAAATTTTATTCCTGAAATAGAGGCCCGTTACATGAAGATTTGTGCAATAGGCCTTCGTTTCCCTGGCTGCCAGCACTGGTTTTTCTCAGGCACTGGCATCTGGGATCCAGGACTTCACTCCAGCTATAGCGGAGAAGTCAAGCCTTGAGGCTTCTCCACTCTGGCCGCAGGGAGGCTTCTCTGCTTGCCTGCAATGGAAAAGCCAAGCCTCTTCAGTCTTCAGTCTTCAGTCTTCACTCAGGCCAGAGCTTTCAGTCTTCGCTCTGCACCTGCATATGCAAATTAACTCACCATCTTTGTTGGGTTAATTTGTTTACTCACTCCTGATTGGCTGGTGGGCATCATGGAGGTACAGTCAATTTGCATATTTCTCTTTTATTAGTGTCGATATTAATAATTTGAGCAAACTAAGTTGTTGGTCCAGTGAAGTAAAATAAAGTAAATGATACTTAATTTATTTTATTTATAAAAAAGCTTTATTGTTGAAAGTATTATATATATTCCTTTTTTTCTTTCATTGACCCTTATAGCCCACCCCAACCCCACCCTAGGCCTTCACCACCCTATTGTATGTTTGCATGAGTTATACATATATGCATACAAGTTGTTTGATTGATCTCTTCCCACCCACCTACCCTGGCCTTTCCTCTGAGATTCCACAGTTTGTTCCATGCTTCTGTGTCTTGGATCTATTTTGTTCATCAGAGTGAGATCATGTGAAACTGGTCTTTCTCTAACTGGCTTATTCGCTTAGCATAATACTCTCCAGGTTCCTCCATGCTGACTCAGTGGGTAAGAGATCCTTCTTTTTTACAGCTGCATAGTGTTCCATGGTGTGTATGTACCACAGCTTTTTTAGCCACTCATCTACTAATGGGCTCAGAGTCATACTTCATTTACATGTGTGCAAGCACTCAGCTACTATGGTCAAATATACTGAAGTTCTCAGCCATGTTCTTTTTTAATTTGTCTTTAAATATTAGATTGATACATGTGTTATACCTTTCTAATGCCGTGACCCTTTAATACAGTTCCTCATGTTGTGGTGACCACCAACCATAAATTTATTTTCATTGCTACTTCATAACTATAATTTTGCTACTGCTATAAATCATAATGTAAATATCTGTTTTCCGATGACATTAGGTGACCCTGCCTATGGGTCGCAACCCACAGGTTGAGAATTGCTGCTGTAAGTTTAAGTCCATCGGAAAACACAGAGATTTACATTACAATTCATAACAATAGCAAAATTACAGTTATGAAATATCAACAAAAATAATTTTATGGTTGGGACTCACCACAACATGAGGAACTGTATTAAAGGGTCACGGCATTAGAAAGGTTGAGAACCACTGGCTTATACCAGTAATTCTCAGTCCTGGTTGTTTATTAGCGTCACCTGGGATGCTTATAAAAAATACAGATGTTCATCTACTAACTCAGGGGATTCTCTAATTTACTTGGGCTTGGATGATGTCCAGGCAATAGTGAATTGTAAAAGCCCCTGGAAGGATTCTAATATGCAATCTGGACTATGGTTCTCCTAACTATTGGCTTGGGGCCCCTTACTCAAAGTTTAGCATGCATTAGAGTCACCAAAAGGGCTTGTTCATACATAGATTGATGGGTTTCATCTCCCAGAGATTCTGATTCAGTAAGTCTGGAGAAGCTCCATATTTGGGCTTGGATGAAATTGATGCTCCTGATTGGGGACTATAAGTTGAGAACCACTGGCTTAGATATTTATTGCCATTCCTGCCATGTGACTGACCTGCTAGCAGCCATCTACATCCTTTTGCCTTTTTAGATCTACTACTTCTAACTCTGACATTCAAATTCTGTTTTGTTTTTCACTGTACTAAACTGTATTTGTCTTCTCACTTCCTCAGAGAGAGCTTTAGGATTGACAATGTATTACTTGACCTTTTTCAAAATAAGCATTTAATGTGAGCTATGGAATGCCTTTTGCCAGTAGATATGTGATGCCAAAGAATGAAAATATGTCAAAAGAGAGGGATTTGAGAATGAAATCTAGAAGTAAACAGAGATCACCTTAGAGCTATTCATTCAGCCAGAAAATCAGTTTATAAAATTATAACACATATTTTTAGTTTTTAAGGGAAAGAAAAGAATCTGGTCTGTAAACACCAAAGTATTGATAGTAATATATTAGGGTGTTTGGATTTAGTGATTTGATGACCTTTTTAAAAAATATATTTTTTATTTATTTCAGAGATAAATGGAGAGGGAGAGAGAGAGATTGAAACATCAATGATGAGAATCATCAATTGGCTACTTACTGCACACTCCCTACTGAGGATTGAACCTGCAACGGGGCATGTGCCCTGAACCGGAATTGAACCCGGGAACCGTCAGTCCACAGGCCAACACTCTATCCATTCAGCGAAACTGGTTAATGCTGATGGCCTTCTTTTTGATATCTTTATGTTCTACTTATTTTTCCTGTAATAAACTTTTGTAATACAATTAAATAATTTAAAAAATTAATATTGAAAAAAACATTAATTAATCCAAGATTTCATGAAACTACCTTTAACTATGACCATGCCAACCATAACAGGAGTCTCAGAAAAAAAAGTAAGATATATTCCAAACACAGGAGCATACAACCCTATTATTTAGCAGACAGGAGCCCCATTTTATACTTTTATGAAATTTAACATGATAATGAGTCTTTTTGTTGTAGTAAGAAATATATATAAAGACATTAATGATCATTGACTGTGGAGGACCATTTATAAGATGTTAGTGTCTTTGATTATTTTTCCCCCTAAAGAAAACTTATAAAGACTTGGCTTGGTAAACACTCCCTTTAACTTGAATCTTTTATTTTTGAAGTCTTAAAGAGTTTATTTAAATTAGATGTAGCTGGAATAGATTCTGTGTTTTGTTTTGTTTTTTCCCCTACTTGGGTGGTAGCCTTTCCAAGAATGAAATCATTTTTTATTCACTGTAAGCATAGAAATGTTTTAAGCATAATTGAATTATGGTTCAGTTAATAATCATTAACATTCATATTTCTAAAAGGTAGCAAGAGCCTATTTATAAACCAAATCTATTCTTTTGTTGACATGTGCTCCTTGTCCTCCTCCTATATCATCTATCAACACTATCATCATCAATCATGTCATTATCATTGCCACATTATATAGCACATGTGGTTGTGAGATTCTAAAGTCAGCATGAAGCCATGTTAAGTCAAAATTAACCTTGAAAATTCATTAGGAGTTTCTGTATTGGATACCAACATTTCTCAATAAACTCAGAAGAGACAATTTTTTTTCAAATTCCAGTGTAAGGAAGGCTGTTTCTTCACTTACGCACCAGATAAAGTGATTGGGTGAATTCATAGACATGTTATATGAAAAACTGATGTCTAAACACTCTTAGATCACTCTCAGTGTAGTATGAGGTGCTCAAAGTAAGAAAAGCACATAGTAATAAGTACCACCAAAGTAGTTAGTTCTGATTCCCCAGCACATGAAAAAAAATGGCTGTCCCAGGGTGACAGAACTGACAGGGCATCTAGTTTTGCCTGCGGGGAACATTCTAAGGGGCAGGAAGCAGAAACTGGATCCAGGCAAGTAAAAAGCACTGAGCGTAACTGTCATAGTGTCCCCTCTACTGAACTCTACTGGTCAAAGCAGTCACAGAACCCACCTAGATTCAAAAGGGCAGAGAAATAGCCTTCTCCTCCTGAATGAGAAGGCTATTGAATGTGTGCTGGGAGATGTTATTGCAGCCATATTTGGAAAAAAACAACCTGCAGCACCTTCTCTTCCACGTTTCACTTTCCTTTCTGCTCTTTCCTTTTCTCTCTTTCCTAAGCAGAGGGCTAAATTTTAGTATCACTATTACACATCCTAGTATATTTGGTGCTTTACATACTAAATATATTTTTATTCACATGGTATTAAAGGTCTAATTAAAATGGAATTATTTTGTTTAATGATTCAATATATCCTCTAGGGAATTTGAGGTGAGTTAGTAATTAGATAATATGCCATTGAAATATTCTCTGGGATTCTACTCAATTCCAAGATATAGAATAGAACAGTTGGAATTCATTTAGTAGGTGTGTTTACAATCCCCACCTTATTCCCTGTGCACATGAAGTGAATTGTGGAGGCATGGATGCTTTACCAGTGTGAATGGACTTACCTTGACGCAGCTGATTATGGAGACATTATGACTCATTGTCAGTCAGATATGCTTCATTAAATGGTGCAGCATGTAGAACCTCAACAGTCAGAAACTTGCTGCTATTCTTTTATTCTTTGAAACAATTTGATAGGGAGGCTACTGGAATGATTAAGAAATAATGTTTTATATACTATTTGTAATTACCAATGCAGTTTTATATGCATTTCTTTATGTTATTTTTACCCCCATTATACAGTTGAAGAAATGAGACATAAATTTATCCTAAATCATGCAGTTAATTAAAGGCCATGCATTTCACTCAAGACTCTACAGTTCCATTAAGTCACACTGACACACAAAACAAATATCCTCAGGATTAGCAAGAGTGCTTGAGAGGTCAGTATTTACTTTTTATGAAGTGACAGAGGAAGGGCTTTGCATTGCTGTCTTTCTGTTTAGACTGTGATCACTTATTATGGAAATTTGGCTGGAAGAGAAATCAGCAAAGTTCCAGAGAGATTATTTGGGGACAGTGTGAATTAAGTCTGAGCCATTATTTGATGTCTCTACTTATATGTATTTTCCCAGTATATATAATGCTCTTGTAGTTTTTGCTGTAAAAGAATTTGCTCTTCCTTATTTAAAAAATAAATAAAAGATATAATTCTGAAAGGCAATGAAACTTGCACAGGAATTTGAAAACATGTTTTCACTAACAATGATAGAAGGGCAGAAAAGAAAATATATTATTGTGGCCCTTCTGAATGGAACTTAATTTTAGTCAAGATAAAAGACCACTTTAGAGTTACAATAGAACAATGAGAGTGACAGTTACCTAGATGAAGTAAGATGACATAGAGTGAGATTTCCAAAAAAGGAGAGTTCATCTGTAGCTACCTGGGAACCTTGGAAGCTTGCATTGGGGTTATTTTGTTTTGGAAGTTGGAGAAAATAGCGAAGCAATTGAATACTTGAAAAAAATTGGACATCATTATAGCAATATGAAATAGGTCAACAGGCAGTGGGAAAGGGTCTAGAGAAAGTTGAAGTAAAAAATTATTGGCTGTTGTGGATAAGGAAGTAGAGAATGGTTACATTTTGGGTCTGTGTCACTAGAAAGTTGGTGGTTCTTTCGTGCATATGGGGATATGACAATAGTGGAGACTACTCCATAGCAGAAAATCTATGACCTAGTCAGAAGCAGATAATTCAAGAAGGGTTTACTTATATAGGAGTAATTTCCAAATATTCAAGTGTAGGAGTACTAAGGATAGTACATTATCTGGGCCTTAGTGATTTAAACACCACTGAAACTAAATGGACAACAGAAAAAAAAATTACCTGACCCAGAGAAGAAGAGAGTCAGATAGATACAGCCTTATTACAATAAGTGACTTGCAGTTGAGGATATTACACAATGCTATCTCCTAGGGAAGAAGCAAAACCACCTTGACTTTAACTCCCCTCCCTCCCTGCAATCTCTGTTGCAGAAGCCACTGCAAGCCCTAGGAACACTGTTGAGGCAGTTTATATCACCAACTTTCTTGGGGCACAGAGCAGTGTAGAGAAGGGAGGACATTAGAGGGATCTAGATGCAAAGAGATGGAGATGTATGGTTGATTTGCAGATTGTTTTTAACTGAGAAAAAGAGTTTGGAGTGGGTCTAGAGAAGTTGTTTGTGTAAAGGTATACACACACACACACACACACACACACACACACACACATACACGCACCCACGCACTTACAAACACAATAATAGTGAAAGCCAAACCCTTGGAGAATGGATTTATTCACAACAGAATTTCTTAACTTTGGTACTATTGACATTTTAGACCAGGTAATTCTTTGCTGTTGGGGATTTCCTATGCATTGTAGGATGTTTATTTAGCAGCATCACTGGACTCTACACACTAGACACCAGTAACACCTACCCCCAAAGTTCTAACAATGAAAAATGTCTCCAGACATTGCCAGATGTCCCCTGATAGGGTGCAGGAAGCAAAATGACCACCAATAGACACTTAGGGAGAGCTTTTTCCTGACAGCCTGACAGAGAATGAACAAAATGTGTGTAAATGCCATAAAAATGTTTACACGGGGACTAGAGTCTGTTGAGCTGAGAGGCAGAAAGAAGTAGAATATATCCTATATAATAAAAGATATTAAATAGACTGAACAGCCAAACAGTGGAATAACTATCTGGGACCACACTATGACACCCACTGGTGCCAGGCCCTCCAAGGAGGGTGCAATGTGATTGGTCAGGGGCCCAGCCATGGCCCCATAATAGCCCCACAGAGCGAGGCCCAGGTTACTGGCCAGAGGGGCGATCAATTGGAGGGCTCCATGATCATCCAAAGAGGGAGGCCCAGGCCACTGATCAACAGGCTTAAGCAGGTGGGTGGGGCCCCCCTTGGTGAGGGAAACCTGGGTCCCAGATGCTGGAGGGAAGCTGGTGCCAGCAGCCAGGGGAAGGGAGGCCTATTCTTGTACGAATTTCATGCATTGAGCCTCTAGTTAGATTATAACAGGCTGAGATGGGCATTTGGTAAAGGAAGTAGCCAGCATGGGTCTTCTTTGAAAGAAGACAGGAGGAGGAGAGAGATAATGGTGGTTAT
Source organism: Antrozous pallidus (assembly GCA_027563665.1). Lineage (NCBI taxonomy): Eukaryota > Metazoa > Chordata > Mammalia > Chiroptera > Vespertilionidae > Antrozous > Antrozous pallidus. The sequence goes on along the minus strand of CM050518.1, from coordinate 21,401,313 downwards.
AACAGGTGAACTTATGATTTGCTCAAGGATAGAGAGACTTAGGATGTCTCTCTGATATATACTTAGGATGAGGGGAGAAAACAATTAAAGGGAGCCCAGAGATAATAGTGAAACTAGCACTGAGTGAACATTCAGGGACTGTTGTGAGGGCTTTACATGTTTTAAGTTGTTTGGCCCTACAATAATTCCTGGAGGTTGTCAGGGTGAGTACTCTTATGGACTCCATTAGTGACAAGGGACTGAGGCCCAGAGCATTTACTTACACAGCTGTAATGCCAGCGTGGTATCTCAACTGTTGTTGAAAAGGAGAGAACATCTCAGTGGCAAAAAGAAAACATGCCAACACTTAGAAATGAGGAGGGAAGGAGAAATGAAGCCAAATAATGGACATATTTGGTGTATAACAGAAGGGAAATTATGGTTCCTCATCCTGAATGGAACCTACAATCTTAAGAATGTGGTGTTCGAGGCCTTTTGCAGAGGCTGAGATGAGCAGGGGCCAGAGCAGATTTGGAACAGACACTATAGAAGATTTTCCTAGAGATGGTTCCTACTTCCAAATGTTAAAAGCACAACTGTGCCAGTTGTATGCTACAAATGCTTCTCTGATCATTTCAAAGAGTTCATTGTTATTGTGCAGCTGTTTTCCTTGCTATTGTATTTGTTTCCTGTAACTTTGTGTCTTAAAGCAACACAAATATACTGTCTTATAGTTCTAGAGGTAGAAGTCCAAAATTAGTTTAACTGGGCTAAAGGCAAGGTGTTGGCAGGGCTAGTTCCTTCTGGAAACTCCCTGGAAAAAAACAATTGTCTTGCCTATTTCGAGTTCTCTTGGATCTCTGTATTCTTGGCTTGTACCCCCTTCCTCCATCTCCAAAGCATATTATTCCAACCTCTGCTATCATCCTTATCATCACACTAGTTGCCCAGTGCACAGATTCGTGCACACTAAAAGGAAATTAACCTTTCTGGTTCCAGGGTGCGTCACACAAGAACTGCCACTGCCAAGTTACCCCAGTTCAGTAGCTCCTGCGCTGAACATCTGCTCCTTGGTAGTCAATGAGCATCATATGTACTAGCTGGTCAGACAGTTAGATGGTCACTTTTTATTTATATAAATAGATGTCTTTTCTCTGACTCTGACTCTTCCTGGATCCCTCACAAAAACCTGTGATTACATTGGGCTCATCTGGATAATACAGGATAATCTCTCCATCTTAAGGTCCTTAACTTTACCACATCCTAATGTCCCTTTTCCCATGTAAGGTAACACTCATAGGTTCTGGAGATTAGGACATGGATACATTTGAGGGCTCTTTTGCCACAACTGGTTTCTAGATTTTATTCTAAAGGGATGGAAAGGAGGTTTAACTTAGTGGTTAAGGACATGTCCTCTGTTGCTTGGGTTCAAATCCTGGCATTTTCACTTCCAGCTCTGTGACCTCTAAGCAGGCATTTGATATCTCTGAGTGTTTTATATCATTGGAGAAAAATGGGCATGGTAGCATTCTCATGCATTTTGGAGTGGTTAAGTAAGTAAATGCATGTACGATGTATGAAACGCATGCCTGACCTTCACTGAGTATTCAATAAATATAATCAATTATTATTCTCAATTATTTTATAAAAACACATTTTCATTAGAAGAATGCTGTATATTTGATTAGTCCATTAAATTAAGTTATTTCTTTAAAAGCAAAGGGCAGGTGCTCAAGAGATGCTGCTTCGTAGTTGACCTTATAAGGAGATGAAAAATTGTGTTTGCCTCAGTATAGTTCCCCTGTGTGGACATAGGTAATTACCTTCAAACTAGCCTGAGGTCAGAATTGGCATTATTTACCAGCCAGGAAAGGATCTGCTAATTTTTCTATTAAGAAGAAATCCTATCTAATAAAAGAATAATATGCAAATTGACCATACCTCCAATCCAGCTACATCCACAGTCACGCTCACCATCCAATCAGGAGAAAATTATGCAAATAAACCCCAACCAAGATGGCTGCTGCTACTGAGAGCAGGAGGGAGGCTTGGGTTTCCCTGGCAATGGAGGAAGCCAAGCTTTCTGCCTGCCATTGCTGGCCTAGGCCTCTAATCAATGCTATAAAGTTTCAGTTATAAAAGATACATAAACCCAACATAAATGGTGGCAGCCACAGAGCTGGAGAGAGAAGAGGCTAGGGTTACCGGGGTGATGGAGAAAGCCAAACTTCTATAGCCCTAGCCTAGGCCTCCACTCTAGGCTACAAAATTTCCAACAGAAATGGCTGTTGCCATGGAGTGAGCAGAAGGCTTGGCTCCACTCCAGACTACAAAGGTTCAATTGTAGAACATAAATTAATCCCAGATCCCAGGGCCTCCGGTTGGGTCGTTGGGGGGCATGGAAAACCACCACAGGCCCCTTGCCCAGGCTGCCCCATGCCCCAAGGGAACCACCAATGTGATCTAGGACACCCTGCAAGGCAAACCAGCTGGCCCCCACCCAGTCATCAGGCCTCTATCCTATCTAATAAAAAAGTAATGCACAGATTGACCATCACTCCAACACACAAGAGGGCTGCCCCCATGGGGTCAAAGATCCTGTCCCCATGTGGACACAAGATGGTCACCACAAGATGGCCAGCAGGGGAGGGCCATTGGGAAATTCCAGGCCTGCAAGGGAGGGCAGTTATGGGCGATCAGGCCAGCATGGGAAGGCAGTTTGGTGACCAGGCTGGCAGAGGAGGGAAGTTGGGGGCAAACAGGCTGGCAGGCAGTTAGAGATCAAGGTAGTAGATAGGGGGTGATCAGGCTGGCAGGCAGAAATGATTAGGGGCAATCAGGGAGGCAAGCAGGCAAGCAGTTTGAAGCCAGCAGTGCTAGATTGTGAGAAGGATATCCGATTGCCTGTTTAGGCCCAATCCTAAATAAGCAGTTGGACATCCCTTGAGAGGTCTCATATTGTAGAGGGTGCAGGCTGGGCTGAGGGACACCCCCCTCCCCCGCCATGCACAAATTTCATGCACTGGGCCTCTAGTTATTATAATAATAGCCTTCCCTACCCAAGGTAAAACAAACAATAAAACTTTGGGAAAATCTTTGCCAAACAAAGCACATCATATGAAGCTACTTTTAACACCTTAAATGAAAAAGTAATCACTGTAGCATCCAACTTGTTGTGTGTGTGTGTTTATTTGTGTTTTTTTTAATTTATTTAATACTTTTTTCTTTTGGTCTATTATACTTCACAAAATATTTAGGTTTCTGTTATTAGGTAATTTGTAAGAGCAAGAGTTTTGAAATTTAAGACAGATACCACACACACACACACACACACACACACACACACACACACACATTAGTGTCTAGGATGATTGGAAGGCCAAACTGAAATAGTTGGTTACCCTGGGTGTGACTTTGGGAAGTCACATATCTTGTACACTTCATTTTCCTCAGCTGGAAATTGGTGGTTATGCTACTCATTCAAATATATAAAGAACTAGGGTCCATCATGACCTAGAGGTCCAGATAGACCAGTGGTCAGCAAACGCAGCTTGTGAGCCACATGCAGCTCTTTGGCCCCTTGAATGTGGCTCTTCCACAAAATACCATGGCCTGGGCAAGTCTGTTTTGAAGAAGTGGTGTTAGGAGAAGTTTAAATTTAAATTTGGCTCTCAAAAGAAATTTCAATCGTTGTAATGTTGATATTTGGCTCTGTTGACTAATGAGTTTGCTGACCACTGGAATAGACAACCACACACGAAGCTAGGGTCCTGGCCAGCATGGTGGAAGTCAGTCCTGGGTCTTGATGGCCCATGGCGGGATTCAGTCCTGGGTCCCTGCTACCTGTGACGTGGCAGTGGGATGGAGCTGTGGGCCCTTGCTGCCTGTGGTGCAGCGGCAGGAGGGAGCTGTGGGAATGGTGCTATGTTGACATCGTACTGGCCTCTTGGTCCCAACCCCTGGACCACAGGATCTGGTAACTGGAGCCATGCTGCAATTGGACTGGCCTCTTGGATACTCCCCCTGCCCATAGGCTCTGAGGAACCAGAGCCATGCTGCAATCTGTAAATCTTGGTTCCTCCTCCCACCCGCAGGATCTGGGGAACTGGAGCCATGCTATGATGGGACTGGACCCTACCTGAGGGGTCCCAGATTGTGAGAGCATGCAGGCTGTGCTGAGAGACACGACTGGGCCTCTAGTCTATAATAATAAAATGGTAATATGCTAATTAGACTGGATAGCCCAACAACCTTCCAGACTTCATTCTGCTGTGATGGGGCTGAGGTAGAGGCTGTTAGGGGTGATCTGGCAGGCAGGTGAGCAGTTAAGGGCCATTAGGCAGGCAGACAGAGTTGTTAAGGGCCATCAGGGAAGCAGGTGAGTGGTTAGGTGCCTGCAGTCCCAAACTGTGAGAGGAATGAATGTCTGATTGTTGTTTTAGGCCTGATCCCCCAGGGATCCCTTCAGGTTTGGGCTTAAACCAGCAGTTGGATATCCCCTGAGGGGTCCTGGACTGAGAGAGGGTGCAGGCTGGGCTGAGGGACACCCCCCCCCCCAATTCATGAATTTTCATGCACTGGGCCTCTAGTATTATAAGATGTTGTGATAACCAGAAGAGATACGGATGTAAAATGTGTGCCTGTTCCCAGCACACTATAAGTAACAGTGTGTAAGAATGGTGATGATGATGGTAGTAGCAAGGATCATGGGAGAAGTAAAAGGAGGAAGACAGTGATCATCAGAACAACAAAACTGGCAAATGTAATATAGAAAGAAAAAATAAACAAAAAATTACTAATCTTATGGAGTAGTAGAGGCCTGGTGCATAAAAATTCATGTACTGGAAGAGGGGGGAGTCCCTCAGCCTGGCCTGCTCCCTCTCACAGTCCAGGATCCCTCAGGGGCAGGAGGTGACCTGGTGATCAGGGGGAGGCAATGCTCTCATCATGCTGCCACTGACGGCAGTGAGGCTTGCCTGCACCTCAGGTGTCTGCTGGGCTGAGGGGACCGGGGGTCTGCAGAGGCAGGCATGTGGAGTGGTCGGACCCACCTGGAGGTGGGCCTGGCCGTGCCACATGCCTGCCACCCCAGCGTGGCTGAGGGGACTGGGTATTGCCATCTGTGGCTGTGGACACCACCATTTTTGAGGGTGTGGCAATTAACATATTCTCTCCTTATTGGCTGTAGGCGCTGCCATCTTTGTAAGATCATGATAGTCAATTAGTGTATTCCCTCTTTATTAGGATGGCTAATGGTTAACTATTCTGTCCAATTTCTTTGCTAATGGGACCAATCTAATAATACTTTAGAAAGAAAAGAAAAACATTTTTGAAAGGGCTTAAATTTATGTGGAACAAAATTTAAAACCTCATTTCTGCCTATGTTATGAGGTTCTTCCTTATCACCTGCTTGCAGGTAGGTCAACATAGAGCTGGAGTTCCAAGTTTGTGATTAACTCAACAAAAGCAGATGAGCTATAACTAGAATCCAGTGGACTTAAATTTTTCCCTCATGCTGCCATCCTTTTAGAGAAGAATACCAGATCAACAGTTTAAAAAAGAGATAATTTACATGCCAGCATGCTTGATTTTGTTGAGGTTTTTCCATATCCCACAGGGAAAAAAAAGTGAGATAAAAACATATAAAAACTATCAGCGTAGTACTAAATTATTTTGTATTACCAGAGTATTTTGAAATTTGTGTGCAACCAGATATTTACAGTGTTATCAGAAACCACTAAGGAGTTACAAATCATTACTTCTACAGGGGATGGTCAGGGTAATTAAATATTTTAACCTTCCCAGTTTTCCCAGCATGCCATTATCAGTCACCGGGTTCAGTACATATTTGTTGATCATTAGCCACCACCTAGTTCCATGACCTTGAAAAGGTCAGTTAAAGTCCCTAGGCTTAAGTTTTTCCTTAGGGAAGGAGAAAGGAAGACATAATTGATCCCCATTTTACCACCAAACCCAATGCCATGGTTCTGCAGTGGTTTAACAATCTGGTCACCATTGCAGAATAAACGAGAAAGAAGAAAGAGACTCCAGCAATGCCAAATATCTCTTCTCTCTCCAGTGGCATTAAAAACTGCTCAATTTGCCTCTGGTTTGCAAAGGATGGCATTGCTTTTTATAGTTTAACGAACCTGCTATTATGGGAAAATTTGTAAAATTTTTATTTCTAACTATTCTTCAGGGATTCATCTAGAACAGAATGTGCATTTGGGCACATATTGGATTTCAGTGAGCTATATATTGCCATTGTGTTTTGAAATGTAAGTTGGCATAAAAGAACCAGCAAAAAAAAAAAAAAAAAAAAAAAGTCATTACAGTTTTACTATTTGTTGGCAGTAGGAGAAAAATAAATATTCTCTGAAAATGAACAATGTGTTGTTAATGGATTTCTGAAAAGAGCATAGTTTAAATTGCTTATTCAGAGAAGTCTACTCCCCAGTACTTTGAGCTTTGTAGAAAATAAATGTTTTTTTATAAGTTATATGAATTGTGCTTTGACAAACGTCAATGTTTGATCAGAAGTTTTTTTCACAAATGCCAATCTATGAGGTCAACTAGTGTGATGAGTCATTTTGCTTAATGAGGAAACATGTGGTCATTTCTATCTCTTGTTTGTACTCTACACAGCTTCAAAGAGAAGCCACTTATTCTGATCAGACAGAAAAATATGAACTTCGAAGCTTGAGAAAACATAGTTCAGTTTTGTTCTTGTCACTAAATTAACTGAGTGGAGTTGGGGTGTTCTCAAAACCTTCTGAGCTTCACTTTCCCATCTGTAAAATGGGCATAATACTGTATTTTTATTTCTGGGCTACTGGATGGATGGGATAACATATCCAATGTGTGTGTTGGCTCCTGTCAGATGATACTGATAGTAATGCCTGATATTTTTTGAGCGTGTACCATATGCCAGGCATCTTTCTAGGAACTCTGTGCATATTACCTATTCAATGCTCGCAATAACCTTGTGCATGGATGTGATCGTTACTTCCACTTTAGAAATAAAGAAACAGAGGCAAAGAGAACTTATATACATAATAGCCAATCTCAACTGCTAAGCATTTGGATCTGGTTTCAGTCTTTTGCTCTCATGGCCATTGGGTAACACTACAATATCTATACCATGGCAGATCCTGGGGAAGCAGTCACTGTTTTTACTGACTACGATAATGTACCTAAAACACTGAGTTTAGGGCCTGGGCTGGGAATTCAAATGTCTTCCTGGTTGGATCTCTCTTATTTACCCAGGACAATCAAGCTTCTTCAAGGTGAGCAACTTAGGTCTCCAGTCCTTTCTTCACTTCCTGCTCCACCCACACGCTCGGAAACATGAACGCCCTTCTTTTAAACTACTTCAGCTTAGTCATTTCTACTTTTTCTTCATCTCAGTTTAAACGTCACTCCTTGAGAAGCTTTACTTCTAATCTTATGTATATATATGATTGTAATCATATGTATGTATGTATGTATGTATATACATACTATTATATGTAAATCTAAAATAATAAAAGTATAATATGCTAATTAGACTGGACATCCTTCCAGATGTCCTTTCTTCCAGATAAAGCTACAGCGAGTGAAGGCCGAGGCAGAGGCAGCAGAGACCCCCAGCTACAGGGGTGGCATTGTGCTGGGACCGGGGCTAAGGTTCTTGCATGAATTTTGTGCATCAGGCCACTAGTATATACATAGCATAACTATCTAGCTATGCATCTAACAGTGTGGACAAAAGTAGGTTTATACGGTTTACAGTTGTTCATATGGAAAAAGATATGTAGGTTATGATTTTTAATTAAAATAGATTTAGTAACTCAAAAGAAGATCAGTCACAATTGTATCCTATCTAATAAAAGAATAATATGTAAATTGATCTTACCTTTGCTACACCCACAAGCCACACCCACCAGCCACTCTTGCCAGCCAATCAGGAGCAGATATTCAAAGAAACCCAGTCAAGATGGCTGCAGCCACAGAGAGCAGGAGGGAGGCTTGGGTTTCCCTGGCAATGGAGGAAACCAAGATTTCTGCTTGCCCTTGCTGGCCTATGCCTCCACTCAATGCTACAAAGTTTTAATGATGGAAGATAAATAATTACAAACAAAAATGGCAGCAGCCACGTTGCTGTAGAGAGAAGGAGGCTAGGATTGACCCCAATGATGGAGGAAGCCAAGCTTCTGCAGCCCTGGCTGGCCTAAGCCACCACTCCAGGCTATAAAGTTTCAATTATAGAAGATAAATAAATCTCAATAGAAATGGCTGCCACCACAGAACAAGCAGAAGGTTTGGCTCCACTCCAGCCTACAAAGTTTCAATTGTAGAAGATAAATAAATCCCAGATACCAGGGCCTCCACTTGTGTTGCCAGGGGATTTGACTGGCCTGCAAACCACCACAGGCCCCCCACCCAGGCCACCCCACACCCAAAGGGAGCCCCCACCATGATCTGGGACACCCTTCAGGGCAAACCAGCTGGTCCCCACCCATGCACAAAGCCTCTATCTTATCTAATGAAAGAGTAATATGCAGATTGACCATCACTCCAACACACAAGATGGCCGCCCCAATGTGGTTAAAGATCCTGACCCCATGTGGACACAAGATGGTCACAACAAGATGGCCAGCAGGGGAGAGCAGTTAGGTTTGATCAGGCCGGAAGAGGAGGGAAGTTGGGGATGACCATGCCTGAAGAGATGGGCAGCTGGGGGTGACCCAGGCCTTCAGGAGAGAACAGTTGGGGGGGGACCAGGCCTACAGGGGAGGGCAGTTATGAGTGACCAGGTCTGCAGGGGAGAGGAATTGGGGGCAAATAGGCTGGTGGGAAGCAGTTAGACATCAATCAGGCGGGCAGGGAAGTGGTTATGGGGTGATCAGGCTGACAGGCAGAAGCAGTTAGGGGCAATCATGAAGGCAGGCAGGCAAGCAGTTGGGAGCCAGCTGTCCTGTATTGTGAGAGGGATCCCAAATTGGAGAGGGTGCAGGCTGGGCTGAGGGACACTCCCTTACTCCCTGTGCACAAATTTCATGCATTGGGTCTCTAGTCCTATCTAATAAAAGAGTAATATGCAAATTGGCCATACCTTTGATCAAGCCATGCCCATCAGCCAATCAGGAACAAAGTATGCAAATAAGTGTGAACCAAGATGGTTGTGGCCACTGAGAGCAGGGGGGAGGCTTGGCTTTCCCTGGCAATGGAGGAAGTCAAGCTTTCTGCCTGCCCTTGCTGGCCTAGGCCTTCACTCAGTGCTACAAAGTTTCAATTATAGAAGATATATCCCAACTAAAATGGTGGCAGCCTCAGAGCTATAGAGAGCAGAAGCTATGGTTGCCCCGGCAATGGAGGAAGCCAAGCTTCTGCAGCCTTAGCTCCTAGGCCTCCACTCTAGGCTACAATGTTTCAATTATAGAAAGTAAATGTCCCAACATATATGGCTGTCACCACGGAGTAAGCAGAAGGCTACGAAGTTTCAATTGTAGAACATAAATTAATCCCATATCCCAGGGCCTCTGCTTGAGTCACTGGGGGGTGTGGCTGGCATGCAAACCACAACAGGCCCCTTGCCCAGGCCACCCTAGCCCTAAGGATACCCCCACCCTGATCCGGGATACTCTTAAGGACAAACCAACTGGCCCCATCCATGCACCAGGCCTCTATCCTATCTAATAAAAGAGTAATTTGCAGATTGACCATCACTCCAACACACAAGAGGGATGCCCCCATGTGGTCAAATATCCTTTCCACATGTGGACACAAGATGGTCACCATAAGATGGCCAGCAGGGGTGGGCCTTTGGGAGTTTCCAGGTTTGCAAGGGAGGACAGTTTTGGGCAATCAGGCCAGCAGGGCAGGGCAGTCAGGAGGGACCAGGACTGCAAGGGAGGGCAGTTGGGGGCGATCAAGCCTGCAGAGGAGGGCAGTTAGGGGTGACCAGGCTGGCAGAGGAGGGAAGTTGGGGGCAAATAGGCTGACTGGGAGCAGTTAGATATCAATTAGGCTGGCAGGGTAGTGGTTAGGAGGTGATCAGACTGGCAGGCAGAAGCAGTTTAGGGGCAATCAGGGAGTCAGGCAGGTGAGCAATTTGGAGCCAGCAGTCCTGGATTTTGAGAAGGATGTCCGACTGCTCGTTTAGGCCTGATTCCTTGGGGGGTCTCAGATTGGGGAGGGTGCAAGCTGGGCTGAGGGACATCCCCCACCCCCATGCACAAATTTCATGCACCAGGCCTCTAGTCTATATAATAAAAGCCTAAGTGACTATCAGAACAACAGGTTACTATGATGTGCACTGACGACAAGGGGCAGATGCTCAATGCAGAACCTGCCCCCTGGTGGTCAGTGCACTCCCACAGGGGGAGTGCAGTTTAGCCAGAATCTGGCTCATGGCTGAGGAGCACAGCTCCTGCCTCTGTGGCAGCACTAAGGAGCAGCGAGCTGATTGGTAAGGAGCAAGGGGATCCTGACTGTGAGAAGCCACAGGCCGGGCTTAGGCACCCCTCTATCCCCAGTGTATGACTTTCACCCACCAGGCCTCTAGTATATAAATAATGGTAGGTAGTGGTGATATTGATAGCACAAGTAGTATATGGTCGTAGTAATGAAGGCCTTCTTGGGATATGACTTTTGAAAGGCAGAGTTCACATAAGCCATTGGAATGGACCAGAACTCTTACTTGGGGAAACCAGCCTGGTTGCTAAGGCATAGCCCATCATCCAAACCTCTCTTTAGAGGAATCCCTCCTTCTGCTAAGGACAGAGCCGGTGCAGAAGTCAGTTGCTGCTTAAAAGCACTAGGCACTCAAATGCGTACCTAAGTGCAGCAGTCGTCTTCTCTGGTCCCTGTGCTTGGTTTGTGTTCTTGCCCCTTAGCAATCTGATTTCAAATTCCCCTTGCACTTTAGAGTTACTTTAGAGTTTAATTTCCATTCAATTCATGTGTATTGCAACAACAGGATTTGGAGAGTAGTAGGGTTTTCTGCTCAAACCCATACCAGTGCCCACCATAAAAGGGAGTAGTTTTTTGTGTGATTCCTTTTTGATTGTTTACTACAGCTCAGGTATTACTTCCCTTTGGTTGCTAGGCAAAGCCAAGAGGTTTGGAAGCTCCCCTCTCACTTGTTTTTTTTTTTTCTTTTTTCTTTTGCCAATGATTTGTAATCAACTGTCACTTTTAGTTTAGCCAGAGAAAGGACAGTCCATCTTGCATCATTATTAAAGAATCTACTAGACAGGAAGAGTTGGGGAAGTTGTTCAAATGGGATATAACAAATAATAATAAATAATTAATATAGGCCTGGTGTATGTGAAGGAAACTAATAACTAGGGAAGGGGGGATGAAATTGTGGAATGGAGAAAAATTGCTACAGTTTGAGAATAAGGGGGCAAGAAAATGAGAAGGGAGTCCTGATGTGTAAGAGATTTATAAGCATTGCATTGGAGACAGGGCTGAGGTTACCGTGGGGGGAGGGGGTGGGAGGAGGAGGAAGGGATCCAGTCTGAGAGGAATAAATATAGAAAAGGAGCAAGATCATTTTCTGTGTTTATACCCCATGCACCATGATCCACTCATGCCCACAAGCTGTGAGGTTACTTTCCATAGAACTCCCCCACTTCCTTCCTTCCTTCCTTCCTTCCTTCCTTCTCTTCTTCTGCTTCTTTTTGTTCTTCTTCTTCTTTTTCTTCTTTTTCTTTTCCTCTCTCTCTCTCTCTCTCTCTCTCTCTCTCTCTCTCTCTCTCTCTTTCTTTCTTTCTTTCTTCAATCCACAAATATAATATGTCCATTCTGAGGAAAATATGAAGAAATATTCTAAATCACTGCATGCTTATAAGGAGTAGAAAGACTCAAATATATTTCATGCCTGGGAGAGATTTCTTAGGAATTTATATTATTATCATTTCAAATTCCAAAGACAGTCACTAGTCAGACATTAGCTAACACGTGACCCTTCACTCAATTGGATTTAGAACTCCTGACTTAGATAATTCAGTAATATTTTCACCTTGAGTGCCAAAGCAAACATCAGTGCTGAACTTGGCCTCTGGAGCCACACTCTCTCCCTGATATGGTTTCGAATTCCCTGTGGATGTTTCCATACACACAGGAAGGAAGTTCTCTCTGACTAGTAGCTCTCTGTTATTCCTAAGGAGTGGTCATTTGTCTTCTTCTCTCTGCCTCCCCATTGTTGGAGGGGCAGGGTTTATGCAGGAAAATGCATGCAACTGATGGGCCTTTTAGTTCCCAGCAGCAAGGACTGCTTCTCAGGCCACTCATAAAAGGCTTCCCTTCTGAAAGAAACTTGTCAAGGCCCACTGGTTGGCAAGATGGATTAACAAGTGCTTCCAGTTGATGGAATAGCTTTTTGGTGACTTAATGAGAGGTTAGATTGAAATCTTAGCTGTTTTCACCTTAGCTTATTATTATTTTTTAAAGACTGATAAATGATTACAGTTCTCTCTAATCTAAGAAATGCTAGGTATTAAAAACCTTGTAGGAAGGCATTTGGGAGTGGTTACACCCTAAGGCCTTTCATTTTAGTCTGAAGATTAAAAATAACCTTTGGATTTTATCTGGACAAGGAAGTTGCTCTCAGTGGAGACAAACCCCCGTGGTTGGCATAGAAACAGCTACTGGGCTATTCCTGGGCCATTCAAGACACGGCACCTGGCCAAGTCTGAATGGCTGTTCTCTCCTGGTTGCGTGTTTAAATAAAGGTCAAGCAAAAATTCTCTCTCTTGGTCTAGACTTAAGGGAGAAATCAGGGAGTGACTACAATGTTATCTTAAAGTGAGCATTTCCTTTTTCTCTAGGCATCTCTTTATGGCCCTAATTAAAGTTAATGAATGCCCTGAGTGTATGACAAGTGCTGAGTGCAATATAGCTCACCTATAGTTTCCCTGTGGTTGCACACATTTATGGGAAATGACCTTTAGTTCCTGCAGATCCATTGTTAGGCAATCTCTTAATTATAGACTTTATCTTCCCAAAGCTTTCAAATTATATTTTAACCAAATAACTGAGATGCCTTTCTAAGTGCTGGCACTCTTTAAGTTAGCAGGAGAGGCTCAAGTTTAGGTAAGTAAAAGGACCTGTTTCACAAATGAGTCTTCACCTCAGGTGTTTATGAAATGGCTCTTAGAAACATTTGAAAACAGCAAAAGCATTTAGAAAGAAATCTTGGTCTGAGCCTCAGAACATAAACATAAATCAGCTCGAAGTAGAGCTGCTCTGGCGGTAGGGGTGGGTTAAAAGTGTGGGGATCATCCTGGGAAAGTTGCTTTTGCTTAGTGTTTCAGGCCCATTTCCCTCTTGCTCACCTCCTCAGACCCTTAGGAGACCACACAGCCAAAGCCTTGCTCAAAGACAAAAAATGTTAATGGCCTGAAAATGTGTAAAATATGATTTAGCTCTGAATTATTCCTAGGTTCTATAGTTGGTACGGAGATATTAAATGCTGAAATTAGCCTTTGACATAGTTACACAGAATATCTGCACAAAAAACAAGGGGTAGTGTTCTTAACCCCAAGTTATTAAACATACCATTCTTCTGAAATTGACATTTCTCAGAGTTTTAATGCCTATTTAAAAGCCAGAGGGGAAAAGTTTATTTTATTCTCTTTTATAGTTTTCACTTTTAATCCATAGGAGTAGCAGTAACTCTAGCTGTTAAAAGCAAGTATTTTTGAGGCCCAAACCTAACACTTGATTTATTACAATCCTTCTTAAACCTTGAGTGGTGTTAGTACAAATGGCAAGTGGAAAAACAAAACACAACAACAACAAACTCATCCCATTCTTCAGAAGTTCTTTCTTTATACTGGGTGTCATTGATACCATAACAACAACCTTGTATGATTTTTTAAGAGAACTGACCACACATCTAACACAAATGCCTAATTCTTGGGTATACTCCAACTAAAGGTTACAATAAGGAAGGCCTGCAAACCCCTACTCTGAATTTACTTAGGCTTAATATTTGTCAGGCTTCCTTAAAAGATAGACCTTAGAAATTTATTTTCTGTATTTTCAAGTTTAAAAAAGCATAATCCTCCTAATGGCTCTTAGCTCACAAGACAGGCCTAGGATAAGGGCCCAGTTACCTCATTTCTGGCCTTCCATTTAATTTATTAAGTTATTACTTGTGCATTGCTTACTTCAAATAAGATGTGATGCGGACTGAACATTAAGTTCTCTTTAAAAATAGAGCTGACTACTTTGCAGAGTGGCATGGGGAGAGGGATGGGAGGGGGAGCTGATGGACCTTCAAAGGCCAGGGCAGAGTAAGGTGGAGAGTTTTAGTTGACAATGAAACAGAGGTTGGGCTTGTTAGGTCACAGACTGGAATTTAACTAAATTATCATAATGAAAGCTTCAAGTCTATAGGTACATGGTGAATAAAAGAATTGGGAATATTTTTAATATTTTAATCTTTATTGTTCAGTTTATTAATTACATTATTCCCCCTTTTTCCCCCCTATAGCTCCCCTCCACCCGGTACCCATCCCACCCTCTGCCCTTACATCCCCCGCCCACTGTCCTCTCCCATAGGTGAATGATTTTTGTCTAGTCTCTTGCTGTACCTCCCACACTCCTTTTCTCCCCAAGAATTGTCAGTCCATTCCCTCTCTATGCCCATGATCCTGTTCATCAGGTTTTTAATTCACTTGATTTTTATATTCATTTGTTGATAGATGTGTATTTGTTGTTCATAATTTTTATTTTTACCTTTTTCTTCTTCCTCTTCTTAAAAAATATATTTCAGCATTTCATATAATACTGGTTTGGTGGTGATGAACTCCTTTAGCTTTTTCTTATCTGCGAAGCACTTTATCTGACCTTCAATTCTGAATAATAGCTTTGCTGGATAGAGTAATCTTGGTTGTAGATTCTTGCTATTCATCACTTTGAATACTTCTTGCCACTTCCGTCTGGCCTGCATCATTTCTGTTGAGAAATCTGCTGACAATCGTATGGGTGCTCTCTTATAGGTAACTAACTGTTTTTCTCTTGCTGCTTTTAATATTTTCTCTTTGTCTTTTGCTCTTGGCATTTTAATTATGATGTGTCTTGGTGTGGCCCTCTTTGGATTCCTACAGTTTGGGGTCCTGTGTGCTTCTTGGACTTTTAAGTCAATTTCTTTCACCAGGTGGGGGAAGTTTTCGGTTACCGTTTCTTCAAATAGGTTTTCATTATCTTGGTCTCTCTCTTTTTCTGGCACCCCTATAATTCAGATGTTGGTATGCTTGAGATTGTCCCAGAGGCCCCTTACACTAGCTTCAATTTTTTGGATTCTTTTTGCTTCTTGCTTTTCTGGCTGAGTGGATTTTGCCTCTTTGTGTTTCAAATCTTTGACTTGGTTCTTGCAGTCCTCTAGACTGCTTTTAGGACTTTGTATAATATTTTTTATTTCAGTCAGTGTATGCTTGATTTCTAGTTGGTCCTTTTCCATATCCTTGAGGGTCTTGTTCATATCCTCGAGGGTCTTGTTCATTTTCTCGAAGATCTCATTAAGTTTATCAGCCTTTTCTAGGAGCCTCTTGAAAAACATTATAACCGTGGTTTTGCACTCCATGTCCAGTCATTTTTTTTCCCTCCATTTCTTTCACATCTGATTTCTTTCCATGTCTCTGCATTGTGGCTGCTTCCCTGAGTTGGTCGATTAGCTTTGTGTGGTAGGTGTCCTTTAAGGGACAGTGGCTTAGCCTCCGCAGTTACCTGAGGTGGATACTCTTGGTGCAGCCCTATATGGTTTGCGCAGTCTTGTTGAAGTTAAGCCTAGATTATTGTTGTTAGCACTAGGAGGGTTTGACCTCAAGGCCAATTGGCTGTGAGGATCAGCTGTGCTCAGATTGGATGGGCAGAGACTCCAGGCTGAGCAGGCAGCCTTGATTTCCCATCAGTTCTGCCCTATGGGGCACCTGGGACTCTGTGTCTCGTGGTAATTGCTGCCCATACCTCTGAGAGAAAGCTGCTGCCAAGCTCTACCCACTGCCAGACAATTCAACCTCTTCCCAAATGTGTCAGAATACCCAAAGTCTCACCCAGGGTTGTAAAACAATGAAGTCCAGTGGTTTCCCAAAGGAGAGAGCAAGTCATGAGTCCTCTCTGCGCGCTTGCACACTTCTGCTCTTCTCAAGTTTACATGCCCTCTCCACAAGCTCACAGACCTCTGCAGCGCCCAAGTTTCAGCATGCTTCTTTACTGTCCAGTTTCACCCTGTATGAGTGTGAGTTCCCCAGACTTCATCTGGAATTGAGGAATCAGTGCAGTAGGATGCCTTTGTCTCCCTCCTCGTTCGAGAAAACCAGCTGGTTTGCAGCCACCCACCCTGTCCGTTCACATGCGTGCATGGCTCCAAACCTCTGACTCCGTGCATATCTTCAATGCTGCCCTCTGTCGCTGGTCTGAGTCACAGTGTCCTATCTTTACTTTTATTTGTGGAATTTTCACTCAGCCAGCTTTCCGGGGATTATGGATGATGTTTGTTCTGTTGTTAAGTTGTAGTTTTGAAATTGTTGTGTGGGGCAGCAAGATAGGTGTTTACCTATGCCACCATCTTGGTTCCTCAGAATTGGGAATGTTTTGATCAAAATGATTACAACTGTAACCAGTCATTCACTCATTCATCCATAGGATGTTTATTGAGTCCTCACTATGTTACAAGCACTTTGACTGATGCTGACTATACTCCTATTTACAAATAATTCATGATTTTTGCTATACTGAGGAGGGGTGAGATAGAAAGCAGGATGTTAACACAGACATGCACACATAGTTACAAATAGTGCTTAAGAGTTGAGTAGAAAATGACAACCAATTTTAAATTTATTTTACACCTAAAACTTATTTGAGGCTATGCAGTAGAAAGATAACATTTCTTTCTGGTTAGTGAGGTGGCAATCACTTTTATGAATTGAAATCTCTTTTTAAAACATGAATTTCCCATCTTCAATGTTCTCCATCTAATGCTTGCAATATTGCATCAGGACTGGTTTAATGGTCTTGCTCACAAAGTAAATAAAATACAATGGTGTTGTACTGAATCTGTCTAGAAGTTAATTAAAATGCCTCTCAAATAAAAGTAGGCAGAATTGGTTATCTAGCACAAAAATTCAATTGGATTATCTATAATAATAAAAGAATAATATGCTAATGAGGCCAGACAGCCAAACAACCTTCCAGACGTCTTATGGACAAAGCTATGGCAGCAGGGGCTGAGGCAGAGGTAGTTAGGGGAGATCAGGCAGGCAGGTCAGCAGTTAGGGGCAATGAGGCAGGCATGCCGAATGGTTAGGGGCAAGCAGGTGAGAAGTTAGGGATGATGAGGCAGGCAGGCAGAATGGTTAGGGGAGATCTGGCAGGCAGGTGAGTGGTTAGGAAAAATTAGACAGGCAGGTGAGCAGTTAGGGGCAATCAGGAAGGAAGAGGCAGTTAGGGGCAATCAGGCAGGCAGGCAGAGGTGATTAGGGGCAATCTGGCAGGCAGGTGAATAGTTAGGAGCAATCAGGAAGGCAGGCAGCATGGTTAGGGGTGATCAGGCAGGCAGGCAGCATGGTTAGGGGTGATCA